>JAFREQ010000050.1:1200000-1800000 GCA_025331565.1 Holacanthus passer | reverse complement strand
GACTGATCTACCCACTTAGATCAAAGCCGACTTCCAGGACAAACTCTGGAGTGTCCACTGTTCCGGACGCCGCCTGGAAAATCCCACTCACTGGAACACAGTCACCATGGGAACCGTCAGCCGTGGGTGTGTGTGTGTGTGTGTGTGTGTGTGTGTGTGTTTGTGAGGCATGTAAACTGGGAGTCCTGAGGCTCATTGAGACCTTTTATGTGGGTCACACTTAGAAAGCTCTTCTGTTACAGTCATATACTTTGAACAAACACACTCACTCACTCACACACACACACACACAAACATCCTGCTTGTTGGGCAGTGGTTAACCAGGCAAACCCTGTGGATGAGATGACAGGCCTGCTATGCTGCTGTGGTGACTCTTGAACCTGGCCGGAGGTCACCGTTCACAAGGAGGTCAGCATTCAAAAGGTCACTCATCACCACACGATGGGCGGCGACGCTACCGGTCCCTGAGCTGAGAGAGAGACAGAGAGCTTTAGAGGATAAATAAATCAAAGCTCTGTTTCAACTCGGCCAATTTAAGCATTTAGAGAGAACATTTGCAAGAGAAAAAAAATCCTAAATCCTTTCACGCATTGAATCTGTGATATTGATGGGTTCAGTTACTCCGGTAGAAAGCTACACAGATGAGTCAATTGTTTGTCCTTGGCTGAATAACTGACTGATGTTTTGGATTATTAAAATACTTCAGAAGAAGACGGAGTATCATGTATGTACTATTATTTTTCTTGGGTAATTTTTAATGACAGTAAAAATCCAATTAAGCTATAACTCATGAGAACAGATGCATACATTTTGATTTATAGTTTGAGACAGATTTTTACAAACTGAGCCTGAACTAAAGCAACATTTAAAGTAGCACATTGATTGAACTGAATCTGGATGACTCAGGTGAATAAGCACTCATCTACCACCACAGAAACCCAGGTTCTTCAACCAGCAGCACTGGTGCTTCCAGCTGGTGGGACGCTGTTGAGGGATCATGTCTTCTTATTGCATTGTCTGTTTCTGTCTAAACCAGGCAAACAGTGGGAGTTTGGAGCAACAAAGACCGCAAAGTACGTGGAGTAAAAATGCACCACACTGAACTTTTCAAAACTGTTTAATGTAAGGGCGTAATTGCCACTTTCCAAATTCTATTCTCGTCCCCTCTTCGGTCCCACGTTTCAGGTTGACGTTCTTACTGAAGTCTCTCTGAACATTGTTCTGTCCCGCCACCATAATCCAGAAGAGACAAGATCTGACTTGATGGACTTGTTGATTCACTCATATGGATCGCCTTCAGTTCTTACCAAGTGTTCAAAGCAATGAGCTTAACAAGTAATGGTGATTGATACAGCAAGTGCTTTCTGGACTTTTTTTCCATACTCACCCATCAAAACTTAAAATAATGGTTGCACTTTGTTTGGATAAGTGACATTCAAGTAACTATAAAACAACAAGACTCTTTGAGGCTAAACTTTAAAATGTTACCTTTAGTAAGCTAAAGTCAGGCTAATATCAAATTTAGTACAATTTATCCTGTGGAGAACATGAATGTATCAACAAAACATTATGACAATCTATCCACTAGTTGTTGAGACATTTCAACCTTAACCACTAATGCATCTCCTAGTGGCACTTGATTGAAATTCAGGGAACCACCATAATCCTCAAGATTCATCCTCTGGGGACCCTGAATGGCTGTACAAAATTTAATGGCAGCCCATCCAATATTTGAGATTTGGACCAAAGTGGTAGGCCGACTGACACTGGCATTCATCCAGCCATGTCTTATTTTCATTCCACTGCACAACTTGAGATTAAGTGGATGTTCTTGTCCTACATTTTAATCACTTGATATCACTTACTACAAGCATATCCAACCAATTAGAGCACGACTGACATAAATGAAGTTGTAAAGTACTATCTCTTACATGAAGAACAACAATATTCCAGACATGTCCTCTCAGACACATCATTAGCGCAGCAGTAGTTTGCAGTTCAAAAGAGAAAAAAGTGGGAGATGTACACTCTCTACATCTGTATGGCATTTAGTATGCTGCATTGTGCATTTCCTCCCCAAAGGTGAAATTGCAGACTTGCTTTAGCAACTACTTCCATGCCAGATGATGGTGTTTGATAGTTGTGTGAGAGTGAAACTAATGAATTAGTGAACAGAGGGTGTGCAGAGTGCATGCAGATCTACAGGGAGCCCTGTCAGCCAAGGGGAACGGACGAGACGGAAAGCCCACCTTGAATTTCAACACGCATTCACCCTTGCAAATCAATAACCCCACTGCCAGCAAGCACTTAAATACTCAAAGGCACGCACGTATAGATACCCACGTATGCATGTTTACACAGCAACATACAGTCACAAACATTACGAGATTTCAATAGGGAATCTTTGATGTAAACAGTTGAGGTTGCAGATGTGGCTTTAGACCATACATTAATGCAGAATGTCTCTAAAGAAAAGTTTGAATTACTTTTTTCATCTTCCACTTTTTCAGTCTCAGAATCTCTCCTCCTTTCTATTTTAAGTCCAAAGTATGCAGATTGTATTCAAATGAGTTCCAGGTGGACATTAGTGGAACCATGTGTTCTAATCAGCTCTCCAAGCTCTATCGATTCCACCATCAGAACATATTGAGGTTTCTCCAGTTATTGCTTCCCCTTCAGGACAAAAGCAGCCCTCCATCTCTGAGTCACTGCAGGGCATTTGATCTCTTTGTTGTGAGGAGGAGAGGGGATGAGATGAAATGGGATGATGAGCAATCAGAAAGAAAGAAAATAATCTTCTGGGTCCGTGATAGCTTTACATCTTATTCTTCTCTCCTATTATGCTTAAGCTTGTGAGAAATGAAGGACTGAAAACAGCTAATTAGCAAAGACAGGCTTTTTTCCTTCCTCTCTCTTGCATAAGCAAAAACAAAAAAATGCACTGAGAATTACCTTGAACCTGCATTTGCTGTTTTTTATAGCCACCAGGGGGCAGTGGACACAAGCTATATGCACAACACTGACAAATCTTTTAAGTTGATATGATGAATTTGTTCGTAAATAGTTTCCTGTTTTTGATCTCCACCAACTCCTGAGGTAAATATCTGTCTCTTTAGCTGCGAAATTCTCTACTAAGTTCACAAGCTAGTCACAAACTTTGTCTGCCTGCTGTCTGATGATGGGCAGGAAGCATACAATTGAGTCTTTAGGGCTTTTTTCATCAAAAACGATGAAAATGATGCTGATGAGATTGGTGAAAATGAACCAAAATAGTAAAGCTGAGAAAATGAGACGAAAGATGAAAGATGTTAAACTAAGGAAAACTTCAGAGTCGGATCTCACACATGAGAAACCTCGTTCATATACGAGTTGTCATGTGATTCATTGTTCGTGTAAACTTATCGAAAAACAGCGGCTTTAAATAAGAAATTCGCTAAATTCGCTATGAGGTGATGAAGATGGAAATAATAAATGGCTAAAATTCAGTCCTTGTGTAATGTATTCAGTAGGTGACATTCAGGGGATCAACTGCAGCTTAGGCCCAAAATGACCACAGAATACCACATCATCTCCCCGGGGGAATCAGCCAATCACAGCGCTCGTATGCCTCTGACTCACTGTCAGTCAGTGTGTCAGTCTGTCCATCCATCCGTCTGACTGACAGGCCCCTGACACCCCTCTCTCTCCTCCCTCACTCTGCCTCTCTCTCTCTCTCTCTCGCCATTGTCAGTCTGATGCCGTGTTCACATCATGACTGCGAGAACAGACAGAGAAGGAGACGGGAAAGTCACTGTGATCGGTAAAGCTTGCATTCACACAAATTCACGAGCATGCACATAGCAAGCACGCACACACAAACACACACAACCAGATTTCTCCCCTCGACTACACAACTGACATTTGTAGGTTACACTGTAGAAGGTGGTGTAAGGAAAATGCTTTCACCAACATGTCTTCATACTGAATGGGCTCAACACTGCATTCATAGTTTTGTTGTCTGCATTTAAATGCACGCACTCTTTCTCTCCCTCCGTCTTTCTCACATCCATACATACGTCTCATATCTTTAGCAACAGAAGAATCTCACCAGGTAAAAGGTTTCTGCAAATCGATTCTCCTAATAACACTACCTCTTTCAATTTTTCTACCAAATCTCTTAAACAATTTACGCTGAAAGGAGAATTCTTTGTCTACTAACCGTCACTCGACTTACTCACTCTGATGTCTGTGGAAACTCTACACAGCCTCCTCCTCTGCTCCATTAATATACTATATTGGAGTAACTGTGGCCAGTTGGACTCACAGTGCAATCACTTGGCTTCAAGAAACTTGGATTATGCTGCACAAGTTGTTTAGAGAAACTTAATGGTCATTTTATGCCTTTTTTGGTTCTCTAAACAACCAGAACTACGTTTCTCAGTTATTTGCAAGAGGGAATGGGGCTCGTTACATGTTCAGCCTGTAATACTTTTCATTAACCCCCAAACGTCTTAATTATCATTTGTCAACTGTCATTTCCAAAGTCAAGAATGAACTTTCATCACATCACTTTTTAAGCCAACATGGAATATACAGAAAGTCCTCAAAGTGTTTATTGTGAAATTTGAACTTTAACAATTCCATGACAACGGGGCAAAATCCATCTGCTGAGAACGATTGTGTGACATCATTGAAAAAACATTCACGTCAGCCTCCAACAGCTTAAAACAGTATGTGATAATTTGCTGATCTTTTTTGACATGTACTCAACTAAAAACAGTACAAAGATAATATATTTAATGTTTGACCTCACCAACTTGATTGAATTGTGTAAATATTTGCTTATTCTGAATTTGATAGCAGCAACATGTTTCAATCAAGTTGGGACAGGAGCAACAAAAGACTGTGAAAGTTGTGGACTGATCCAAAACACCTGTTTGGATCATTCCACAGGTAAACAGGTTCATTGGTAACAGGTGATAGTATCATGATTGGGTATGAAAGGTTCATCCTGGAAAGACTCAGTCGTTCACAAGCAAGGATGGAGAGAGGTTCAACACTTTGTCAAACACATGATTGTATAAAGGATGTTACTACATGGACTCAGGAAGACTTTGTAAAACCAAATGATTTTATTCTGTTTTCATTTACATTTTACACTGTGTCCCAACTTGCAACACGGCTGCAAAGCCACAAGTTACATCAAAATAAAATACAATATGAACACTAATACAAACAATTCAGCTCATTTAAAAGAAACCACATTGGTTTCACTTTTTAAGTAACCTCTCCAAATACATAACACAACAAGTTAACTAATTCAGGATTATTCAAATGGTGCAGCTATAAGGCTAAAGTAGGGGTAACTATCTTGGAATAATTCACTCCCAAGATGGGATGTTGGGAGGTTTCCTGTTCTTCCTGTTTTGCTGACATTGCTCGAATGCAGCATTATATTATTTTGTCACCTTCTGTTGTTCAACAGGAATGAACTTTTTTCTCAACTACTGAATTACCAAATCCAGATTTACTATTATACAGTATATTTCTGTATGCTGTTTTGCCAGTGAGGATTATTCCCACCAGACATGATGACAGGATGTCTTTTGATGTCTCACCTTCATAGTATAAAGCAAAACAGTGTCTGTGATATTGTACATGAACATTAGACTATACTTTTTGCTGGTTCTCTGTCTCTTTTTAGGATCCCAGCCGGTCCAGGAGTTACGAGGCGATGACAGGATGAACTGACGAACAGTAAATCCTGTCAGCACACACATGTGCGCTCACACACACACGCACAGATATGTACTCACACACGCAGCGGAGTCAAAAGGGTACGCCGCCTCCTACTGTGTTGCCAAGCCCTACAGGATGTCTCACCAACTGTGGGACGAACACATGCAGCAGTTGTCACCCACACATGCTGTTCATACATACATTCATAAAACACGCTCTCAGACAAAGTGGACTCGGACAAAGTGCCAGAATAATCTCCACAGAGGTCTCCTCCCTTTCCCTCACTTCCTCTGGTTAAACTTGTAAAAGTTCTCACTCTTAAATTCACACACAGACACAGACGCAAAGACATCCTCATCCGAGTTTCCTGCGCTCCTTCCTGGATCTCGTGGTGGCAAGCTGGGTATCGTGAACGTGTGAGATGACACGGCCAATATTAGTCACTCTCACACACACTCCATCAGTCACCACACTCACTCAGGCGCTCACTGACAGACATTTCCAGCATTACACCACGGCATGCGTTCTCTCACACACAATTCCAGCATCGTAAGGCAGAAAACATGGACTTTCACACACACGCAAAGAAAAGCCTCATGTAATAGCAATTCTTTTTCATATGACCATATAAAGCAGTGCGCCACAGTAGATTCAGTGCTTGATTAAATTATATCTGTGTGGGCGGGGAGGGAGGGAAGCACTGCTGTGTGGTCTATTAGTGTCAGCCACAAACACATCACACACTTAGCGCCAATCACAAGCAATGAGCCTAAGCAGCACGCACTCGCAATCAATTAGCTGAAACATCTGTGTGTGGATGAGCTTATGTTCGTGTGTGTGTGTAAATCATAACTGATTTAAAGCGAGAAACTCTGCTTTCCTACTTTCCCTCCCTGCGGTGTCTCATTGTTGGCCCAGACTGAGGTGGAGTTTCTATTGCCAGGTCTGGTGTTCCCACACACACACCAGCGTGGATTTCAGAGTCTGTGTTAGCTTCATTAGAGCAGGAGAGAGAATGGGCACAGAGCTATTGGCATGTGGGTTAGATTAGGCCTGCCGAGCCTTATAAACCTTGTTCTATTACTGAGACAGAGAGACAGAGCGAGGGGGTGGAGGTGGGGTGGGGGTCCTTTCTAATATATTTAGCAGAAAGGAGTATAATTGGAAGACAGGCGCAATGGTAATTTTCCAGAGACAGACGGGCATCAATGAAAGTACAGCAAGGAGACAAGTCTGTGTGGAAACTCACCTCTTTGTTGTAAAAGAATGACACCTCAGAGGCATTAACACACACATACACACACTGTACAGACGTATTATATTATAAGATACAGCTCACTCTCACATAAGCACACACGCACAAACACATGCAAAGTCAGATATCGCGGGCATTTAGCACGCAGTGTATTTACTACTTGTTGCTTGTGTGTGTTAACGTGTGTGTGAGCTCAGAGGAGTTCAGAAGGGTAGATGATGTATGAAGAGAGCTGTTAAACTGCCTTTTTCCCTCCACCCTTGTCTTCTCTGTCTTCATCTGGACCTTCCTCTCTCCTGCAGACCGGCTGTATATCACTGGTGCCGCCCATTTGCTTGACATTAACACACATTGTGATTGACGTTCATTTCTGCTAAAAAAAAAAAAGGATCTGTGTGAGTGTGTGTGTGTGCATATCATGTGGACTCACCTTTTTGTGCATTTGTGCGAGGTCAGAGGTCAGTGCTGCTTCAGCGCACAAGGTCCCAGGCTCAGCATTGCATTGTGGCCATCTTGACAGGACCATCTGGGTCTTGGGTGATAACAGAGGCAACACATACTCACTCACCTTCCAGAACAACAGCACAGTAATGTACACACACAGGACACGAACAACAAACCCACATGGCCAGTGTTCTGTACCCAGAGGGTGATGAATACTGTCCTGCAGTATAATAATGCGGTTTCTTTCAGTTGAAATTGAGCACTAGTCTAGACTTTTTATCCAGTTTTCTTGGTTCTGTGCTATGTAATTTATTTCTATTTGGTGAGTAATAACACCACTTTGGTCCAGACTGAAATATGACATTAGGTAGACCTACAGATTTTCTTCTATTGTCAGTGGCAGGTTCTCTTTGTTACATATCTCAGCATTTACTTGATCAATTTGGACAGAATCTTGTACAGACATTAATGGATCCTTGTCAGTGTATCCTCATAACTTTGTGCTCTTCAGACTTTTTCTCTAGTGCAACCAGGACAAGGGTATTTGTGGTGAAAATGTCTCAAATGAAATGTCTTGAAAACTATTGGAATTTGGTACAGACATCAATTTTGGCTTCAGGAGAAATTGTAATAACTTATCCCTGAACTTTTCATATAGCGCCATCATCATGTCATATTTGTTCAGTCCAATACTTTGGTTTATGACCAAATATGTGCATAATTATAGCCATCAGCTTCAGCTATGCTTGTGTTTACAGTGTTTACAATTAGCAAATTAACACCAAGCCAAGATGGTGAACATGGCGAACATTAAAGCTTCTAAACAGCATCTTCGAATTGTTATTGCGATCGATCTGACTTGTTTATCTCACCTATTTCTGATTTGTAATCCCTGTCAATGAGTATGTGTGTTATTCAGTAATGTGTTAACAGTTTCAAATGTTTCTTTCCAGTAACATGTGAGTGCTTTAAGTGGGTTAGTTGTTTAGCTTCATAGCTGTGCACCTACAATCATAATTAGGGCAGAAGCAATACAGTTATTTACAAAAGGCTGGGATTGAAGGTTCATGTTTCCCCCTTTGTTTTTGGTGATAAAATCTACAATTAATAAAGGTGGTGGTTGTGTTAATAAGTTCCCAACTCTCCTTTTATCTTGCTAAAGCCAGGCAGACAGACTAATATGCATACAGGCTTGTGGACAAAGACATACACAGAGAGAGAGAGAGAGAGAGAGAAAGAGAGACAACCCCACTGCTGTCTGGTGTTTGCTTCTTATCAGCGAGTCACAGCTCTTAGCAGAAACATGAGTCCCACAGAAGATTCATAACTGCATTACATACAGCACACACACACATGCAGGAAGACAGCTGTCTGGATTTATGAGTGGTCTGAGAGCACTGACAGCTTCAAATATCAAGCTACTATTTCATTTCTCTATCAATAGATAAATATCACACTTGCCTTAAAATACTGGAAATATAAGGGAGGTGGCGTTTTTCTCACTGTGTCTTTCTCGACATTAAAACATGGTCTTGGTTTTTCATAGAGATAAGCACTGGGCCCTTTCAGACATCTCAAAATGCAGTCCCTTTGATTCTGTCAAATGGAAAAAGGGAAAATTCGGTATCTGGTCCGAGCAACAGGAATTTTATAGGCTCATTGTAACACCACCAGCTGATGCTCCCTGAAAGCACATCAACAAACCAGACTACAAAGTCAGATACACACTCAGGGGGCAGGAATTTACATTGTATTCACTTTATGCCCTGTCTACTCCCACAATGCAACTGAATGAGATATTTGACTTTTTCATTGCCAGTTTTCCAGTTGTTTTTGTGTTTACAAGAAACAGAGAGAGATATGAAATGGGATCAGCAACATAAAGTTTAGAAGCTTGAGGCTCTCACATGTTTTGCTTGATATGGTAATTTAGAAGGTTTATTAATGTAGAATCACTGCAGGGTTAACACGAAGTGCTTCACAATACATTATAACATACACAACAACCAGCATAGAAATATGACATATTATAGCTTAAAAACAAAGACTCAGCTGATGAGTCTTTACCTGCTTCTTCAAACTGTCCTCAGATCATTAGTTTGATGGGATTGAATACTATCAGTTTTGATTAGGAGTATATACATTACACATGTCACATACAGGTGAAAGGATGTTGGAAATCAATTAAAAGAGTAATGCCTATACAATTGACTCCAAACCACAAGTGTATTTGAGCCTGCAGAAACTTATTTTGGTCACTTGGGGGCAGCATAAACAAGTAAACGCAAAGCTGACTTCCCCTTTTAAGTTAAATTGGCCAACTGGTTAATGTAATATTCACTCTGTTTTAGCTCTGTATTTGGTCTCTTCAACAGCTCCTGAGGGACATATCTGGCTCCTCTAAATGCTGCACCATGTTCACCAGACAGGAACTTACTGTGTCTGTCTGCTCTTTGGTGCTGACCAGAGCTTTTTCTCTGAAAACAGCTGCTTGCCGCAGCCAAAAAAACGACACTAAGAGAGCAATGAGAGTGAACCATAACAGTAAAACTGAAGGTTGGTCAGCTAAACAATGAGCCTAAATTCACTATAAAGCTGAGAGGAGCTGCAGATTCAGATGATAATTCTCTGTTTGTTCATCACTGGAAATGACTCCTTACACTTTGCTTTCACATTGTCATTTGAATAGCTACCATAAAAGTATTGATTATAACCACATTAAATAGACAACATTAAAATTCCAGGCGGATCTACGTCAGGCCAAAATAATATTTGTCATCTCATTTTGCTTCTTTTCATCTTCCATTATTTTGAAGCCGTGATATTAAAGGCACAATTTTGAACCTAGATCTGATAAATTACTGTAGATATAAGGCTGTATAAATCAGTGGTATACATGGCGCCTAACTATACATAGTTCTGAAAGTAATTACAAGGATTGTAAATTGGACTGTGAATTTGATGGGGAGGCAGTGTAAAGTAATCAAGATGGGTGGTAGGAGAGCCCATTTACAGGACTTTCCAAAAGCATTAGATGCTCTGCTAAGGCAATTGAAAAGAGAGTTACAGTCATTGAAGCAGAGCAAAATCAATGCATGGATAAATAGCAACATCTCAGTTCAAGAAACAATGGACCTGATTTTGGCAATATTCCTCTCATGGGAAAAACGATGGTGGTAATGGTAAATCAAAGACATGCTAGTTTGTGAAGCCTTGGTCAAAAGTATCATCTCTGAGGTTTCTACTAGCTTTCTCACTAACTCACCTTTAGGTCAAAGCTGTCTGAGGCACAAATTAGAACAGAAAGACAGACAGACAGATAAACAGATCCATAACACATAAAATACGTACAGTCAAGAAAAAAAAGCAGGCAGAAAAATCCAGACTGATAAGTCAAACTGCGACATGGTTCTTTCTCGATTTTTCCTCCATTATATGCAAGATGAAGGAGTACACTTGACCTTGCATGTGTTTTTGGTTTGACTATTTCCTCTCGTCCCTCCCTCACCTCTCTCCCTTCGCCATCCCTGGGGCGAGGTCTGGCCCCGTGCACCTCCACTCAAAATGACCCTCCACCTTCCAGCCCTCCACCTTCACCCTCCCCAAATGGTGTTTGTGTTTGTGTGTGTGTGTGTGTGTGCAAGAGCATTTGTCTTCAAAGTCAAGTGCATTATTGTGCACAGAATTAATGATAATCCTTCTTCGCTGCATAAGCCCTTTGAGCCCCTTTTTACCTTTTACCTCCAGAACAACACACGTCTCACTGAGCCCCGTCTTACCTAAAGACCTGCCCAGATGCACAAAAGACAGACAGCTCAGACAGAGGGGCAGAGTGAGGGGGGTCACTTGGAACCAGCTGGACAGAGCAGAAGTAATGAAAGACTTCTTCAAATCGGCAGCGGCTCAGTGTCTCCCTGCACAGCAGTGCAGCTCTCCAGGTCTCTGCATGCATGTCCACACACACTCCTGCTCAAAAGAAACACTCACTTTTCTCACTTTACTGTCCTTCCTTTCTATTTGCCTCCCCCATCTATTCCTCCAATTTGCAGCTTATCACCTTAATGCACAGCTTCTAAAATGTAGGATATATCTGTTAGGTGAGCCAGAACGTATTAGTAGAGCTTTAGGAAAGGCTCTATCACAAATAAACATTACCATGTTGAACAGCGACCATCATCTCTTATTTAAAGCCAGGAATTCTAAACAGATGTCTTTATGCATTCGCTTGCACAACAGCGAGCGCAGTCGTGTGTTTGGACATGGGAAGCTGAAGTGAGGGTTCACACCAGAGGGACGAGAATACTGCACCTCTGTAGTAATCACAATGGCCACGTTCCAACCATAACACTGATCCCCAGGACTCTAACCTCACACACTCATGCATATAGAGTGTACATGCACAGACACTCGACTGCACACACTCAAAAAACACCCAGGTAATCATTTCCATATTTATTTTCTTTGCGTTCATATTCCGCTCCCCTTCATGTGTTTTCATAAAAACAATGCCAAGCCTCTCAAAGTAGGTTAAATAAGTGATTTTTGGAAATCCCATTTGAAAAGCCCCGCTCAAAGTGTGGTGGGTGTCTGTGCCATGTCAAAGATTATACGGGACATCGCTGCCAAAAACTGAATGAGACCCTGGACTCTCCCGATCTGGTATGACTGTGGTTTCACCCCAGTTAAAGGCGGATTTTGATTCATTCTCTGTACAAATGATTAAACATATTGGATCCAAGTATTAGCACAAATAGCATACCCAATCCATCAACTGTCACAAATCACCGCCTTAAAACCAGCCAGACCCCCAGCTGTAAGCCAAGCTTTTAGACATAACACCTTGTTGGAGTGTTTCTCTAATTTATTGAGCCCCCTCTAATTAAACATGATCCCCACTGGTTTGTGCAGCACAGGGCAGTTAAATAAAATCTATGTGGAGGGGGAAAAAAATCAACGCCACATACATAAGTGTGCAAACAGACTGAGGTTTCTACCAATTCGCATACGTTGTAAGCTCAGCAAGATGTAGAGCAATTTAGAGCAAGATGAAACCTGAAAATAACAACGGTAGGCATGCGTCACAGTCAGTTCGAGGGCACGCAGGCCGAGGAGAGTGGCTTCATACCGAGCCAGCACGCCAAGCCGCTTTATTTGTTAGTGTGAACAATAAAACCCTACAAATACCAGCTAAATCCTGTTTATATTAAATATGTGAGGTGTTTCTTTTATGGCATAAAGAGAACTGGTTCTAATCATCTTTAATAAAAACCGATGGGCTCATGGAATGCACCTGTAAATTTAATTGACTGAAAACCTCTTAACAAGCATTGTCCACACTGCCCTCTTCAGGGAGCAGAGAGACAAACTGAGGAGATGAAGTGTGATGGAGAAGTGGTGAAAAAAGGTGGAATGAGTCACACTCAATAAGATGGATGATTTGGTCCTTTGGTTATTTTGAGGACGTGCTTTATTCTTGGATATAATGAGTTCACTTGATTTCTTCATCTTGTGCCTATATTTAATACCTGATAGTTTGACAATATAGTCTATTTCTGGCTGTTGTGCTTGGACTTGTTGAGGCAGTGAAAGTGAGGGAAATTAAAATGTGTAGCTACTGTGCCCCTCTTCTGAACTACATAACAAGATCCAGGTGTGTTCCTATACAGCCATACTCTTACACACACACACACACAGAGAGAGAGAGAGAGAGAGAGAGGCAAACACACACACCTCTGAGTGGCCTTAACTGCAGTTAGGACTGTGGGGTGTTGCAGTAATGAGATATGTTGGTGGCTGAGGTGTTAAAAGTTCCTCTGGGCTGCTGCAGAGGCAGCACAGGGACCACCACCTTGGTGCTAAGCTGCCGCTCATTTCACGATCACTAAATGGAGGTGGACTGCGTTGTTACTCCGCTTGAACACACGTGTTCAAACACACACACACATGCACGTACTTACACAAACACACACAGCATTGTGGTGACCCTGCACATAATCATCTCTGTCCCTGGGGCACACTGGGCTGTATGCTGTTGGTCACGCTCAACATTCAATCAGCCTGTCTGCTCCCCAGTCCTCCATAGCTCTTTATAACTCTATTTCATATGTTCTCTAATCGGCCTCCCTGCCTCTGTCCTTCACTCGATCACTGACACACTCTCCATGAACCTCGTTCTGTTGGTTGTTCTCATACCTTTCTGATGTTCTCCATTACTGGATGCACGGACAGATTAACCTGCAATGGGGCCCTGGGGCAAGAATGAGCTGGGGGCCCCTGTTGAAACCCTTTTCTTCACTCTCCGTGCATTAGTCTGCAGAAGGACCCATCAAGTACAGAGCAGACAGAAGAATACACATAACATCCTAATGATATTTTACCAAGAGCCCCAGAGATCAGCCAGTACTCCCGTGTTGGATTACCTCTCCAGGTTTTCTGAGCATCATCAACAACTTCATTTTGTAATATGTGCCATTTAAACACACCGTCAAGTGAAACAATAAAAATGTCAAATGTCATAATCAGGCTACAAAGCTATATTTTGACCCCTTTTCAAGAAAGGACCTAAAGATAATGCAAGATCCACCTTAAAGTCGATTATACACAAGGTTAATGTGATTTGGTAGTGCATAATCCCATCAAATCTGCAATTAATTAATTTTTTTACAGACAAATTATAAACATGATTAAACTGGGGCATTCGGAGTCTAAAGGTCGGGGGCTTGTCTTTTTGACTGGATGCAAACAAAGAGGTTTTGGAGAATGATACTGAAGACTGTATCATCAACTTACTTCACATATGTTCACCTTAACAACTTAATTGATGTGTTCTGGAAAACCTGAAGTTCTCTGCTGCCCTCGTGTGGTCTGAGGAGGAGGACTGAGGAGGAGCTGGCAGTCCATTCAGACTGTCAGTATCTGCTGAGAAGTGATTGAGATTTGGGTAGACAGTGTGATAATTGCCAAGTTTGATTTTATTCTGCATCAGTGCCCCAGATGATTTTACAGAACTGTTTGTGGATGTTTGAGGTCTGATAGACCTGATGCATTATTTAGTGTGATTTGTCCTTTGTCCCACCTGTGTGAAATTTAACACTCACAGGGATGCCATTACATTACAAACAGGTCTGTACAATTACATAGCACATAGCACACTTTTTGTGAATTTGCACTTAACAAAGTATGGACCAAGCTGTGTTATTTTAAAGCCCCCCAAACATCTGTTCATGGAATAGAACAGAGATAAATAAAGAAAGAAAATAGATGAGACAAGTTGAGGCAGTCCACTGAACCATGTCTCTGTCCATCTGTTTCCCTTTAACTACATCACAGGCATGGAGCTGATAATTTGCAACACAGTGGTTGTGGTTTTCATCAAGGTCAAATGCACTTACATAAATATTTCAACAGCAAAAGTGTTCACAAAGTCAACCCATCTCATATGCAATGCAGATAATATAGCAGGGAGTGGGGGGTTGACACATTAACATATTTATGTGTTCATGTGACCATACCCACATGATCACATGATATATATATAGATATTGTAAATCTGCTGTTGTCCTTGCTGTAAAACTATGAACATTAAATTTTATTGTTTTATCATTCAGCAGCTGACCATGACATCAAGGTCAATGACACTAGGACATAAGTCGACTGTAAGACTATTCTATCTTTATCTTTATGTCTTTGTTGGGTTTTTAATGGAGCAGCACAGAAAGTGGGAGTCAGTTTTATCTGGGAGACCAAATTCAGGGAAAACTGTCCCAAATCTCTACAGTCTCTCCCTCTAGCGGCAGAATGAGTGTGAGACAGCTGCTGTGCTGCAGCGGGTAACCGTCCACAGTAGGGTTGCCAGGTCCGCAATTTTCCCGCCGACCTGGGCTACTTTTGAAATGTCACATTGATAATATCAATATTCTAGTATCTTTCATGCAAGAAGTGCAGCTCAAACCAACTGTTTAACATAAAAATAGACAGAATGAGCATAACAACAGGGATAGAAAATTATTGGGAAATAAGATGGAATGAAATAAAAATACATACATACATAGATACATACATATCGA
Organism: Holacanthus passer; assembly: GCA_025331565.1. NCBI lineage: Eukaryota > Metazoa > Chordata > Actinopteri > Pomacanthidae > Holacanthus > Holacanthus passer. The sequence goes on along the minus strand of JAFREQ010000050.1, from coordinate 1,784,517 downwards.
TAAATAAATAAAAACACACTTGATAATAAGAATGAAAATAAGATGAAGATGCAGTTAGACTACCATAATTTATTATTTAAAAAAATAGGTGAAAGATTTTATTATCATTATTTATATTAAGTATGTGATTAAGATGCAGTAAAGCAAATGATGATGTGTTTCAATTGAAATAAGGTGTTGCATTAACTCCAGGAAATGTGTATGAAGTAAAAACAGTCCATACATGTTGTCCAGGCTGGGAGGAAGAGGGACAAGATAAGAGACAGTGAAAAGACAAATCAATAGATTGATTTGTGTGTCAGCGATGTGATCTACACATTAACAGAGCTATATTTTATTTATGATATAGTGTAACTAATCACACAAAGCCATTTTAGGATCTAGGTGACATATCTGTTCAGGGAAAACTTCTTTTAATGAAGGCCAAATAAACAAATGTTACCTTGTAGATATTACAGTAATGATCAATAATGTTTAAAAGCAGTGTTTAAGGTTTGGCAGAGGAATGTTTTGAGTACAAGTTTTGAGAGGGTTTTGATTGGTCACTTGGCTGGTTAGTCACAAAGACCTGGCAACCCTGACGGCGCTTCCTGTCGTGCAGTCAGTGGGAGACAGAGGGGGGAAGGACGCAGAATGGCGGCCGTGCAGTGCTCCAAATGCACGGCAGAAAGGAAAGGGTTTCGGCGGGAACTTGATTCTTGGCGACACAAACTGATACACTGCGTTGGTATGATCCATGTGCAGTTTCATATTTTGTAAAAAATCAACGAGTTGCACAGAGGTTTCTCCCGGCAGCGGAGGGATCGCTGTCTCCAGCTATGTTAGACCGCTGCTAATGCTAGCTAACTGTTAGCTACCTAGTAGCTGGCACCATAGGTGTCCAGCTTTAGCCGTTAAGTTAAGCTGGCAGGCTAATATTTACCAGCTGGCTAGCCATTCGAGCTGGCCCCTTTTCTTTGTCCCTGGGAGCTAGCTTGCTACTCGCCGGTGCTAGCTATTTCAGATCTTTCTATATGGCTGAGCAATTATCGAACATTTAGCATAAATGCTCATCATATAATATGTAGCTAACACATAGTTACAATGTTAGCATGATTTGTTTATTGACATATATGTTGGCTATGCTAACGCCATGCTAACAAGCTAGGCTAACATTAACGCTTTTATTTGGGGGAGGAGATTGTTGCTCCGTTAGGGCAGCTAATGTCAGTGCAATATGAGAGAAGCATACATCTCGGTGGTCTCCGGTAACGGTCTTCCACGTACCGACTGCTATTTTAAACACAGTTTTTATGCTACAGAAGCCGGTTACCTCAGGCTAGCTCACCCGAAGTTAGCTCCTTGTTTATAACAGTCAATCAGAGTGACATCAAATGTAGGACGAAACAAAAACACACTGCAAAATCAATGTCACTGCTATTCACGAATCACATTTATTGTTTTTGTTGTTTACTAAGTGAGCATGGGAACTAAGTATTAAGCATGACAGGTGTTGGGTGTGCCTCAAGTTGACAGTAGCTTAAAACAGTTGACTTATCAGTTTGACTGTGTTGCTGTCAGACTGGTCTAGTTTGGCACCGGCTTAAAATGGGTAGAAAATACAATACGTCATCCAAATGTCAAGCATTTCTAGCATGCATGTCTTGTTGATATCAGAACTGAAGGATTGTTTGTGTTTTTGTCCTGCAGGGTTTGAAAGCATTCTGGAGGGAATCTATGGCCAAATGTTGCTGAGAGACCTCAATTTATTTGATGGTGGGTTTTTGTGTATATGCATTTAATATGACTTTGTGTAGTGACAGGTGTATTTTATATTTATTTTCAACAAAATTTGAAATGATAAACTGGTGTGTTACCCTGTCTCCTATTACTTTGTGACTTCTCAATCATGTCTGAAGCCCTTAGACCCTAGCACATTTTTTCCTACATTGTACATATTTACAAATTTTAGAGACTGAAAGTTTTGTTGCAAATCTTTTTTCCTCTTTTGGCTCTCTGGTGAGTGTTAATGGCAGCAGGACAGTGTATGTGGGATTGAGTCACTGTAAACATGTCTTCAGTATTGTATATCGCATTCAGGTTCCTGTTTGACAGCTATATAATATTATCCATGTTATTTTTGAAATTGAAGTCTGCTGCAAAATTTCAATATACCCATATACTGCAACTCATTTTAAAAGTTGCGCATTTCATATTTTTTTATTTGTCTTTAGAGTTATAGATAGGGATGGCAATTAGGCAAAAAACACGATCAGGATTTGATTTGATTTATCCAAATTTGACAGCGATAGAAATACACTAGGCTTTATTCATGGTAGCTCCAAGATATCCATTAGCTTGCAGTGTGCTATAACAGGCCACTGGTAATTCTACTAGCAGCCAAAAGACACAGCTTGCCTGACACTATCTGCTGTTTCAGTGCAGTCAGCAGTGCCATCTGGAGTTTGAGTGAGGCTAGACAGGATCATAATCCGATGATGCGTGATAGAGACCTGGCAGCCATGATGAACTGCCTGGAGACTGAGCAATATTATAATTAATTACTAATTATTAACACTAATTATTTATTCGCCTTTTCAGTTTAAAAGTACTGATTCAGTCACTTTAATTTCATTTTCAGGAAATTCAATAGAGAAACCATTTATAGACATAACTCTGCTCTTTGATTTGCAGTATTACCCACAATCGTCTAATAAAGCCTGAAATATTAAGAACAATAGTTATGTTGGTTTAAATCATATATTGAAAGAACCTGCACACTTTTTCAGGGTTTATAATCTGACAAGCCTGTCTATAGGATTATCTCGAGTGCAAGAGCTTTGTTGTAAGTGTCACCTGCTGTTAATCTTACAGCAAAATCTCAGCTGAGATGTATCTGTCGTCACCAGCATGTAAAATGTTCTCTTATATAGAATTGGTGTGATGATGAAGTTAAGAAACCACTGCTGCCACTCGTCAAATTCTCATTTATTAATACCTGGTTATGTGATATTGTGTCTTCCAGACTGTGAACCAGAAGTGGTGGGTGACTGGTCCCCAGAAACAAGCTGCTCCCAGTGTTCATTCTGCAAACTTCCCCTGGACAAACTCAGTGTAAGAATCATCCTTTGCTCTTGGCAGTTGTAATGGATAGTTTGATATAAGATATCGAATATTATGGGATGTACAATATTCATCATAGTGAAAATGGTGAATAAAGTAACCTTTCTCTTTTCTTCTTGCAGGATCAAGTATCTGCAGCCATGTCGCCCCTGTCCTCCCCCTCTGATTACTCTCCCTGCCAGGCTCCAACCATCTCCGAGAGCAGCCAATCAGCGCACAGGTTCCTCCAAGCTGTGTTTCACAAGAAAGGTGAGTCAGGTGTCTTTCCGCTCCATGGAGCTTGGCACAAACGTGTCAACTTATGATACGCTAAGGCTGCAGTCATAGGTCCACAGCTGTCAGCTTTTGCCTTGTAGTTATTCAGTCGCTATCTAGAAGAATTAGCCATAACAATACTCCAAGTTGGTGGTCTGTTTTAATTTATCTGCCTTGAAAGGCTCCAGATTACTTTGGTTATCTGGCATATGGGTTTGCCAGTGCAAGTCACTAGCTATCTGCAGACTTTCATGAGTGTATTCATAGCCAAATTGTCAAATCCCATTTTCCCACCTTGCAAAATATTTACTATGTAGATAGACAATTTTGGTGTTACATGCTGAGGTTTGAGATATCCTTCTCTGATGTTGCTACAGCCACACTTGTACAATTGAGGTGAATTCAATCTCTTTTGTTTAAAGATTCCGTTTCTTTATGCGATATCCTGCTCCTCTGCATAATCCAGACCTTGTTGTCAACATTTTATTAAGGGGCAGTTTCTTGCAAATAACTAACTGATTACATGCTAGTACAGTTCCTAAAATGTCAGGAGATCCTTCACATCATCCTGAAGGTTTCCCAGAATATTGACAGCAATTATGGCGATATGGATAGTGATTTCATTGTCATTATAATTTCTGGAAAACCAATTGAGAAATTGTTATGGTATGAAATAACCGGACAAGATTGACACAAACAGTCATGATCATTAAATTACATTAAAGCCCTTAGTGGTCTAATACAAGGTACTGTTGCCATGGTATAAATGGTGTGGTAAAATCTCTGCCAGTAGACACATTTGTATCATCTGACATAGGGCTGGGCGATGAAACGATCTTGATACAGGAGTGTCATAAAATTTATGTTGATAAACTTTGGACATTTTTACATACATTTAACAGCCTAGAGCAGAAATAAATGCGAGGGTGGGACTGGGCTCCTTCACATGCAGAATGGACAGCAGTGTAATTTCAGAGCAGAGCCCACAGCAGAGGGAATGAAACAGACTTTAGGATATATTTTACTGCAGTCAGTGACAATCTACATGGTTATTATCCATGCAAGTGTATCCATCCATCCAAGTGCTACAACAGGGAGGCAGTAAGATCAATTTATCAAATACCTGTTGAACAAGCAGAACACAAACTTACAGAAATGCGACATCTTAGACAACTTTGCCCACAGTCACACCCACTTGTTTTAGTCCGTCATACGGAGCTCGTCATGCTAAAGTGCTGAAGGTGAACTCGCATTATCCTCCAAAACTGAGGAAATTGTTGATGATAAAGGTAACAAGACGTCATTTATATGGAAGTGGTTTAAATATCTTAAAAATTGTGATTCATGCCATCAGTCGTTGCCAACCATGACAGGAAACGCAACAAATCTTGAAAAAAACAAAATACATTCTCAACCAAGCCATGTTTGCACAGTTAAATGTTAGTTTTTCTATTCTAGGCTAAAGTTTAACTAATCCCTTTTGGTTTCTTCAGAGTTCAGTCATTATCAGGATACTCTGCAAACTGGAAGCATTATCAAATTATTTGATAAATACGGATATTGATCAATATGGAAAAATACTATTGTGTTCATATTGTTTGCCATATCGCCCATCCCTAACCTGATGGAATAAATCATGATATTGCCCTCCCTTACCTGGAAGTAAACTAAAAACAGATTTTAAAGTTAGAAAGATAATGTTTCCCCACTTACATTTAACTTCATACGTAACTTCATACGTACTAGTACACTAATGTGTCGGGACCAGGAGAGATTTTTGTAATAATGGCAACAATATTGCCAGTACATCTGTAAATAATCCCGTTTAAATTTGTAAATACTTTTTTCAGCTTTTTTATATTCATTTTTAACTTGTTCTGTCACCTTTGCTGCTGTGCTATGCAAATTTCCCCACTGTGGGACAAATAAAGGTTTATCTTATCTTATCTTAGATATCAGAAAACCTTTCTGTGAGGCCCAAAAACCCAGAATTTCCTCTTTCTTGTCCTATAGGAATACTGAAAATCATGCTTATGTTACAAGTCAAATCCACTCTTTTTTAGTTTCTATCTGCATCTGTGCCTTCTTCAATAGATGTGCCCCTCGGCTGTGATTCCAACATCCCTCTGGCTGCTCAGGAGCTAATGAAGAAAATGATACATCAGTTTGCATTGGAGTACGCGTCCAAGTGCCTGCTCCACACCAGTACAAATGGTGTTACAACAAGGACCTCATCACCATTGTCAGAAACATCAGATGCCCCTCTGGACCTCACAGTGAGCCGAACCCAGGAGGAGAAAGGGAGTGAAAGTGAGCCAGGTGGGGAAAGCATCAAGCATATTGTGAATTCAAAGCCAATATATAAATGTTCCCAACTTCCAGAGTTGTTTAAGTACTGTAACTCAGACCGTAACCAGTTGAAATGAATTCTTCTTGTAATAGATGGCGTCCTCGACCTCTCCAACAGGAACTCTGCCTGCTCAGCAACTTCATCAACATCCTCATCTAATCACAAAGCCTCAGGGTAAGAGTTTTTTTTTCTTGGATTTCCTCTGTATATAAATTTCAGTGGTATTCAGCCTTATGGCAAAATGTATGAAGGACCCATATCATTACTATTGGTTAAAACTGGTGGTTCTTCTTGAACACGATAATAAATTTACATGACCAAGGCATTTTTGTCCAAACCCACTAAATATTATTTTGCATGTGAGGAAATCGGAAGGTTAGCATCAATACTGTGTTATGTTATTGTCATTTTTACCAATGCTGCCTTATTTAAGTCAACTAATTAACACCTCTCTGGCCTGAATGATATTTTGTTTGGCAGTGCTTTGGGTCACATCATTGGTAGTCATTATGAAGAGGGTAGCTTGTGTTTGGTGTTTTGATTCTATGGGGTTGACTCTTTTATCTCTTGAGCGGTAACGTCACAGCAATGGCACCGTATTATAACATTTGCCACCAGCTCAGGATTGTACAATGAGGAGAACATTGCAGTACCTCACAACGATTTTACCTCCTTTTTTTACTGATCCAGTTATGATGAGCTTGATTATTCAACCTTCAAGCATGTAGGACTCTCACTGAAGGATATCACAAAACTACAGGGGTTGTGTGTGAGCACCAAAGTAACCCCAGCCATTCACAGACTGTCCCACCTGGACGTGAAGAGGCTTTGCCACACACAAAGAATGTGTGCACGTGAGAGACACACAGCAGCAGTGTGTGTGTGAGGGCGCAGAAACAGACTGAAACAGGCAGACATGAAACATAACAGTCGCAGTGATGTTACCAACACAAGGCATAAAGGAGTGGACCCCTCGCTCTGCACCCTCTCTGTCCCCTATGCCAAAATCAAACTCCCTCCATCACCTCCATCCTGACCCTGCTGTTTGGTCCTCCCATCCCTAGGAGGCAGCGCAGGCAGAAGGAGGAGTACATTGAGAGGAGCTTGGAGCTGTCTGAGGGGTTGCTGTCCAAGGCCTTGAAGGATATACGTTCAGGGAGGCTGCAGGAGCAGCGGGCCGCGTTGCTTTATGGAATACCTCTTCACACCCTGAGGCAAGGTCTGGACGGCTGGGCTGAGGGAAGGCTGGGGATGCTACATGCACCAGGAAGCAGAGATTTCAGGGATGAAGTGACGTCATACAATGTGATGTCATCAATGCTGGGTGGGGAGGCCCGCCTTGTCCTGCAGAAGGTGGCAGCGTGGGCAGAGCGGGCAGAAATCGGAGGAGCTGCAGAGGAAAATGGAGACTTGAGTTTCCCTTCATCCTCTCTTACCTTTTATCAGCCGAGTGGTCAACAGAAAAACCTCCCCCACTCTTTTCCCCAGCTCAGGGATGCTCTCCAGCCCCCACCAAGCCCCACTCCCAGTCTGGAACCACCCACACCCCTGCGTATTCCTCAGGTCCGTTCCATGTCAGACCCTAACAGGTCAGTCCCAGCTGAGAATTGCAGCGTAGCTGAAAACCTACATCAACGAACCTCCTCAACAGAAGGTACTGCCAGTTCATCGACCACTACTGCTAGACCTTCATCTCTCTTCAAACTCAGACCTCCTTACTTACCACATGGCTGTCCAGGCATTGCCAACCAGTCACCTCATCGCCTGGGACCACGGGGACCCTCACTGGATGATTCAGAAGACGGGGCAGGGGGCCGGGATAAAGACAAGCAGCCAAGAAAGAAACGTGGGAGATACCGCCAGTACGACCATGACCTGCTGGAAGAGGCCATCACCATGGTGATGGCAGGTCGCATGAGCGTGTCCAAGGCGCAGGGGGTTTATGGGGTGCCCCATAGCACACTGGAATACAAAGTCAAGGAGCGCAGTGGTACACTGAAGAATCCGCCCAAGAAGAAATCTGCCAACGTTTGCTCATCCAATTCCAACTCGTCTGGTTCTGGTACCATGACTGGTTCCACTAACTCAGGGACTCTTGCCTCTGCAGCTCATGCAAAGAGCTTCTAGACCACAAAACGCCTCCAGAATTCCTCAACACTTGAACTCATCACTTCTGACAAGATAAATGTTTTCTGGAGACACTTGTTCAAACTCAACACATGCCTTTACAAAATATATGGATATCGATATTCAGGTCTTTTAACTATGTCTGTAATGTGATAGTCATACTTTTAGCTGTATTTCTCTAGCTTAATCCTGGGCTTTGATGAAAGCAGCTACGAGGTTTAGCATTTTTCAAGAGGCATTGGTGCTCAGTGCAGCTTTTGTTTACAGGGCTGTTACACTCAACGAACTCCTTGTGGATTCAATTTTTATCACTGAAACTAAAAGATCTTGAAGGATATGGCTTTATTATCTGTTTACTGATATCAACAAATGGAAAGTCCAAAACTAAAAATTTTATCTTACTAACAGGTATTGTCTGCATGGCCAAAGCCTGATACAACCCAGGTTCCAAAACGTTGGGATGCTGTTAAAAGAAACAAATGTGATAATTTGCTAATATTTTTTGACGTATACTGAATTTAAAACAGTAAACAGGTTCATTGGTAACAGGTAATAGCATCATGATTAGGTATGAAAGGGGCATCCTGGAAAGGCTCAGTTGTTCACAAGCGAGGATGGAGAGAGGTTCATTGTATAAAGGATATTACTACATGGGCTCAGGAACACTTCGTAAAAAGGCTGGTAAACACATTTTGTTTGTAAATAATTACATTCTGATTTTATTTACATTTCACGCAGCATCCCAACTTTTTTGGAATGAGGGTTGTATATTAAAATTGTTAGTGGCCTCATTTTTTTAATGGCAATATATGCAAACTGTCATCCAGCATGACTGAAACTTTCCTGCTTTAGTCCACTACCTTTTCGATTGATCTTATTATCCCTTTAGCAGTTTTTCTTTATTTTTATTATTTTCCACATTGAAGATTAATACTGAAGACATTAAAACTATGGAATAACATATGTGGATTTATGAAGTAAACAAAAAAAGTAGCATTGGCATTCTCTCAATCAGCTTCATAAGGTTGTCACCTGGAATAGTTTTCTAACAGTTGTGTAGACGTTCCCATATGTGCTGAGCACTTGTTGGCTGCTTTTCCTTCACTCTGCTTTCCAACTTATCCCAAACCATCTCAGTTGGGTTTGGGACAGGTGGTTGTGGATGTCAGGTTATCTGACTCTATCACTCTCCTTCTTGGTCAGATAGCGCTTACATAGCCTTGGGTCATTGTCTTGTTGAAAAGTAAATGATGGTCCTACTAAGCACAAACCAGAAGGGACGTAGCTGCAGTATGCTGCGGTAGCCATGCTGGTTCAGTGTGCCTTGAATTTTGATAAATTGCCAACAGTGTCACCAGCAAAACACCCCCACACATCACACCTCCTCCTCCATGCATTACAGTGGGAACCACACATGCAGATACCATCCATTCACCTTCTCTGTAGTTGGAACCAAAAATCTCAAATTTGGACTCATCAGACCAAAGTACAGATTTCCACTGGTCCAATGTTCATCCCATGTGTTTCCTGGCCTAAGCAATGGTCTTCTTGTTGGTCTCTCTCAGTAGTGGTTTCTTTGCAGCAGTTTGACCATGAAGGCCTGATTCACACAGTCTCCCCTAAACAGTTGATGTTGAGATGTGTCTGCTACTTGACTTGAAGCATTTATGTAGGCTCTAATCTGAGGTGCTGTTAATTGGTGATTTATGAGGCTGGTAATAGTAATGCACTTAACCTCAGCAGAGGTAACTCATGGTCTTCCTTTCCTGGGGTGGTCCTCGTGAGTACCAGTTTTATCAGAGTGTTGGATGGTTTTTGTGACTACATTTGAAGATGCATTCAAAGATCTTTAAATTTCTTAAAATGTCTTAAAGTAAATATGGGCTTGTTTCTCTTTGCTTAGTTGAGCGGTGCTTGCCATAATATGGATTACTACAGCAGTTGAATAGGGCTATTTACTGTATACCAACACTACCTCAGCACAACACAACTGATGGTCTCAAACATATTAAGAAGGCAAGAATTTCCACAGATTGACTTTTGACAAGGCATGCCTGTTGAATTGAATAGAAAACTGTTCCAGGTGACAACTTCATGAAGCTGGTTGAAGTGTCAATAGTGATCAAAGCTGTCATCAAAGCAAAAGTGGCTACTAGCAGGTAAATCACAACTTTCATCACGATACAATATTGCATTGTATGCAATCAATATGAGATGATATATAAAAAAACATTGAATGAGAAGGTATGTCTAAACCTTTGACTGGTGCTACTGTATATACAGTAATTTGTGGATGTCAGAAGAGTTGTACAGCATAGCTGTATCAGCCTGTGGCTAAAAAGGCCATATTTTAAAAGATAAATCGTTGTTGGTTTTGGTCTGCAGGACATTTGTTGGTACTAATGGGATAAAGTAACACCAGCGTTGTCCTTAAAGAGCTTCAGGAAGTTCTCAACTTTTTCATTTTTATATGATTTGTTTTTTCTTCAAGGAGAAAAACTGACATTGATTGTTGTCCACCAGTTTGCCCAGGATCAAGTATGAGAAACACAGTCGCGGACCTCTTAGAGCGAAGTATGACTCTCATGTTTGCTAGCTGTTAGGTTATTAGGTTATTCAGGTTTGATTCAATTCTTAAAGCTCCTTGTGAATGGAGCGTTGATGATTGTCATTTGCAGCTTTCTATCTCTCTCTGGGTATTTTACCCAGGCTACTGAAGTGACTTAGAGCCATTATAACAGATTAAAAACTTATTGCTATTGGTAGACACCTCAACAAACAGGGAGATTGTACAGTACAAACTGCTGTGGTGGCTACACCTTCATTATGAGTTTTTGTTGAAGAGATTAGCTTAAGAAAGCCATTTTGTGTCCACGTAGTTTTCCTCTCTATTTGTGCAAGCTAGTCTGAACATTGTATTGAGTGTAGTTGGAATGCAACTGTGCAGCATGTTTTAAAATGTGCACTGATAAGCTTGGGAAATGTCTGTTATGGTGTATGTGTACTGTTTGTGAAAGATGCTCTTTTATTATCACAGATATTTACTAATTCTGCTACTGTAGCTGTATTACTGTAAACCTCATACATGACTGCTGCTTTAAACTTTACGCTACTGGACGTTTTCCCTGGCACAAAGAAGAGTAGCTACAACAAAGAAGCTCATTTTAACCAGACGTTTTTGAATAGATAGGGTTAAATGTCATTGATGGTTGATTGCGTAGGCTACTGAAGGTTACAGTAGTTTTTGGTGAAAAGTCAGCAGTGTGACAATGACTTGATTCAGTGTGGTGCTTACAGGCTTTGTTGTCTGTGTCTGGGGAAATGCTAAATGTTGCGTCTACATTCATGTCTGTCTCTGAGATGAGCCTTTTTCCATTAACACTGCTACTACCAAAGCAGCAGTTCAGGGTTACCCACACAAAGCTGCTTCAATTTGTTTTGCTGTGATGTCAGCCTGCCTGTCTCTCTCTCTCTCTCTCTCTCTCTCTCTCTCTCTCTCTCTCTCTCTCTCTCTCTCTCTCTCTCTCTCTCTCTAACCTCGTTGCCACATATACCTCTGAACTTTATCTGCCTAAGTGTCAGGTTTCACATCAAGGCCTCTGTCTTATGATGCTGGATCTGCTGGGGTATGACCTCTTATTAGCTTAGGACAACTCATGAGCTATTTGTCTCTCAAGGAAGTGTAAATATATTGCCATCAACAACACTTAAACTTCAAGTAAATTATTATACAGTCAGTTGGCCATTAAGTGAGAGAGTGAAGGATTTTTTTTAGGAATGGTTTCAATTCTGCCCTTTGGTATTTACAGGAGATCTGCCATGTTTTTAGCTTGCACCTGGTGCAAGTATTTGTCCTTGTTATCTTTGTGTGTGTTATTTGTAATTTTAAGGCTAAATGTAAAGCTACTTACTTTTTTAAAAGCTTTTTTGCAGTCAGATTGTTTTGCATTTCAACCTTTGTAACTTTGGCAACTATACAAATACTGATGTCTCCACTCCTGAATGTCTCTGCTCAGAACAGTACACAGTGCCTGTGTCTGGGACTACAGCATAGTGCAGCATGATATCTCTACTCTGGGAAGTATCTGCTATTTATATCAAAGGGCCACTTTGTAAACAAGCCTAAACACCTCTTAAGAAATAGCAAAAGATAATTATTTCATTGCAAAAGTTTAATTGCAGTATATATTCTGGGAACACACTTGGACTTGTTGTCAAATGGAGATAAAGGTTTTTTGTTTGTTTGTTTTTTAATCTTTGAAACAACTTAACTGAAATTGGCTATTTATGCATAAATCAATTATTGCACTATGATTTCTAAGAAACATTTTTATTGTAGAAAGCTGTTTTGTGTTGTTGCTGCATACTTATTTATTGATTGTGCTTCAGAACTGTGATTTTACTAGTTTGATTGTTGTAGTTCTTGATTTGTAATGGGACACTTTGATGCAATGTGAAATGTGTATTGCTACAACTGCATGAACGCTTTTAAATGTTAGCTTATATAATTTATTTAGTCTTGGCACCCCTGACTATTGTGATTGTTTAGTGCTTATGTTAAGATTACATTATTTAAGTGATTAAAAAAAATTGATAATCATAACTTAACAGTAACACTACAGAGTGTAACACTCTTATACCGCATCCAGCGCAGTTCAACAGGTCTACATACACACAGCGCTTAAGGTGTTGGAAATACTATCCATTACCAAACACTTGAGCAATTTTGATGTTATTTAAATCAATGATAATCCTTTATGTTGAAATAAATCACTAACAGGACCTGATTTAACTGATAATTTGAACATGAGAGGGTTTTTTCGAGCTGTTAGTTTGTTGTTGAAAGAGCTGTTGATAAACTTTTGTTTAAGCGTTCAACAATCGTTCCTTCTGCTTTTTGCAGAATGTTATCATTTGCCTTCTGCAACTCATCAATAAAGCAGTTCTCTAATCAGTTGTCTGTCATAATTTTCTGACAGAGTATGGTTATCAACTTACTCTGTCCACCCTGAAACTTTATAATGCACTTCAGAGCGCACTCATAAAAGTGGCTGCTTATGCAGCAAAAGGCAGTCGTATTGTGTGGGTTTTACAAAAATTTTGTTGTCACTTGTCATTTAAACGTGGATTTCATTAATATTGCATATCATTTCACCAACAGAGAATACCTATCATGTCTTTGGATGAAGTGGAAATCATATACCAGACTATGATGAAATTACCATAATATAAAGTTTAAAATTGTGTTAGCTAAATCATAATCAGACTCTGTGAGTACTTATTTGTTTGTTATTCGATACTGGACTTAGTTATGAGTAAAACCTCCAATCTTTTTTTTGTTTGTTTTGTTTTGTTTTTTGCATATAGCCTCCTGCTGCCATCACTTAAGGAAGAATTGGGAGATCCTAGACAGCGAGGGAAAAAAAGTCATCAGAGCTCTGCGTTGGATGCTGTTCTCAGCTCACTCTGCCCATCACACAGTTCCTTACTCTACCAGATCTTGAAGCTGGCATACCAGGAAAAATTACAGATATTTCTTAATCACAGACCTGTAGGTCAAGTTGAATCTCACTTCTGTCACTGTGGTGTAAGCCTGCAGGACAATGTTACCCCTAATGCAGTCCAGTTTAACGAATGTAAAGCCCATAACAGCAGCTCGTGCTACCCTTTAACTGATTGTGATCATCAAGGTCATGGCAGCACAATTTGTCATTCAGGAGACTGCAAATCTAATTGTAGCATCAATCACTACCCTTTAACAGACTGTAAAAGTGAAGCTTCTCGGGGCTCAAGCTACTGCTGTTTGCAGAGGCCTAGGATGGAAACCTGCACTGTTCTTTGCCCCAAGAGGCTGCACTGCATTTCCTGCCAAAGCCTGGCTGTAGGTCGTATCAACAACTTAGTGTGTTCATTTGCATCCTCTCCTTCTTCATCCAGATCCCCTTCACTGTGCACTCCCTCCTCTGGTTTATGCCCGTCCTCATCAATCTGCTGTAACCAACACAACCCCCACTCTTGTCCTTGTTATTTAAACCATGCCTGTCTGATGCAGGTCAGGAACACAATGGAAAGAGGGGTTAGAGATGGGGATCCTCCTTGTCCTGTCCTGAAGAGAGAGCAGAGCCCCTCTCCTCCCCCTCTGTCCCCTATCCCCTCAGACATCAATAAGAAAACTGATGAAAAGCCACCCTCCCTCCTTCACCATAGAGAAGAGCAGGAAGCTCACCTACTGGTTAAAGATGTTCTTGTGAATGCAATCCACCAGGAGGCAGATATGGAGACAGCTACAGAAGGAGAGCCAGAGTGTAGGACCCCAATCAGTAGTCGGGCTGAGCAAAACCCAAATGGGACTTCACTGCAAGATGTCGTGAATCGCTTCAGTGAGAAACTGGAGACAATCAGACCTATAGAGAAAGACCCACCTCTGGTTTCCACAGCCATTTCTGTCTCTGAGAAGGAGCCACCACAGTCTCCCTCAACCAGTCAGAACTTGCAGTTTCATGCTGATGCCCATCTGACTGAAATCATCACCACTGTGCTTCATACAGGCAGTGCCAGTGACTACAATCTGAGTGAACTGTTCAATCGGCATGATAGCAAAGAGCCCAAGTCACCTAATACCCGCTCCCGTCGTCGCCAAGAAGTCCTTGCTGCTATGGCAACACCCGCTGATGATGCTTCAACCAGAAGGCATACTTTACAAATTAAACGGGACCTTGCCATGTTTGACCAGTCTTACAGTAGGAGAAAGGTGCCTCTAGCAAAGAGAGCAAGATTGAAAGATGAAAATGTTACAGTCAGTACATCAAACACTTCACCGGATTCTAACCTAGTTAAACAGGAGTCAAAAAGAGAAATGGAGCTAGGTGTGGAACCTCTAGAGAATCATAGACTTGAGGAGGAACCACTGAACATTCTCACTGCAGAAAATGACAGAGATGAAGTAAAAGAAGAAATACAGACAGTTATAGTAACAGAAGAGGTTCAGATCGTGAAAGCAGAGGAGAAAGAAAGGAACATATCAAGTGAGGAAAAAGATCTTACTCTCTCAGGCACTCAAATACCCTCTGCTGCTCTGCAGAGCAAGTATGGCAAACAAGTTTCAAAAAGTGACAGTGTACAAACACAGGTGATGACAGTAACTGCAGTCTCAGCAAAACAGCGTGGCATTCCCTGTAAAGATGATTCTGTGAGCAGCGGTGTGGAAGGTGATAGGGACCATGAAGAAGCCCCATCAGGT
The DNA here is from genome assembly GCA_025331565.1 of Holacanthus passer. Classification (NCBI taxonomy): domain Eukaryota; kingdom Metazoa; phylum Chordata; class Actinopteri; family Pomacanthidae; genus Holacanthus; species Holacanthus passer. The sequence goes on along the minus strand of JAFREQ010000050.1, from coordinate 1,769,443 downwards.
CCAAGATCTGACAGTGACAATAGACCAGGTATAGGTAAAGACTGCCATTGTCCTCTTACAGAGAGGCAGAAAATGCAATCACACCACTCCAAGGAGGCAAGGAGATCCAGGAGAAATATAGTTCCTCCACACTGGATCTCCTCCTATGTCACAGAGCCCAGGTTCTTTGCATGTTTCTCTGAAAGCATCTTTAACCAGAGAACACAAAAGGACAAGGCATTACCATCTAGCACCCTGAATGCCTTATCCAAAGATACAGATGCTAAGGACAGCCAGCTTGAATCGGGAAGTGAAACTCCTCTGTCCTCACCTGAGCACACAATGAAGCTTGCCTTTGAATCAACACGTAGAGAACAATGTGGAGCATCTGAAAAAGAGACAAACAGTCTTTCCACAAACCAGGTATTTCCACAAAATGTGGATGCCAAAGAGAAGAGTCCTACAAAACACAGCTCGGACAATGGGACAGATGGCAGTGGCTGCGGTGCCAAACCTTTTGGAAGGCTACGATCATCTCCAAAAAGACTACAGGACTCTAATACCACTTCAAGAACTCCCACAAACACATCAAATATGGATGTTACCATTAAGTCTCCTACCTGTGTTGAGAGCCCTCCCAACTCCCAAGTCCAGTACACTAGTCCAATAAAGCTCATGTTTGTATCACCAGTAAAGGATAAAGAAGGAGTCAGATACAGTCTCAAATCAGCAGGCTCCGCTTCAAGTGGACAAGCAGAGGAACCCTTTGACCCCTGTGAAGAGTCTTCATGGTCAGGGATACCTCAGAAACACAAAAGCCTGAGCACTGAATCTGCTACTTCACGGTTAAAATCTATTTCTTCACCACTAAAGTCTGCTACCTCACCTGCAAGATCTGCTTCTTCACCATCTAAGTCAGCTTCTTCACCATCTAAGTCAGCTTCTTCACCATCCAAGGCAGCTTCTTCACCATCCAAGTCAGCTTCTTCACCATCCAAGGCAGCTTCTTCACCATCCAAGGCAGCTTCTTCACCATCCAAGTCAGCTTCTTCACCGTCTAAATCAACTTCTTCACCGTCCAAGTCAGCTTCTTCACCATCCAAGTCAGCTTCTTCACCACCCAAGTCAGCTTCTTCACCAGCCAAGGCAGCTTCTTCACCAAGCAAGTCTTCTTCACCAGCCAAGTCTGCCTCTTCACCAAAATCAACTTCCTCATCACCTAAAACAAGTTCCAGAAGGTCAGTTGAAGGTACTCCAACTAAGCGTCTAGCTGGAAATGAGAGCCAGAGATCACCAGGTGACACACTACCTGTCCGTGAAACCACTCCTCCAAAAAGGCGTCCGGGTCGGCCAAAGAAGCTGGGACCACAGCTGGAGCAAAAAGTGAAGAGGCCAATTGGTCGACCACGCAAGCAGAAGGTTGTGGATTCAGTAATGGGGGCAAAAACAGAAAATGGAAAACCTGAAATACCATCTGATGTTGAGGAGAATGTAAATAAGAACCTCAAGATAACAGTAGTGTATGGCCGTTCAAGGAGAAATAAACGAACGGTGTCTGAGGGCTTTGACCAGCTGCAAACAGAGTTCCATGATGCTTGGCAAGCAGTGGGCCTTAAAAGTGACTTCGGCATTTTAATGCACAACTCTAACACCAGCTCAGGTAGTATCAAAACAGCCTCAACAGAATTGCCAGAGCAATTAAATTTTGTCAGCCCTGTGAAAGAGTCTGCCCCTCAATCTAGCAGTAACATCAAATGTCAGAAACGGGATGATTCTGTCCCCTCAAGGAAACCAGGTAGACCTGCAAAAGTTAAAATTTCTGGAATCTCAGTTACAGTAACCACGGTGTCACCTCGACAACGTAAAATTCAGATAAATAAGGATACTCGGCGGTCTCCTGAAACACTAAATCATAAGAAAGTACTTCTACCAGAATTCAAATCTGCCAAAGAGCTCTGGACAATCAGTCGTCAATCAACAAGCAAAAGCGGTCAAACAGAGGAAGGAATAGAAACAAAAGATGAAAATAAACACAAACTGCCAAATCATCCTGTAGCAGTACGTCACTCAATGAGAGTGAGAAAACCCTCGATCCATTTCCTGCATGCTGTTGCCACCTCCACAACTAGATCGTACAGCCACAGTAATGCTCTGCTACGGCGCTCAAAACAACTTCTGTTGAACAAGGCCAGCAATGAAAGGAGACAGGCAGAGCAACAGAGTAATGTCAAAACTTCAGGGGAGAAAAGACAGCTCTGTGGACAAGAGAGGAAGAACCTGAGCAGAGTGGCCGGGGTGTCTGTAGACTCAATCTTTACACAAGAAGAGACGCTAAGGTGGTGGGCAGCATCGGCTGAGGAAAAGACTATGAACCAGGAGCTTGCCAGGCGAATACGACTCATCTCTGACACTTGGGTCTCAGACACTGTGGAGAACCAAGAAAAAGAAATAGCCTTTAATTCTAAAATAGGCAATAAAGGCAACAGGAAGTCAAAACATTCCTCTGTGGTTCGAACACTGTTTGACTGTCCTCCTAACAAACCAAGGTCCTGTAGCATGCAGCAGCTCTGCTCCTGGTTTATGGAGACCACAGAGACACAGTCTCTGGCTATTGTCAAGAAGGCAAGCTCCCGCAATCCTTATGAACTTATGCACTTCCCTCGATCTGCCAATAAAACAAGTGTTTGCCACAGTCCTCAGGCAGAGCGACTCCGCAAACACATCAAGAAATTTGCCAAGATGGTGCCAAAAAGTCCTCTGCAACATCAACAGGCTCAAAGAAGGTTGAGGAAGAAGAATGAGGTGCCTCTGACAACACACACTATTCGGCGACAACTTTTCACTCCCAAGTTTGCAACAAGCAGGCTCAAGAAAGGAGCCCAATGGAGGACAGGCAGAACATTTGGCAAATACCTGGCCACTCTATTTAGAGCAAGGACAAGGTTCCTAACTCGGAAAGAAAGGGAGAGGTGGCGAAAGAGGCAGAGGAATACGGAAAACATGAAGGTAGTTACAGGTTTTTCAAATGGACATGTAGTGACTGGACTACAACCAAAACGTAAAGCATTAGGCAGATCAGAGAAATATCACTTATCTGACTGTTTCGAGAACAGTTCTGCTACCACTTCTGTTGACCAAACTCAGGAGCCTGTGGATTTGCCCAAAGAGCAGAACCTCTGCTCTAAAGCTTGGAGTCCTGAGAGGCTGAAGGAATGCCGGGTGTTTCTGAGGAAGATCAACTCTCCAGACAACGAATCAACTGAGGAAGAATGGGACTCCTGTACTGTGACACTGGATGATGGGTCACCTTCTGCATACCTCTTTGCAGGAAGGGAGAGAGAACTGGTAGGAGTTGTTAAAGCTGTGAAAACTGAAAGAAAAAGGAGCAAGAATAGGCCTGCCTCCAGAGAGCTAGCAAGTTCTGCACCTAAATCAGTCCAGGAGCAGGATGAGATGCCAGCGGGGAGGCAGAAAGGCAAATACAGAAGTCCTGGGGTTGTGTCTACTGAACCACCACAACCACCACCAGCGAAAATGTTGAGACAATCGCGAATGAGGGGCCTAACTGGGCCGAGGTGGTGCGACTTTGTGTTTGGTAACTATCTTGCTTTCATATATTTTTTAATTATCACTTAAAACATCAACTATTTTTAAGCTTCAGTTTCAAATCACCACAAAATCAACTTGTGCTCTCTTTCTTTTCTGACAGAAAACTAAATGAAGCATCAGGCCTCCTCAGACCTGGGAAAGGGACTGTGGTTTAACGTGGTGCCTTTGGACATTGAGCTGACCACGTGGACTGACCATCCCACTATGGTTCAGTCTTACACTCAGCAATTATGTAGCAGTCTAACTTAACAAAAGCTTGATGTTGCACTATTTTTATCCATTGATATGTATGTACAGAATGTTTGATTTTTTTTTTATTATTGTCAACTTGCCTTTGTCTTTCTGAAAGTGTACAGTAGATCAAATCATTGCATCAAACGGATTTTTAATGGGGTAAGTGCTTAAACAGTGAGCCGTGGCTGTATTGGAAGGAAAGACAAAGCTTGACTGCATAAAGACAGTGCTATCTCCTAAAGCATACCTCATTATCAAGGCCACCACTTTATTCAGACAATATCCTTTTTCCTGTAAATCGTAACATGAAACCAATAACAATTTTTAATACTTTAGGGTATTGTCTACTCCATAATAATGTACAGCTCTAAAATCCCCCATAATGATAAAAAATTAATTTACAGTTACTTTGGCACTGTTAAAATTCCAAATTGTTAACTTAATATTTTTTAATTTTAGATTTGATTAAAGTATATTGAAATTTAATTACATTCTTTTGATCCAAGCCTTGCTTTCGGTGTTTTTCTTTGATGCTTCAGTCACTGTCATATTGCAAGACAGTAGCCAAAAAGCTGGTTTAAATGAAGGAATCTTTTGTATCAGTCAAACCCCATCTTTACCCCAATCACTATTTGTTTGTGTGCCCCACCTACAAACTTGTGTATTGAACAGTAATTGGCCATCAGCCTGTACTGAAACCAAATATTTTTGTTATCATTTCAAGTTTCTATCAAACAATATTTGCATGTCTTAGCACCAAACTGCAATTAGCACAAACATAAATGTTCTAAATGACTACATATCCAGCCCCAACAGCCACAAAATGTAGAGATATATGTGAAGTGATGAAACATTATGCAGTTGTAGAAAGTAGATTCTGATCGGTTTGTTGGTTTGTGGGATCTGTCGTGTTTTCATTCAGTTAATTTTATGTGATTGTCTTGTTTTCACCCAAAGCATATACTGTATGTTGGTGTCAGATCTACTTCTTGCACTATTCCATCTGAGATTATTAATCCCACTACACAGATTCCTCCCCCATATTTTGCACATCCCATGTCCCACTACCAAACCCCTACTGTAAAACTAGAGAATATATTTGGTGCAATACAAACCCAGATGATTTATCAGTATGTAGTAATTATTTTATTGCTGACAGACGAATGGATGTACGCAAGTACCAATGGCCTGGGATGTTACTTCAGTTGTTTCCATAGCCATGTAATGTGATCTTAAAGGATATTACTATACAAACTTTTTTCCCACCTGCTTTGTTCTCCTCTCTAAAACATAAAAATAACAGATCCTTAATTGTTATAATAGCATAATTTTTTTTTTTAAATCAGAAATGTACTAGTATTATTTACTGTTTAAATGCAGGTGGGAAATGTGTTGCTGTTAAGGTTTCCTTAGATTTTGTTTTCTCAATTTGCAGCAAGAGACGCCTACCTCCACTGGGGCTCAGCTAGGCCTACTGCTTTTTTTGCTTATCAACCGTGTGATAGACGAGGCCAGACAGATGATCGATAAACACTAATCTTGGGTCAATATGTTTTCCTGCCCTCTAAAGATCCAAGGTGTCTGGCTGTAGGTCAAACTTTAAATCTGTAGTGTGTATTATGTGTCTGACTACCCTTGTATGTATGTCACTATGGTTGCCATTTCAACATGATGGAGGTGAGGTGGCTCAGTCTTGTGATAACCATCAGCCCTCTGTTGAAGAACCTGGTGCTAAACATCTGTTGTATATTTTCTTTATGTGTTTTTATACTGTCCATTACAGATGCAACACAGAGGTGTCTGTCATTGGAACAATAAAGAGTCTTTTGAAATAACCAGTGAGCAAAATGATTTGTAGTAGACATGTGATATGTAAACAATGCACTGTAGAGTATGGCAAGAGCTGACTATACTGAACTGTACTGTAACTGTCTGTACTGAGATGACATTCAGGATTATGTCATTTTGGAAATAACTGCCTGGATCCCAGCCTGAATGAAACAATACTAGAAGAAATGCTCACTATAGTTTTGTTGAAATATATTTAACTTTAATGATTAAAATGACAGAACTTGAAACTGGGAAACAGACATAAAATATCAGGAAATATGACTACACATAAAAGGTGAACCCATTTTAAGGGCTCTAAGTCAGAGAAGTGAAAGATTCAGTTACATTTACTGACGTTAATTGTACTATAAGGAAAAGTAAATATTTCCACATTACAAAAATATATGTGAATTGTATTAGACTGGAATACTTGAACACTAGTTAAAAATAACATTTAAACTTCCATTTTTGCATGAACTGTTCATAACCTGACTTCTATGACACATTAGCCTCCTGGTTGATGAGCGTGTTGAGGTCCAGCTTTGTCTTCTCCAGAGCTGCAGTCTTAGCCCTCCGCGAGGGACGCACCACAGGAACTGACTCTGGAACGTTTTCTCCATCACTGTAGCCATAACAAAAAGGAACAGAACAAGATGAATGAGAAATGAGAAAATACAGTGCTAGTATAAGAGCATGTATATAGGGTGTATACTGAGAGATGGAGTTAAAACACTCACCTCTCCTCTGATGACTCTGCCCTCCTGTTCAGCTTTCTGCCCCCTTTGGCTGTGCAGACTTTCCTCTGACCTGTGCACACACCCACACACACTCAGGTTACCTCACAATGCTGAGTCAACTCCTTGACTCAGGTAGACGAGAAGAGCTCTAAAAATATAGTGGCACGATGAACAACTGCAGTTTTAGATGAGTATACAGAACCTGCATTACCTCTTTTGGCTCTCTTGGCAGATTTAGATGGATCGTCTGTTGCGGCCTCTGAGGAAATATGGCAAATAGAAATTCATATTTTTGCAGTTCCTCTCCACTAGCTGTATTTTTGTCTTGATAGACACTGAATAGGATGGAGTGAGGCATTTTTAATCCACTTAGCAACATTCTGGTAAGATGACATGAGCCTTTTATAGGAAGAGTTATCACAAATGTGTGTAGTGTAAATCTAGTATGACGTATGAACTGAGAAGGTAACATTTGCTCCAGATGCTCAGCAGGATGTCATGTGGCCTTTTATACAGACTGTCACTGTGTTTGCATATGTACCATCTGCATTGACATCCAATGGTTGTAGTGCGCTGGCGCTGAGGAGCTCTGCCTGTTCTTTTGAGTCTACCAGCTGATAAATCATCTTCTCCAGAGCACGGAGACAAACGCGATCCTTTACCACCTGAAGAAAAGATGGACGGAAAAAGGAGAAAGCATGAAGTCTTTCAAAAGGCAGATACATAGATACATGAAATAATACGAGTGGCTGTGTGTTCTTAGCCACACTAGCGACTTGGTTCTAGAGATGGCAATGTTGTGTTGTTTTGTTAGTGCACGTTAGTGGTTAAGACTGAAATATCAACAATAGTTGAGATGGATGAAATGCTATGCCATGAAATTTTGTAAGGACATTCATGAAACCTACTGACCTACTGATGGGCTCACAATTGTGGAGATTTCTTAACAGCTATCGGATGCATTACCATGAAGAATTTGTCCAATACTTGGTTTTATGACTAAATACCTGAAAAATCATCATCAGCCTAAGCTGCACTTTGTGTTTGCTGCTAAATAGCAAATCTTAGAATGCTAACAAGTGAAACTAATGGTGAATACAGTAAACGTTAAGCTTGCTCCAGCATGTTAGCATTGTCATTGTGTGACTGTGTTGATGTCTGTATGTACCTGTACAAGCTGCTGCAGCAGCGTGTGCAGGTCTTTCCTGACAGTCTCATCTCTGCTGAGCTCCAGGTTGCTGATAGTCTTAGCATAGAGGCGCACCTCAGGGGCTGTGGGGTCCTTCAGCATCTCCCCACACATACGCACCGCCAAGTAGTCGTGAACACACACCTCCTAAAAGACATGAATGACAAAAGCACTCTGTAAATTTAAATTGTTTTTGCCTCATTAAACTCAAATTAAGCCTTTTAAAGATAGTTTGCTCAAATAATTGTGAATTAAAACATGAACTGAAGCTTTCAAGACAATTTGCAGACTTCATGTGTGTGGAAGAAATTAATATGTACTTGTGGGCAGAAAGCAATATCATGAAAAGCTCAGAGCACCAATAAACACACAAACACTAATGAGGAATTTCTCAGTGGAGACAACCCAGCTTGATCAGTGATGTTTCTTACCTCCGTGTTAGTTGAGGGCTTAATAAGTGCACTTGGACGGGTCAGCTCCACAAGTAACTCGACCACATTGCTAATATCAACCTCAGCTAGTGGAGAGGTGGCTGGGGCATTCATTAGAGTCCTAACAGTAGGCAGGAAACTCTCCTCCACGACCTCCTGGTGGACCCTAACACACACACACACAAAGATACCCACCATATTAGTTTATATTGCATAATTAATAATGTCAACTAGAAAATAAACATACCAATAATAGGAGGATGGGAAAAACAGTTGTACTAAACTAAATGAACCACATAGCTCTTTGTCTGCCTGTGCATGTGTGCATGTGTTACCTGCTCTCCCGTGCGTAGAGTTGGAAGAAGACACCGAGGCAGTGCCGCAGTCGGGTGTCATCCTCAGTGACAGGATTGTACCACAGCAGCACCAGACGGGACAGCATCTTGGCACTGGAGATACGGCCAGTGTACATTAGTTTGGCCAGGCCCTCTGCTGTTTCTGTCCGCAGGTCAGACACCTGAAAATGTAAAGATGTACAGAGACTTTAAACTCTGTCTTTAAACTGTCTTCAGCTGATTCACACCCAAAGAAACGTAGACACCTACTTCTGTTTATGGTAAATAGTTCACCCTCAACCCTCACCTCACTGTCCAGGAACTCTGAAAGCATCACAAGTATGCTCTGTGCGGTGTCCTCAGGTACATCTCCCTTCTCCTCGGTCACTGGTGTGTCCTCCTCCTGTCTGTCTGGGGACTGGGAGGGCGGGACTGTCTGAGTGGCAGCTGCTTCAGAGAGCAGCTGGAAGCCGAACAGAAGCAGCAGGTCGATGATGGCCCGCAGAGCACTGATACGGATCTTTACCTCATCCAGCTGGGCAATCTGAAAACATACACACACATCTATTTTAGAATGGGTAATACGTGATTCATGTATGTGTCTTTGGATCAGTGAACCAAAAATATATTTTTCCTCTTGGCCTTGGTAGTATCTGTCAATGCAAGTTTGAGTTTTATTAGCTAAACAGAGTAATCAAAAAACCTCTGATCTATTGATTATTTTAAGGTGCTGTTTCTAGAAAAGCTTGTTATTGTTGAGTTTAATAAATGTCAGTTTTAAATGTTTTAAGTAACACAAATGAAATTTAATTTGCCTCTACTGTATTGGAGCAGCACAAATCTCAGCAACTGAAATGCTTTTAAGTGTATTTGAATTTTAGGTAGATAAAATGTGTGTGTATAATATTTACCTGTAGCAGCAGGACCATGTGAGTTTTGGCCAGCTCCTTGCTGTGCAGAGTGCATGTTCCCAGACAAACCACAGCCATATTACGGACAGCAGGGTGAGCGTTTGCTATACTGGGCAGGATCTGACAGAGATGGAGAAACGCAGTGACATGAGTCTACTTTTTACTGACTTCACTTCATTCTGTGCATCTACAAATGTTTGCCATCAGGACATGACTTAAATGATAAGCAGAAAATGATTCACAGGTTTCATCAGTAGGTAAAAACAAGTAGTAACAAGAAGTAACTATAATTGCAGAAAAGATTACAGCCTGAGAAACAACACAAACACATTAGGGGGAGAAAGGGTGCAGCTGATTTTTGCAGAATCTTCATCAATCCCCCAGTTTTATAAAATAAATTATCCATATGTTTGGTGTACATTAAGAACACTTATCTTCATCTTCTCATTCTTTGTTTTAGTGAATGTTTAAAGACAAACTGTCACATTACTGTAAATTAAATGCATCATATTACAAGTTTTAGGTTGTGTGGTAGTGAAAATGTATGCTATCTGAGATGGACAATAGACATTTAAATAAAAGATATGTCTAACAGATATACATACTATGTTCCCTGGCACTAAAGGAACTATTGACATAAGTCCATGGGAAACCATGGTTAACCAAAACTCTGGTTCTGACAGTTCTGATTTCTAAAAGATTGATTTGGAGCTTGTGATCTGCACATCTACAATAACATTAGTGAAATAAATGCTGATGATGATGTGCGGTGTGGGTTTATACCAATGAGGACATCAAGGCGCTTATTGTTGGCCCAATTCTTGTCTTGATGCTCATCTGCTTCAGTAGTTCTGCACACATTGTTAGACACCTCAGAAGAGTCTCTGGATCATTCTGGGGGGAAAAAACAGAAAATAAAAACATGTCAAGACTTTTTCTTGACATTTTCCTTCCAGGAGAAAAAATCTTTTAACTACACTGGGTAAATCATATTAAATGGCATGTAAGGACACAGCAGCGGTGCTTCCTGTGCGATGATGTACCTTCTCAGTGCGGACTTCCTTGTCGGCAGGCTGGTTGCTCGCTGCAATTTCCTGGATAATGTGGTTCCTGCGGTTCTCGAGCTCTGTGATGGAGTCCTTTAGCTCTGCAGCACGACTGAACTCCTGGGCGGTGATACAGTCCTCCAAGGTTTGTTTGGTCTCCAATATGCGCACCTTCACCTCTGCTAGCTGGAAGGGAGGGGGGAACATAAATGGAAGAGGGGAGAGCCGTTCCTTAGGTGAAATATACTCCATAGGATTCTTGTTAAGACAGGCGACTGCACCTCCAATAAACAGCAACAGCTGAGGCTCTGGGAATTGTTACAGCCCTCTAGAGAGGTTACTTTACTCACTGAAAAGAGGAGAGGGAGAGAGAGAGAGACAGAGAGAGAGAGCAGGTGCACAGAACGGATGGAAGCTAAACACCTGGGTCAGGATGACTTCTTTTGCAGCTGTTTGAAGATATTATGTACATACTTTGAAAGACGAGGTGGATTAACAATCACGCCTGAAGCCCAAAGTTGTGACTGACTTTCACTGAGGTTAAATAAGGAATAAATGGGATTAAAAATAAATAAATAAATAAATAAAGGGAAAACTACTGGACCTGGCTGGATACACTAGACAAAGACCATCTGCCAGTTGGAGGTACAGAGGGATGGACAATCATAAATCAACAGAGGGTATGTAAATAGAGCACAGAAGAATAGATAAGACTTAGAAATCAAAAAGGTAATAAGATTGATTGAAAGTTTGTTTGTTATCGCGGTTTCACAATATGTAAACCTTTCATATATTTAGTTATTTGGATCATTCATTATATAAGAAACCTGAACATCCTTGTATCTGGCATTTTTGTAGCCATGTAATAACAACTTCTCTACCAAATAAAATTGCCAATATGTGGTGTTTTCCTGTGTCCAAAACGGTGTCTGGAAAGGATCTAATTGCTCGTGGGTACGTTCAGTTGGCAGAGTGTTGCCCACCTGGACCTGCTGCCGACGGCTCTCGTTCTCATCCACAGGCTGACTGGCCTCCATGATGGGCTCCCTCACATCTGAGATGATTTCTGCCACCTGTGTAACACAAAGCCAGCTCATTTAGGGACCAATCTCAGTAGTAATGATACCAGCACTGAACGAAAAATCTGTTTAATTTCATGACATCTCCAACAAAAGCATAGGATAGTTTAATACATGCATCCATCAGCACAATCATTTCCCAAATTATTTCTGCTTTTATATTTTCATATCTGCCTAATTGGTCTGTCAGCTGAATTTATGAAGATCATTGATATGTGCAGTTTCCCTTGTGTGTGGAAAAGAGGCACATTTTGGAATGAATGAACACTGAACAATTTACAGCAGTGAAAATGTACTGGTTTGAGTGTAAAATGTAACTCACAGTCTGAATTCGTCTGTTGTCATCAGGAATGAGGGTGAGGAGTTTCTCAGTGAGAATGGAGACAAGGGAGGAGGGAGTCTGTGGAAGAGCCAACATCTCCTGCAGGACCGTCAAGATACGCTTCCTACAAAAAACACATGACAGAAAATAAAAAGTCTGATTGCAAAAAAGCTTCCACTTTTCCAGTTTACCAACAGGACCCTGTTCTGCGTCTTACCTGCCGCCCTCCTCATTGGTATCCAGACATCCGATGAGATGGATGAGCTGCTGGGAGATGAACTCCTTGGTCATGACCAGCTCCAGCTGGTTAAAGTCAGCCCTCTGTTCCTCTGACAGCAAAGGCACTGCCTTCAGATATCTACAACAGTTAGAGTCAAGAGTCAGAGATAACAACAGCTCTCAGAGCGCAGACAGATGGATAATGCAGTGTTATACTCAGTGACAAGACTAAATGTAGGCTGTCCTCAGGTACCTGAATCACAGTGATACAACTCAGCATAAATAACACAATCATATTAAATGCAATACTGCAACACCGCAGACACCAGCACTACCTGCAAGCCACATCTACACACAGCTAGCAGCCAGCCACTGGGGGATTTATACAAACCTGCAACTTATTTAAAATAAATCAATAAGGGGATTTTATGAGCAGATAAATGTTAAGCGTGCCACTCAGTTACAACAACAGGAGCATTTCACACTATAGCATCACATTCATTAGGCAGTTGGTAAAACAGCAGAATGCTCTAACATCGATGCATAAAACGGATGATATTTGAGTCCTGGGATTTAAATGTATGAATGAGTGTGGATTTATGCAAAAAGTAATAGTCTGAAATCTAAATAAGATTCTAAAGAACAGATTTAGAATATATTCAGTATCTAGCATGCAGTTTGATGAATGCTAACTTGAAGATGAAAGAAAGCTTTGTAGAATTTTCTTAATCTCAATCATAATGATCAGATCAATATTATGTTTTGGCCATCAAAAGTAAAACTAGATTTACAAGAATAAAACATATAAAACATATATTTAAAGGGGTTACTGTGTAACAAGAGCAGTCCAGTGTTTTGAGTGAGAAGGTCTGCAGCTTGTACATGATCTGTCTGGCCCCTTAGGCATGTTATTAACTTCATAACAGCTGTTTTTGAACTATCTGCTTTTGATCATGTGAATAGAAAAAAAAAGACTTAAGAGAACTGAGTATCAACAGAAATTGATTTACTTCTTTTGCTGGGATAGTCTCTTTTTTAATGAAAGCCACACTTTAATATAAGTAGTCAGGTTATGGTAAATAAGCAGTAAGTTGGCCACACAGTTACATACAGAAAGAGCTCCTCTGAGAGCACCGGACCTGCCTTCATGTACCTGAGTAACAACATGGTCATTATGGCAACTGTGTTAAGTGTGTTCAAATATTCTGAGAGGTTCAGTGAACTCTATTTCATTTCTCACCCAGAGAGGTAGTCAGCATAAGTAGCTGCGTCTGGTAACACTTGCTCCAGCATTTCATCACCATCATCTCCTTTAGCCTTGATGAACTCACACAGAGCTCTCCAGTAAAGCACATTCTCACAGGACAGTGAGGCCTCTGGGATCAGCTTCCTGTTGAGAACACACAGAATCTCAAATATCAGGACATGCTATCAATTAAGTCACATATGAGAGCCACAGAGGTAGAGTTTGAAGTGTACCTGTTGTCGAGCTGCACTCTGTTCTGCAGCAGTTCTTCAGTGGGTGTGCCTTTGAAGATGGCTTTCAATGTGTCCAGAGCTGTTTCGGCACAGTTCTCTACATCCAGTCTGTGGAGCATCTCTATGATGTCACCATCCAGCCGGAGCAGCCAGGCTGGCAGTACACGAGAACAAACCACCTCCCTCACGGCTTCTACAACACACACACAGCCAGTCAGACATGTTAACTGGAAACAATGGAATTCAGAGCTTAAACAATCAGTTGATGGACAGAAAATTAATCTGCAACTATTTTTTATAATTGATTCATCATTTCAGGCATTTTTGCTTGAAAAATGCCTGAAAAACCAAAAAAATTGGTTCCAGCTACTCCAATATAAGAATTTGTGCTTTTCTCTCTTATCTCACTGCAAAATAAGGACTGCTGGTTGGACATTTGCTAGACCATTTTTTAAATTTCATAGACTAAAACAATCAAGAAAATAATTGATTAATTGAGAACAAAAATAATTGTTTGTCGCTGCTTTAAGGGATTTTTTTTTTTACTGCAAGTGCAAGTACTTTATTGAATAATTTGTCAGTGTAAATGTAATGTCAAAGAAATCAACATTACCTGAGGTGTCGTGGAGACCCTGCTGCAGTAGAGTTACTCTCTGTGCGATGGTCAAAGCTTTAATGTGGACTTTGTCAGCCAGAACCTTAAACAGAAAACAAACACAGAAAGTTCTTATGGAGCTGTAGCAAACCTCAAACTACAATATTTAACAAGAACAAGTGTTCAGTCAAATCAAGATAACAACTTTATTATGTTGTTATCTGTTAATGTACTTGGCATTTGTGTGCATATATTTACATCGAATCATGTTAAAGCATTTGTGGCTACCTGGTAGGCAAGCTTGCGGACGTTCTCTTTGATGTCCCGGGTGCGTTTGAGTACTTTGGGAAGGGTGCGAGGGGACATTGCAATGCAGGAAAGAACGGCACGTCGCACCTCTGCATTAGCGTCATTTTCCAGAATCAACATGTACGCTGAACAGTGAAAAGAAATAGAGCATTAGGCAGTTAGTTCAAAGAGTTTTGTTATCTTCTAAAGAAAAGTAGTAGAAGTAGCATATTTTACAGTTTAACAATGAAGAAACATTATTCTAAACAGACAGAAACATAGTTACAAAAGCCAAAGTATGGAATAATAATATTTCTGCATTTGCATAGCACCTTGATATCCAAATATATTGATGGTTCGATTCCAGCTGGCAACCATGTCTAAATTTCCCCATTTCCTGTCCTGCCTCCTCCCTGTCTCTATCCAATGAAGGCAAAATACTCCCAAAAAATAAAATAAATGAATAAATCTGCATTTGCTGGAGTGTGTTCTGTCAGACTAAAACAGTAGGTGGGACAATTTGAAAAACAAACCGTTGATGGTTGGACAGTCAGGGTCCTTTGGCTGTTGTAGGCGTGTCATTGCCAAAGCAGCCTGAATCCTCACATTAGGGAACTTGTCGGTGACACGGATCAGCATGGCTTGGTGGATGCGATCAAAAAGGTCGTCATCTATCTGGGCATTCTCTGCCATACTGCCGAGCAACTTGTTGATCAGCTGGCACACACGGAAACGCACCGCATGGCTACTGGCTTTATGAGACTGAGAAGAAAGTAAGGCCGAAATGCAAGGGTCCAAACAGTTTGGGAGAAGACATGGAGAGAGATACAGGATTGGGGAGAAAATACAGAAAGAGTGGACATGGATGAAAGGAAAGAGGATGAGCAGAACAGAGAAAAATGAGTTTCATCCCACAGGAGAGTGTAGGAGTGAGAAACAGATGGAGTCCAACAGGAAGAGAGAGAAGACAGATGGGACAGCACAAAACCAGATTAAAAGACAGCAGAGACATCAGTCACATCAGAGATTCTCTGTACAGCAAATGTTCACTACAAAATCAGAGCAGTTTTGTTGTAGGGAAAGTATCGGGGTTGACAGATTTCTGTCAATAATATTTACAGCAAATGATAAACATTTATCTGCCCCAAAGTTCACCTTCTGTAATCATTTAGCACACACATAACAAACAGTGTCTGGCAGACATTCATGTAAAAATGTTTATACCTCCAACAGGAAGTTGAAGAGGAAACTCAGAAATGGATGATCGTCCTCAGCTTCATCTTCTTCCTCTTCCTCATTTTCCTGCTGCTCCTCCTCTGGTTTAGGTGGAGACTGGAAACTTGTGGCGAACCTTGCAACAAACTCTATGACATTTTCAACTGTAGGTTCACGCTTGTAGACAATCATAGCATACTTCAGGTAGTGGACGAACTCATCATGGAACAGTGTCTTGTCCTCAAGCTGATGGAGGAGAAGAAGGATGTCAATAACAGGTGAGGCGAAGCAGGAGAACCAACAGTTAAAGTACAAAATATGACACTGGGAAATGGCAATATGTGAAATCTCACAATGCTCATTCACAACAGGAGATAACCATCCAGACTGCTCAGGTCTGGGACAGGATTGCTTACTGTCCCAAGAGTCAAAACAAAACATAACAAACATTTTTTAAATGCACCTCAAGAAAAATAGAAAGTTGGTTTGTGCCAATTTAAAGTTCTTATAAATTGTGGTTGAAAACTTTTCTGTTTGGCACTTTATTTAAATAGGTTATATCTAGGACTATGTATTCAAAGTTTTCCTTGTACAATATCTGCACTCTTAATTTGCTGCTTTATTCCATTTGAATATATTTTAAATCATATTTGTGTCTTTTCATATATTTCATTTTATCATAATAAAGATTAGTTCTACATCCTCGACCAGAGCCAACCTAGAGGGAATGTGAAACTAAAAAAAACAGCCACACCATAAAAACACTTGTTGACCTCAGATTACATAACAGACGTGGATATAAGCCATGAGTAACTGTGATATGTAAAATAAACTCTGTAGATAGTAGCTGTAGCTAAACTGTAGATAGTACATAGTAGCTTCACATATTAAGCACTCACTTTGCTGTAGCGGCTCTTCAGACTCGCCACCAGCTTCGCCTTGTTGTTGTGGCCCTTCTGAGCGCGTTGAAAGGCCTCTTTAATCTCTATCTCAGTGTCCGCAGTCATCGTTCCTTCACAGAAAACCACATTCAAAGACAGAATCGGTCAAACAGTCGTACAAACTTTGCTTTTGCAGCAACGTGTTTACTCGATGCTAACGGCAGCAGCCTCTGGAGACTCATTAGCAAAACAACTCCCACTGAAACAAGAGCTGGAAAACAACGAAACCCAGCCAAGTCGCGTGGGACTAAAGCTCCTTTACATAATCTTACTTTTATATAATAATTAAAGCAGACATTGTATTGTAAAGTAGGATTAAATGTATTGTGAGATTTAGAAACATACCTTTCCGTCTGTTTTTTCCTCGCCACACTGCCGCCTGTTTTCAAATTCAACTGTCGTGTGTTCTCGCGAGAGCTGAGACGGGTAAACGGGAGTACTGTGCAATGACGTGTAAATGCCTTTTTGATAAACCCCGGATTTAGCCTGGCAGGAGGCTCTATGATAAGGCTGAATGATGTATCCTACTATACAAAAGTAGTAGAGCTGAAAGAATTAATGATCTTAATCAATTAGTCGATCAACAGAAAATAATTAATTTAATAATTATCAATAATTCATCAATCATTTAAAGCATTGAAAAATCATTTGTAATTATGAAGATTTGCTGCCTTCTCAGTTTCATTGTAGATATCTTTCAGGTTTGGACTCACTGAAGGGCATGTCTGACTATTTTCTGGCATTTTACAGATCAAATGATTATTCAATCTGTTGACAGATTAATAGATAATGAAAAGAATGAGAAGACTTATTTGATAAGGTTCAAATGTATACTTTTTAGCTTTTAATTCTGGTGCTTAATAATAGTGCTAAACTGTATTTTATTTTAACATTGTTTTGGGGGGGAATGATTTTGCTTGCTGTACACAGTTTAGGCTTTAGGCTGCCTACGAGGAAAAACTCAGGGAAAGGTATTCACAGATTAATATATAAAGCCAGAAAGCACTGACTGTCTGAGACCACATATTAATAGTTTACAACACTCACAGATATACTGGATTTGATTTGATTTGTTGTTTAAAATCAGGAACCACCAGGTAATTGATTATTACCAAATTAATTTTGATTAGAAGAAAAAAATCAGTCATCACCAATCTGCTAATATTTCATATCCTTATAGACTACTAGTGTGCAACCTCTCTGTTGGTGTTGTGATGTCCAACACATCTGGCAGGCAGCTGTGGAGGGGTCACAGCAGACAGTTCACCCATGTGAAGGGCAGCAGTAACCGTCTCCACAGGCAGACAGGGCACCTTGTTTGAAGGCAACAACAGCCATCTCTGTCTGGAAATCAATTTAATATAGAGGGTACTCTGTCAGGATTCTGCTTTGGACCTGTGTGCATTTGGGCGTAGGATTATCTGAGAGGTATATTATCATATTAAATATTTATGCTTGTGGATGCAGCGGCTGAAAGTCT
Organism: Holacanthus passer; assembly: GCA_025331565.1. NCBI lineage: Eukaryota > Metazoa > Chordata > Actinopteri > Pomacanthidae > Holacanthus > Holacanthus passer. Next base: position 1,751,524 of record JAFREQ010000050.1, on the reverse strand, counting down.
CTCCATTAGTCCATACACCTACTATGTCATGAGCCAAAAAGATGAGAAAAATGGCCTCTAGCGCTTCTGTAAATCCTTGTTCACACATGGTGGGTGATCTTAAGACACATAAATGCTTTCCGGAGAGATACACTCCCTGTGTAGAACTGCTTAAACATTCAATGATCAAACTATTATTTCTCATTGCCTTGCACTCATTTACATGTACAAAGCATAATCATATTTTATAGCCTGAACTGGTCCTTTAAACACAGAGACCTATGTAACTACACATTAAAGTCATTTATGTTATAGTATTTATCTCACTGTGACCCAGGCTGGATTAAAAACTGGGCAAAACAGACAAATACCCAGACCCCAGCATCCCCCAAAGTCCCTGGTTCACGATGTACAATTGATTTCTGATTATCTGCAAATTTATTTGAGCCACTAATGAACACGTACTAAGGCTGGACCTGCATTGTTATCTAATCCTGTGGCCAGGTCTTAAGGCCTCAGTATGCTTCAAACAAACTAGGTCATAAGATGTGCCATGAGACCACGTCTAAAGATAAAACTGTTTATAGCTGTGTCAAACGGCCACACTCAAAGGTGGAGTGAAAAGCCTTCCTCTGCTTCCCAAATCTCTCTCCAAGAACTCTGTGTCTTCGCAGTCTCAAATGCGATGAATTGTGCAAATGAGCATTACAACACACACTTTTGGACAAACTCTCCTTGAAGGCATTCATGGTGTTGCACTTGGTTGGATATATGGAAAGTGATGGAAGCATGAAAAAAGAAGAGCTTGGGAGAAGTTCAAATCCTGCCTACTTTGATACCATATCTGGCCATTTGCTGCATGATGTGGGCACGATTGTCAGACTGGTTTGAAAAGCTTCAGGAATTTTTGGATACAAGCTCCAAATGGTGCTCATGTGGTGCACAATCCTAAATAAAGTTACGTTTAATGAAATTACGACAAACTGACTGACACAGAAAATCTGGGCTCAGGTGTTACTCTACCCCAGAAGTGTGGGTCTCTACAGAGTACAATGTACTTGAATTTGGAGGTGAGACAGCACTCAATACACAATACAGGTGTAGTAAGTGAAAGGGGTCGTAGGGACCCAGCAGCAATTGTTTTCCCCAGGGGCCTCCACCAATTTTACCCATACAGACCAGTTTACTCATCATGTGGAGTAATATCCAGCTAGTAAAAACAGTTCATCTCCTTTGCCTCTGGAAGATCTTTGTCAAGTCTGAGAAAATAACCCAGAGGATGTCATCAGGATTAGTCTTTATCTCAGCCTGATCTTGGAGAGACTACCAATTTCTTCTCACACAAAGCATAGGAGGACTTGGACATTGAAAGACATTTACCGGCAGGGAGGGTCTATGAAAAGATGCTATTAAGTTGCATGAATGGGAAGCGTAGGATACAGTGATTTTGGAGCATATTAGGGGCCAGCAGGGATACAGCTCTGCCTCTATACTGCTTCAATTTTAGACGTGTTTCTTACAAGTCGCCCATATTTATGGAGACAACCTACATTACTAAATTGTTGGAGTGTCCCTTTAAGGTTAGAAATGTTAATGAATGATCCCCACATGTGAATGTTTTGTTGATGTGTGGCTTGAACTTTAACCTTTACGGTACCTGCAAAAAATATAGTGTGTGCATTAAGAGTAAGGATTTTTTTATTTCATAAAATATCTTTAGCATATTTTGCATGCATGCATTTTTAGCTGTAACATCCAGTCAACACCAGCAGTAGAAGTAGTAATAACATAAGATGTGTTTATAAGCAGCAGCCTACAGGCCTATCATATGTTGCTGTTCAGCCCCTCAGCGGATTCTGTTTACGGTATCTGACTGATGGAGTAAAATCACACGACCAGACCCCAGAGACCCCCCGCTCCTCCCTCCCCTCCTCCCGGTGCTCGCCGGTAGGGGCGGGGCAGCACTGCAGCAGTGCGCTCCTCCAGCTGTCTCCGGTAATGTGCTATAGGATACACACGCCCCTCTCCGCCCCTGCCGTGAGACAGGTGGTCGGACTGTATACCTCCATCCTCCAGCGCTCCCTGTTAGAATAAAAAAAAAAATATCCGTGGACAGCGAGCGCGTCCCCGATGGACTTGGAGCGTGTGACCTCCGCGATCACCGGGCGGACAGCGGGAGAGAGGGGGGCCACAACCGGAGCGCAGCAGGAGAGCCCCGCCGGTCCTCCACCACATGTTCTCCAGGAGGGGGTCCACCGACACCGCGATGACATGCACGAGTAAGAAGACGCGATTTTTCATCTGAGAGGATCATTTCTGACTATCCTCCGGTCTGGAAAGTTCCCTTTGGACGGAGGGAGGAGGAGGAGGAGGAGGGGGGGTTCATCATGGCTTCAGGCGCCGGTAAGGCTGCACAGCCCCCCGGGCCGGGCTCCGCCGCCGTTAACGGGACTGCGGCAGAGTTCGCCAACATCGAGCAGGAGCTGTACGACTACCAGATGCACAGCAAGATGTGCAAGAAGATCGCCCAGCTCACCAAGGTAAAGAGCTGCAGGTGACACCGAGGCAGGCGCGCGTGTGTCCGGCTGAGGGGCTGATCTGATGGCCGCTCCACTATCTGCCATCACACTGAAACATGATCAGATACTGAGGAGGAGGAGAGCTCAGATTATGTCCTGACAGATTACATGTTAGAGGGACGACAACAGATTTCACTGCAAAAATGTAAATGAGATATAAAATTGATCCACAGGAGATTAATCACGAGAAAGGAGAAGTGAAGAGTAATGATAAAATATTGCAGCAATAGACACTAGAAATATCATTATGGATGAGCAGCGTGTTGCAGATCATCATATTCTCATGGGATGATGATGAAAACTTGGGTTCATTCGCCTTCGTGACTGACACAGTAATCAGACATCAGCCATCACTGAGGGCTTTAGGTGTAGGCTGCAGATCTCCAGCAATCTGAGACAAACCTACAGAGTCTGCAATTAAGAGTGATATAATTATCAGTTCACTTGTGGATGATTTGTAGCCTGGTTTAGGTGGTTGAATGTCGAAAAATGAAAATAATTGCACGTCTCATTGCACAAGATATGCCAGAGCCCAAAATGTTTTTCTTTGTTTGACCAAAAAATGTATCCAATTAACAGTGATATGAAACAGATAAAAGCAGCAAAACACCACTCTGAAGAATCTGTAATTAAAATGCATTAATTGATCAGTCAATAATTTTTTTTGCATGATCATAATCGTCTCTTTAGTAGCACCAACATATGCTGTGCATCTTCCTCCATGTGCATGCACACTCATCAATGTGCAGACGGGATGCTTGACAGCTGCAGCAGCCGTCGCTGTATCTGCTCTGGCTTCTCATACAGTAAGCGCTATATGGGGATTCTCCCTCTCTCTGCTGCACAATAATGCTTACAGAGGCAGGGCATGACCCATCGCTTGTTGAGCTATGACAATTACTGATGACTGTGCAGTTCCTATCTTCCTTTATGGGTTCACCTCTGTGTAGCCTGTAGGTGTGTGTGTGTGCATCCAGGCAGGATGTGTGCAATGCAATACATGCTGCAGTTGTATTTGTGTGTGTTGTTCAGAGAGCTTCTTCTTCATCCACATAGACACGCACAAACAAAGATGACACAGATGAGGGGTCAGCACTTGTGTCTGTGCTTGTTAGGGAAATCCGCCAGCCTAGTCCTTCTACCTCTCATGCTCCCCTGCTCCTTCCATCCTAATGAAAAAGAAGCCTGGACTTGTTTCTCTCTCTTGAAACTTTATGCAAGCCCTGTAAGCCTGCTATAGCTGTTTGATGACCACAGTAAATAAATCCGGAGCGCTGATGAAATATAAGAATCATCAAATCTGATATTTGGCATAAGCGTTTTCTCTGAGCTTTGGGATGCTGGGCATGTGACACATGGTTTATTTGAGTGTTTTGGGGCGGGGTGTGGAGTGGAGAGGAAGCGTGAAATGGGTCAGCTGTGGAAACCTTATATATTTAATAACCCCTGCTCTCTGTGTGCATGGAGGCTGGCACACACACACATACACACACACACACACACACACACACACAGTGCACATGCACTTGTGCTTAACACACCTCCTCACGTCGGCCCTCACTCCTCCACTCGCCCATCCACACTTATGCTTGACTTACACGGCTCCCTTCCCCCTCCCTCTTCATCGACCCCCCTCCCTCACACTCTGCCAGTGAGAGTGTCCTGTCCTGGTTGAATGGGTGCTGCTTAATATAAACCAGTAGCACGTCGGAGAGTGTTTACATGGCGGAGCAAGCCAATGGGAAGAAAGCAAGAGCTGACCAGGCCAGCTGTTGTGAATGTTCACATAAGCTTGTGCGTGAACAGACATGCACACACCCACATGAATACAGAGAGGAGAGTAGTCTCTTTACGTGACTCACAGAGATCAACACTAGCATATTAAAGTGTGTGTTTGTGTGCGTATATACACCCACACTTTTGATTGGCAGCTCTAATTCTGTCTATGTGATTTCCTGTACTTATCTAGCTTACACCGTCACAATGTTCCCTGCTTTGTAATCCAGCACACTCGCTTCCCTCTTTGATATGTGTGGTGGTATGTGTGTGTGTGTGTGTGTGTGTGTGTGTGTGTGTGGGAGGGGGGCTGATGTAAGAGAAAGTGTGTGCATGCTTGCTTGTCTCTTTGCCTAACCTCTCTTCTGTGCACCGACCATTCGCTCTACATCTCACTCCTGTTTCAACAGCCCCGTCTCAGCTCTTCTTTACACCGTAGACAGAATATTAATTTCATGCTTTGCTGACTATGAAGTTATTGTCAATAAGGACGGGCACTGGCTTGTGAGGCTACATGAATAACATTATCGACTGGCAGGATCAATACGGGGATCTGGAGACAGGATTTACAGTAGCAAGAGGCCCTCGGTGCTCTCTGACCAAGCTGCCCTGATGAGCCTCTTAAGAATTTACGCCTGAAAAGCTGAATTAAAGTGTGACACCTTACTGCACTTTTATATAGTTTCCATTTAGGTTTAGCAGGGTGAAAAAATGATTACTTTAAGACAGAGGTACAAAACTTTTCAGTTGCCATAAAATGAAAATAAGCTTGAGCCGATGACTTGTCTAGATCAGTGGTTCCCAACCATTCTACTTCGTGACTCCTTAAGATGAAGCAATGACTGACTCGGACTACTTGTCAGGACTTTGAAGTGATCATTTCAGCTTCTCAGATTGTGTTATTTGAATGATTTTCAGAGGCCTGAAGAGGGAAAACCACCTAAAAGTAGGGCTTGGGGGGAAAAAATCTGACTTTTATGTAGCTAATTTAAAAAGAAAATTCTATCTTGTACCTCATCTAACCACCCCTCAGGTTTACACCATATGACCCAAAGTATGTCGGCATACTTTGTGATTTTACTGTTTTTCATGGTTTGGGCTAAATCGCTTAGGCCTACTTCAAAGTAGAATCTTAATGCTACATCATGCATTTGTGTATTAGACAATAACAGTTTGGACTTTTCATCCTTCAAAATGCCAATGATCAATCGCCTTGCACAAAACCATGTGCATAGATGTTAAACCATAAATGATAAACCATCCAACACCTTTGGGATGAACTGGGATGACTGGAACTCAGTGCCTGACTTCACTGATGCTCCTGTGGCTGAATGTGAGCAAATCTCAGCAGCCAAGTTACAAAGTCTTGTGGAAAGCCTTCCCAGAAGAGTGTAAGTTATTATCAGCAAAGTAATTTGGGCCATGTTGTGTATCTTGCAACCCCTCAGTTGGTCCCAACCTCCAGGTTTGGGAACCACTGGTTTAGATCTAAACAAGATTGAGCAAATCTTCCACTCTCCTGCTAAATCTTTCTCCGTCCCTCCTTGCTCCAGCTCTCAAATTGGCCATTGAGGACAGCCACGAACAAGCACGCACACAAACTCCCCTCAGAGCCTGCCCTCGATTCAGAGTCCCTTTCATTCCTCTGAGTCCTGAGTTATAGTTCACGAGCCAAAGTTCAGAGACTATGACGTGATCGAATAGCCAGAGTCGCATGCTGTCCAACTGTTTGACTGGCAGGAAGGAGAGAGGTGGGTTTGTGATTAGGATTTGGGATGATGCCACATCCATCATCACTATCCGTAGCTGAATTACAAGAAATACATCACAGATTAATGGATTTATTGGACAATGTTGAGGCCATGTAAGTGTGTGTGTGCAAGAGAGAGGTGGTGACACACACACACACACAGACTCAGAGGGAATGTCCGGCAGCGCTGTGCCAGCCGTGTGCTGCAGACAGCGAGGCGTCTGGGTAAAATATGAGCCTATGTGTCCCCTGCATACACCCAGGCACATGCATGCACACACACAAACACACACAAATCTGCGAGTGAGTAAGTGAGACATCAGGGTCAGTAGAAGCAGATGATGACACTGTAGACATGGCAGAGAGGGTTTAAAGTGAATAGTGGGGCGAAACAGGCCATATTTCAGGTGTTAGTCACAGTCTATATTGGGATGAGGGGGAAGAGACGCCACACATGCTGGCAGGCAGGAGAATCACTGCATGAAGCTGAAATGCCTGGACTATATTAACTCACAGGACTTTGTTTACAGTAAATACACACAGTTTGTCAGAGCTGCTGTTTAACCTCTATTATTTGTGTTTGGGGATTATTGTGTTTCTGTGTCCATCGGTGTCAGTTTAATATTTGTTATCATAAAGCTGCCAGCTCAAAGTCTTGGCTCCGCAATGTCTGTGTTTGTGGACCAGTATTGGTGTCAGTTTTCCTGCTGTTTGTGATGTACCCCCGTTAAATGAATATGAAGGAATCAACCCCATGGAGTGAATTATCTTGCAAATTTCCCCACTGTGGGACGAATAAAGGTTTATCTTATCTGAATCCACAAGGATGTAAACTTGAAATGAAACTAAAGACATTTTTTTCTGTGAGGACTTGGTCCAGAAACTAACATATGGATAAATTCAAGAGACAAAAATGGATTTGGAAATTATCACCAAACAATAATATATAGATTTAAATCCTGTCAGTCATGTAAAAGAAAAATAAAACAATTAATAAAATCAAAAAATAGTCCATAAGTAAGAAAAGTTTTATATTCTGTATGTGCTTACAAATCAAATAAGGAGGCTTAAAGGCCCATTTGAATCTTTTCTTATCGGAGGCGGAACATTTATTTCTCAGTCTGCAATGAAATCTTGCAGTGTCAGCTTAAACTCGACAATGACTGTCTGTTTCTGCTTTAAATTATTCTGCAGTTCCTTCCAAAAATAGGGGAAAGGCTACACAAGAGGACTTTTTCCTCAATCACTTGACCTTAGGGACAGAAACTTTTCAGCTACTGTAAAAAAATCATGAAGAAAGCCCTGAATGGCTAATTGTGTCCACTTGACTCATGGCAGGCTGAACAAAGAATACAAAACACAGTGACTGTAGAAGGCACCTCAGTATGAGATATGAGCAAACTGTCAGTGTCAATTGAGTGGTATATATTCCTTACAGCTGATGAGCAAGAGACATTTCTCAACATATTTTTTACAAAATTCACATCTTTGGGGCAGAAATGTGAACAGACGTTAAATCTTTGCTTGCCTGTCGTTGACCTCCAGGTGATTTATTCTCTGAACATGAAGAATGAGGAGCAGGAGGCGGCCCTGCAGGCCTTGAGCCACGCTCACCACGAGGAGCTGCACCGCATCCTGATGGACACGTGTCATGAAGGGGAGGGGTCGGTGCTGAGGACACGCCTCCTCGAACTGCAGGAGTCTCTGGATGAGCAGCATAGAGTTGGAGCCCAGGTGTGTGTATGTGTGTGTTTGTGGGTGTGGGTGCACTCTTACCCTCCTGACTATCATCACCACTGACCTCATCCAAGGGCACGTTTGTATTGCTTTGATTTAATGTGTAAACTCCCAGCGGGGTGCAGCAAATCAAACCCGCCCCTCATGCGACCTACAACAGTCACCCTCGTTCAGATAGCCTGTTACTTCGCCAACTTCATGCCTAATTTACATGCTCTGCACCGCAATAAAACATCAACATGAATCATAAATACCCACGAGTTTCCTGTGAGCGCTTTGAAAAAAAGAATGCATCTTAACAACTACACAGATAAAACATTTATGAGGGCTTTAAACTTTTATTTTGAAACGTGTCACTACATCTGTCTGGTTTGTTTGTCGTGTGCCATATGTTTTCCTGTTTTAGCTGCGGGACATTTTTTGCTGCCAGTCCAGGAGCATGTTGTCACAGGAGTGTAAACACCTACCAGCAAATGCATCCCAACACAAAAATCGTTTTACAACTTCCAACTGTTCTTGGTGACCAGAGGTAGAAACACAATCCACAACCCAGTGTGGCTGGAAAAAGAGCTACAACAAGATGAATACATTGCTAGTAGGAGGAATATATCATCTGAATTTGAATGGATGAGTGCCACTGATGCAAATATTATAGGAATGCAATAAGCATAAAACTAGACTGTGAACTTAGTTTGAACTTATGGTATGCTGTGTCCCCAAAAAGTGTATATATTTTAACAAAACACAAACACAGTTCCAATCAACAGTTTGACCCTTGTTCTGTTGAGATTAATATTATAACATAGTATAACTGCAGGCAGCCGTTAAGAATGTGGAGAATACTTCATTTAATGGGTTGTGACTTCTAAATAATTTTGCAATGATTTTCAAAAAGTCTTCAAGAAATCCCAGAACGGACGATGTGATTTGGTGCAAATTAAAAGTCCAATATAGACAGTCAGTTGAACTGTTTTGTAGTCAGTGCTGAGCAGGTCAGCTTCGAAATACAAAAATGTGAAATATGTAAAGATGTATAAAGACTGAAGTTTCTCACTGAACGATGAATGTTTTGAATTAAATGGAACGTCTCTTGCCAGGAAATTCATATTTTCCCTCTAATTATCTAAATACTTAGTTCCTTCAAGGAAACTCCCTACAAAGCTATTAAGAGATTACAGACCTTCAAAAATAAGTGTTACAATGTTTCCTCCTTGTCTTTAATTTTCACGAGACCTCACTGCATCCTATAACTCACTCATAAATCCTTGTTAGTTTTGTGATGAAGATGAGTAAAGGTTTAGAATTTGGCTCCAACCTGCCTGATGTTAACAGCACAGGCTGGTAATGATGTTTTGTCACATGCTGAGTGTAGCTGTAGCTAATTGACCTTTATGGACGCAGTCTTGCCTTTTTCAAATGTTTTGTGTACATAGTCCACGCTGTTCACTCCAGTGGTCGACACAGTTCCTAGATCTCAACTTGACCTTTGAGATGTAGTGAACAGGATATTTGCAATTGAAAACAGTACAAAGACAATATATTTAATCTGATTTCATATCTGCTTATTCTGAATTTGATGGCAGCAACATGTTTCAAACAAGTCGGGACAGGAGCAACAAAAGACTGTGAAAGTTGTGGTATGAAAGGTTCATCCTGGAAAGGCTCAGTTGTTCGCACTTTGTCAAACACATGATTGTATGAATGATATTACCACATGGGCTCAGGAACAAAACCATTGTCAGTAAACACAGTTTGTTTGCAAATGATTGGGTTCTGTTTTTTTTTCACGTTTTACACAGCATCCCTTCTTTTGTGGAAATGGGGTCGTACGTGAACATGTACAGTAGATGTTGAGTAATTTGTGCAGTTCTCAAGGAAAAGGGCGTCTTACCAACTCCTAAGGATGTACACTCAGTGGCTCGTGGCTTTTCATGTAAGTGCACTGTGTAACATGTTATCTGTGCCTCAAGGTGCAGGCAGACTTTGAGTGCTTCCGAATCCATGCGGAGGAGAGGGAGCGCGAAACTGAGGCAGAGCTGAGAAAAGAGTTCGAGGAGAGGCTGCAGGCTGCAGAGGAAGAGCTCCAGGAGGCCAAGGCCCAGATCAGTGATGCCCAGGAGGAGAGCCTGCGGTTGAGCAAAGAACTGGAGAAGGCTGGGGAGCAGATCCAGGAACTGGATGCCAAATGCGAGGAGCTACAGAGAACAGCCGACGAGGAGAGACAGAGCAAAGAGGAGCAGCGACAGAGAGAAGACGAGGAGAAAAAGAAAGAGGAGGAGGAGAGAGAAACAGAGGAGCGGGAGGACTTGGAAAGAGTGAAAGCGCTCTTGGAGGAGGTGAAGGCGCTGAAGGAGGAGAGGGATCGAGCGGAGGTGGAGAAGAGGCGAGCTGTGAAAGAGGAAAGGGAGCAATGGGAGCAGAAGTTGAACGATCTAAACGAGGAGAAAGAGGAAATGAAGAAGAGGATGGAGGCAGAGTGGAGGGAGGAGCAGCAGAGATGGGAGGAGAGGGGAGAAGAGGAGAAGAAAGGAATGCACAGTGCCCTGCGAGAAAGAGTGAAGAGGGCTGAGGCAGAGGTTCAGAGTCACCTGGAGAGGTTGGCTGAGAACAAGAGAAACACAGTCAAACTGCAAGAGCGAATACAGGTACACATACACACACACACACACACACACACACACACACACACACAATCCTTTCTTTCATACTACAACTACAATCCAGTTCTGTGGAAAGGGAGGTATAAGGAAATTGAAATGTTGCAGCTACCTGTCTCTGATGCACCCAGCTAATGATCATGTTGATGGGAAAGGAGGGAGCGAGGTGGAAGCAGAGGGAGAGACAGAGGAGAGAGAGTAGGGGGGATCTTGCTTGTCTAACCACAGCCTGCCCTCCCTGAGTGCTATTCCCACTGCCAACTATCTGCTAATGAGTAGTTTGAGCAGGATAGATTCGCTGCACCATCACCATTACCACCTTGTGGATGAGCATTAAGAAACCCTACGAGAGCTGGCACAGAGCTGACATAAGCCCTCACAGCAGACCATTAAAGGCTCACAGCTGGGTGAGATAGCTCCCTGACTCACCACATTTATTCCCATTCTTTTCCATCGCCCTCCCTGTCTCTCTCTCCCTATGTTCACTCTCTCCTTACTCCTTATCTGTGTCAAACTTGCTGTCGGCTTTCTCTCCCTCGTCTTCTCATCTTTTTTTTTCTTTTCTATTCCCTTGTGCTTTTTGTCAACCCACAACACTCCTCTGCATCTGTCCTCTGTGCAACTCCTTCGTGCCTCTCCATCCAGGACCTGGAGGAGGAGCTGGAGCTGGATCGGAGGCGCGTGTCCGAGGCCGAGGGCGTGGCCAAGCGGGCGGAGGAGGAGCTCTCGGTGGCCAAGGAGAGGCTGCTGCTGCAGGAGGATGAGCTGCAGAGCAGAGCAGGTAGTCTCTCAGTCTCCCTGCTCACCTGTTTTCTCACCTGTCTGCTCACCTGTCACATCAGTGAAAATGCGCTGAGATCAGCGTATTGCCATTGTTCATTCTGACTCAGAGTTAATTAAGTTTTTGCCTCAAGCCATTATAATATATACAGAAAATGCAACAAGCAAACATTTTTCATCCTCCACAGAGGCAAACAGTTTCATCAAAGTGTCATCATACCCAGTCAGCAAAAACGCCCCAAATTTTATTTATTGCATGAAAATGATTTTTGTTTTAGGCGCTTCCTCTTTCAGTACCGCCCTGCTGTAGGTCCATTCTGCTTCTATTGTGCATAATCAATCAATGCATGCTCGTGCACATTTGCGTGTGCATGCTCGCGTCTCCTTGGGTGTTTATTTGGTGTGTGTTTTCTGTGTGTGTATCAGAGGAGCTGCTGAACCGCGGAGGCTGTGAGGTGTGTGTGTGTGCTGAGGTGGAGGAGCTGAGGAGCCAGGTGAGCCGTCTGCAGAGCAGGAACAGAGAGCTGGAGCTACAGAGCAGTGGCCGAAACAGTGACCACGCCCGGCAGATACGCCAGGTAAAAACACACAGACGCACACACAAAGTGAATAAAGTGCAATTACATGTGCATATATTAAATATTACACATGGTATCCACTTTGTTACAACCCTGAAACAAACATAAATGCACTCCAATACAACTGTTCTGCCATGACGTTTGCTTTTTTGATGCCTATATTGTTTGTTCTGTTGCACTGAATTCCACTGGATTGTACAGATGTACCTAATAAAGTGGCCACTGAGTACTTGTTCTATGTGTTGACAGCATGCTGAGGCCCTCTCCAGCCTGCGTTCTGAGATGGTGAGAGCCCAGACGGAGGAGCTGCGTCGCATCCAAAAACACGCAGATGATGAGAGGGACAAACTGCAGAAGGAGATAGAAAAGGAGAGAGAAAACCTTCAGAAGGAAAGAGAAAAAGAAAAGGATCAGTTTGAGAAGGACAGAAACAAACTGCACAGAGAAAGAGAGGAGGAGAAGGAGGCGCTGTACAAAGAAGCGGAGGAGATCAAAGAACGTCTGAGGAGAGAAAAGGAGGAAGAGGTCGACCGGCTGAGGAAAGAGCTGGAAGTGGAGAGGGTCCGCGTTCGATCGCAGTTGGACAAGAGCATCGAGCAGGTCGAGGCGGAGAGAGCCAACGTGCAGCAGAAGCTGGAGGAGGAGAAGAGGAGGTTGGTGGAGAAAGCTGAGGAGGACAGGAAACGGCTGAAGGAGCAGGTGCGGAAGGCAATAGAGGAGGTGATGAGGAGGCACGCGGCCGAACTTCACAGTGTCCAAGAAGCTCTAAACTCCGAGAAGAAGACCAACCAAGAGGTCAGTAGCACCAGTGACAGAGAATACATCTACTTGCATGGAAATAACCTGCCTGCTCTAAAATGTGCATTTAATATTTTTCACAATCATATTTTTGGGATATTTCTTTCTTTGTCATTTGGACTGACAGTGCAGAATGAGGCTGAAGTTTTTACCATAACATGCACTTACATCTGAATGTTAAAAATAGCTCACTGTTCAGCTGTGGCAGCCAGCTCTTATAGGCTTAATTATTTTAGTTTCTGTCAGACTTTGGATTTAATTATTCTGGATACAAGGACGAACCGCTATGAGAAAAAAAAAAAATCCCTTTCATCTCATCACACAGCTGCAACAATAATGCTTTCCCTGCTGTGAGTGATGCACATGTACCCTCAGAAACTCTGGTAATCAAACACAGACATCGGGATTCTCCAGCTGAGATGAAGCTGTGTTAACCGTCTTTTTCTTAATGCACAAACCGGGTAATGGTTGTTCTTGTTAGCATGAAGTTCAGACATCTGCAATAACTAGGTTACTACTTAGGGTTGGATGCTCCTTTACAGTCACTTTGTCTGAAACAGTTGTTCACAACATTTGGGCTTATGACCCCTTGAAATGAACCCATACTTCCCTTGTCAGCAGCTGTGTTATGCACATGTCATAGGCTACAAACTAGCTCGACCAAAAAAGTGATTTTCATCTCCTTTTATTTGAATGTTCTAAAAGAGCTGAAGAGGTGAAATTTGTAACAAAAAAGTAAAGATCAGAAGAAAAATCCAAACTATTTTGTGTAACATAAATGTTTCTTGTCTGATCTCCTCTTAATCATCTCACAACCACCCGCTGGTTGGGACCCGCTGGTCTAAAAGAGCATGTTTAATGAATATTTGAACTAAGTGTAAATGTAGAAATATAAAGAGATTTTTATCACATAATTGGCTGCCCTCTGAGCTTCCTTTTAATGTGCACTTCATCATGACTAATTATTAATTAGGCTTAGTAATAAGGAGATGATAGTATGGTTGGGTTAAAGTGCTAAAAAAAGAAGATAAGTCCTTAATGAATTTTCTTGGAAGGTGTGTGCGCATTTGGAAGAAGAGAGGAGAACGGGCGAGAAGCTTCGCAGCGGGTTGGAGAAGGAAAGAGAGGAGCTGAGGACAAAGCTGAGAGACGCCACCAACGAGGTCAGAGGTCAAATAACACAAGTGGAGTGTGCATTTGCACCAAATAAAACGATTTATACTATCAGTTATAACTCTTGTAATACGTGAAGTGAAAAGTCTGTGTGCTCTCAGATCTGTAGGCTGGAGTCAGTGATCCAACAGCAAGACAAGAAAGAGAAGGTGGGCCCTGAAGCTGCATCCTCATGTGGACCTCAGTGCTCTCGCCTGGAGGAAGAGCTTCACCAGACTAGGAGTCGACTAGCTCGCACACAGGAGGAGGCAGAGAGGCAGCGAGACAGACAGCAGAGAGAGATCACGTCCCTGAGAGCTGACAAACACCGGCTGGAGGAGAAGGTCCTGGAACAGAGCCGACTGGACACGGAGAGGAGTCTTCTAGATCAGGGCCAGCGGCACACTGAGGACCGGATCAGGTAGCAGAATAAACACCGACCTGCCAGAGCAGCTTAAGCTTACATTACAAAGTCTTGACTCCTGCTTGTAATCACCCCTGCCCTCCTATTAAAAGATCACTGGGGAAGATCAAAGTTGAGTAGAGCTACAGCGTCTTTTCCTCTCTGATTCAGTTTAAGCTTTAATGAGCTTTATTAGCATTTAATGTGTTTTACCAAATCAAATCTAGCTGCAGCAATAAAGGTGATGCTTGACGATACAAACGATCCATTAAACAGTGTCCGTACATCAAAATTAAATTAGATCAATATCACAATCCAAATAAACATTAGTCTGTCCTGTCTCATATAGTGATTCTACATATCTAGCAGCTTCTTTTTTATTATATAGCTACTGACTATGATTACTCTATACACACACTGAAAAAAGCAGATTACTTTTATTTGCATTAATAATGCATTATTCTAACAATAGTACCCCTAAGCATGATGTTATTTTCCATGCAAACGCACACATTTACACAACCTGTTTACAACAGTTTACAGGTTTCTGCTCCAGAAATACAACCTGGGAATGAGATAGAGATGAGAGAATAATAAATTCTCAATGATGAGAATGAGAAATAATCAGGTTACTGCCATGTCTACTAAACCTCAAACTTAAAACATTAGTCCTGTTATAATAAGTGAGAAGCACAAGAAACCAAGACCCGATAACACGATGAAAAGAAGAGTGCAGCAGGAGGAAATGAACAGTAATTTTGCATGTAGGTTAACTCCGCTTCACTTCTTGTTCTGCTGCACGCCTCCAGGGCAGAGTGTGAGGATCGTCTCAGAGCAGAGTTCAGGATAGAGATGAATGCCGCTGTTGCTGAGAGCGAGCAAAGATGGCAGAACAGAGAGCAGGAGCTGCAGAGCCAGATATCTGAGCTGCAGAGCGAACTGAGCGAGGAGCAGTCAAAGGTGAGTCTCTCGCTTCAAAAACCACTCAGTAATTTCACTAAAGGCATCCGACTGAACCGCAGTTTAGTTCACTCTGAAAAGAAAGATGTACTACTCATTTGATGAAGCTCCTTTTGTTGGTTAACTGAGGCTAACTATTCTTTTCATCATCATTTGATTTTCTATATTAATACATTTTCTGAATAATGTCAGAAAATAGTGATATGTTATGAATTCACAGACCTCCAGGATGATGTTTTTGAAATGCTCAAAAATATATTCAGTTTATCATCATATTTGACTGAGAAAAGCCATCACATTTAAGAAACTGGATAAGCTAATATTGGCATTTTTGCTTGAAAATGACTGAAACATTTAATTGAATTATCAAAAATAATTAGGAATACAGACGTATGTGTCGTATAAATGATGCACAGGTTGAAATGGAAATGATGTCAAAATGTACTAATTCTCAAAGGTTATAGGTCTCGGTATGGATGGGACGGCGTCTGAGTCCAGACCAGGACCGCAGTCCACCTACTAGTAACCTCGGGGTGGATGAAGAGAGGTGGCAGGTTAACAAGGGGGACATATTTTGGTGATTTTAACAAGAGGGCTGTTGTCCCCAATCATCCCCCTGGAATCGCCTACTGCCAACGAATGCAGTACTGAATCACTGGAGTACCCTTTTAATTAGCTCCATAAGCCTGTTTTGAATGCACAATAAAATCTGTGTTTTATTTTTTTATTTTAAGAAAGCAGTCTGAGTCTGCAAATTCTTAAACAAAAGCGACATCTCTATTTAATTCGATGCTTGCTGCAAATGCATCATCTCAGGATTACTTTGACGCCTCACAGAGCCTTTAAAATCCTTTGCTCACGATTTCTCAACAATGCAGGAGGAGAAAAAGAAGGTGGGCTCGGGAGACGACGGCCACGGCAACCCCGAAATTGACAGGCTGAGGAAAGAGGTCCAAGACACCAAGGAGATAAACAAGAAACTGAGGGAGCTGCTGCAGGTCTGCAAAACTCATATGTATTCTTGTTCGTATGTTTTCTCTGTTATGAATAATTAAGCAGCTTTGATGAGAGCGCTGCAGTCAAGTATTCATGCATTTATCAATGTAACATACACACTGTAAAGTAGCACTGTAAAGAAAGGCCTGTGCAGCTATTGTAAAAGGAGAATATGTGTGTTAATGTGTTGGAGGAGCCCCAATCCCAGCCTTCAACTGTGGAGAGGCACAGTCATGCCATGGCTCTGCAGGCGTTAGAGAGACAGGCGAAGGAAGATGTGCTGTCTGAGAGGAACCGACTACAGACGATGCACCACCTGGAGCTCGGTATCACACACATGCACACGTTCAGGCATGAGGCATTAGCATAAACACATGCAGACAGCAACACATTCTGTATAACACGCACACAGCTGCACGGACAAATGAGCGCGCACACACACAGAGCGATATACACATTGAGATTATAAATTCAACAGTGAAGTTGCTATTGCCATGGATACACTTCACCATGGCAACAGCAGAAGGGTACCTGTAACAGTGGGCCGAATTGATTTTGTTTTCTGTATATGTGTGTATGTGTGTGTGTGATATCAGATAAGCAACGTGCAGAGTTGACCCAGCAGCACACAGAGTGGAGCAGACAGATGACCCAGAGACACATGCAGCAGATAGAAGACCTGCAGGCTCAACTACAGGCACACACACAGATGATGGCTCTGCAACAGGTAACACACACACACACACACACACACACACACACACACACACACACACACACACACATTTTAGTACCACTGGGATGAATATGTACAAGGAGAGACACACACAACACACACACCTCTCAGTCTCTTTGTCTGTGTGTATTATGGAGACACACAGCCCATTCATTACTGATATCACACATGAATAAAGTCCTCTGTGGCTCTGGGATTAATCAACACAACATGCTACCACACTAAGCATTTTAAAAACTGAATAGTGAATCTTACAATGAATGCATATATTGATAATTTCTGTCTATTTTGTGTGTGTGTGTGTGTGTGTGTGTGTGCGTGTGCGTGCGTGCAAAGGATCTAAAGCAGCAGAACCAGTATCAGGTGTTTGAGCGACAGCTGGATGAGAGTCGCTGTGCCATGTTGGAGCTGCAGAGAGAAAATGCAACACTGAAGAAGCAGTTAAAGGAAAGGTGAGGAAAGAAGTGGGCGCACATGTAGTTATTTCAGCGTGAACGAAATCCTTCAGGGCTGCCACTAACCAATTTTCATTATCAGTTTAATCTGCTGAGATTTTTTTTCTATTAAATGTCAGAAAATAGTGAAAAATCATCACAGTTTTAAGCCTAAGAGGAGATATTCAAAATGCAAACTGATTATTTCCTCCAATCAACAGTCCAAAATTAAAGATATCTGGTGTGCTGTCATGTATGTATGACAAAAAAGCTTAGAAATTGGCACATTTCAGAAGCTGAAATGGTAAATGTTTGGTATTTTTGTTGAAAAATGGCTAAAATTGTTAATCGTTTATCAAAATAGTTTCCACTGAATCATTTCAGCTCTAGTATTGGTGGAGTTAGGACAAAAACTAATGACCAACTCCCAAGTTGTTTGTATTGTTATCCGTAGTTGGCACCATGTTAATTTCTTGACAAAAGATTTTTCACTGAATAAATTGTGTTGTAATAGTTTTCGGGCACACTGCAGTATTATTTCCATCAGTGATGATTCAGCCATCAGGATCCATACTGTAAAAACAGCCATTACTTTTTGCAATTTATCAAAATTGTTTTATTGTATTAAACAAGCCACTTCCATTATTTCCATTTTTCTTGTTCCTATTCTTCTTCTTGTATCTACTGGCTCCTCTCAGGTCAGCACAGGAGAATCGTGAAGCTGAAGAGAAAGAAGAGGAGAGCGCAGATTTTCAGAAGAAGAGAGACGCACAACTGGAAGAAGAAGCACAACGTCTGAAGGAGGAGGTGGAGAAACTGAGGGTGGAGATGGAGAAACTGGAGGAGTCGCAGAAGCACTGGGAGGAGAGGAAAGAGGAGGACGTGAAAGAAGAGGAGGTGGACGAGGAGAAGAGGAAGGAGCGGGAGGAGGACAAGAGGAGAGAGGAGGTGGAGGAGATCAGGAGGGAGCACAAGAGGGAGATGCAGAGTTTGGTGTCTGAGTACAGCAGCGCCCAGACCCACCTGCAGGCTCGCATAGTGGCCTTGGAGAATGAGTGAGTAGAGGACAGACGCGCGCACATGCAGCAGTTTAAAATGAACGAGCTGGACGGGTATGAGAGAGAAGGTGTGCATTTGTGTATATGATTTAACTGCAGGCTGCGTGAGCGGGAGGAGCGGTGCAGGAGGAGGGAGCCTCGATGCGATGACCAGCAGTTGGGGAGACTTCAGGAGAGGCTGAGCGAGAGAGACCAGCTCATTAAACGATTGGTGGTGAGAGCACTAACACACACACACACACACACACACACACACACACATCACATTCAACAGACTCTAACAATAACTTGTTCACCTGTGGAGCTGATCCTCTGGTCACTTAAAGGATAAGTCTGATGATATTTTATATTGTTCTTATCATCAACAAATCACAAAAAAAGACTAAAACCAACAAGGAACTGATCCCACTAACAAGTCTATGAAGTCTGATGTAGATTAATCCTCACATAGTTGCACTGACATGTTCCTACGTCACATTGATTGTGGGCACTGTTTATTTTGAGTTGACCCCACACGCATATCCTGTTGCTGAAAATACTAATAATACCAATGGCTAAAAATAGCACCCAGCAAACGCGCTATTTACTCCTGTTGTGTTTGCTAAAAAGTGCCCAGCTCTTTTGGGAAATTAAGTTTTTTTTTCTAAAGAATGAAAGTATATCTTTGTGACCCGTTTTTTAAGAGTCACATTTTCAGTAGGAACAAATGGGCTTGGTACTGATTGCAGACTAGTGACAGACAGACTGGGGTAGTCAGAAAGAACTGGGACATGAACAAAAAAAAAAAAAAAGAATAACACCAGCCTTATCCTTTCAGTCACGCACTGTCCAGCCAACAGACACTCATTTGTGCAATGCACTGTGTTTTCAAGTATTCCTCCAGCTAAGCCATTTTACAGCCACAGCAGCATATGAAGTATTACCATGCACTGTCTCTGGTGATGCACTTAATGATGTGTAAAAAATGTTTCAAAGGTTTCTTGGTAAATGACCTACATGACTCAAAACAGGCTCCATAAGCCCAGAGTCATAATGGAGCTTGACAGTTCATTCTTGACTAAACAATCTCCACTCAAGGTCCACTTACTCGCTTGTTGTGCAGCTTTTGACCTTATCACGCAGTCCTCATTAGCAGATTTAGTTTGCTCCCTTGCCGCCAGGGAAACTTTATATCAATCTGAGCACTTCTGGGACTTGTCCTGGTCGCCTTGTGGTTAGGACACATACCATATAACTGCGACTAGATTTTGTTGGTCTCTCTCTCTCCCACCTTTCTGTCTGTATCTCAATTGTTGCTATCCAATGAAGGCAAAATGCCAAAAAAAACATTCAGAAAAAGAAACTGGAGCTAGTTCAGATATGGTTCAGAACTAGCGAGTAGGTGGACCTTGAGTTGAGGTCAAACAAAGATATTGAACCCTGCTGAACAAGCTTCTCCAATTCAGATAAGGAAAAGCTGCACATCAGCTGTCGTGGTGCAAAATGAACTGACAGGTGGAATTTTAGAATCGTTTGGAGCCAATTAAAAGTGTTGTGAAACCTAATGACTGAAATATAAAGACTTTAACCACCCAAACCAAATCAAATCTTCATTAATCATCATGCGGAGGAGAAAATTACATTTTTTAAAGTGTCCTCTGCCACAGTGCTGCGTCTACCATCTGCATGGCACGAGGCAGCTTAGCAAACAAGTACACCCTCCGGACACAATGCTAACAAAACAGCAACAGCACCAACTGTGAATAAGGCCAATGAAAGTCCTTCCTCATCCTCCTTCCCTCCAGGAAGAGAGGCATCAGCTGCAGCTCCACCCTCCTGGTGCAGGGGACAACAGCACCCTCAGGCTTCGTGACAGCAAGTCCCGCCCCGGGAGCGTCACGCCAACCATGAGGGTGAGTTCGTCTGTTCTGCTCGGGCACATAATGTATTCATCAAAAACGAGCCTCCTTCCAGCCAAAAGTGCTCACTGGGCTGGAGCCAGCTCGTCCCTCGACAGATCGCCAGTCTGTCGTGAAGACGCGGACTCTCTGTGTCCATCACTGGAAATTGCATTTGGCCAGTAAATATACAGCCTTGTGTGAATGAATAAAAATGTGGTTCCAAGAAAATGCATAGAATATAATCTTGAACCATATGTTTGACTTTGGATATTAATCCAACCTGAAGTTTGCTGTTTTTTCATTTGTAGACATGCAGATTTAATATGAGCTACACTGAGAACGACTTTCATATACAAAAACTAAAAGCAGCTTAAATCATAATTTGAGGCTGCAACTGAGCCTGCAGGATCCAGTTGCGCATTAACTTGCCTACATTAATTTCTGGTGTCAGTTATGGATGATCACAGACCATCTGGGCTGCTAAATCTAAGCATAGTATATAAGCTTGTGTGCTGTTTACTGGCTGTATTGGAAATAATAATCCCCCCAAAATCTTTTTCATACCAAACACCTTCTGTAGACTCGAAAGATGGCTGCTAAACATTTATTTTTTGACAGCTAATGGATCCTGCGGTCACCTTGGATTAGTTTTAAGAGTAGAAAAAAGGTACAAACAAACCAGTCCTGCAGCTTAACCTACAACTCTCATTATGATATATTTTTATCACAGTTTTTCATATTTTATATGTCAATTTTCTGTTTATGCTTCTGAGTACTTTACTTTTCACTTGCTCTTCTGTGAATTCAAGTTGACCACAGCTGCTGTTCTCCATTTTACAGCACAGAGTGGGTGATTGTTTGATACTCATCTTATAAAGTATTTTGGGCCGAGTATCATTTTAAATTCAGACTCTGCACTTCATCCCTCACTGTTGCTCAGGGCAGGTAAAGTGATGTCAGTATGCTCCATATGAAATCAAATTTATCATATCCTCAAAGGCAAAAATTTCTGCAACCCACCAAAACATCACCTGCAATATGTCCAAAATGTCATGTGATGGCTGGAGGCTACACATTTTGCTTTACATTCACACAGTAGTTACTAAAGTCATAATTTAGAACAACCATACCTTGTTTTGATGAAGTTGTCTTCTTCCACTGTAAAATACAGGCATATACTTTTTTTTAAAGGTTAAGTAATTTCCAAAACAGCCATACACTGTAGAATTTAGAAAATGTTACTCAAACACTGGTAAAGGCTGCACTTGGTAGGAGCTATTTTTAGTTATGGATTAATTTTGTGCTCTAGTGAGTATTTACGGACGGTGGATGTGGGACTGACTCAAAATAAAATACAGTGCCCATGTTCATCACAGTGAAGGAACATGTCATCCTGTGCATGATGGTGGCTCCTTCATGTGTTTTTAATCAATTTGTCGCCAAGAAGAAAAATATCAGCAGCCTCATCTTTTGAATAAATACACATTCTTGAATTGTTTGATCGCCATCTGAGAACCACCCTTAATCTGAGTGGAAAAAATTACAGTAATTTTATCCTGTGGATTTTTCCATCATTAAATAACATAGACAAACTCCATTGTCATTGTGGGAACACCTACATAAACTACATATGTGCTGGTTTTCACCAACAGAGGAAGCGTGTGGAGTCTCCTCCTCGTGTCACCAGCATCCCCAGCGCCGGCACTTACGACAGGAGCATCTTCCTACCCCACTCCTCCTCATCGTCTTCCTCCTCCTCCTCCGTCCATCAGCACTCCTCCTCAACCCTGCCCCACCAGTCCACCTCTCACCCTCAGATCTCCCCCCATTACTCCACCTCCTCTCTTCCGACACAAGCACACCTCTCTGTCCCTCAGCCAACAGTCCTCCCCCTCCGTCCCTCGCTCCACCAGATCCCGGACCTCCTGCATCCCTCCCACCCCGGCGCCCACCGCCCCGCTCCCCGTCTGCCCCTCGCCTCAGACGGGCATCCGCTACGTGTCGCCCTCCTGCCAGGAGCCACATGCACACCTGCAGGCCCACTCAATCAGGTCTGAGCCTTGGAATATCTTGGCTGTGATGCTACACATTTAAACAGAGGGAACGTGAAAGCAGTATACTTATAACTCCAATGCATTTCTTTCTACTCCTAAAGATTGACATTATGGTGCCTACTTCAGGATAAGATGCCAAAGTCAGCTGAAACTAAAAACATGTCCATATAATCAGGAAATCCACAAGCATAAACCAGAACACATCTTACATTCAAATTAGAAAAAGAAAATACGATATAGCCACAGATGCAATGCTTCATTTTAATATTAAGCCAAATTATCAAGTCACTGTTTGAAAAATGAATCCACAATCTAAAAAATGACAAGGAAAAAGTAAGTGAAAAAAAACCCTGCACATATAAATGTAGTGAAGTAAAAACCACAATACTTGCCTCCAAAATGTAGTGAAGTATAAAGTAGCTGAAAATGGAAATACTCAAGTACAGGTACCTCAAAATTGTTTGTAAGTACAGTACTTAGTTACTTTCCACCACTGTTTTTGATTGGCCTGATTCGAAACACCTGTCTCAGTATAAATGTCAGTCAGGTGACTTTGCTGTCTTCACCTGAAGGAGGCAGTTTGCTGAGAATGTTGAATTAAAATAAAATAAATGCATTGGAGTTATGAGTGAGCAGGAAGCCAGCGCCTTGCTCGAATATGTGTGTGTTTTTCACAACTTTCAAAATATGCACAATGTTCTTAACCTCAGCATAATGATATACTAATTATGATGATTTTCAAAAGTCAATGCATGTTTCCTCTGTTTTGTAGGGGCCCGTATCTGGAGCAGAGGGGGACAGAGGGGCTAAAACAGGAGTGGTTCACCAAATACTTCTCCTTCTGAGCACAATAACACACATAAACACACACACATACAGCAGCTGCAAGTACATTTCCTCATATACAGTTCATTGCTTCTTATACACATCCGTTTGCTTCCCACATACACACACACACACACATACACAAACAGACATACTCACATCAACAGACATTTGGGCTCATCACCAGCAAGGCCATCTCTAACATTGCCTCAAAGCTCAACCAAAAAGTGCTTCTCAAACACATGCCTGACCTCTTCTCAGAACATAGGCCTGCCGGATCTTGTTTGTATAGTTTGGAATGTCTCCATATCTTTTTTTAAAGCAGTCTTCCTTTTTTTAAAATGCAACCTTTGCTCGAGTCTCATCACACGATTATTCCAGGCAAATGTACATTTCTTAAAATCAACAACCAAGTGTCTCTTCGAGTATGGAAGCATTCGACGTATTCAATCAAGATCCTCGTCAAGATGGACACACGCGACTCACCATACCAAAATGAAGCTTGTTTCAATGCAAAAATGTATGATAATCTTAATGAAGAAGTTGAATAAAATATTTTGTTTTTGTACGTGCTTCTTTGTATACTGGTGTAACAAAAGAAAAAAATTATATCATAGGTATGAAATTATAGGTGCTACCTTCTTAAGATGGACTATGTGTGCCAGAGGTTGGTGATATACACAACATCCTCAATCACAGTAACTAATTTCATATCATATTGTAAATTTTCTCTAAAATTGATAAAATAACCAGTTGGGAATGTCTCCCAAATCTTTATCACACTGATTCAAAAATTATTACAGTCTGACTGATGTTGATTCTAAAAGATATTAGAGTTTAAAAAAAATCAAAAAACAATGTAATGACCAACAGTCATATCTGTCTTTTGGCCAACATACAGAATACAACAATACAGATCTACAATAAGCTAATATCTGTTGCAGATTTATGATCTAATCTTTATTATGCTGCACATTGATTTACAACATAGACCACAGTTTACCTGATGGTTCACAAATTTATATTGTCTCAGTCACATTTATGTCATTATATGATTTAACCCTAAGAAGAGCTTGTTGATCTCAGACAGGGAAACTGAAACTTTTCATGTTTGAAGTTCTGCAAAATAACACATTCACACGTTATTTGGTGTATTTCATGAATTTTTGTTCTACATATTTAAAAAACCTGTTTTTTATGATACATCACTTTACATATTCTGGCTGGTGTCTTCATTGTGGCAACTGACAATTATTTTCATTATCGAGTTATCTGTCAACCATTTTCGCTAATACAGCCTATTAAATGTCGGAAAATATTTCCCATCACCACTTGTAAGAGCTCAAGGTGACGTCTTCGAATTCAAATCAGAAACTTCAAAGATATTTAGTTTGCAAAGCCAGAGAACATTTGGCTTTTTTTGATTAATGAAATGAGTTTCCTGTCAATTGATTTATCAATGAATCAACTAATCACTTTGCACAAATCTCGATTGTAAGACTTGTGATCACAATACCACTTTCAGAGGGTGTTGAAAATCTATTTATTAAGAAGATTTTTTTTTCTGCATATGAGATGCATAAAATGACAAGTGGACCTAATCAGATATAAAAAGATGTATGACAATAAAGACAATGTAAGAATAGGCATAAATAAGCTTCACTGAGTACAGTTTGTATTAAGACACATGAATACATCATTTTGTCAAATGTTCTGTATACATTGTACATTGTGTGACCTTCTGTGGTTGTGTTACAAGGAGATCAATAACCGTCTTTGCATGTCAAAGGTCATCAGTGATGATGGGTAGACTGTCGACTAAAGAGGCTGACTTAACATTACTGAAACATGGGGCAGTTCTGCAGCGTGTCAGTGGCAGAGCTGTACTGGAGGATGTTGTCATAGAAATGAGTGAGCTCCTCTCGGATGTCCTTGGCGCCCCTCCCTCCTGAGCCCCGGTACTTCATGGAAACCAGCTTGGAGCACAGGTAGTGGAGCCACAGCACATTGGTATGTGGGTGGTATTTACTCCAGTTGTTTCTGAGATGAAAAAATGAGCAGTGCAGCATTAATAAATCAGTAACACAATAGAGGTTAGTTTAAGAGTGTAAAGGAGCAGGATTGTACACAAGACTATTTAAGCAATAGTTCAACCTTTTGAGAAATACTCTAATTAGAAAAATGAGATTTAGATAAGAAGATCGAGAATATGAGAAATATCAGTGTCTAACTGGCAAATCGTATTTTTCTGGATGTCTCATATAAAACGTATATCCCATCATGTAAACCACAGATGTATGGTCAGATCCATACATGTTTGGAATTTCTAACTAATCAGCTGACTTGTATTTCTAGATGACATATTGATTAATCTAAGCCAGAGTCAGATCAATAAGAAGTCCAATGTATGCTGTGTTGTCCTACACATTCTGTCTCTTATTACATGTGTATAAGAGGATTTGGTTCTTTTTATAGGTGCATTGTTAAACTGCTCCATGTGACGCCTTCACAGCACAGAGAAACTGTAAATGCACTGACCCATTCTCCTGTCTCATCAGTCTGTAGATATCAAATTGGTAATCCCCCTGGCCCATGAACAGCTCCTCATCCTTTGAGATATCACAGGACACCGTCAGATCATCTGGAGGGAACAAATTATATGTTTGTCATTACCCTTTATGATTTTAACAGGGCTAAATATTTTGTGCACAAAATATGACAAGTGGGACCGATTTTGAAGTCTGACCGATTTCTAGTCTGGAGAGAGAGTAGTCAATGATGCGGACCAGCACCCCTTTGGTTTCCATAGAATGGGCTGCTCCGTTCAAGAGGAAGCTCCCCTTCTTTTGCTTGGTTGTCTTGACCAGCACATTTCCCCAGTGGAGGTCCCTGCAGTAAACAGCACACGGGGATAAAGTTGCTGTTACAAGACACCAACAAATCATCCATCACACTGACACCACATACTGCGTCACTGAGTCGGCTCTTGCACCAAGTTTGATGCCACATTTCACACCTGTTGCGGCAGTTGATCAGGCATCAAATTTAATGTGTACAACTAAAGGAAAGTTTCAAAGCATTTGTTGTGGGCGTTTCTAAGATCATATCTGTTTGTGTCTCGTGAGGTAAATCTGATTGTAGGTTTATTTATTCAGTCATTTTTTCGGGCAAAACCAGCAAAATTCTCTGGTTCCAGTTTCTGAAATGTGAATATTTGCTGTTTTTATATGACAGCAATTTGAATATATTTACATTTTCGACTTTTGGCCGGATGAAACAAGATTTCTAAAGATGTCTTGTGAGGGCTGTGGGAAATTGTGATGGACATTTTTTCTGTTCTCTGACATTTTAGAGACTGTCTATTAATGGTGTCATGGTGTGCCCAAGGCCTGATGCACACAGACAATTACAGATGCTATAAATTGTGAGTGTGTGTGTGTGTGAGTGAGAGAGAATGTACTCCACCTGTGTTCAAAGCATAGCTCCTGCTCAGCAACAGCCAGGGCAGCAGTAACCTGATGAAGGATGCTCTTCGCCACCCCCAAAGACGGCAGCTTGACAACGCAATAAAGGCATGAATTAATACTTAAAGCTAATACATTAATACACTTTTAAAAAATGCTCAGCTTCTTCTTCATTCTTCTTTCAGCATTATCTCCAGCATACATACTTAAGGTCTCACTGACATTCAGTTGTAGTGACTCAATTCAAAGGGGCTACTATCTTTATGCATGCAGTCTTTTCATTAAAGTTTGAGCACATTTTTACCGCTAGTGTGCAAATGTAATGAACTAGAGCTTGTGTAATGAGAGTAGAGTGAAATGCTTTTGTTCTAAGTACTTCAAACTGGCTATAGTAGTGAAACTAACTGGCAAGAATTTAAACTTAAAAGTCATAAAAGTTGAGGAGATGCACTAGACTGCAGATTATTAAAAAGAATTTCAGAACATACAAAAGAAAACTTTTGTATGGAGGTTGGAAATGCATAACTCAAGTGTGCTGAAGCTAATCTGAGCTATCTTGCTACAGCTTTTTCAGAGAGAGACAGAGAGAGGGAGAGAGATGCTCACTGTTCCATTGCTGCTCTCAAGGTCGATTCCTCCAAACTCAAACTCCAGGATAATGAATAACTGATCATTTTTAAAGAAATCTAAGCAAAGGGAGAAAAGGAGAGCTCTGCTGAAATAGACAAACACATAGCTATGTCCTAAAGTCAGACCATCGGGTAAAGACAACATAAAACCAAGAACAGTTCCATCAGCCACTGCTACCTGAAATACATACTACATAGCAATTCTCTGCATTAGGGAAAGCATATGTAATGTAAAGGTTAAACAAATGTGATTCTCTCACTGACCTGGTCTGTCATTCTCAGAGCCTTTCTGCTGATCGAAAGCATCCCAAGCCATCAGGAAATCTGGAGGGTAGCAGCCTTGAACACAGTGGAGGCTGCAAGGGAACAAGTCAAGTCACATTAACGCTCAAACTGACTAACAGACGCTAAGACACAAAAAGACAGAGACCAGAGAGAGCTTACTCGCTGAGTCCAATAAATCCTTGAGTCTGGTTCTGCTGCTTCTCTTTCAGGCTGCTCAGCTCCCTGACAGAAAAACACACACAATGCTGTTTAGGTAGCTCTGGCCAGCTGAACTACTCTCATGTGGTTTACAAGGCTCATCATTTGTAGTCACAATGTCTTCAACTGCACAAATGCTAGAGGGAAGTTACATTATATCATCCCAATGAATAAAGTACTGTGATGTGCAGTGTTTCTTTATTAATAATATTTACTTTGAGATAATAATCTCATGGAGAATCTCTCCAAAAGTTTTCTGGACCTCTCCATTCACCTCCTCACTGCCCTCTATTGGAATGATCTGTCAAGACAAGAACCACTGATTTACTGCAGAGTTTACACACATTGAACATTTATGACAAATGCTTATTTCTGAACAACTGCGTGATTTCTTGACACTTGGCATGCCTATTTTAAAATACATAACATGATTGAGTATGGAGATTCTTCACCTAGTAAACAGAAAAATGTGGTAAAATATTTTAAACTCAAGGCACATGCACTGGCTGTTTTCCCTAGAGCTTTCAACTGTTTCCTAAAGCCTTCTTCAGCAATTGGCAAATGCTCAGGTGTCGTTACATGATGTTGAACTATCACATGAACTACAATCACTTGTTATCATGTGACCGAGATTGTGCAACTTGTTTATGTGATGACCAAACTTCCTTTACTGAAGAAGGCCACAGAAAGCTGTAAATTTAGTAAGTAAACCTCGAGCTTATCATATTCTGTCACAAACACTTCTGTCCAACAGAGAAATTCCCCTCTTTGAATATACAACACACTTAAAATTGTAACATGGTTTATATCAAATTGTTAGATCATAGACAGTACAATGCAAAACACACAAACAAACATACTTTAAGTGCAACAGTGTCTCCTGAGGCGTTGGTGGTGGAGAAGACCTCACCAAAGGTCCCCTCCCCTATCTTCACACACTGTTTCATGCGCTGAGGATGTATACACTCCCTCCAGGGCAGAGGGCGCTGCTGGCCACACTCAGCGTACACCTTCTCTGCATCCGATAGATCTGCATCCTCACAGAGAACCTGTAAAAAAAAGATGGGAGGGAGAAGGTGTCACATACAGACAGGAAGTTCGCCACCAGGTGTAATTACCCATTCACTGTCAAACAAAGTAGAAAAAGTGCAAACTTGAAAATCACACTGTACTTGTCTGCATCAGTGTTTGTATGTGACTAGATGGCCACTTGGCTGTATGTGTGTTTTTCTGACTCTCTCATGGAAGATTACATGTACTGTACCAGACTACTGGAGCTCAGCAGATGTGACCGAAGGTGTTTGGGGAGCGTTGTGCGAAAGGGTGTGGCAAAGAGATCGTGGCTGACATCTGCCAGCTCCGCCCTTCCAGGAGAGCACAACATCGACAGATGTGTTTTAGGGTGAGAATCACTAACGTCCAAGTCGATCCTGGAATTGAGTAGCACTAAATAGAGAGAATGATGGATAAGAGAGAAGGAAAATTTTAAAAATGAAAGAGTGGATAGGGATCAGAAATCATAAGGTTTAGATTAAATTCTAAAAATTGGGGAACAAAACAGGAATGAGCGTGTGTTTATTACCGGTGCTCTTGCGATGAACAGAGAGGGCAGCTTTGAGTCGGCTCCAGGTGTGTGTGTTAGGTGTTAAGTCAGCCAACAGAGACGAGAGGTTGAGCCGACTCACTCTCATCGAGGTGGACAAATGCACGGGGGTTCTCAACAGCTCCTACACACAGGATGAAAATCAATAGTTTGTCAACCATGCCACAGCTCCACCTGTGGTCATTTAAAATCCTTTCTCACGATCAACATTTAATTACAGTTGGATTCTAGTAGAAGCAAAAAACAATACACATTTTAAACAAAACTTTCTGCGGTCTGTGTAGTAACAAGGACACTTAAGCTGGAAAGTGACATTCTTAACGCTTTGAATGTTAACAAATATTCCATTCATCAGCATTACTGTATATTATACTGAGGAAAGCAGCATAATATTAAGGAGCATGAATATCTCACACTCCAAGCAAACAAAACCAAAAGTATTTGGAAGGGTGGACAGAACTGACATCTATTAGAATGCGACTTGAATACTGCATCACATTAAATGCCGATAAGTAAAAATCACTGATCTTCCCTGACCAGCCAAAATAATAATCCAACCGTCCTTTGTGAATTTCCCCACTGTGGGACGAATAAAGGTTTATCTTATCTTATCTTTCAGTTGGAACAATACTTTTGCACACAAAGTGGATAGACACCAAGATTGTCTCAAAAAGAGAGAAAGAAACATTGCCATTTGGTGATACATCTTTGAGAGCTAGCCTTTAACCAGGAATATATTCAAAATATTTTAGAAATTAAATTATTAGTATAGTATAGTATATTAATACATCATTATAGCCTCATCTATGCTTATTTTGAATGACAATGGCTCCCAATAGCCAAAACTATCAAGACGTTCAGTAAATAATGTTTCAGCAGTACTGCGTTGCGTTTGTGTGCATGTTGTTCTCACCCTTGACTGTTTGTGTTGTGTGGAGATCAGCTCATTGATGCTGCAGTCCACAGCCTTGTTTCTGTATGTCTGTGCAGTCCTGCTCCCGAACGCGTGTGTGCTGTCTTTTTTTGTCGCCGTCTTGTTTGTCCAGCGACTCACACTCAGACCGCTCACACACACCTTCCTGGTCGTCCCAGGTCGGTCCATGGACGTCCTCCTTCTTTTCTTTTCTTTAGGAGCCTGAGAGATCTTTTTTCTTTTGTGGAGGACGTTGGAAGAATTCTTTACAACTTCTTTGTCTGAAGACATCTTGTCGTCAGAAGTAGTTGAGCCTCTTTTTTTCATATTGACTTTCATGGCAGAAGTGTCTTCATTAGACAGATAAGTGTCACTCTCAGACTTTTGGTGATTCTTTGTCTGGTCAGCACTGGCTGAGTCTAACACATCTGTGGGTGATTTAGGTGTTCTGTCTCGGAGCTGCAGAAATTCTTTCAATCGTGATATTGTTACTCTCTTTATCTTAACAATGAGCTTGTCAGTTAGACATTTCTCCTTCAGCATCATTGTGAGGACTGCCGCCTTTTCTTCTGTTTCTGGGTCATTAGACTGTGTTGGAGCTCTTGAATGCGTGAGATTGTTGTCATTTTCACACTTATTTGCATCTGAAATAGCAGCATCAGAAGCCAAACTTGCCTCTCTCTGCTGCATGAACCGTGACAAAGCCACTTTTTTGAGCTGAACGTTGTATTTCTTAGTTGGACATATGTCCTTTACTGCTACAGCCTCCTCTTCAGTAAAGTGTGCTTCCACTGGGTTGTTTGCTGGTAATTGTGTGCTCATGATAAACTTAACGCTGCTGTCTGTGTGGTGGCTACATTCAGAATGCAGGACCGATGCTGACTGCTCCAAGGATTCATTTGAGGATGAGTGTTTATCTGAGTGCTCACAGTTAACTGATGGTGAATTGTTAGTGCTTTGACTGTCTGTCACTACAGCTGCATGTTCCGGAGACTCAAAACTATTTACTGACTGTAAAAAACCACTGGTTTTATTGTTAGTCACAGATAAATGAAGATTAAATGATGGTTCGGAAGACTGTGAAGAGTCAATAATTTGAACACTGTCCACAGACAGTGGATACTCTTTTTCTTGGCAGCTGTGGACTGAGTTTGACTGTCCCAAACAGGATGAGTAGGTTGTTTGACTGCATAGCTGAGTCACACTGAGGTTGTCCAATCTTTCCAGCTGCACTGTGCAGTGCTCAGTCAAACATTTCACCTTCAGAGCTTCTATCAGCCACTCTAACCCTCCTGCTGCTGACACAAAATGACTGCTGCTTTCACTGTCATCTGTAGAGAACAGATTTAGAGTTGGCAAGTCCCCAAGATTCTTGGTTTTTATGTCTTCACTGTGGCTTTTGGCTTCCTTGTTAGTTCTCTTGGCCTCCATATATAAACCATCAGAAGGTTCTTGCTCACGAAGGCTTGAGTGCAGCTTCTCCTCAGAATGAAGCCCAATGGGTGGTGCAGAACTTGGTGAGGAGATGGGCTGCACTGGTGAATCCAGGTCCTCTTGGGATGTGCTCAAGAGACCTTTACAGCTTTCTGACATTGATGGAGGGGTGGCAAATTGGTCATTGACAGATAACAGTTTAAGGCGTGGCAGTTTGCTGAAGGGACCTGCTGATGGTGTAGAGCAAAAAATGGGTTTCCTGGGGCAGACTCTGAGGCTGTGATCTGCTAACTCATTGAGGGATATCTCTTGGAGGGGGTTGGTGGCAAAGCTGGCTGTACCTGCAGCATTCACTGATTTCTCTGCACTCGACACCAGAAATGCTGGGGGGACCCTCCTCCTCCTTCTCCTAGAAGGCAGAAGAATTCTACTGGAACCAAAGGCTCCAGAAGTAAAGTCACTTGAAGAGTTGAGTATACTGGATGTTGCTTTAGGGAGTTTGGGTTTTGCAGCAACAGCACGTCTGCGTCTGGTTACAAAGCGGCCCGCAGAAGGAAGATGAACACTGAAAAAAAGAAGAAGAGGAGGAAGAAAGGTAATGGCAATTACTGAGGACACCTAACTGACTTTAAGAATGAAAACAGGCCTGCGTTAAAACAGGAACATTAAAAAATTAATGTGTTAAAAGGCTTAACAAACGCCAAAACACTGCAGAACGTTTTAGAAAATTCAGTTATAGTGGCAATTACCGCATCTTTTCTCACAGTGGCTGCAAGCTAAATAGTAGAAATGCTTTTCATGCTACAAAGTAATTCATTAGGAATTTGCACTTGCATGTATTTAATTGGCCAATGCAGCACTTTTCCTGACTCAACTTTATTTGCCGGACAACCCAGAGGTTTTTCCGCTTGCTGCACTACTGGACTGGCTCCTTTCAAATGAATTAGAAGGCCGCGTTTTTTCATGCCGGCCTTTGGTCACAGACACTTGTCAGCTAATTAATGAGGGGATCAACGAACTCACAAGCTGAATACTTACATAGAGTCTGTCTTCATGTGAACTGAGTTTTTGTGACATTTTGAAGTGGAAGTCGAGCCTGCCTCACTCTCGCTGGTCCTTGGAACCTGCTCGCCTTTCTGCCTCTTCAAGACTCCTGGCAGGGACACAAGCTGGCCTTTCCTGTTTATGCACAGAGACAAAGGTCAATTCAGAAATACATTAACAGACACAAAACGTACTTCTGCAAATGAGTGATTCCATGCAAACACAAAGTTAAGTTAAAGACCACATTCTATTATTGTTTTCCAATGTACTGCTACCTAAATTAATAATTAAAATGTCAAATGCTGTGTACTGCCACAGACAATCTACAGATAATCCACAGTTAGAATATGAGTCTGCCATTCCCACAGGGAGAGATGGCATCTGTACACAGACATAAGAGGAAGTGCTGCATGAGAGGCTCAACTCTGGGAACAAAGCTGAAATCTTAGTAGTGCATGACGGAAAAAAAAGTAAACGGCCAAAAAAATGATCTATGACTGACAACTCTTGTATTAGAATTCAAAACACTAAACCTGGTTCCAGCCTCTCTAATGTGAAGATTTGATGCTTTCCTCTGTATCATATCATAACACTAAGTAGTTTGACATTGTTGTTGTGAATGGGGGTAATTGTAGGAACTGATGAAAATACCCTGATTTGCTGGAATGCTTAAGTCCTATGTTATTGCCAGTAATGTCAGATGATAATAGATAAGATAATGTCACTGTTGTAGTAACATATAGAATCACTTGTGTTTGTTTGGTGCACAGACCTGGTTGTCTTTCTCTTCTGAGTGGGCTGAGGGCAGGGAGGAGAGGGCCTGCGGATGTTCTCCTCATCACTGCTGGTCTCTGTCAACATGTCTTTTCTCTTGGCAGTACGGACTGCTCTACCTCTGATGCCACAAGTCTTCTTTCCTCTAATAATCAAGAAAATATTAAAACCAACTGATGAGTGCGGAAAAATATATGGAGCATAAACAGGCAGGTCAGAAGAAAATACTTAGACATTAAATGATGCAAAGAACATCAGGGATATTTTGTCTACTTTGGGAGGGACAAAATATTACTAAACCTTTTAGGATAAATGTTTTTCCATACGTAATCGACATGTTAATATTTAACCAAATCTATATTCTTAACAGCTCATTTATTATAAAACGTTTATTAATTAAATAAAGATATCAGTCAAAATTGACAGCTGCAAGTTTCTTCACAGATCTGGCTGTCGACTTGCTGTGCTGAGGATGAGGACAGGAAGGTGAAGGGATATTATCCTCATTAAAGCTCTCCTCAGTCAAACAGCATGGCCTTTTTCTTGGCAGGACACACCACCCTACGACTAGCAACCCTAGTGTCTCTCTCTCTATGGCATGAAAAACACATGAACATGTTAGGATTTTTTTTAGGCATATGTAATATATTAATTTTTGACAGTGACAAAAACTAGATAACAATATATTGGCCAACTTGCTCTGCGGTGCAATGTTTCTAATTGACCTAAAACATGTCTGACATTTCTGTACTTAGCTGATAGACATTCACCAATATATCTGTAATAAGCTAAAATCTGATCATAATATAAGCCTTGCTGATGTATCAGTCAGGCTCTAACTTGAAGAAACCAATATAAAATCACTGTATTTAGCCAAAAGCTCGTTGTGCAGCCCTTTCTGATTAAAGTGATATCTAGTAAACATGTTCAGACATCCCTGTATGGAAATGTTGACGCAATTGTTAGTTCCCTTTTTTATGTATTGAATACATTCTGGCACAGTTTCCCTGATAAAAACAAACTTTGTTCTACTACAAAATAAGCTTTGACATAAACTGCCATGTACAGAATAACTGTGAAGCCTCATCAGAAAACAACATAAAAGGCAGAAGTGTGGGAATTAATAATGAAATAGGAAGAATGACAACCAGACTGATGGGAGTCTTGTGTCCTGTCACTTCAACATACCTCATCCTCGTAGGTTTTGAGGGCTCAAACACGGAGACATCACCGTCTGTGGAGGTGGTGGTGTCGAAGGCCTGCTTGCGGTTTTCAGGCGACACCCAGGCGGACAACTTTCTCCTCTGCTTACCGTATGTCTTTAAAAATAGCGGCTTTACGGGCTTCATGTTTGAAACAATAAGCCAAAATTAGCTACAGCAACCGAAACCAACAAAGCCTTTAACGTCGAGACCAATGTTAGCTTGCTAACTTTAAAGCTAAACGCAGACAGAACTAACTACGTCAACTTACAACTTATTGAACAGGGATC
Organism: Holacanthus passer; assembly: GCA_025331565.1. Classification (NCBI taxonomy): domain Eukaryota; kingdom Metazoa; phylum Chordata; class Actinopteri; family Pomacanthidae; genus Holacanthus; species Holacanthus passer. Next base: position 1,716,556 of record JAFREQ010000050.1, on the reverse strand, counting down.
GACGAAACACAGTGAAACTCGAACTAAAAAAAAAGCCGTTTTAACCCATTTCCATCTATTTTCTTTATTGCATATCGTCCATCCGACACCGATCAACATCCACCGGACCCGCTTCTTGTTCAAACTGTTGGACACCGATGATTGGTCAGCAACCGGCAACGCGTATCAGCACAGCGCCACCTGGCGACTTGGAGGAATTGTCTGTGTTGATCACGCACACTGCGGAGCATCTCCTTTTTTATGTGTACATTTATATAAACACATTTCCAACACGTGTATGAAGTTGTGATATTCAGTATTAGACAATATCTTTATGGAGATTAAGTTGTTTTTGGGATAATTATACCTGTAGATCTACATGTGTTTCTTTCCACATGTCATCAGTCTAATTAACAGTTATCATAGTTTAAAGTTTTTGACGTGCATGTCATCAAAATCATTGTCAAATATCATCATGTTTGTGCCATTTCAAATCTAAATCTAGTATTCTGTATACGCATGCATATACTGTACATAACCACCTCTCATATTAAAAGCAACCTGTTACATTAATCATTCAATATTTATTCCAGCACTCTTTGCACTCTGCACCTTGTACTATTGCATTCTTCTTTACAATTTACTGAAACACACAGAGTACAGAACACACCCATTTCCCCCCCAAGTTCTTGTATGTACAGCTCTGTGTTTACTTTGTTCAGCTTTGTTGTCCAAGCTGTGTGCCAATTTCTGTCTTCCTGTAAATCGTTCCTTGTATATTTACACATACCTGGCCAATAGAGCTGATTCCGATTCTGTGTTGTTGGTGCAAAATTTGCTACGATAAAGGCTACAGTTGAATTCAATTTAAACAGTTTGGATGCCATCATCATGACCATGCAAGTGCAACAAACGATGCAGTTAATATGTGTAACCACCAGGTGTCGTCATTTTATTAGACTGTGCTGCCCTATGCTGTACATGCGAACTAAACAGCATGTTGATGATATTCAGTATTGTGTGTGTTTAAAATTGTTCACGTTGCCATTTTTATTTTTTTACATATAAATCTACATAAAAATATTTAAATAGCATGTGGTTTTATGCACATGGTGGCTGCTTGTGTCTTCTTAATGCCCCACCTTGTATAAACACCCAGGTAGACCTCTTTGCCTCCAATCCAAACTGGACTCTGCCCATTCAGATTTCAAAAAGCGTAATTACTTTGTGGTTTTGCACTTTCAGACCATTAGCTACAACTCATGTACACAATGTTGGCAACTATTTTTCAAAGCAAATGCATGGCTTATAATTTGTTTAATCCCTTTCTTACCTTCCAGGCACCAGTTGCTTTCCACTAATTTCTGTATGCTATGAAAATGATCTTGCAGAGACTTGCTCAAAGGCAATCCAATTACCTATCTCATATACAACTCCAGAATGGCCAATAATAAAATGCTATACACTATTTAAGTGCTCTGGGACTGTAGCCTGATTAGATTTGATGCAGTGCTGTTTGCAGCAAGGAGAGGGCAGGAAAAATGCATTTTTTTGGGTAAGTGCATGAATTCCACACAATGCATCTATCCTAGATGATTAGGGCGCGATTACTGCCAGGTTTATGTTGGCCAGAAGTATAAAGTTTAGAAAGCTTAAGTTGATTCCAGGTGCCTCTTTATGCAAGAGAGATACTGATCTACACAGTAATTCCTTTAGGCCATACGCATTGTTTTCTTCTTTGTTATATCACTGCTGAGCTTACATAGTAAAACCTGCTGATTTAAATTTCCCCAAACAATAGATGTGCTCATTTCAGACCAATGTTCTTTCAGTTGTTCCTTGTCAGTAAATTTCAATTGCTGGATACTAAACAAATGCTGCTATGTGTGGTGGCTTTGTATTGTTCAGTTTGTGCTGAGGACACTGGAGAAATCATCTTTGAATATTGCTTTATTACCCATAAATATATTACCAATAAAGCAAGGCACCTGAGATTGCTCCTTACATTATCATTACTGTTTTATTAGATAGATAATTGGGTCAGAACAATCATTAACAACTGACAATAATGTTTATCTGTGGTCTAATATTTTGTTGTTTGTCTGTGTAAGTGGGTAGTTAGGACTTTATCATATTGATGGAGTGTTTTTTTAAACACCCAGTGAGAATATTTCTTTGTTTTGAGAGAAATTTCAAGATGCCATCTGACTACTTTCTCACTGACATCTTAAATACATTTATTATTTGAAATCATATTTTTTTAAACTAAAACTACATCATCATAAATACAACATCATTGCCTTTATACTCAACTCATTCCATGACAGGTAATTAGTAATTACAGAATAACTACACTCCAATCCTGACTAACAGCATCCATACTGTTTCTACATAATGTCGCATCATTGCTATACCATGTTTATTTATGTATCACATATTAATACTGCACAAATTAATGTCATATTTATACTAATTGGATCATATCATGTTTATAAAATTTTCACATTATGCATGTTTAGAGTTACTATGCATACATGCAGTTTTTTATTAGAGTACATATTTCAAATATAACTACTGTATATCCATTGTATATCACTTTGATTTAGAATATCAGGAAACAGCACTATTGATTTTGCAAATGTTAGACACACTATCAGTTAAAGTATCGTTTATTGCTTTATTTCCTGTTTGTAGGCAATATATATTTCTTACTCATTTGTATCCCATTCCTGCCTATGTGGTAATAATGTTGTCTGTCTTTATTTAAATCTTCATCATAATCATCTCCCTTATGAATTTTGTAAAAAGTAGACAAAACATATAAAGCTTTAAAGTTTGCACATGCACTTCACTATAATGGCTTTTTCTTTGATTTTTTGCGTTTAGAAAAGAAAACAGTCATTTGAATCAACATTACAGGATAAAGTCATGACATGAGGTAGAAACATGGGAGTGTTAAAAAAAATAAATCACAGAGGAGCGTTTGCTTCCGGAGCAGCGTCCCCCGGTTCCCCCTGTCGGAGAACAGCGGCATCTGGGAAGGGCGGAGAAAAGAAACAAGCGGAGAGAAAAAGGAGGGGAGGAGAATAAAAAAAAAACACAGGAGCGCAGAGAAGAGGACGTGAACATACCGGAGAGGAGGTGAGTGATGTGGAGGAATTTTCCGCACGAATACACGGAGTTGTGCCCGTTTTTAACCTGCTCCGCCTTGAACCGAGCGCAACCGTGAGTAACTTATATTGTTGTGGGCGACGCTTTGACATCCGAGGCCCCGCTGTGCTGCACACAAGCCGGGGAGGTGGGGGGGAGAGGAGACCGGGAGGCTGCGGCGCCAGATGGAGCATTTACAGGACCCAGCGTGGGCTCCTTTGACTTCATTACGGGAGATTTTGTTGTTGCCTGTGATTGCCTTTGAACGCGTCTTTCTCGTAGTGTCATTGAACGCAACGGCTGTTTGTGAAAACAACCTTTATTTGAACGTTGCTTTAAAGGTTAGCTTGTACAACTGCTATGTTAGCGATTTAATGGAGGACAACAACTGAGCTGTAAAACAACATATGAGTCTTTAAACCTGTGCTGTCTTCGTGTAGACTGAAGAGCCTGTCAGCAGGTAAGTGGCTGGTAAAATCATGAGAAGTTAACCGAGCACCGGGCTGAAGGAGAAGCGTTTATTTACATTAGCTTCACGCAAATAAACACCTTCATAAACTGTGACTGAGTAGTTTGGTACTTCTGTGCTTTGTCATGTCATAATGTCTATATGTCTAAAAACTGAGATTGACCTTCAGGTGCTCAGTAATTATGTATATTAACCTACTAAACTGTTGGGTTGAAGCTAATGATGTTTCTATTATCCATTCATGTATGTTTTTAATGCATAACAAGTCAGATGATAGTAAAAATATCTCCATCATTTACTTGAAGTTGTAGATGTATGTTAACCCACCAAACTGATTAAGTTGGTGAAGCCTGTTGAGCTCAAGTTAATGTTTTTTTTCCTTTTATGCATCATTTATATTTTTTTAACACGCAAGTCAGAAAAATGGTCAAACTGTCTCCATGAGTGAGTTAAAGTTCAGTTGAGTTGTTTGTACTCAATATATGTATAAACCTACCAAACTGTATAAGTTGGTGAAGCCAAATAGTTTTTCTATTATCCATTCATTTGTGTTTTTAATGTATAACAAGTCAGAAAATAGCAAGACTAACAGACCAAAACCCAAAGATTAAATTTTCAGTCTTATAAAACAGTGAAAAGTATCAAATCCCTTACAATTTGAGAATCTAGTTGATTATTTGCTCAAATAATTGTTTCAGCATGACAAAGCTGACAGGTCAGTTTATCATACAGTATTTTATGCCTCCTGCTCAGAGATGCTCCAGCTCCTGACTCACGCCTGTATCCTCTGTCTTGTCCTGTGTAGGTCTCTGTGCTGAGCTACACTTTAAGTAATAAAGAGGTTCATTGTGAAACAAACAAGCATAAAGGAGGGTATTCTCTTGACTTGTTAACATTACGGGGAATAGCTGGAGGCTATAGGCCATGCAGGCCCCCTTTGGGTGAGGCGGAGGCTTGTGTTGGTGCGCGGTGCTGGCTGGACACGGATAACAGCTAATCATTTCCAGCCTTGCTCTCATAGTTTCTGGTTCTCCTTGAGATAATACGCCTGTTTTCTGTTTGTTTTATGAAAATACAGAGCCACTTAAATGGCTTGTTTATGTCGTGTAATTTAGGGAACGATGCGGATAACGTTCCTGTTTTTATTTTCTTGGAGACAGGGAGGCCAGAGATTCAGTTCAGATTTATTCAGATTGTGCATAAAGATGTAACGGATGATTTATTGATTTGTTGTTGTGTGTAACAACTTGTGAAACAGTTCATGTAATATACTAGCCTCTGTGCGTTTCGGTGGAGGGGAAGGAGCACTGAAGTTGTTGACAATAACATGAATCACCAAAGGACCTGTCTACTGTTTTTGGAGTGCACTACTGAGGTTTCTCTCCCTCCTATTCTGCCTGCTTTTCCCTCCCGGTGACACTGGCTCTCATGCATTTATTTTACGTCACATTTGCACATACAAAAGTGTAATGAAAAACACCTGCAATAATGCCATGTTTTTAATCTGAAAACCTTCTCTTGTACCATTTAGTGTAAACACTATGATGGTAAACAGCCAGTGTTTACTATTTTAGGCAGTGGTTGTGGTGACTTGATGAGATTTACGCTGCGGCATTGGTTTGCTCAGTTTATTAGTGCAATCCACAGCAATGAATGTGTCACTGGCTGTACCACCAGAGTTGAAATGGTGCACTGTCATCCTCTCTCCTTCTTCGTCACTGCCTGCCTGCTTTGCCGCCCTCCCTCTCTATCCCTCCAGCCTCCTTGTGCTGCTGGCTTACTCTTCTTCCAGACCTGGCCCCGGTCTGCAGTGTGTGTGTGTGTGTGTGTGTGTGTGTGTAGATACATGATGTCATTACTAATTGCTAAGGGCTCTTGCGCTGTTAAGTTGGTTTATATTCTGCCCCTCTCCCCTTATTCTGCTCTCTTCTTCACTTCATTACTCTCCCTCCCTCTGTAGCATTTCTATACAACACCAGGAGTTGCTGAGTATGGAAAAAATGACTTGGACATTTATGGGCTGAGTTTTGGGCCAAGCACTGCAGACTGTTCTGGTGTGCTTGTGCGTGCGTGTTTGTTTAGCTTTGGTATTATGAAAGAGCCTCAGTTTCAAGATGGCCCCTCTTCTGCTGAGGTAGGCTTAGCTTCTGTCACCTCTATGAGATGCAAAATATAGAAGACACACATGCATTTAACCATACTTTACACATTGCACATGTACAGGGACAGAAATAGCGATTCACTAATGTAAGCTGTCACCTCGTGAAACTCTGAGCATGTCAGACACCCAAAAATACCCCATGATATCTTAGCTAGCCTCAAAGTGCTCTGCAGATTGCATGTAATAATGTTGGCCAGGCTGTAAATGTGTGTGTGTGGTGTTGGGACTTTCTTGCCTTGCAGCACCAACCTGTTAGTCTGTGTGTGGTCGAGGTCATGCACAACAGCTGATGAGAAGGGATGGTGAAAGTGTGCATGCGTGTACATGCTGGTGTGACTGTGTGTGTTTCTGTGTGGGTGCGTGTGAGCAGTCAGATAAAGAGTGCGGAGATCTGTTATCACCACCCTGCTTCCCCTGTAAAACAATACCACTGGTCTGCCCTTGACCAAACTAGTGTGAATGTGTGTGTGCAGACATGTGCTTATTTGTGTGTGTGTGTGACCAGATTGGACAGATGAATGATGAATTAAGGACAGCAGAGACTAGATTCATCCCATGCTGTCAAGTTGGCAAGAAAACCAGACTGCAGTTTGTTTGTGTGTATTTATGGGTGGTGGTGATCGGGATGTGTGTGTTGTCAATCTTTTTCTCGATCTCATTCTCTTCACTTTCTCGTTCAGCCCCCATATTGATGCCTCTCAATAGGGTTATTGTGCCCACTGTCAGGCAGGCTGCAGTGTGTGTGTGTGTATCTGTGCATTGTTGTTGCAGGGAGCAGACAGCCGTGAGGTGTGTTTGAACAGAGAAGGAGCACAGAGGCCCCGTTCATCCTGTAGGGTGTGAAACTGAATGATAGGGCCCCCTTTCTCTCTATCCGTCTGTCCCTATGTCTATCTGTCTGTCTCACTCTTTCTCTCCCTTTTTGACAGCTTTTCAGCCACATGCTCCATTCTCATCGCCTCCTCTTTGCTCAGTTTTACTTTGCATCTTTGTTTTCTTTCTTTGTGTGTGTGTGCTGCCATGTAATGTGTCAGCTCCCGGCAGCCCTCGCTGATCGGCTGTCTTCTTGCTGTCAAGTCTGCCTTGTGATTGGATCGTCAGTATGCATGTTATTCTGCCTACAAATTACCTGTGGAAGCAGGCCAGGACAGACAAGTTTTCCTCTTTTAAAGGGAACTCCATTTGCAGACACAGTCACACACTTTGGTGCACACAAACACATACACACTTTCCCACTCTTTTGTTGATATGTTTCTGTTTCTCATGTTGTCTTTTCCACATCGCTGCACTTTCACACGTAACCCCCATCACTTCCAGTTCAGCCGCATAAGGGTTTTCTCACTTGCCTTCTTCTTTTACCCTGTGTGACTTTCAAACACACACACACACACACACACACACACACACACACACACACCATCATCATACAATATGAAAGCCAGAATGTGATATAAGAGGCTGTAAAGGCCAGAGCCCCAGATGTCTCTGTAAATTGGCCTCCTCCAGCGAGTTCAAGGATTTCTGCTGTCTCAAAACAAGGATTGACTCAGGCTTGATAGTCCGTACTTCACTTCACTTATCTTCCATCCTTGCTGCATTCATCTGGAACACTTAAGTCGATAGGCAGATGTTCAACTTTTAGCAGGCAACTCTAATGCACGAGGAAAATGCAGGAGCAATAGGCCATGGACTACAATAATAGGACATGCCAAGTGAAGTATTTGCAGCACACTGATAATTAGAAAGCATGCAGGATGCTATTCCAAATATCTCACATCCACTTACCGTTATGCTGTCAATGATTGGTCGATGTAATGTTTGTGCATATTTCACTGATTAACAACGATAATTAGCACCAGAACATATTAGACTGTGTTTGCGTAATCATTGTACTGCCCTTCAATTGAGCATTTCTCACTGTTGTCTTCAGACTCACTGTTTATAACTGGGTTGTGTTATTTGTGCTACTTTTGTAGCCTGAAGCTTTTAAACCTTTCACATTTACAACCTCATCAATTTGTTACTGCTGAGATTTTGTGATTATTAGTGTATACTTGTAGTTCACATCATAAGATATGTTAGACATTGGTGCATTTAGCTGTTCATTGATGATGTTGATATCAGTCAAAAATTGTAATCATCACCATCACTATTTAAGGCCTATGATATAAGATAAGATAAGATGTTTCTTTAATTGTCCCTCAGTGGGGAAATTCACGATATGACATGTACCTAGCATCAAAAAATCTGTTAAATCATTAAATTTCAGACATAAAGCTTATTTCAAAAGGGAAATATTAGTGCTTGCTCTACAGTCTAGTTGGGGTTGGACAAATAATTGATACAGCAATACATTGCAGTATGGTCTCTTGCAATACATTATCAATACCTGGCACTAAAGCAGATTGCATTTTGCTTTACTGCATACATTTAAACTAAGGAGCTGTTCTGCTTTCTGCCAGGTCAGCCTTTCTGACACTTTATAGCTGTTTTACATTTGAACGGCAGCTCATGTCGACACATTGTTATGTATGTGTTAGGAAGGCTCAGATTATATACATTTCTACATATTCTGCATTGTTTGATCTCTTTAAAACTGAATGCACTTCATATGGCAGTTTATAAAATCAAAAATGATGAATTTTTCTGCAGATGTAGGTGATTTTGCTGCGTTTATCTTTTTTAAAATCATTGTAAAACAAGCTATATATCACATTGGACTGTAAATTGTGATTATTTTTTCCTAATATTTTGACTATGTACAATACATTAAACAATAAGTTCTACATATGTTCTAGCACTGAGTTAACTTTTCCTGCCATGGTAAAAACTGACCAGGTAATAAACTACCTGATGTGTCTCATCTTGTGATCAAATTAGTTAGTAGATGACAGCCATTTGCTGAGTGAGGTAGTCCCACTGCTTTGATTCCTCAGAGGTTAATGTTTTATTTCATAAAGTGTATTAATTTATTAAAGTTGAAGCTGATCTCTGATGAGGTAGCTCCTCTAAAGTACTGCAGCAAGTCTGCCTGACTATAGCTTTTACAGCCGAAGAACTTCCCTACTTTCCCTTCTGTTTTAACAGTTAACCTTCACAGGCCAGAGTCTGTGAATTGTGTGGAACTCATTCCTGTCAGATGAATGCACAGGATGACAGCTGATAGGAATGTTGAATCATGATCGAAGCCATTGTGGTGATTTGAGTTCCTGACCAGAAAAGTTCCTTGCGTTTGCATCATATCCTGTGGTGGGAGTAATAATAAGTTAACATCTGTGGTAAGGATGTGATGCAGTTCCAACCTTGTCTTAATTATTTTACCATGATTCATAAAACTGCAATGGCATAAAAAAGTTTTATTAGTGTTTTGTATACAGTATAACTTTGATATAACCACACAAGTGCTGGAATTTACCTCTTGGCTTTACACTGACTTGGCAAAACAAGTGGAGAGGCAGTCTTGGCCCTCTTCATGTTTGCTCCAAACACTGGCAGTGCAGTGCTGGTCCACCAGCCGTGGTCAGCGCGCTGTATCATCCCCGTCCAAAACCAATGTCCTGTCAGAGAAGAATGCCCTGCTAATGTTGGGAAACAACAATGATAACTTCCATTGATAGGAGGGGAGAGAGACGGAGGGAGAAAGAGACGGCCATTGTGTGAGAGGAAGAGACGACAAGAGCGAGGGAGGGGATGATTTAAAGTATTGAGAGGGAGCGATCATTGCAGTGGTGTCTGTGGTTCCTTTGGCAGAGATGGGACATTCCTTTTCTGATGAGTCACTCTTTCTCTCTCTCTCTGATCTGTTCTCTCTCCTGACATCTCTAGTTCTTATGGCGGTACCCTTTTCCCCTCCTCTCTCATTTTCTGTCGGTCTTCCTCTCTTAGACATAGTCGGGTTTTTTTTGGCTAAGTCAAAATTTTCACAATCAGACCACACAAGTCTGTGATATTAATATAATCTTGTGACATTCTAATGAAAAGTGAGATAACAAGGCCATGTTGAATGCACACACACACACACACACACACATACAGAGAGACTCAGTAAGAGCTGTGTCGTTTGTGTCTAGACTTCCCTGTCCTCTCGGATGTCCTGTCACATCTCAGCTATATATAGGATACACAGCCTCCCCACTGCCTCTGCCCCTTGCCTTGTATCCGACAGGCCCTTTGTGCATGTGCTTGTCTGTCTGTGTTTTTTTTTCACTGAGAAAGGGACAAGGGTTTGTAATATACATGGCTGGCCTCCATCACTACTGAAAGAGAAGAAAGAGCTGTAATGCCTGCAATCAAGCAGAAGAGAGGCAAAAGCTCTAATAATTTGAAGCATGCTAAGAGAGCTATCTTTGCTGATGAAAGAAAGCAATGGGAGCTCTAATTTAAGAATATAACCACATATGAAAGTATGGATAACAATTTGTTTATACCTCCTAAGATGTCGATCACACCCTTGAAACTGTGAGGAGCTATTTGGGTATTCAGTGCATTAAATGGGGGTGAGAGAGATGTGACATGATTTTAACTATGCTTTACAAAACTGTAAGAGATCAAAATTTTGATTGATTTTATTGGCTTAAATGGCAAATTTACTCAGCTGTAGCCAATTAACAGTTAAATTAATTAAACTACAAAATGCAACTCTTGGCCGTTGTCTTGTTATTGTACTCCCTGCGTACATGGAAATCCGATATTTTCACATCATAGATGATGATCAGGGGTGTTTTACCATAAGTATTACAGGAAAAACATGAGACTCAGGAGTTTGCTGAACTGTTCTGTAGCTGAACGAAGTGTTTATGAAAAGTATTTATCGATAAGAAAAAGCAGGAACCACAAGCAGAGTCAAATTAAAAGACAGACGTGGCTCTGCTCGTTGTTGTCTGACTCTACTCCTGGCACCGCTTGTTGCCTTCAGCATCTCATCCAGGAAAGAGCTGTGGTCTCATTACAGCAGAGTCGCGCTGGCTACACGACTGGCTCATGTGCGTTCCACAGAGGGAGCAGGCTTTAAGGGCTGAAATGGGGCTTCCCTAGTGTGTTTTGCTTGGTGTCACTGTGTTCTCGGTGTACTCTTTCTCCCCTCCCACGACCTCCCCTCACCCACAGGAAAGAGGGGCTGGGTGAAGCGGGGAGGAAGAGGGGGGATATCTGGGAATGGGGGAGGGGTTACAGCACATTCCCTCCCAAGTTTCCCAAATCCAGGAAATCGTCTGTTGGCTTCTGTTTCTGAAATGTTTCTTTTCCACGTCGAAGGATTTCAAAGTTAGTGAATGTGTGTGTGGGGAGTGATCTGAGTCTGTTACAAAACCCTTTAATCCCTGTCGCCCACACTAGTGTTTTGACTTAGCGAGTTAGTTGGAGTTAGTTCATTAGGAATAATCAGTGGGTGCCATGACTGCTCTGCCTTTGACTCTGTAATGTGTCACAGTCAGGAAGTGTTGAGAGTGCTGCAGGTAAATAAGTAACTTCACATGTGCTCTTTGTCACAAGCAAACACATTTTTATTTAAGTATATGTAGTACATATGTGTAGACCACTCACTCTCACCTTTGTTTGCATTTCATTTTCCGTCTCATTGTTGCAGACCTTGGTTTGCTCAGGGTCAGTGAATGGATCGTGTACACACATGCCCTCGCCTCCTATCTGTGTGTTTTGTCTGCTCCTTTTGTTGACCAATTAGAGGTTTTTTGCCCCCAGCCGCCATGACCCACCCACCCAAAAAAGAGACATGCCTGAGATTCTTTGGCACACCCTGAAAATTCCTCTCTGTTTTCCTTTCTTTTGTGGTCATTTTCGCCTCTTGCTCTCCCGCCTGTGGAAAACATGCCAGCAGAAAATGATACCTTTAGATGTATGTATATAGTACATTGAGACATTCATAAAGTCTCACACACAAACAGGAAGCCTTTGTAAGTGTCGGAGTGTACTTTAAACTCTGACTATACAAGTGGAATTATAGTGAAGCTATTTCTGTCTTTCACACTCAATATACACGGCTTCTACAAGGACGATGTGTGGCCATGGGAGCACGCTTAAACCACAGAGCTCTCTCTGCAAGCAGTGCTCGAGTGTGTGTACGTGCATGCGCGCGTGTGTTTGTTTGTCTGTACACAAGATTGTTTGTTTAAGCTGCAGCCTCAGCCAGAGTGTTACTTTGTCTCTGTTATTTCCCGTTATTGACAATACAAGGATGCACACTCACACACACACACACACACACACACACACACACACATGCAAACACACTGGGCCTCCTCGCTGTTCGACCCTTCCGCTGTTATTTTCGAACCTGATTCTGTAGATGGCTATTGTTTTCTCCCCTGCTTCTTCCTTGTTTTAATGAACATACACACAGTGAGGTTGTGTAAATTATCCTCCAGTCTGTAGTGCACCAGACTGTACCAGTCACAGGCTGTATGTTAGCTTTGTGGAGGGAGGATTGATGTGTCTTTTTTGTGTTATTCCACCGACTGTAGCCACTTTTAGCCATCATGACTGTGCCAGTAGCTGCAAAATATTTAGCTATGGCTCACTCTTCATATTAGATTACTAAGAATAACCTTAGCAAACTACCACATATAAGAACCTCTGAATGAATGTAGGTCAAAGTGCGTAACAGAAGGCAGAAAGGAGAAACAGAAGCAAGAAAATTATTTAGAGAAACAGACACAAAATTACATTATAATTTTCCAGTTTAACAACTAATTGAAGCTAACAAATTGAAATGTTTTTAAAAATTGAAATTTAAGGCTAACATTTCCTTTCTAATATCTTTTTAGAACTTTAATCCACAGTTTGGAAGCATATCATATAACAAACCTGCAGTTGGGTCTCAAAAGTGTGTCAGCATAAATTATATAATATAGCCTTATAGAAGAAAGTTTGACACAGTGGTGGGAATGTAAATAGTAATATATATCTTTGGTCAGCAGTGTCGCTAACTTCCCAGCCTTGTAGTGGAAGTAGTTTGCAGCTGGACCCAGCCTCCTCTGCAGCCAATAAAAATAAAGCCAAGCAAGATCTGGGAAGATTGCCTGCTATTGTACAGCTGGCTTACACACTCACGTCCTGATCCAAAAGTTAGAAAAACACCCAGTTGCGTTTTTCATTCTGCATGCCTTGCCTTGTTGACATGAATCCATCCATTTTGTTTTTTTCGATGGCCCGGCCTCTGACTGCGACGGTTTTGCTTTCTTGTCATTCTTTTTTGGTAACAGATGGGGTTTCTCACGAGCAGAGGGGGAGATGGGAACAGGAGGGGAAGAGTGGCTGTAAATCAGGGTTGTAGAGAGAAACGGGTGGTTTTATGAGAGTTTACAGACCGTCTTCACTTTTAATGAGAAAAGACAGCAATTCTCTTCTAGACAAAGGATCGAGGATGGGGAGGGGGTGTGAGAGGTAGAAGATGAATGTGGTGGAGGCTGGGAGAGGGAGAGGAAGAGGAGAGGAAATGGGCAAGAAAATGGGATAAAGGAAAAGAGGTAAAAGTCAAGTGGGATTAGCAGAGGAACTGGAATGGCGAGAAAACCTTGAGAGGGAAGGGCAGGAAGGAGGGATGAGAGGCCTATCAAACTGTTGGCAGGCATCCACTTGGCATATGAATTTAAAAGCAATCTGTCTCTGCCTTGCCTGTCCTGAGTCTGGTAAACTTCAGTGGTTACACTCAGCACACACGTAAAAAGAAAAAGAAACAGAGAGTGAACGGCGGAGCGTTTGCAGCTGCTCCCTTCATTCTTCCTGGAGCCAGACCCCCCAACATACCTGTGACACTTTCACAACACACACACATACAACAGCACACATTCTGTGGGTTGGCCAGTGGGGTCGGAAGCCAAAGGTCACTGGCATGCTGTGACACATCCTAGATCTTATTACATACCCCCCTCAATGTGTGTTTTTGTCTGTCTGTGTGTGTTGCTCTAAGTGTGTGTCTTTAACATGGTGGGTCTGCCTGCCTGTCTGCATCTCAGTTTTTGCCCATGCATTTAGCTGTTTACAAGCGAGTCATGTGGAACGTTCACCCTCATGTTTACTAGTCATGTGTGTGTTTGTGAGTGAGTGTTTGCCTCTATGCCAGTGCTGCCCTGCCCACAGAAGGACCCTGTAATTATGCCTAGACCCCCTTCTCCACAGCAGAGGACTGCAGGGTTCCCTTCATGGCTGCTGAGGCCCCAGAACAGCCACAATGATCACTGCCATTCTATCCAATTTGAAGCCAGATCCAGATGTAGTGGGGATTGAAAGTTCCAGTTTCAGTGAATACTTGCTAAACTGTAGCTCCACCCAAGTGTGAAAACTTTACATTTCACATCTGTCTGGAGGCCAAAGAAATGATGTGGCAACTTCGGTGCAGTCTGTAGTTAGTGTTTGGACAGTGACACATTCTTGTTGTTTTGGCTCTCCTCCAGCACACTGGGCTTGCAATGAGACAATCACTATGAGGTTAAAGTGGTGACTCTAAAGGGCAACTCCGCTGAATTTATACATCAAAGTGTGTTTACAGGTCTTGGGGAGTACTACTGAAAAAAATGTGAAAAAAATTGTACTGAGTGCTCACTTTTGTGGCTCCAGAGGGAGCTGAACGAAATCTGATGAACTGCCTCAAATCAGCATTGTTTGGGGTTAAAAACTACAAGTTTAAAAATGAAAAAAATCTAGCTGTGTGGAGCTAGAAATAAATGATCTCACCAGACCTCTGTAGAATGCACTTCTTTGCTATGTATGATATTATGCCGAGTTTTACACCCAAGTTTCTGGTGGACTTTGTGGGTTTGAGTTGGGTTGATTCAAGCTGGATGTTGATTTCTTGTTGTATAGAGGGACTGGCTGGGATGACAAGGAGCTCAGTCTTGAAGAGGTTGAGTTGAAGGTGGCGTTTTTTCATCCATGCCGAAATATCTGCAAGGTATGATGAGATCCGGGCAGAGACCATGTGGTCGTCTGGGAGGAATGACAGGGAGAGCCGGGTATCATCAGCATAGCAATGGTATGAGAAACCGTGGCAGTGGATTATTGCACCAAGTGAGGTTGTGTATATTGAGAAGAGGAGGGGACCAAGCACTGACCCTTGAGGAACCCCTGTGGATAGGCTGTATGGTTTGGACACTTCTCCCCTCCTAGACACTCTGAAATATCTCCCTGAGAGGTAGGATTTGGTGGTTAACCGTGTCAAAGGCAGCTGACAGATCCAACAGCAAAAGAGCTGAAGACTTTCCAGCAGCTCTAGCAGAACGCAGTGATTCTGTTACAGATAGGAGCGCGGTCTTGGTAGAGTGACCCTGTTTAAAACCAGACTGATTCGGGTCATACAGTTTGTTGCCATAGAGGAAAGCTGAGACATTGAAGACATTTCGCTCAAGTAACTTAGACAGGAAGGCAGGAGCGAAACTGGTCTGTTGTTTTCGACCTGGGCTGGGTTGAGTGTAGATTTTTGAGTAGTGGAGTGCAGCGGGGAACACACCCGTAGCAAGTGAGGAGTTGATGATGTGCGTTACTGCGGGGTTAAGTGATGGGGAAATAGTTTGTAAGAGGTTTGTAATACAACTTACTCTACCATTATGTGCTGTTCTGACTATATGTATGTACTAAATTTCTCTTTGTAACAGTAAGGATGGATTGCAATAAGTCTTGTGTTAATACCGGATAGGTTTGAGACTGTTGCAGGGTATTAGACCTCTATTACAGATCCAACCTGTAATGCCAGGTCAGCAGCGTCATTTCGTGGGAAGTGATTCATATGTTTTCAGTGTAGACACCCCTTCATACAAATACTTTCTCCCACGCACACACGCATGCACACACACACACACACACACACACGTTTCCAGGTATGCAGACTTGTTGCAGCAGGATTCAAGGTACCAAGCATGCCTTGTAATTTTAATCCCAGAATGCAACATTTTTTATTACTATTTTATGATTCACTTTTATATATCAGCCTTCTCCCCTTGTCTTTGTCCTTGGCAGCTTTTATACTTGTACCCTCTGGGGTTTTATATGTTCTTGTTTGTATCCGTGTGTTTCTCTCTCAGTTGTGCATACATTCAGACACTCCCACAGATCAATTTGAGCTTTTTCATAGCATCAGTGATTTCTTAAGACTGGAAACTAAGTTCTTATGTGATATCTCTGTTGTAGCCACCACTTAAACCATCAGAGAAAATACATTACAGTACACACAGCTGGTTTGAGGTCAAAATTATACAGCTGTTCTTCAGATGGTTTACCTTTTTTTTTTTAACCACAGTCAGTGTAACACCTAGTGTTGGCAGACAAACCAGATGTTGTCTGTCTGTTATGTCAGTAAACAGTATTGGCTCGGTATAAGACTGGTAGATCAACTGTTCTTCAGGATGTTGGATAGGTTTACCAGCACCAGTCAAGCGATTCAGCATGCACACTTTAGAAGTATGCACTATTCATAACTTTGAGTAGTTACATAAACCTGTACAAATATAAACGTTATGTAAGCCTGGAGATTCTTTGTTGTCTATTGTATCTTAAGTGTGCATTTTTGGAAGTTTTGAAGAACAAACTGTATGTGTGTTGTTTCATCACATGACAAATGGCCTGATGTTGCCATCTGCCTACAGGCTTGGAAATGTTTTCTTTGAGTTTGTGACCAGATAATATTGACTCTCAGTGGCTTACAGCTTACTTGCTCACTTTAGTTATGAAATAATGTGAAAGATTGATTAATTTCTTGGAAAATGCATTCCACTCTCATCAATGCATGCAAAAATATAGAGGTAGATTAATTACATAGGCACCTTATTGCTGCATTATTTATCAAAGGTGACAAACAAGAAATCGCTAACTCTGCTTCTGACAGGCAGAAAACTGACTAGAGAACCTTTCTAAATCCATTGCTGCTTTTTGTCTCCTCTCCTTCTTCTTTCATACAAAAATCACAACACACACCACAAGTACTGCAAGCTCTATGGCCTCGATGTACCCATATTAGGCTGTTAGAGTAATGTGAAAAACACATCTGCAAATGTCAGTTGTTATTTATGTGCAGATCAGTCTATTCATTGACATTTAAGACTGTAAGAAGAATGAAATATGTCGAAGGCTTAAGATGTGGTTATTAAGGGAAAAGCAGATGGAGAAGAAGAGAGATGATAAGGAGGCAAGAGGAAGCCTTGCCGGCAAAAGCGGTAGTGGTTTAGTCCTCATGCTGGGAGTTGAGGACTGAAAAATCTGCAGTGAGTTCAGTCATTATGCAGACAAATGAGAGAGATTAGTGAAGGGTAAATTAAACCTTAAAAAACCCAAATCTCCAAATGACTGCATAAACACACTGATCAGCCAGTTGCAGTGTCTGGAACAATAACAATGGCTGCTATATCCATTGCTATTGAAGATTTGCCTGGTTCCTGTTCCCTGATGACAGTTTGTTACTGTAATGCACTAAAAATGTCACAATGATCACACACTTTTGCTGGTACTGATTCAATCTTTAAATGAGGTAGATTAATTACTAATAATTTGGAAATAGTAATGTCGGCTGTTAATTGAGTTAAAGGATCCATGTGATGGGATGACATTTCTTTCATTAGTTACAACTTAATTCCTCCAAATCATTCCAGGTGTTTTTCCAGTCCCTCAGCCAGGGATAAGTGGAAATTTATGGCCCATTCTAACTATGCTGAATAAGTGCATTGAACAAATTAGTGCGTGGATGTGCCAGAATTTTCTACAACTGACCACAGAAAAAAACTGAAATAATTGTTTTTGGCCCCAAACAAGAAAGATTAAAAGTCAGTCCTCGCCTTGAAACGCCTTGAAACAGTGGAGCATGTGTGTGTGTATTTATATGTGTGCGTGTTGGAAAGCAGAGTAGTGGGAGTTTACAAGTCTCCTGTGGCATTAAGTTTATGATGGTTCCAGTCAGTGAAGGGTTGGCACGACTCTTGGCGAGCCTTATGTTCACACACATATACAAACACACACACACACACCTTGTGTATTAATGTTTGATCGAGGTTGTGAATAATTGATGTGTCTTTATTATTTGTCCCTCTGGTGTCCTGCAGTCCTCTTTCTCTCTCTGTTCACCCCTCCCTCCTTCTCTCTCTCATTAATCCTGTTTTATGTTTGTCCCTCCCTCAGGACACTGCTGCTCCAGTGAAGCCCTCGTGATTGGATGAAGAGACAACCACTGACTACCAGTATGGATGCGCTCCATCCTGGAATTTCCCACAATCCTTAGTTCTCTGGTAAGCAGCAACTGTAAAAGGGCCTTTTTTCAAATCGGTATGTTTTTAACATAAAAATAGAGTTTGTAAACCCTCCAAGCTTGAAAATATAGGCCTGGTTCTGCTTTCTCTATTTACAAGCATTGCTATTAGTGTTGTCCATAAATATGGAATGCTGTTCAGTGGTATGGAATTTATATACATTTAGAGCATGTTTTTACTTTATTTAAAAACCATTACAAGCCATTAAAAAAGCCATTACAAGTTCTCTTTTACTTTGAAGCAACTAAAGTAGGCTTCTCTGCATTTCTAAATCTAAGCTTAAGCCAAATTGGAACCTTATTGTTGTTTACGTGAACTTAATTCTGAAGACATGATATCATACCCAGGTAGGCAACACTTTTCCAGCCAAGTGTTCGGTTTGCATGAACAGCAGATAAACATCACAAGAATAATTACAAAGCAGCACTTTTTGTGCTTTTCACATGGTTTTTAGGCATTAAAAAATACTCCACTTAAGATTTTGATGTGCAGGGAAAAACACTATTCTCATGACTCATCAGCAGGTCCAGTTCAAGTGCTTAACAGGAGGAACAATTCAAAACAAACAGAGGTCCCTATGAATTGATTATCTCCTTTTCTGTGTATGATTCAGAATGTCTCTTTAATCATTTTGATTTTCATGGTGTTTAGAGTCTCCACCTCCTGCACACTGTTATGTTATCTCCTTAGAAACCAGCTGTACTTGAGTTCCATGTGGATGAATGTGGTCTCTGAGGGCAACCCAAGAAGTACTCAGGATTGTTTGCATTCTTCTTCTGATCAGTCTTCTACTTTTTTTCCCCCTTGGTGGTGTTCAGATCTGCAGCTGAGTCTACTGAACCCTGAACCGTGACCAGCGCAAGTCTATGACTGACCTCCTACCAGGTACAACATACGCACACACACACACACACACACACACATACACACATGCTTGCACACGTGCTTTCACATATGCTGTCTTTGTGTTCAGCGTTTGATTGGAATGAAAAACTCCATACTCATGCCTCCTCATGCTGAGAGGTTCCCCATCCCTGCTCTGCAGTAACTAGTAGTTTTGAAAGTCTGCAGTCCACAGTAAAATGGAAAAAAAGACCATTCTTCTATTCTATATTTTTGTTGTGGTCAACAAATCCCATGAGCAGGCCAAAACCAACCCTTTGTTAGTCCTACTGAGAGTAGGACTAACAAAGGGTTGGTTTGTCCTACACCCTCATCCATTCTAGCTTCCCTATCCTGTCTGTGCTTTTCCTAAAACGTCTGGGCAATTAGGTTTTTAGTGGATTTGGTGCGCTAGCAAGTATTTACAGCAGCAGAACAGTGTGGTAAATCTACTCAAAATGAACACCATTTTCACCATTATGGAGAAATGTGTCAGGTAGTGCAACTGCCTGCCTCCTGTATGTGTTTTCATTAATATTTCAACAACACTGGTGCTCTGTGGCATGGAGAAAAACATTATTATATGCTGTACTCTATCAGGCTTTGTCTACACAGGCAATACTTGTTAAAAGGATCAATTTGTTGTTGGTTTTGGTTTTATTGAAATTTGGAGACAATAAAAACGCATAGACTATTACCAGACCTTTAAGGATTTTTCATTGCATTAAGTAGACTTGAGTTGACCTCTGTCTGATTAAAGCTATGGTGTGTTTAATTACATTTATATGATGGTGCAAACCAAATTAACAGAAAAACAGCCTCACTTTGCATCATTGTTTATCTGCTATTATAATTTAAAAAACAAAAAAAAGTAAACAGTGTATTTTTTGCATGCCTGGAAATATTTCCTCTCACCTTTTAATGACTGTGAAGTCTCCTCATGCGGTGAGCCAATAATGAATAATTGCACCTTCATTTACAGTGCAGCATTTCTCATTTGATGCCATTGTAGTTCTTAATTAGAATTTGTTTAACTTCATTTGTTGTATTTATGTTTTTAGTTGTATCGGTCTGTTCTCTTACACAGATTGCTGCTGCTGCAATAATGTTATTTGTTTATTGAAAGTTTCACCATATCCCAATACACTTTTGCATTACAATGCAAGACTAACTGCTAAAATGCAAATAGCACAAGGAAGCAATGGGACACCCTTTCTCCAAGCTATTTTCAACATGTGTGGATTTAAATTTATTCACCTCCTGTTCTCTCTCTTTACTCTTCCAGGTGATCTGTCTTGTGCCACGATGATGTCAGTAGATGTGACCAATCACAATGGCCCCGCTGCCACGCCTCCCACCTCGCTCAGTCTTCGCTCCTCACACAACCAGCTACTCAGCAACGATGTGATCAAACAGGGCTCCGCCACACCTCCCAAGTGTCGCAAAAAGTATGCACTTACCAGTATCCAGGCTGCCATGGGCCTTGGAGAAGCAGTGCCATCTTCATCATCACCGTCATCATCCCCATCACAGTCTTCTACACCCAACAATCCCAAACTAGCCAAGAATGGAGTCAACCAGCTCCGTAAAGCTGGTCAGGATCACAACAAAAACACAACTGGCCCTGACCTGACGGACATGGAGTGTAATTCAGAAACTGCAGCAGATGATCTCAATGTCAACTCAGCTGAGGAGCATGACAGTCACACTCTCACCAATAATGACCGAGAGGATGATGTCATTAAGCTAGATGTTGAACTGAACCCAGACACTAACAGTGATGCAGAGCCAGAGCAGAAAACCGAATCAGACATAGACTGTAACATTAACACGACTGTGGATCTCAAACTGAACGGCAACACAACAGATCTGGGTTTTGACTTGAACATAGAGGCAGAGGAGAGCGATGACATCAGCATTCTGTCTGAGAAGGAAATTATGTCAAAGATGAAGATTGAGGAAGATGGAGATGAGGTGGCAGTGGAGGAGCAGGAGGACGAGGAGAAGAAGCCTTTACTGATGATTAAAAGTGAGTCCCCCGTGAGGAACCGTAAACTTTCTTCGGGCCTGGAGCTTATCTCTGATCTTCACTCCAACTTCAAGCTCCTCAAATCAGGCAAGGACTCTCCGGTGCCTCCTCCTCCCTCCGCACCCAAGCAAGCCAGCCCAGAGGACACACCACTGCTCTCTGTGGCCTCCTGCTCCTCCTCTTCCTCCTCCTCTCCAGAGACGAAGAAGGACAGAAGGACTGGTGCAAAGACAGACTGTGCTTTGAACCGCATCCAGAATCTGAACCCCAGTGACGAAGAGTTGAGTTGGACCACACTGTCCCAGGAGAGCAACTCCCCAGAGGAGACAGGTACATATGCATTAAAACACACGCAAAACAACACATATCCTGACGTTAAAACTTACAACCACTGTCATTTACTGATGTTTGGCATAGTTTTCATGTGAGTATGTGTCAGCTACTCTGTTGTATGTTTTTTTTTTCTCTTGTGTGCTATGTCGTGGTTTCACTGACCTCTCTGCTGATGACAGGTTTCCATTTATGGTGACCAAGTTTCTGTGTGTGTGTGTGTGTGTACATGTGTGCATATGCAGAACTCAGACATGGCTGGAACAGAATAACAAACACTCCAGCCTCCAGTAACTCTCCCAGAATCCCTCTGGGACAGGAAGTGTCCTTGTAACCTCATGGGTGGTTAGCATGCTAGATCAGCTGCGTCCTGTTTCAATCTGTGTCCTGTGAATGTGTGTGTGTGAAGAGGGCTTGCAGGCTAGTCATGAGTTAATACAAAATCTCTAGCTGCCATTATCCCTCGCTCTCTCATTGTGACTTTGATTTTTTCTCTAGAGCTAATTCTCAAGAGAGAGGAGCTGCTTTAGCTCCCTATAATCTTCTGTATTGTCCTTTCCTACTTGTAGTTTCCAGCATTCTTTTTCTGAGCATATGATCATTTGTGCTCTGCAGGTGATAAATGCAGGAAGCAGTTTAGACACATATACATACATGAAAAGTTTACAACACCAATTATTTATCAGTGTCATTACCTGGCATTGACAATGAATATAAGTTAAAGATATAGTTTTTGATGTTACAGTGTATACAGTAAGGCAAAACTTCCTGAATTTTGTAACTTAAGTTTAGAAATTCCTTTGAGTCATCACCTCTGTTGTGGGCCTCTCCTTTCTTAGACTCACTTTTTGCCTACCTCTGCAGAAGGTCTGTTAAAGTCATTGTATTTCTTTTGTCAGCGTTATGTAAAAATCTGGATGTTCACTTTAATTGGGCCCTTAAAACTCACTGCCTTGTGCTTTGTTGTAAGACATATGAAACACATCCATCTCCTCTAGAACAGCAGTCCCAACCTCTGATGTGAGCTCAGCTGTAAAGCATCCACTCGATCTGTGAGAGTTGCAGTGCTCTGAGCTGTTGAGCTTCATTTCTCGTTTTTTTCCCCTCCCAGAATACTCTTGCTCCCAGCTTGCTGATGACTCACTGTCCCTTTCGAATCGAAGGCTCTGAGCATCTGTGTATTTCATTTCAAGTACCAGCTGCTTATCCTCCTGAATGTTTGTGTGTTATACAGTTGTTGTGGCGTAGAATTTAGTTTCCATGTGTTCTTTTACCCTTATTTCTTCTTGCTTGTCTTCATCTAAGATGTCATTTCAAAGTGATAAATCTCTCAAGGGACGGCCTTAAGTTTCGTGTAGATCAATGAGTGTGTGTGTGTGTGTGTGTGTGTGTGTGTATATTGATGAGTCAAGGAAGAGGGACAAAAAGTAGATGTTTGCGTTGTGGTAGTCTCTAGTTAAGATGTATTGTCCTCCAAAGGTTTGCTGAAGAGTCGATAAGCGTCATGTTGTCATCGTTCATGTTGAATTTATCAATATCTAACACGTAGTCGTCCATACTGCTGTCCTCCTGTCTGCCTCTCTTGCCCTCTCCCATAAAGCTGTTATACACTGGACAAAAACCAACTAACACCCACTAACATCTGTCCTTTGTTTTCATTGGGAAAGGGTACAATCTGCATTCATTACTGGGTCAAATGACTCTGCAGTAGTCACAGGTATTTATCCAGCTCCAATCAGCAGTGATGGAAACATGTCACCTGGGCGGACATGCTAATGTTGAAGTTCTGGATGTAGGTGCATAAATGGCCAGATACATTACTTTTAGTTTTTTACAGTTTGGGAACAATGTGCAATGGCAACATCATTCAGTTGGGTTTGAGTTTAAAACAGAGACTGAGTTAAAAAAAGATATGAAAAAGTAACAGCCTTAACATTGTTACTGGCCTCCTTGCTGCTTTCTACTTGTCCCTGATTTCTGGTGAGTTTGTGAAAGGCAGACTGGTCTATTGGCAGTGGGAAAGGTGTCAATACCCTATTTTTAGCTGGTTTACCTGCTTTTAAAAAACTTGCATATACACTTATTACTTACCTTAAATGGTAATATTGACAAAGCCTTGTTGTTTCTTGCAGGTGCATGTGAGATTCCTCTGTGGATGTTGTGAGTTAGTGGGCCGGTATGACACTGCTTTCTCACAGATCACACATTTGGAGTTGAGGAAGGTCATTGAAATAGGTCCTTTGCATGCTCACACAGCAACATGCATTGTAACACTTGCTAGGAAACATGAGTTGAATGTGGATAAGTGCAGTACAGCTATGTAAAGTCCTGTGTTTTTTTTTTTTTGTTAGTCAGATGTCATACACACTAAATCTTTCAACCCACAGTATATCAAAGTCCTGTTCTTTGCATTTTTTTCTTCCTTTATCGGCCCTACTGTACATCTCCCACCCTCTCTGCTCCTCCTCCTCATGGCACCTCCACTGGATATGATACTGAATGAAAGATGATTTGGGGGTTGCCAGGACAACCAAGAGAGGCTACAGGGAAGGAGGGAGAAAGTGATAAATATAGACATATGAAGAAGACAAGTGTGCCAAATTTTCCGTTTGTTTGCATGTGCCTGTGTATATGTTTGTTTTAGGACAGGAAAGGCAGGGCAGGCTTATTTGAGCTGTTGACGTTGTTGATGCTCCAGATAGAGGAAGGAGAGACAACAGCAGCCACCATAGCTCAGCTGCAGGGGATACACAACCTCCATCTCTCTATCTCTCTCTGTTCCGGCTTGCACTCCCCTCTCATTCACTATTTTCTCCCCCACTTCTCTCTGCCTCTCTTTTCACGTCATGCTCTCCCTGCCTCTCTGCCTCAATGTGTCTCCATGTCTCTCTCTCGCTCTCTCTCTCTCTCTCAGTCGCTCCTTTTCTCCTCACCCCCTCTCTTGCAGTGTCCCCCCCTCTCTCCTCTCTCTCTCTTTCAATCTCTGTCTGGGGTTTTCTCTGTGGTCACAGCACTGGCTTTTGCTGTATGAGAGGCAGCTAGCTAACTATGATGCTGGGGAAAGACTACATGCTGGCCATTGTGATTGTCAATTACGAGGGTAGGTGCATCTGTCGCAGGGTTAGAGTGGGGTTAGAGTTTGAACGCTGTCTGACTGTGTCTGTCTATTTGTGTGTGTGCACAAGCATGGGTATATGTGTGTGCCTCCTCCAGGGGGATGAAGTTTGTCACTGTAATGGCATCGTTTTCTATATATCCGACATAGGAATCTGTGGTCTGTGCATGTTGTATTTGTGCGTGTGTGCGTGCATCAGTCTGGTCATGGTAGTGTGTGTGTGTGTCTATGATGTTGTTTGCCAGAGATAACGTGTGTATGTGTGTGTTTTGCTTCAGAATCTCACTGCTCTCCCCTCCCCCCCTGCCTAACTCTGCTCTGGCAAGGAGCTGCATGCTAACCGAGGCAATCATAGGCTAACTGCTACGTAGCTCCTCTCTGACACCTTCACATAAGCTGCATAGGTGCACCCGAGTCGGTCGCCTCTGTCGTAGCATGCTTAAGCTTTTCTTTCCACTTCCACATTTGCCACAGCTCTTGCAGAGGTTGACACTACTAACTTTGAGGCATGATATACCACACAAGCCAAGCCAGGCAGATTTCCCCTCTCTCTCTCCCTCCCTCTCTCTCCCATTCTCTCTCTCTCCTCTTGTGTACGTACATGCTTTAATCCCCAGCCAGTCCTCTGTTCATCTCACACTAGCACCCATTCTCTGAGTCACCATCTTCCCCCTCGTTCACAGCAGAGACACTCAGGTTCACTCTGTTGTAGTTTTATTGGCTCTGACCTAATTTTTTTGCTCATAAAATACTGCAACTCCCAGAAGGCACTGCTTCCCAGCTCCTTGCTCTAAAGCACAGTCCCAAAGCCCCAAGGGATGTCTGCTTGTGTCATTAACATATGTGTGCATATTGCCAAGTTTTGCGAGTGATTTCTGGTCCATTAAATAAACAAAGTCTATTAAAATAACTTACTCCTGCATGTCTTTGTGTTTATGTGTATGTGTCTGAATTCCATCTCAATCTGGACCGGCCCAGTCGTCACAATGACATATGGCCTTCTGTCGTGGCGACAGGCCCATGGGCTGTGTTTCATCAGCATGGTCAGCAGTTCGAGAACTCTTTGCGCAATCACACACAGAGACACACACAACTACACACAAATGCACACAGCATCAGCTGACCAGTCCCTCAGAGCTTATATCACCTTTATGAGTTGCAACACCACCTAATGCAGGTTCGGATCATCTTTACTACCTCTGCCACTACATCAACTTCACACACACAAAGATGCCATCAATAGTTCTGCGTGTGTGCATCAGCTGGCTTGATTGTCAGGAAACTGCAACCTTCAACCTTCAGATGACATTTAGAATCAAAATATGTGTGTGTGTGTGTGTGTGTGTGTGTGTGTGGCTGTTTTCAAGGTAACTGCTGTATTTCCTCTACATGTATCACTGTCCAATAAATTATGGTAACAGCCATCTGCTCTATATACTGCTGCTGTCTTCTGTTAGAGAAGGGAAGTTTAAATTTTACATGAATCCATAGGAGCTGAGCCAGTACATCTAAATGAATCAACCTCATTTGATTGAGTTTTTCTGGCTTTCAAATTTGCCAGAACACAATAGTTGTGCAGGTATTTATGGAATGTTTTATGTATACAGTTAATAACTGTATTGAAAATACAAACTTTGTCAAGTGAAACATAAAGGTTCAATTGAGTTTGCAACACTAATGCTTCCCTCACTGGCAATGTGTAATTAATGTTGTAATGCACAGAAGCCATAAGTAGGTGTGAAAAAGAAGAGCTGGAGTCAAATTCATTAGGAGAGGCTGGCTTATTATAAGCAACATTTACTGTTGCAGACCTGGTACATATTGATCATGTACAAATTATTCGATCTCTCATTTCAGACTGGCTCTGGTTTTGTTGCCCTCTTAAATAATTTCCCTATCCATTGTTTGATTTCATTGTTAGTGGTCTTCAAGAGAAGTCTCTTTGACCTCTATCTATAGCATGTGTGCTGACAACAAATCCACCACCAATATGTGAGGCAATCAGACTTGTGGCATCATTACAGACAGCTGGTGATCCACCCATTTCTAGATTATCAGTTTTGTATTAGGACATAACTTGTGATTTATGTGCTGATTGAAACAAAACAGTACATTAAAGAACCTCCAATGGATCACACACCCATGGTAATGAGGGAGCATATTTGTGTGATACTGGGTTCAGAGAAGAAGCTAATACAATTCTGAGGGCAAGAGAAATATGTCCTCATTTTTGTCATGTTAAATAAACCATATATATTTAAATTCCACTTTGGGCTCACTCATTGAGACTGCATCTGACATCTGTATAAATGTTCTAAATGTCAGAGGAATGCTTGCGTCTGCATGTGTTTCAGTGTATTTATTTGGAAGTGGCTATTTTCTTGTGTGATATGATTTACTTGAAAATGTTTAAGCTGCATGTGGGCGTGGGCATATTGTACAAATGCAACAACAGTTGTTAACATGTTTTACTCAGTTGTTATCTGTGGAAAGACACAGCTGTTAAACAACAGCTGCAGCAGATTCTGGTAATCCCAGTCAGCCGCTGTTCAGTATATGTGTGGGAGGGTTAACTTCCATTTTAACACTTTGATCATATAGAAGAAAAATTCTATGTTTGTGTGCAGTTACAGAGACTTTCCCATTGATATCAATAAATCATTATGTGTGTGTTTGTTCACCAGATATCTGGAGTGAGCAGTCATTCCAGACAGACCCTGACCTGCCTCCAGGATGGAAGAAGATCACAGACATGGCTGGTATCTACTACTGGCACATTCCTACAGGCACCACCCAGTGGGAGAGGCCTGCCACCCGCCCAGCACCCCCTGGACAGACAGAGTCCCAAGCCCTGGGCGACCACACAGCCTCCACACCACGTAAACACTCCCTGGGCTCACTCAGCCCCTCACCCACTCCTGACCATGAGGTGATTGACAGAACAATAAACTGACACACTCGCACATTTTAGGTCTTTTATCTTTTGTTTTAACTGTCAGTTAACTTTGGTTACATTTGAAATTCTTCTGTTTAATTGAGGTTTAAATGATGTCAGTCTTTCTGGATGTGGTCGGGCTCGAATTGTGGTTGGAGTAAAGTCTGAAGACAATCAATCCACAATATAAAGAGATGCTGAGGAACAATGGAAATAAATAATGAAGTCACAGATTTAAAATCTAGCTGCAAGTAGCAATTCTGGGTTCAAACCAAACTTTCAGTTTATGCAAAATTGCATTTTGGGCCTTAATTACAGCGCCGCCATCTGACCAGCCAATAGGCTGCAGCAGACAAACGCAGAAGCGTTCTACACCTTTGGGGTTTGAACCCTAATTAACACAAATATAATGAAGTCAAACTCAGATTTAAACACAAACATGTTGTAGAATGGGCAAATA
Source organism: Holacanthus passer (assembly GCA_025331565.1). Lineage (NCBI taxonomy): Eukaryota > Metazoa > Chordata > Actinopteri > Pomacanthidae > Holacanthus > Holacanthus passer. The sequence goes on along the minus strand of JAFREQ010000050.1, from coordinate 1,688,804 downwards.
TGAATAACTAATAACTAATATTGTCTCATGACATCAATGCAATTAAGTTGAAAATTAAAATCCCCTTTATTAGTCTAGATTATGTCTTTTTAACTCATTACTGCAGTTGGAAATGCCATGCTTGTAAAGATTATACAGTTTATTTGATGCTTCTGATGAGCACCAATAAACAAAATTGCACACAGCAGAAAATGAATGTGAGAATAATAATAATACATGTGGATATTGTATACTCAGTTGCCAGATTGTTAGGTACACCTAGCTAATGCTAATGTAGTCTGATATAACAGGCCTGTAATAAATCTTCATCAAGGTTGTAATTTTCAGATCTTATTGAAACTGTTGAGAGAGGTGTTGATTCAACTTCATGATCATGTTGGAGCCTGGAGTTTGTGGTGCTGTTGAATTGTATTGCATTATACTGACAAAAGAGGTTCTTTTATTTTGTTAAGCCAATTTATATCACTGAGTAGGCAAAATAATAAAGAACCGTTTAAACAGGATTGATTCAGGACAGTTTATATTAGACTGTATTAGTTTTAGCTAGGTTCCTGCCTGGTACCTAATAAAGTGTTAAATGAGTCTATGTTGGAAATCCATTAAGAGCTCAGTACTCTTCTTCTGAGGGTATTATTATCTCCATGATCTCACAAGTGTATTGCAGTATTGGAGTATTATGATAAGAACTGGCATTATAAATTGTATTTTGAAATACGCTGCTATTAACAATCAGTTATGCAACAAGGGTTGTCAAGTGATAAAGATTTTTATGCCCAGGTAAGTACCCCATGTCTTACTCGTTCAGAAGGTGTTTCCTGACCTTGTGCCCCAAAGCTCTGTATTAGTCTCAACAAGGGAAGTTAGCCATTTCCTTAATCCCTGAATAGCCACTAATGTTTGTCTCTGAGTCAACAACAATACGCCCCAACGAAGACGTATTAAATACAGAATTTTCTCATAACTGTGCTTTTGTGTGTGTGTGTGTGCGTGTGTGTGTGTGTGCATGTAGTCGTGCCAGGCAGAGATCTTCTTCAGGGCGTCAACTCGTTCAGGCAGCACCACCTCTGACAGCTCAGTGGAGCCTCTCTCCACTCACGAGTCCACCCTCGCCACATGTGGATTTGTCAACAGCTGCTACTTTGTAAGTTATCAACAAATACTTCTTTATGCTTCATTGTACTTGTACTGATTGTGTATCTGTTTTTGTGTAGTCCTGACTGAGAGTAGTTGAGGATTGGCAGAAACATGGAAAAAGACAGCCGGGTAAAGAGAGTGAGACAGAGAAAGGACTGTCAATATTCCAGTCTAGCAACAGTATACAGGAAAGCAGGAGCACTGACTCAATCAGTCAGTCAATCGTGCATGAATGATGGGCGGAAACAGAGAGAGGAAAGGAGAATGATAGAGAGGAGCATGATGTAGATAAAATATTGATCCAGTGAGAATGGACTGATGTTGACAGATAGATGTGCCAAAATCTCAATCTAGCACATCTATCTACAACAACTGACCTGCAGACTCCTCCATTATTAGCCAGTGACTCCAGAGCCAAAATGGCAGACAGACAAACATGGTGGAGTAGCATGTCCTGTGAATTCTCACTCCAGAGTTTTTAATCATTTTTTAATGCTTCATCTCTCTCTGTCTCCCTCTCTTTCTCTGCTTAGCCTCGTTCCACATCTCTACAGGGGATGCCAGATCAAGAGTCCCGCTCTCAGCATCACGAAGATGAGGACAAGGTAGGTTGCTTAAAAAATTTCCCATGCTCTCTTCCCTTCCTCACCCACCACTTTTCTTCTTCTCTTCTGGCTCAATAGCATTGAGTTGAGCTTAATATCTTTCTGTGTGTAAGTGTGTGTGTGTGTGTGTGTGTGTGTGTGTGTGGTGGCACATATAGAAAAATGATACCTACTGCATCTGTATGTGTGTGTATATTGCTGTAAACGTATGTCAACTTGTATCACATGCGGTGATAAGTATTTGGACAGTAACATCATTCTGTATTTCAGTGCATTTGGTTTGAAGTAAAACTGTGACTGCAGGGTTAAATTGGTTCCTTATGCACTCCGGAGACAAGACTGAGTGTGTGAATTCATGTGCATAGACAGTTTTATGTGTAACATAACAAGCACTGACACTAACCAGCAATAGGTTTATAACTTCACACTAAGTCCACTTACATGTTTATTTGTATATATTTTGTACTCTACTGGTACTTTTAGTTTGGTTTTTTAACTTACTTTTTTGCTGGATTTCTTTCCTGTGGTATTCTTACATTTTTCCTCATCTTTTTGCTGACTTAGCACATAATTGGATTAGAACCTGAACATCAGGTCCATTTCAGATCCATCATTCTGTAGTAAAGATGGGAAAACAACAGAAAAAGTGTCACTGTCCTAATACACACTGGCTCTAGTCTATGTCTGTATTGTTCAAAGTGTATTCTACTAATCAAGAATCAATAGATTCTCAGTAGGGAGGTGAATGTTCAATGGGAGCAAGAAACATTTGAGAAAACATGTTGAAGTCTTGATTGACAGCTTTTCATTTAAGAAATGTTTTACTGGGTCGCTCCTTATTGCAACAGGCACTCAGTGTGGAGTGAGTTAGTTAGCTAACAGCCTTGTTCTGTCTTTTCTTCCCTCGCTCCCCTCCCACCTTTGACCCCCAATCTTTGCCCCACCACTATGTGTGTACGTGTGTGTTTTAACGCTGTATGTAGAAACAGGCGTGGAGTGATTTTGGAGGAAAGATTGATAGTGAAATGTGGAAGGCAAGTATACTGCACTCAACAGCAATGGGTCTTGGTCTCGGCCTATCTTCACCCACTCTTTGAGTGTGTGCATTTTATGCATTCTGTGCTAGAAATTCACTGCTTGGGCAAAAGCATGTGTGGCTGATGCTTCAACATAAATGTAACTGCAGCAACCACAGCATTTTGTCATGCCTGATATTAAAACATCTCTGTTATTTGACTGTAGCAACACGCTCAACAAGTTGTTCCTTTCTTTACTCATGTGGCTAAAATATTGTCATCTTTCCTTCCCACTGGCACAGATCTGAATGTGTTTGCCCACACAAGTGTGTGAACATGTACATGTTAACTTTCTCTCCTATATGCAGCATGCCCCATTACACATAACACACCAACCCCATCTCTCCATCCAGCAAGACTTGGATGCATGCTGGCATATTCTCTGTGGGGTCAAAATATTTACATTTGGTTTCTGCCAGGTTTGTGTCTTATTAGCCCTTCTCCCACATGACCTGTAACCCGTGTATGTCATGGCAGTGTTATGTTGAAACATGAGCCAATGTGATTTTTCATTCCCAGGAAAAGCATACAATTATTTCGGGAGAAATGTAACATATGGTCTTATACACACTAAGCAATTCAGTCATAAAGATACTATGAGATTTTATATAATAGTTTCAGCATCTGAAAATATATGCCAAACAGAACTAAATTCACAGGCTGTTTTGAAACTATGTGTATTTGATATCCTCTTGCATTAATAAAAAGTTATCAAAACACATTTCGATCACTTTCAGCTGCATTAGCTGCAACTATAAAGGACCTAAAAATAAAACCAGGTATTGGAGACAACAAGGCTCTTATCTGTCTGGAATTGTTATGTCCTGTGGGACCAGACCTTTTCTTCATATAGGAGACCTGTGTGTGTGAATGATCACTGCCAAACCCAGCCAATTTCATCAGACACTATTACAGGTTACATGTGTGAGATGGGCTTTAAGGTTGGTTGTGCGTTGGCCAAAGAGTTGGGGTTTATTTTGATGTCATTTTGCACACCCTGATGATATCACCTGTGTGTACCAGGACCTGCAGGCCGCCACGGTGAACCCTGACCCCAGTCTGAAGGAGTTTGAGGGTGCCACACTTCGCTACGCATCACTCAAGCTAAGGTGAAATACCTGTACAGACTCACACAGAAGCAGACACAAATATCAAACTACCTCTGTGCATGAATCTTTGCAGGAAGTTAGTTCTTCTACTCAGGAAATGCCTCCATGTTCTCTGTTAGTGTAATGACTGCCTGTAGCCTTCACATGCAGGCCAGGAACAGCGCTAGTAAAGAAGCTAGTGTTTGCAATGGTAATGATGGCATACTGCTAATCGTTATACATTTTTTAACCTCTTTTTCAGGAACCGTCCCGTAGTGGAAGAAGAGGAGTCCAGCAGTGTCAACAGTGACCCAGAAGCGAAGGTGAGGAGCCTTTTTCTACACTCAACTTCATATCAAATCCTGCATGATGCATGTCTATCTTTGTAGTATTAGACACAAAACAGATTAAGCCATAATTCACTTTGTTCTGCAGCTATTGCAATGTATCTGTTAAGAAAACATTTAGATGTAGTATCTTTTCAAATTTCTAAATGGTTTAAAAATTAATTTTAGAATTTATATGTCAAAAACAAGAAGCCTTTTGCATTGTGACTTCTTTGTGTTCTCTTAGACTGTGAAAGACTGTAAAAAAAAACATATGTACATGGAGCTGTTAGTTTGCAGAATCTAAAGTGTCCTGCTCCAGACTTCAGACTCCCTTTATGTGTTATCTAATCCTACTTTAAACACTGTAGAATATAATCAACATTTCCAGCACATATGGCTTCTTGTCTTGATGCTGTGTGTAAGTTCTGTTGATGTCTAAAGCCTGTTTGTTTACTGCTGGTGTTTATGTTTATCCTATGTGTTTATAACAGTGGCTTTCTTTGCCGTCATCTGAGTGAAGGTATATATAAACAATACTGCCTCCAAGTGGTGAGACTGAGAAATACATTTCAATGCTGCACATTGGTGCATTAATTACCAACATTCAAAGCTTCAGAGTGAAATTAGACATTTAAAGTTTTAATGAATGCTCAATAAAATGTCTTTGTCAGCAGAATGCCATGCCCATTCAGCCAATACTGTTACCAGCAAATGTCAGCACAGGGTATAAATTCATTTAAAATCCTACTAATTAAGCAGAAAAATATATTAATTATTTATCTGATCCCATAAATATTCTGTCACAAACTGCAGCAGATTGTAAAAAAATACAGACCAAGGTGTGTGTGGTGCTTTCACGGATGGCTGAATACATCTAAAGCATTGCAGATTAGAGTTTGAAAGCCAACATTCAGCTTGATGGCGTGGTGCTGATTTGGCTGTCCTAGTGTCTGTTTCCCTCTGTGTGTTTGTCTGGCAGAAATTCACGATCTGTAGCAACAGTGACGCTGTGATGAATACCAGACAGAAACACAGACCTACAGTCACGGCATATGGTCCGGGAGCACACTCTGAGACACACACACACGCAGCGAATAGCTCACCGCAGTATCAAGATTGGATTAACTTAACTACGTAGTAAGGGAGTTAAATACAAGCTAGACCTCACTCAACAACAATTTCTATCTATCAAAGTGTTCAGAACTGAGCAGATAACTGTAGTACACACACAGCTGCTATTCAACTAAATAAAATTTAAATATTAGTATAAAAATCCAGCAGTCCTTATAAAGAAACATACTGGGTGGATGTGACAGTTTATGTGTCATGTAGCTGCTACCACCTGCTGGTCTGCATCTGTGACACAACTTTTACCAGACTCCTGGCAACATGGAGAGATGCACTGTGGGAGTTACTATGTGCAGAGTTTGCACATATGTGTGAATCCTTGTGTGTTATCTGTGTTTGTGATAGCCAGATACTCATCAGCTCCCACTCAGCTTCAAGTCAACAGGATAAATATCCCTGTGTTTAAGACATCATGTCACTGTCTGTCCTGCTGCGAAATACTTAAAAAATAGTTGTGAAAAAAACAGCGCTGTGTCCTACTACTGCTCACACAACTCAAATACTTAGTGCATATATGCAGTACATGCATGCAGACTTTGCTCTGTTTGATATGAATATTTGATCTACATGTGAACAAGTTTTCCATCAACAGACTATGATGCCTTTGCTTAGCAAGATAGTGGCTTTATTTACTGTCTGTCACCTCTGTCTGTCCCTCTTTCTTCGTGGGTCTCTGTGGTCTGCAGAGTACTTTCTGAATGGACCGCTGAAATCAAATGAATACTTGATGAGGACAGATGAATGGGTCTCTCTCATCTCTTGGTCTCTTCTTGTTCTGTTTATGTATGTTTTCCAAAAGTTTATCGTTTTAAACACAATGGCTTTGCAGTTTTAAGTCTGCTAAAAAAATTACCCTGAAGCCAAAAAAACAAAACCTGCAGGTCAGTCTGAGAAAAGTCGTCATATGTCTGTAAGAACTGTACTGTGTCTGTAACAGTGTTATCACTTTGATTGTCTCTGTGTCCAGTGTTTTGCAGTGCGCTCTCTGGGATGGGTGGAGATGGCTGAGGAGGACTTGGCTCCTGGGAAGAGCAGTGTTGCTGTTAACAACTGCATCCGACAGCTGTCCTACTGCAAGAATGACATCCGAGACACTGTCGGCATCTGGGGAGAGGTGAGGAAGAGAGTGTAGTCGTAAGGTGTATTGTCTGTTTGTTTTAGGTGTAAAATAAAGGGTGCATAGTTGTTGGAAGTAAAGGTTTTGGAGAGGAGGAGTACTTGGAAATCCAGGAAAATGAATTAAGAGATAAGGACGGAGCAAAGAAAAAGAGAAGTTAGGAAGGGCTAACAGTCTTCTGAAATGTGTGTCAAAAGATGGAGGGAGGAGGGGAGAATGAAGAGAGGAAAGTGGAGCAATGTTATGAAGTCATTCCCTCTCTATGCAGTGGTTGTGTTTAATGTGAAGCGACAGAACGGAGAGGAAGAGAGAGCTTCATCCCTTTTTCAGTAACCTTTCATCTCCCACTCCCTCTTTTTAAGGTTTGATCATTTATTTAGAGACACACACAGACACACACACACACACACATACACAGGCTTATACAGTTCATAGGCAAGTAAAAGAAAGCACTTGACCTTTAAAGGACTTCTTTTTTTCAATGTCTTGAGCTTCAGGAAATAAGTATTGCATGTTTTTTGTGATGAGATCTGAAGAATTTGTGTGTGTGTGTGTGTGTGTGTGTGTGTCAGGGGAAGGACATGTACCTGCTGCTGGAAAATAATATGTTGAACCTGGTCGACCCCATGGACCGCAGTGTGCTTCACTCTCAGCCAATCGCAAGTATCCGGGTGTGGGGTGTTGGCCGGGACAATGGCAGGTTAGTCATCGAAAAATTGATTATTCCCCTTTTGCTTGTCTTCATGATTAATCATGAGTGTGGAAGATGTCATGTGATTTTCTCAGAGTGCATTCTGTGCTCTAAATCATCTTTTTTGTAGTGTAACTGTTCTGAGAGAACCAGTGTTATTAACCACTCATCTGGGCTCATTTAGGCTTCTGATGTTTAGATTTAAGTTTTTGAATACTTTAATTGATAGATTAGTCACCAGTGTAAATGAAGTCAATGGTGCATCACACACACGCTCAGTAAAAGGTCAGGGCAACAATTGAGGGCAGCAGATGGGTGGTGGTGGTGACAGGCAGAGGAGAGGAGTTAATGATTGATGATGAAGGGATGCTAATGAAAGATTAATTCATCAGCACAAAGTTGAGGATGAGAGGAAGAATGGCCTTTATTCTCTTTCACCACAAATCCCCACCTGACTGATCTGTACCTCTCTTTCACCTCAGCTGAGCTCAGCACAGCTGGCTTCATGACAAAAGACACACTCACACCCAGCGTTAGGCTGTCACTGATGTTTGATATTCCTGAAGTCATAAGTAGAAGCAAATGTGCTTCACTGTATATGAAGGTTAAATAAAACATTAAACAAACACAGCGTGGTAATGATGCTGGGCGGCCAGTAAAGGGCGCTCTGAGCTGCTGCCGAACGAAACCGAATGTAGGTTATCAGGCACAGCCGGGTGACGGGGCCCGGGGAAGTGGGTAGATGCTGTATAATTTGAGCTGGCACACACACATACACACAAAAACACACACACACACGCACAAACATGAGTACACTCAGGAAAAGAGGCAAGGCTAAAAGCTCTTGGCATATGCAGAACTGCAGAATTCTGTTGCCTCAGGGATGTCTGTCACTCACACACACACACATGCAGTGGTGTATGTTACACTATATTTATAACGTAAGGTCACCCTGTCAGATACAACGAACGTTTTCCGAGTTTTCCGAGTTCTTAGCTTTTATTCCTACCATCGACATCTACATATGGCAGGAGAGCCGGAGCAGTGGGAATACCTCGGCTGCAGCAGAGGGAAGAGGAGGAGGAGAGGAGATGGTTAGAGGGAGGAGGGGGGGGGGGATTTGGCAGGAGAGAGGGAGAGAGGGGGATGAAGCTACCAGAGGGGGAGGTATGGTTAGTGCTCACTGGGTGTGGAGCGGACAGGTTGAGGAGTGTGTGTGCACGCCAGCAGCATCCCCAGGAATAGATGGTGTGAGTGTCTGTATAGACGCTCACTTACTCAGGATTACCTGCCAACACAGGGAAACAAACCACTGTGAGTATATTTAGATACCTTTTGTCTTACTTTTGGAACCATCACTTTTGCTGTTTTTTTTTTTTTTTTTATCAAAAAGTAGCGGGAAAAGAAAGCTAAGCTCCAGACATGAATGATCAGGCCTCAGTCTGTAGGGGGGATGTTGCTGAGCAGGTAGTTTGTGTGTTGATTTTTACAGCCAGTCTGAGGTGTGCATGCTACAATTTCAACTCAGGTGGAGTGTAAAAATAAGATGTGGGTGTGTGTGTGGTGGTTTGCTTGTGACTGAAAATGGCTACACATAGAATACATGATAAAGGAGTCATCAGTTAATCTGAAAAAGGAAAAGTATATGTAATGCTGAGAAGCTTCAAATAATGAAACGTGTGGCAATTCAGGACGAAAACATAGCGTGAAACATTTTTCATCATCAGAAATGTGCATCCAAAATTCACTCCACATTTTATATTTTAAATACTTAATATGTAGCTGAATTTGCTGCACATCTCTGTCCATTTTACATTTAGTTTTATTTATTTATGGGTTGCTCGACTGTTTGATTTAAAGATGTATGAGATACTATGGAATTCAAAACCTGGTTGGAGCAGGGATTTTCCGTCTTATCGCTCTCCCTCTCCGCCACACACACTCACACACTCTTCTACCCCTGCGATAGACTGGAGTGGTTGTGTTAGTATAGGAACGGTACCCCGGTGCCTCCCCCTCTTTCCATGTGCCATGAAACTCATTATCGCCACAGAGATTACAGATTCCCACAGCAACCTTGACATTTTCTGGGGCGTCGGCATGATGACAAGATTATATTCGAAATGAGATATCACCCCCTTTCTCTCTCCCTCTCCCTCTTTTTCCTTTGACTTTTATCTTCTCTCCTCATCTGGGTGTTTTATTCTTCCCTCGTCTTTACGCTTTTATCTTTATCGTGAACATTGTTGCAGGTTCACTTCCAATTTCCTCTCCTGGTATTTCACCTTTCTATCATTATATTCTTTACTCTTCTGACTCTCCCTCTTAGTAAATTCTTTTTTATGTGGCTTTTTGAAACTCCCAGCCTATTTCTTTCATTTCTTTTAGGAAACACAAACTATCAGCAGGCAATTAAAACTAATTGCACCCATCCAGAACGTCCCTCTGTCCCGATATTCTTCCCTCCTCTCTTTTCCTTCATCTCTTATTCAGCTTCTGTCAATTTTTCATATTTTACCTCAAGGTTAACTATGCGTTAGAATTACCTGCATTGATGCTTTGACCTGTGCTACACCCCATCAATCCACATGCACACACACATATGCACACACTGCCCTTGAAGCTGTTTTCTGGGAAGTAGTTTTGTCTGAGCAAAGAAGATGATAGAGAATGTAACTCAGTGTGTTTGCTACCTCTTTGCCTCTTCTCCCTCAGCAGGGGGGTTGTAAGATGGATTTTTTCTCTCTCTCTTCTTCTATTAACTGTCTTCCTTTCCTCCCTTGCTTCCTTGGACACAGAGAGAGGTAAACACATTCCTTCCTTTCATCCCTCCACCCCCCCCGACCGTATCACTCCATCATCTCTGTCATTCCTTATTGTTTAATTTCCTCTGCGTCTCATTTTTCTCATGTTCAAAGTGGCTCTTGATGTACTGGAGCATTGTGTGCGCACACACTCACAGATGTAGGAAGTGAAGGTGACCTCTGTCCTTCTCTGTCTATAAGCATTTTTTAAGTATGCACACACACACAAATAGGAATCTTTTGTGGTGAGTTTCCCTCCAAGGGGCTGCGCTCAGAAATCTTGTTAACCCTCAGGCCTGTGTTTCCTATTGCAAGGCTTATTGAAGCACACAGCTTGAGGAAATTATTTAGACTGGTTTTATGTGCATTTCTGAATGACGGAAATCAGTGTGTGTGCTGTACTGGTGCAGCCACTGTATATTTCTTCTTAAGCTATGTCTTCATCGCTCTCTCCCTCTACTCTCTACTTTCTTTCTTCTTTTCATTCCTTCTATTCAGCCGACTTAAATTGTTTTTGGCTCCAGTGGGCCCAGGGGGAAAGTTCTTCCCTGCTGTCACTCATTCAGCTCCCTCTTGCATCACACTGCTCTATTGATCTCTGGGGTCCATCGACCTGCGTGTGTGTATGTGTGTGTGTCCCGTATTCATCAGACTGATAAAGGTCAGTTCATCTCTCATCTGTCTCCAAGAGCTGTCAGTCTTGAAACTGGACACACACACACACACACACACACACACACTATGAACACATTACTACTTCATTATTTATATCTCCAAGTAGTGCCAGAAACTAGTCCAACAAACCCTCCTGTCATCTTCATCACCCTGTTGTTTTTCTCCTGTTGTGTTGACCCTATGTTTTCCTCTCTCCCAGGGACTTTGCATATGTGGCTCGGGATAAAAACACCAGGATCCTGAAATGTCATGTGTTCCGCTGTGACACGCCAGCCAAAGCCATCGCCACCAGCCTGCATGAGATCTGCTCCCGGGTAAGTGGTTCAGGCTGGAGGAGGGTCCAGAGACATGAGGCCAAGTTTGGATTTGGCAAACATTATCAAATGGAGATGATTGTTTCCTCTACCACTCAACAGGGAAGGCTTGGAGTGCTGACAGTCATTATCACAATTCATTTTACAAACAAACTTGAAACTTTCCAAGAAAACAACACATTTATTCACAACATTTACTCAAGGACCAGTAGTTCTGGTTCCTGAGAAAGAATACACTCACTCAACACGTTGAAATGCCAAGCTCAAGAGTGCTCGTATTGCTTTATCGTGTTTTACTCTTCCACATCAAGGCGCACAGTTTAATCTTTGCACAGTCTCTGCAGTCCTCAAAAAGTCCAAAAACAGGATTAAAGTCATCAAAATTTCAAGCTCAACAGAATTTTCTCCTCCTAACACATAGTCATTCAAGAGCTTTCTATGCACCGCATGCCCACTCTTAGATGAATACAAATGAATGCAAAGAAAAGTATTCAAACCATGTTTTTATTACACCTGCTTTAATCACTGAATTCACTGGGTTTTCTTCTGTCCTTGTCCCAATAAATCACATTTATAACTGTAGAGCTTTAATTCCATTTTGGAAAAGATCTTTCAATTCTTTATTTATTTCTGTAGTTTTGTAATTTGGTGTTGAATTCAATTCTATGTAGCCTTTTAAAGCTATTTTTTTAAATAATTTCTGACACCCACAGAAACCTTGTTATGACCGTTGACTCGAACAAAGTGTGCTTGCTGAAATGTCATTTGTTTGAAGGAAAAGGTGCAGAATGAACCATTTGTCCTCCTTCGTTCCACATATTACAGGCAACCTATATTACAGAACATCGAGTCTGTTTAATACTGACTTTACACACAGAAAAGGATAAATAAGGAGAGGCTGAGAATTTGTCACAGCAGGGGTTGCTGAGATGCAGAATTGCTGTGACAAACTCTTTGACTGAGGACATGTATAATTTATGTGTGGTGTTTCTAGGCGTGTGAGTGCGTGTGTGTGTGTGTGTGATTTTGACTGTTTTTGTCAGTCTGGTTCTGCATTTGCACGTATTGTGTGTCTTTCTGTGATATGCACTGCAGGAAAAGCTTTTACCCTGTTTTGGAAAGAGGAGTGTGACCTGGTTAATGTGTGTGTGTGTGTGTGTGTGTGTGTGTGTGTGCTCCCCAGGTGAAATGGGTAGACAGCATGACAGTATCAGGGGTGAAACTGCTCTAGGTTTTCTGAGCTGTTGATTCTTTCATCTTTTTTCCTCCCTCATCCTCTTTCACTTTCACACATTTCTCTCTTTGTCTCTTCACCCTCCTCCCCTGTGCCTCTGCCACGGTATACCAATTCTGCTCTGTTTTTACACGCCATTTCCTCATACTTCTCTGCTTTTGCTCCCCTCACTTTCTCTCTCTCTCTTTTTCTCACTCTCTCTCTCTTTCTCTCACTCTCTCTCTCTGTCTCTCCTCCAGATAATGACAGAGCGAAAGAATGCCAAAGCGATGGCAGGAGGCTCTCTCCAGGACAGGATGCAGGCAGGACTAGATCTCCCTTTACAAGGTAGGCTTCATGCATACAGTATCTAACTCTGTGTGTGTGCATGTGTGTGTGAGAGAGAGAGAGAGAGTGAGAGAGAGAGATAGTTAATGCGACAAGTGGCACATCAATAGATGCATGGCAGTTACTGTATGACTTCTGTGGCACACTGCATGCATTTAAACTGGTCATTTGTAAGAGCAAGGACGTCTCTGTGCTGTCATCACTGTGTCCTCTGACAAGTTAGGAGGAGAAGCATTGAGGCAATTTGATTAATAAATAACTTTGGAGCCATTAACCCTACGAAATCAGACCTCCGAACTGTTTAAGCTGATGTTTTTTTCGCATCATCATGTTGTACACTCAGGTCATAAGTTGATGATGTCATTGCATTATGTTAAGTGCGGTGCAAAATGTGGTGACAATGCACAGTGGTGCAGTGAAGTGGCACCAGAAGAAGAGGTCGATAGTTCACGTCAGAGAGAAACTGAGAGAGCTAGGATTGAGTTAGTAATTGCCATCAATGTGTATTGGAGCAGTATTTTTTTGTTTTGATGGCGAGGAAAAGATACCCAGCCAAAGAGATTTTTGCAGATTTTGTTTGCCAGTGGCGACGAATGTCCAAACTGTGAGTGAGGATGAAGACCATTTTGTTGAAGGCATCGATCCATATCAGGACATGTAAGTACAATTTTAGTGATTATTATTCCAACACCTCATCAATTCCACATTATAGTTACATATGCATACATTATAGTTATTTTTGTGCTGGTCAATATCTTTTTCTGAATATCATTTTCATTTTCACAGTGCTGCTGTGTGTCATCGTTGACAGAAACTGCCATGACAACTACCACGAGTGAACATACAGCACTTCAACAAATGAAACTATCAACAATACCTTTGCACTCTGCTCATAATAATGAGCATATCTCAAAAACTAACCGTTGGTCAAATAACATATGGATTGTTTATGTGTTCATGTTTCTACGTTCACGTTGTGTGTTATATTTCATAAAATATGATGAAAAAAACATGTCAGATGTTTGTATATTTTGCAATTTCAATATTTTCAACAATCATTGTGGTTTATTGACTTACATCACCTTTTAGCTGAGGTTGTAGAGAGTTTAGGGATATTACGCATTTAAAAAGGACTCAAATTTCAAGAACCAGTTAGTGTGTTTCAAAAGATACACATCCATCACTGTGAGTCAATTTTGGCCTTAAAGGTGCCCTTTGGAGTTTTCTTGGAAACAGAGTTAAGTTTACTTTGGTGGTAAAATTTTCTGTGTCTTTGAAGCCTGACAAATGTGTTGAAGGTTCCTCATAAAACATTTGCAAAGCAAATTTGTTGAATATTTTAAATCCTGCATTCTTTACACCCATATTTACTAGCTTGCAGTCCTCTTGTTCCTTGGCTTTGGCTGATTGCTTCTCTTACTGTGTGTTACAGCAGCAGTAGAAAAACATGACACTCTGACGTGAATGTGTATCTGGTAGTCACACATGCGTGTACATTCATAATACAAACAAAACTTGGTAACAGTTGTTTGCACTTTGCAGATTTAAGGGTTGTTGGTAAAGTGCTGCAGCATAAAATGTGTCAGAAGATGTGGAGAGATCTCCTCAAATCAGCCAAGACATGTCTGTGACAGCAAGACCGACTTTCTTGTACTTTCAGGAGACAATATAGGAGAGCAGTGTTGAAGAGATACGTAGGCTAAAACATGAAACAGAGCAACAGTCCAACAGACAGGCAAACTGACGAAAATCCAGCTTGCTGCAGACAGCTTGTCAAATCAAACAGCTGCAGTGTCTGTCTCAGCTTAAAATAAAATAAAAAACTGACATCAACTTTTCAAACAGGAGAAACAGGAGGTGCAGAGTGAGAATGTGGGATTTCCGTCAACTGTTCCAGTGTGTGTGTGTGTCATTATACAATGATAACATCCAAATAGGTATGAGAGAACTTTGTCTTAGAATCATCTTTCAAAAGCAGAATTGAAGAACATCTCTAATATTAACTTCCTTTACAGTGCATAGAATGACGTCTACAACAGTACGGAGAAGAAAAACGTGTATTTGGCAGAGTGAATTATGTTGTTATCACCATCTGTTAAACTTGGCTCAACTAAACAAGCTCAAAGACTACAATCACTCAGTATCATATTCACCACATTGTTCACACAATATCCTTGTTAAGATCTCTCTAGTATATTTAGAAAAGTTTTGACAGATAGCCAGCAAGATAGTGATCGGTATGCAGATATTTACCTGACAGGCTACACTTGGGAACCCTCTGTAAATGTGCATTGTTAAGTGTGTATTTCCTCTTTTGAGCACCTATTAAATGATTGTTTGGCTTCTCCCCAGCAGAGTTCCCCACACCAAAGACAGAGCTGGTTCAGAAGTTTCAGGTGCTCTACCTTGGGATGTTGCCTGTGGCCAGACCACTAGGTCAGTCTGACACACAAACACACACACACACGCACAATACATAATGCAAACTGTAATTAAATGCGAATTACATGGTTTTGTGAATGTTGATAGCCTAACTTCAGATATGATTTTAATTTTTGTCTTTGTTTGTTTTTAATATCCTCTGCTCCAGGCATGGACATACTGAATGGAGCTATTGACAGTTTAATCGGTTCTTCCAGCAGAGAGGACTGGACTCCGGTAGCCCTCAATGTGGCAGATGCTACTGTCACCATCAGCAAAGACAAGGTCAGACAAGCATCTGTCATTGCCAAAGTACTACCGCCAACACCACCTGCTTTTGTTCATTCTCTTCTTTCCTGTTGTGCATATGAAAAAATAAAATATGGTGAAACAAACTCAATTCATGAGACAAAAAGTGGTGGCAACTGCCTGAGAGGTTTGGCATTATGGGACTTATTGATGCAACTTCCTTCATAGGCAAAGAAAACAGCCACCATTTTTTAAAAGCTCAAATCAAACATGTTTTTATACCTTCTTGCACTTGATAACAGTAGTGATGCGCATCTAAAGCCCAGTTGGTTCCTTTACTTTTCAACACATTGTGCAAAATAGATTTCACTGATAAAGGTCTGTAGTACTTTATTACAGAATTACATCTTCTGTGCAGTGATATCCTGTAACATTGTTTGTTGTCAGATAAGGCAGAGTGGCTTACAGATAAAGTTAATTCTCTACTCACACTTACCCTATTGAACAAACTTTGTTAACATTGTCACCCTGAAAGGTATCAAGCAGCTACCCTGAGCAATGAGACAAAAAAGCCACTTAAGTCTTAACAATGTTTCACCATGCCGATCACATACATTTTATTTTCATTTAAATAAGTTTCATTTAATAAGTGGGTTTGGGCTGTAACATCAAGGCACTTAAAGCCCAATGCTGGAAATGTGTCAGAGGCTGAACAGGCAGGCTGTAACATCAAGGCACTTAAAGCTCATCTGCTCCAGTGGACCTGTTTATTAAGAGGCTGCAGTTTTACTGGGCAGCTCCCCGGTATGAACAAACTGCAGGCAAAATGTTGGATGTTTGTTCCTTCAACACTGTGCTTTTGTAATGAAGGACAGTCAAATCCTAAAAGATCAATTTTACATGCATGTGCTCTAAATGTCTATGACTTTCTGATTCATCTCACATGCATATATACGTTTTTGACCAGGACGAAGCGGAAGTGCTGGTGGAGTGTCGCGTTCGTTTCCTGTCTTTCATGGGTGTCGGGCGTGATGTGCACACGTTTGCCTTCGTCATGGATGTTGGCGGCCATCGTTTTGACTGTCATGTCTTCTGGTGTGAGCCCAACGCTGGGAATGTGTCGGAGGCTGTACAGGCAGCTTGTATGGTGAGTCACCAAGAAAAAAAACACAGAACTGAGAACACGACTCAAATACACCAGGCCAAGTCTGAAAAGGTTAGTTAAGAAATAAAGGAATCTCTGGAGTTGGTAGTTCGATTGTGGGATATGGAATGTATGTGCTTGTCACTTAACCATGGAGGCTAATTCAAGTTGGTATTTGTATAAAGTGATCACCTTGGTCTTTGGACAGTAGGGGGATTAGAAACTACTAAAAGTTGGTAAAATTGTGTACATTGATTCTGTGATGTAAAACATCAATGTTACATTTCTTTTTGGCTCCAAGAACCAACTCATTTATGCTAAATGCATAATCTCATTAAAAGGGCTCCTTCATTCCTAATTGAACTCAAGGTGAGCTCATCATCACTTAAAGTACAGACGGGCATAGACGTTTAGAGCCTCTCTTTCTGAAAGTGAAAGTCCTTGCCTGTAGTTTAGTTTCAGTCTTGACAGATGGGTGTTTTACTGTCCAACCCGTATACTCTATTCAGGTTGTAATGGGGCCCTCTGTCAAAGCACTGTTGGTGTAAAACATGTATTCAAATCAAGAGAAGCCACCTGAAGTGAAAGTATATTGTGTGTCTTTGACAGAGGACGTCCTTGCAAGTCAACTTGTACAGATTTTATATTTAATGTTAAGTGTTTTAGATTGTAATACACTTTGTTCACTGCTGTGCAGGAAACTTTTTTTTATGTTGAACTAGTAACCACAGTAAACCCAATATACCTTCCAAAATGTTTTTATTTTAACGTAATAAGAAATGTCCAGAATCACAACCCAAAATTCCCTCTGTGGTGTTTTCTGCTGTGGAGGTTACTCATCTTCCTCTGCCCTCTCTGCCCTGGGTGAGTCACAAGATTAGTTGACCGCTCACTGGGCTATTGATCACACATCACACACAACTTTGGATATATAGACACAAGGGCGCGTACACATGAACGCGCACACACACACACACACAAAAAACTGATTCACGATGACAAGAATCATCAATCATTACTATTGATCACAGTTAGCTGCCTGGACCAATCCAGTCTTCCCTTCTCTCACACACACACAGACACCACCACAGTCGTCTACTCAGCAGCTATAACTCTCTATAATTTACAATAAGCCTCTCTCTCTCTTGCAGCTGCGGTATCAGAAGTGTTTGGTGGCTCGACCCCCCTCCCAGAAGGCCTGTGGCTCTTCGCCCCCCGGTGACTCAGTGTCCCGTCGGGTGTCGACCAGCGTGAAGAGAGGCGTCCTATCTCTCATCGACACCCTCAAACAGAAAAGACCCGTCACCGAGTTGCCGCAGTAACCGCACCACCACCTGCCACAACCCCCTGTCACCATGGTAACTAGTCGCATCGCTGCCAAAACCCGTCGCCACCACAAACCCACGGTAACCATGGAAACACAGCAAAGCCCCGGGGTTTGAGAAACCCTGTCACCGTTCCTCTGAGAGTTTATCAGCTCATATCTGTTTCCTTAAAATAACTGAGATGAATAAAGACTCTAATCAAACATCAAGCAGGAACAACCACAGTGAAACGATCAATCATGAATGATCATCGTACAGGTGATAGTGTACATAGAAGTAACTCTCATCCCCCTCAGCTCAGAGAAGGAGCGAGGAGAGCAAAAACTGAACAAGTAGGAAGTGCTCCGTCAAAGCACAGCACGTCAATGCTGCCCAGTCTGCTTCTCTCTCCATGCTCTAATTGTATTTGTGTCTGTGCCTGTGCTGCCAGCATGACCTTGCACACCTGGCCACACCCCCCCCCCCCACCATTCACATGGTTGTCCTGTTAGTCTGTAGTGGCTCTTCCCTCCCCCCCGTCCCTCTTTCTCATTATCCTCAGTAGACTGTGAAGCTAATGGAAGGAAGGAACCATGAAAGCTATCGTGTCTGATTTTCAAATCAGTGTGTCATGAATGAAAGAAGGAAGCTGCTACAGACTAAAGCGATTTGACCATCAGTCTACACACTCTCACACTCTAACCTGTTCAACTGATCCTGCATGAACTTTTTATAGAAAAGCGAACCATTCTAGACAATATCAATACACTGCTGCTGCTTTCAGAGACTGAAGGGGTGAGAAATCCGAAGCCACGTTGTTTTATTTCTTAGTATTATTTCTTTTTTTCTCGTCAACTGTGCAAGAATCAGCCTGGAGGGTCTAAACGAGCGGTGACTTTTCACCTGAAACATCCTTCATATACTTCCAGTTTACTTGTTGTCTTTATTCTTTTGTTGTCCCTCGGAAAATGACAGATGATAGCCATAATGGAGGAGGAGATGCAGGGATGGACAGTGTCCTCCCTCCCTCCTCTGGACTACTGCTCCAAACACGGGAGACATCAGCATGTTGCTGCTGCTCTTTGATACACATGCTGGAGGAAATTATGACAGATTATTCCTTTAAATCCCACCTCAGTGTCATTCCTCAGAGACATCATGTCCACCAATGAAAGGGGATTGGCAAAGCAAGAAATGCTCGAGGAATCATGCAAAGAAGAAGACCGGAGGAATGTGTTTTTGTACCTGGGTATGGTGGCGATGATGTTTGTCCACAGCTGAGATCTGAACTGCGAGGAGGTGAGAAGGAGAGAGACAGGTTTCACCTCCAGCCTCGGCTGTTCCAGAGGAAACTCAACAGAGAGACATGTTGACTCACATTAACAGGACTTTCCTGGGCTGCTATCTATCTGTCTCCAGGGTTCTGTTCACTTGAATGCGCCTTCTCTGTTTTTTTCATTGCCTACTTCCTTACTGTACGACAGTTTTCATCAGTGCCACAAGATCACTTTTGTTCTTCTCCTTTTAGTTTTTTTATCTGTACTTTTTCTCACACCAATCTCAATTCAACACTGCTAGCTCCTTATCATCACATATCTCACAAGCTTGGATGTATGGTAATAACTAATGAAGTCCTTTATTGTAACTAAAATAAGACATATGTTTTCCCGCTGGCAGTTCTCTTGGATGCAGTGCACCACATTAATTCCGAACCTCTAAAACCGACCATTAGCTAAACCTCTCCACCGGACAGTGATTGTCTAATCAGAGTCCAGGAGCCGTACCTACACATGGTCTCCCTGTCAAGCTTTTGAATTGCTCTACATGTTACAGCAGTGTGTAAGGGACTGTAGGAAGACAGATGCTTGGTATGTAAATAGTAAATAGCAGAAGTGTAGTGTGCTCTAACTTAAGCTGCGATTGTAGCATGTCAGGTTTTCTATCTTAACGTAGAACTGTAACTAAACTTTGTGGTTTTGCAGTTTACTTAAAAAACAGTTCTCAATAGCATAGCCTCTGTGTATTGTTCCCAACTGTAAGATAGTCCTGCATGCTACTTGACTACATGACTACACCTCTGCTGAGGCGATCTTGTCCTGTTCGCAGGTCAAAGTTCACCACAGTTGAAGTCCATGCAAAAGATGCACAGATGCAACTCATGGCGCTATTAGCTTAATTAACTAGTCAGTAAGCTGATGAAATCTGCTTGCAACGTTTGTCATTTCAGCTGCCAAAATTGATGGTCGCTGGTTAGAATGAGAAACTGCTTTTGTTCATTTGTGTGTGAAATCCAAGAACCATTCTTTTAGAAATTGCTACAAATTTCAAGTTGTAAATCTGCCACAGTTGTTGTAAACTGTACTTTACATATGCCATGTGAGAAAGGAAAGCTTGACAGGTGTAGCAACAGGAACTATCGAGGGGCGGGGCTTAGCGAACGGTCGTTACATCTGTTGGTGCATCTCGCTGGTTGTCTCCATGTCTTGCTTTTGAACCCGACAGTTGACATCCACAGGTTGAAGGAACTAGGAGTGTAATTGAGGTTCGGATGAGAAAATTCAGCCACATCACCTTCTTTTGTCACATGGATGTTGAAATGTGAATGAAATGACAAAATGAAAATATGTGTGTACATAATATCCATTTAATGTAACATTTGGCATTAATCATTGTTATAAGCTATGTTTTCATTTTGAATGTGTGTAGTTTTCTATTATTTACTTGTAATGAAATGCCTTTTTTGAAAACTCACCAAATGGCCAAAGTGTAAAATACTGATATACATTGTTGTAGATAAGAAAAATACGAGAGCAAATAATGAAAAAGAGAGGAGAGGCAATTGGAAATTTTCACAGTTGTCAATTAAGTTGAAACTGAATTTAACTGAGCAATTATCTATGCATTCTTTTGATCTCGAGAAATGGGAAGTCATAAAAAGCCTTGCATGCCCTTGGACGGTTGAAAGAACGACTGTATGTACTGAACAGAAATATTTTTTATTTTATTTATTCTATTTTATAAAGGTATATACTGATTTTATTAGTTGGGGCAAGTAAAGTCTCTTGACTCGGCGTCATTGTCTCAGTCCCTGGTTAACTCACAAGGCTACAACAAGCTCCGCTTTGCAGAATATTTTCACCTTGTACAGTGCACTGACAGCTGGGAGTCCACCGTTGGTCCGAGCAGGTGACAGGATTGAAGAGGAGGAGGAAGACGATGGTGGTAACAGCAGTGGACTCCCAGCGTCTCTGTCAAGCTCACACACATAAACAACAACAAACACACATTTCCCACAGATGGATGTGTTGGCTTCCGTTTGCTGCTCACTGATTTGTACACTTTATCAATGTAACCAATTGTGAGAATAAACAGCATTATAAAATCGAGCACCTGGCTTGTGTGTGTCTGTGAGTGCATTAAGGCTGGTTTAGTCTATAAAATGTTTAACAGCCATCACAAGATGACACTTTCAGTTGTACTATACTAAAATTATTGGGGTGGGGAGGCTTAAAGACTAAAAGAAAAATTTGCACATCACTTCAGTAAAAGTGTGTATGTGCATTTTTGTACAGTGTATTCTGAGGTCATAGATGAAGAAATGAGTACAACAGCTAAATTCGGTTTTATGTGTTTATCTTTCAATTGCATTTAATTTAATAACTTTTATAGGCTTCCATCTTATGATATGAAAAACCCACAGTTAAATACCTCCTGTTACACGGTATCCAGCTGATCATATTGTAAAAACATGCTTCTTAAAGAATAAATACAATCATTAAATTTTTTAGAAGTAATTTACTTGGGAGTCCTTTCCTTTATGATCACACTGACTGTAACATCACAATATGCCAATAATTCAATCAAGCACATCAGCATGTTCCCCACGTTTCTATAATCCAGGCAGAGAGACTGAGGAGGAGGATGCAGATATTTGGGCGAGCTGAGAGTTGGAGCCCCGGGGTGGACGCTGAGAGAGAGAGCTGCCACTCCTGCTGCTCACAGAGTTGGGGGTTGGGAGGGAAATGGGTGGCAGGACAAAATCTGCAGGCTTTGATTTGACCACCTCTGTCTTCGGTCTGACCACCTTTCCTCTGGCCTGAAATGGGCTCTCTGGTTTAGCTGCATCCTTCAGCGCTCTCTCTGCTCTCTCAGCCTCTGTGTTTTGTCTCTGCACCTGTTTGGAGGCTGCACGGGGAGTCGGTGGAGCAGGACGGGCGGAGGACGGGCTGCTGAAGACAGTCTGCTGTGATTTAATCACTGGACTGTCGCTTAGCTTGTGTGCAAGGGCTGCGATCGGGGACAAGTGATTGGAGGATTTTGCAGAGGACATTAAACTCAGTGTAAGACGGGGTATTCTTCTCTGTTTGCTTTTTGTCAGGCGCCTCCTGTGATGCGATTGGTTGACTTTTCTCTTCTTCTTGTGGCCTTTAGGGTGATGCTTTGAGACCGTCGTGGTCCTGTTGGTTTGTTTTGGTCGTCGTTTGACCTTTCGCTTCCCCCCTTTAAGCCCCCTCCTCTTCTTTCCCCCCTTATCTTCCTCCTTTTCCTCCTCACTACATTCACCTTTCTCTTCTTCGTGCTCTGAAAGCGCGACTGGATCTTGTCTATTCACAAGCTCCCCTCCTACCTGCCTCTCTTCGCTTGAGGGGGATGAAGGTTTGCTGGTGGCTGAAGCTGCGCGATTCTTCCTGCTTTTCCCCTTTTTACCAGTTTTTGACTGTTCGGGAATTATTCCACCCAGGAGGCCCTTTGCTGCTGCCCTTGCCAGCACATCCTGGACTGTTTCTACCTTAGTGGGATCCGCCTGAAAAAGCAAGGGCAGTTTAAGATTTGATGTGAAGATACAACACATTAAAAACTACAGGCCTCCAGGGCAACATAGCACCAAGGAGATCTATGCAACACACCACGAGGCTGTGGAAATGAGCCACAGCTATAAAGTGAACCTGCAGAGGAGGAGGAGGAGGAGGAAGAGGAGGAGGAGGAGAGATTGCAGGGGGGGTGGATGGCTTTTACATTCCAACAGAGCAGAGTGTGGCATATCATTTGAAAGGCAACACGATAGTTATTGTCACAAGCTACTTATCTTTCCTCCCCGTCCCCCGACTGTATGTGAGACAACAAGACTTTACAGCCCTGCCAGCAGCTCTGTGAGGCCATACTTCAGCACAGTGGTGCTTTGAGCTCGGTGCTAATGTCAGCATGCTCATGTGCTCACAATGACAATGATATCATGCTCATGTTTAATAGATGCTATGGTTACCACGTTCACCATCTTCATGTTAGCGCAGCTGAGGCTGATGGGAATCTCATTAATTTTTCAGGAATATGGCCATAAATCAAAGCATTCAACAGAAAAATGAAATTGTAACCTGCTGATGGCGCTAGATGACCGTTAAGGGAACCAGCGCGACGGTTTAACCTGAGGGGATCATGAATGTTTGAAATTTCACAACAATCCATCCAATTGCCTGAAATCAACAAATGTCAACCTCATGGTGGCATGAGAGGAAAAGTCAGGCGGTCATTAAAATCAGTAGGCCTCATCCTCTGATCATAACTGTCTGTACCAAATATCATGTCAATCCATCTAATAGTTGTTGATACATGTGGGTCTGTACTATCATGGTGGCCTCACTAACCATCCAGAGTCATGCTGCTTGCATGGTTAATAAAGCTTGTTGGCTGTGGCTGACATGCCCTTGGTCAAATATTTAAACTACCCCCATAATTCAGTCTGGGCCAAAGTGGCAGACTGACCGATGCTGCCTTCAGAGACATGCATCAAATATAAAAAGAGAGAAAGGAGAGAGGAAAGCATTCCTAATATGTCCATATGATTTATAGAGAAGTCAATGTGAGAATTAAGAACTGAAACAAGATGTAACCAGCAGGTCTTTTAACACACAAAATGTTCATATGTGCACAGGAGTAAAACACTTTATCTGCAGTGAATTTTAAACTGAGAAGAAACCCCTTTGACTCTGCTGTGTGTCTTTCTCTTCCCCGTCTCCTCCATCCGTCCGTCTGAATCTCTTCTCTAATGAAAGTTGAATGATGTTCAGCACACCGCTCAAAACGCTGCAAATGGATTTTTACTCACCCTAAAGTGAGAGTTTAATCTGCCTTTACATTGTTTTTCATTTTTCTCGCTTTGACAGCAATATATGCTTTCAGTCATTTATAAGCCTCAAAGCTTTAATTATGCTGCCAAAATGTGAGTTTGTAATAAAATGCAGAAGACGACATTATACTGGAGAGAAGCATGAATGATGGCAGCCTGTCAGATGGCTCAAACTGATTAAATATTTTAAGTTTCTTCAGTGGCTTTTAGACAGATGGATATATGAATTGTCATGAAATTTTAGACAATGAATCCTACTGACTTTGGTGATCCCACGACTGTTCCTCTAGCGCCACCATGAGGTTCACATTTGTGGTTTTAGTGAAATGTCTCAAACTATTGGATAGATTGTCATGAAATTTGACATTGACAGTCTCCGCAGGACGAATTGCCTGAACTTTCCTTCTAGCGCCATCATCTGGTCAACAGTTTTATTTCTCCAATGCTTTGGTTCATGAGCGATACCTGCAAAAGTACTGACATTCCCATCAGCCTCAGCTCTACCTTGTGTTTAGTGCTGATAAGAAAATGTTTATGAGATGATGGACATCATTAACATTATACCTGCTAAACAAAAACATGTGAGAATTAACATGCTCACGATGACATTTTGCTCACAGCACCACTCTGCTGGCAGTGCAGAGCTACTTGCATGGCTCTTAGTCCTAGCTAGTAGAAAAATACTAGAAAGAAGCATTAATGATGGCAGCCTGTCAGATGTATTTGATGTTTTTTACAGACAAGATTTTTATGGTTTTTCAGATTTTTGGACACAGCTTCCATCTGTTCCTCATGAAGATGTCAGTTTTCTTATGTCTCCCTTTGATTTTTTTAGAAAAAGATTTCAAAGAGACTTCTATTCCCCTTCTGTCTCTCTCTCTCTGTGTCTCTCTCTGCTGCCATGTGGCTGTTTCAGATCCCTTTACGTCGTCCTCTAGCACAGTTTGACTGGTGTGCGGTCGTTCATCTGAGCTGCAGTTAACCACCCCAGAACTGTCAGAGTAACTAAATCTGCAGCTGCAGCTCTGACTCGCTGTTCGAGTGAATGTTCATCTAATTAGATGCGATGATCATTAGATTTTAAATTACTGCGCCGCCTTTGTACAGGTGACCTGCCCCCTGTGTATGCATTTGTATGTATGTGTGTGTGTGTGTGTGTGGACATAAACTCACATTCACACACACACACATTTCCCTCCCTGCACCATTTTTTGAGCTGCAGGGGATCAAAGGAGCAGCATCTCATTTCCTTCTGTTGTATTTTTCTTCTTTTTATGAGTGGAGCAAGAGGGAAGAAAGAGGAGGGTGGAGGGCAAATAGAGGGAGCAACGAGGTGATGCAACAAGACTGGGGGGGTGGAGGGAGGGCTGGAAGAAAGATACAGAGAATTATCCATTCATCTCCACTGTAAAGTACTGAAATGTTTCAGAGGCTTGGAAGTATTTCATCTTAAACTTGTCTCCCCTTTTTATGGAGTATTGGAATAATGCTGCAGTGTTTCAGGGAGCTATGGTCTGTGTGTGTGTGTGTGTGTGTGTGTGCGTGTGTGCGTGTGCAGACAAGCAGAGCCGACCGACCTCCCAGCAGACAGACAGTAAAAGAGTGCAGCCTCAGCACTACTGGAAGGTCTCATCGCAAAGCAATCACACATAGCACTCACTCACACACACACACACACACACACGCACACACACACAACCAGATCTCTGCTCCCCCTCCAGCTCCAAACACAACCTTGCCCTCTACATTTCTGACATTTCTCTCCTTTCACCCTCCATGTCTCACATGCTGTCCTCCTGTCTCTCACCTGTCGGGACAGTCGTGCTATGAAGCAGCCGTTGGTGATCGGAGAAAGTTCGAGTCTGAAGAACTTTGAGTCTGTTGTGTCTCCTGACTGAGAGTCATCAGGGAAAATGGGACCGTTCACTCTGAGGGAGAACCAGGTGACCAGGTGTTAAAAGGTGTGTTATGTAGAATTTTAAGATAAATTCATCATTGCCACATTAATTCAGAGAAGAAATACTGTAAACCAATGGGAGCTCTGCCTCTGTTGTGTGAAGCACCTTTAATATTTTTGAGTGTTTCTAGGCAAGTGGAAGAACTTCTGCAACTTTTATAACTCATAAAATGGTCCATAGTTCTTGAAAAATCTTGTTGCTCCACCAGGTACTCAGTGACTCTGTAAACAGATTGTCCAGCCTCAGGACAAACATGTTTATGGACCCCTGCACCGCCAGCTGTCTCTGCTGGTTCCTGTATATTGCACATCTGGTGTAAGTGCCCTCAGCATTAGCTACGTTCGCAAATGTTGGTTAACAATTCTCAGCTGGCTAAACACTGTCTGAGTTCTGTTAAAATATGGAGAGTATGTGCTCATATGACCTTCGTTCAAATTCTAAATGAAAAGCTCTCAAGCACATTGTTGAGTAAATTTGCCCTCGGTGCCATTTTAAGCGGGGTGACCGTTCTTCTACAGCTGGATGGAAACCAGAAAGCTTTTCAAAACTGAAGTCCAGAGCATTATTCTCTCCAGGAGTCCAGACTTTGAACCTGTGGGACTCTTTTCGTGGGTTTAATGAGCTTAAAATGTAAACTGGTGCAATGAACTCTGGTTTAAAGCTTCCAGTTGGCTGCACCTCTGACCACAACCAACAGTGATGTCACAGTGCACTGACAGTACACTTCCACATCACTGCAGCTAGGTGAGAGCCTGAACCCCTGGAGAGCAGCAAAAACAATATTTTTTAGCACCTGTTATGCTGCTCTTTCAATTTAAGATTAATCCAACCTGGCAAAACTATTGAAACTAAATGATTTTCAGAATAATTTTCTAAAATATCAAAAGCTGACATGGAAGTATCACACATATGCTAAATTAATTAAAATCTGTTAAATGTCAAAACCTTAAACATCAGAAGAAGCTCATAATATTATTGATTTCAAGCTCTAGCTATACTGCATATATACAAACCACTATATTTCAAGCATATAACAAGAAGAAGGCAAAAATATGAGGAAATAAAAAGGCAATGAAACACATAATAATGCATAAAAACAGCTGAGCGGTTTACTGTGTTTAAAGCCATACATAATGTTAGTTTTACTGCTAGTTCCTCCCTATCCCATCCTTCCTTTGCTGATTTTATATTTGAGAGTGAAGTTGCGATGGAAACCTTTTCATATACAAAGAAAGCAGTTTAATATTTCATAGTTCTTTGGATCAAACTAGTGCCAACTCTTGTGAAAACAACAAGGTCAGCACGGTGCTTCAGTAGATCTGCGTTTTCATTGAACAAACACTGTAAACACAGAGGTGAAACAGCTGCTGATCGTCTCATTGCACGCTGCTAAGTTGATAAAAGGGCTTATGTGACCAAATATAATAACATTTGGATTTCTTGGGGAGGATGGATGGTAGAAAAGGAGTCGTGCAGAGCAGCAGGCGTGAAACAGACTCTGAAATCTTCTCCACCCCATTCACCCCAACTGCAGGATTAACTACTGTCCCCAAAGCAGCTGCAGCTGATCCATTATACTGTCATCAGCTTGGTGACTGTAACCTTTCTGTCTCACACTCACAGATTCATTCTCACAAAACTGTACATACATTACTGTATTTATTATACGTGGTGATATGATGCTCTGTCATATTTACACAAGACAGACAGCATTTTCTCACTCTGTCTCTCTCGTACAACCTCTCCTGCAGTTCTCAGAGATGAAGCTCACTATTCACTGTAATTGGCTTCTGCAGTTAGATACGCATGCAGATGTTATATGAGCAGCCGTTGAGCTCAGCTATTTGTTTATGACTGTGAATTTAACTCATATACCTCATCTGTTACTTTTAGTGGAGTCTCATTATGCTGCTGTATGAGGACTGTCTGAAAGCAGCTCTCTTTCCTCTTGTCTGCACTGTGCAAGCAGATGCATGTTTTTGCAAATCTTTACTTATGCTGACAATAAGAGGACTGCAGTTTTACCCCTCAGACAACATCTCAATTTGAGGCCAGCACACACAAAAGAAAGCAAAACTTAACATTGAATGTATTGCATGGTGCACAGTGGATGGTGAAGCCATGCTAGTGGTGTGACTCTTGTGATGGTCAAGACTGAAATATTGCAATGCCTATCAGATGGAGAGGTGGACAGATATTCATTGTCCCCACAGGATAAAGCCAGTTGAGTTCCCATCAGTCTCAGCTATACTATCATTAGCTCCTATTAAAGCCATGCAGGTTGGTTTTATAAGTCGACACCTTGTTTGATGTAAGTGAAGCCGCTCATTTTGATGGATGAGCAGAGAGAGCACAATAATTCAGCTTCAAAGTAAAATGTCCAATTGATGCAAACATTAAAGCAGGCGAGCTTTGCTTTGAGCTGCCAGTCACCTGTCCTCTCTGTCACCGGCTGGTCGGGTCGGGGAGGAACAAATGCTTCCTGTTTTCCCTTAAATGCACCTACTATAACTTTTTCTAAAAACCTTTCCTGCTTTAAGTTTGGTCTGTATTAGAAAAAGTACATGACTAATTCCAGTTTTCTCATTGCATTTGTGATTTGAACTTGTGGACAAGCCATGAAAAGTCTGATTGCATAATTAAACACTGAATAGACAGAGCACCAATACCTGCACAAACAGAACAGGTGTGTGTGTGTGTGTGTGTGTGTTTACCTGAAAGGCAGCAGTTTGGGGTGAGTGTGCGTTTTCTCTAAAACTCTTTTCACCAGCTGTTCATTTTCCTCCGGATACACTGAGCGTGTGCAGTAGACCACAGTCTGAACCTTTGAGACTGACAGACAGAGACAAGGAGAATACAGTGTAGAAAGAATAATCCTCTGTTTGGTTCTTACCGTGCTGGCACCTTATCAACAGCATGCACAGAAGAAATACAATACAGTAAGAATGCAATACAAACAACTTTTTATCACTGTGTTTATGTATGTTTGTGTACTACTTTTACACAACTGCTCTGACCTTTAACTCTCTTTATTGAAATGCTCAATATGTTGTGTTTCATGGCTTGAAAAGTTGCTTGAAAAGTATTTATATCTGTGTGTGTGTGTGAGTGTGTGCTTTCGAAACATACTCACAGGAGAGAGCGTGTGTGAGCAGTCGTGCCTGCTGGGTGGCCATCGTGTGTATTTTCCTCCGAGATACAGAACCGTGAGACAAGTCTGGCAGTAAATCCCAGTCTGTCAACAGAATTATTTTATCATATTTTGGAAGTTTAATGGAAACATACTACCTCTTCATACTAGCATCGATATTTATAGAATATTTTATTATCTATTCATTGATTTTCTTTTTACTCTCAATTTGCTTTTCTAACAGTTACTTTTCTATCCACCTTCATTAATGGCCCTGTTCCCAGGTCCAGCTCTAAGAGGGATCTTCTTGGCACATTTAACAGACAGCTAACAGATAACAGACGCATATAACTGACAGCTAATTAGTGTTAATTCACGTTATCTTATTGGATGGCTGAAGAAAGAAGTATCTGTCTATACAGCCAGTCAATCATGAATTTAATTATGACTCAGTAAATACTTACATAAGGAAATATAGGTTCTGTATTTCACTTTATTTCTTTGTTTGATTTCTTTTTTAAAGTTTTTAAATGTATCTTTTGACCCTTTTGTCCAAACTTTCCATATATCTGCAAACTCTGCAATCTTTCTTCAGGTAATTACCCACAATCCATATCGTTCAAAGGTAAATATTTATGTGAAATAGGAGCCTCACACTGTACTTGTTTCAGAAAGCCTCTGTTCAGGTAAGATGATTTCAGTGCTCAAACAGCATTCATCACTGAGCTACACTGACCATGCATTTACAATTTAAAGTTAGGGTGGATGTTGAAAAACTTGTTCCATCCCCTCCTCCATGACGTGACGTACCTCCATGTTCACTGTGGATGGTGGGCACGGGGTCATTGAGGGCGGAGGATGAACACTGGGGCAGCACTATGATAACCTTTAAACGCTGGACGGTGGTGTTCCACTCATCCAGACCACCGAACGCTTCTGACAGGACTTGCACATCTGCATTGCATCAGGAAAGTTATGCACAGTGGGAGTGCATAAACATTGAAATATTACATATTTGCTTTTTATAGTTTTTTGAATATTTGTTTTTCTCTCTGCAGTCCTTTAATCACTCACTTTTTATGTCCATTTGTTTGAGTAGATCTTGTATCTCTTCTATCTGTAAAGGTGTGTGATCAGCACCACACACCAACACTCGACCGGAGCGGGCGGCGGCTACAAAAGCTATGTGAGCCACAGTCACAGCTGAGAAAGACCCCACCACCAGGACGTCACCGTTTTCAAACAGCAGGGGGCGTAACACACTCACCGCCACGCACACACTCCTGTCCTGCAAAGAGACACACACACACACATAGGTGCACATGTTATTCGCTCATGTGGGTTTTTGTGTTTTTCTTGATCTTGAAGATCCCCAGTCATCAGGATATTATTATCCAAGGAGGGTTGAATCTAACTAGACTTGGTTGTAAATGCTTGAGAATGTTTTGCCTCTCATCCAAGGGACTTCTTCCGTTCTAACTGACTAGTGGGGAGTTATTAAGGTCATTGATACCACCTGGTTCATTAGTGCTCCTGGCTGTTGTAATGACAGTAATTAGAGTCAATGGAGTCACCTGAGGCAGAGTGTGAATGGTTGTTAAACCTCCTGGGAGGGGATGAAAGGACAGCATTGTTGATGGGGATAAGTGGTGTCATAGACCTCCTCTTCTGTTGATGGATGTTTTTTTCTACTTTGATGCAAATAGCTTCCTTCGCTCCTCTTTTAAACCATCTGTCCTCCCCATCCAAACATGTATGATATTGTCCTAGAAATAGTGTCGCTTCTCTTTCAGGTGCAGGTAAACTGCTGAGTATTGAGTTGAGGAGTTGGCCCTGTGAAAACTGACTTCTTTAAGTCTCTTACACAACTTGAAACTCCACATCACAACAGGAAAAACTTTTAATCTGTCTCACAGCAGTGAACAGAAGCTGTATTCATCTGACTAAGAAGGACTATTAGTAAATGATTGAAGTAATTTCCTCCTGTTTATTTCATTTGGGCAACTTCCAGTCAGCATTTTGGGGACTTTTTAAACTCCTGTAAATTTGCTTTTACTTATCTTAATAAAGAAGTGGACTCCAATAAATGGGCCACACAGAAAAGAATTGTTCTCAGTGCTCCATAAGTGGAGCAACCGCAAGATCTGAAGCCATTTGTGATGAATGGTTGGTCAGCAAAGATTAGAGGAGTAGGTTAGTTGTTGTTGTTGGTGCACTTTAGTTTTTCATTTCAAATTTTTCCCACTGGAAGCAGTCGACTCTGGTTACTTTTTTATATCTACTCAATCAGATGTATAAACCAGCACTTGCACTTCAGTTTAAGTAGATAAGGAATCAGCAAAGTGAGAGTACTTCAGCTGGACTCCCACCAGTCAGTCTTCTAAAACAATCAGGCATGCTCTTGAGAGAGGAAAGCATGTTCCTCATCAGTAAGTTAAATTATATCGAGCTTAATCACACACATCACTACGCACACTAACTCATACGTACCTGTGTGTTAAGTGCATGTGTAACTGTGAGGCTGCTGTGCTGGAGCAGAGTGTGAAGTTGTTGGGAGAAGACGAGTGTGTCTGGACAGAGAGGGTCTCTGCAGAAGGTCGACTCTTTCAGGTCAGTCAGGTTGTTCACTTTGCACAAGCCAGCGCTTTGCAACGCTTCACACACTTCCTCGACACTGCAGAGCGGAGGGGCGATAACAGGTTTTATTTGAGGCACAAGCATCATTATCCTCCCCCACATACATTGAAGGATATTTACAAAAAAATATCATGACACAAATGCATCAGTGACCGAACCAAGAAGTGTTTGCTTCAGGGTTGTCTGGTGAACAATGATGCAGCTTTTAGCTTTACATCAACAACCTCGGGAGCACTTCTTACCCTCAAGCTGTAAGAGTGCTGAGCCGCCCTGACTCAGATACGCCCCAGTGAACTTCGCTGACTATTAACCTTGTACTGCAATACCCCCCACGCAGAGCCTGTCACGTTAAACTCACAGTGTACCAGCCATTTCATAAAGTGTTTAGCACTTCTCTTTATACTGACATCATGTGCTCTGTGGTGTATGACATACACCAGATAATCCCTGCTGGTTTATACCCAAAGAGACTGTGCGCAGAGTCTGGAGTGTGCCACAAAGAAGAACAGAGGAGAGCCATTTAATGCAGGAAAGCCAGATAATTTAATAAGCTCGATATGCTCTTAAATGCATGACACAAAAAACATAAAAAGGCTCAGACTGGCAGCTACTCCGGAGTGCAATGAGTTCCCTCCTCAGGCAGCATCTTTCAGAGTGTCACCAGAATAATTACAGACTTTCACAGTATTTGCACTTCTCTGAGATTAAAAGCAAATGGAAAATAAAAGCAGAATAAATTTGTGAACAAGCGTGAAAGTGACTCTATGGCCCTCTTTCCGAGTGTGTGTGTGTGTGTGTGTGTGTGTGTGTGTGTATGAGCCTACCTGGTCTTCAGTGTATTGACCCATGCGTAAAGTGGCAAACGTTTTGCTCTGTGCTGTTTGGTTCTGACAGGATCCGACAGAAAACAGGAGACGCTCTGCAGATTCTGTTTCACTCTGCAGCGAGCGAGAGATGCTGCCAGCTTGGTCTTACACCTGCCACAAACACACAGAATATGACAGCAAGATTTATCCTAAACATACTTCCGATCACATTTTCATGTCTCCCACTTTCAGTTTGGGTGTTTTCCTAATTTTACCTGATTCAAGAAAATTGCCAACACGCAGCTGATGAAACAATTTCAATGTTGCATCAGAAATACATGATGTTAACGCTTGACATCAACACACACACACACACACACACACACCTCTGGAGACTGCACTCCAGGTCTCTGACTTCCTGCAGAGGCTCCTCCCCTTCCTTTGATGAACGTTCACGCAACAAAAACCTTTGGTCCTGGAAGTCAAACAGCATCACCATCGCCAACGGCAACAAGTCGCTGGACTGTAAAACATCATCATCATCATCAATGTATAGGTATAGATAATATCTTCATAAGAACAGACCTTTTCCCACCAGCAGACATTTTGACTTGTCATCTAAAACACGGGTGACACAATTAACAATGGTAAAAGTAAATCAAACATTCAGTCTCTTTTAGCTCGTTTTTGTTCTTTACCAACCCCTGAAGGAAATATCTGTCCTTTAAGCTGCTAGTGCACAGTGGGTTTGTAGAGCTTCTGTGGGTTTGCCACAATGAACGACCCACTTCACATCACATACTGTCATTTGATCCATTTTTAATGTGAAAATATTGATTATAACTGCCTGCAGGAAAACTTAAAATGACAAACACTTCCCTTTCTACCTTTTATGGCAACATACATTCTTTCCCTCCTTTTCTCAGTGTGTGTGTGTCAAAGAAGTGTGTGGAATTACAAAGAGCCATGTGGCAGCTTTTATAGTCACACTGGCAGACTAATGACCTGTCAGCGATGTCTCACCCACCCCTCAATTAAGTCATCCTTTACACACACACACACATTCACACCCACACACGTGTGTACTCTTCGTCCATGTATGTGTCACTGCACAGAGGTTTATAGTGCCATTTACAGTCTCCCAGTCGGAGAGTGCGCCTGCCTCTCGTCTGTATGCATCATTTGCCACCTATAACCAGCCCGACTGCGTACAGATCTGAATACAAATGGCCTTTAACTGCATCCCCGTCACTCTCGCCACCATTTCACCATGTTCTGATGGAGCACATTCGTATGGAAGGCGAGAGCACAGCTACTTTATTTGAAGACAGATAACTCCCAGACAGTTTAACAGTCAGTGAGTAAGTGCTGAAGTGTTTTTAATCAGTTTTTGGTTTTTGCGACCACTCATGTCAAATCCGGTGGGACTCACAATGTGCTGAGACGTGTGGAAGCAGCTGTCAGTGATGATGTCCTCCAGTAAATCTTGGTCTAGGAGAAAAACAATGCTCTTAATGGACAGGAACAGTAAAATCAAAACATCAGCTGGATGTCGTATAAGACACATCAAAGCTAATGGAGAGAAATCTTAAAGGCTCAGTTCACCCAAGTTACCAAAAAACATATTTTCTCACTTTTATTTCCCCAAATTCTGACTTTCTGACTCCACCCCAGTAGAATCAAGGTAAATGAAAGTTTGTGGTTCTTGCTGTAATGAAACATTGCATTAAAAGCTTTGACAGCAGAATTTCTTTTAAAACATGGTGTTTTGGTTACTCATCTTCAACAATTTTCATAGGGACTATATCTTAAGTAAAAAGTAGTTCCAATGAAAAACTGTTAACAGTGAGGTCTGTTGCTTATTCAGACGAGAGAGGATGGATGACAACAAGGATGTAGAGGCGTTCGGTGTGGATGTCAAAACAAGACAGAAACGAGCTGGAGGCGCAGTGACCTCAGTCTGACGTGAATGACAGGAGATGATGAGTTGTTGAAAAAGTTTAAATTGCATTGTGCCTAATGCAGCTCTCATATATTAAATAGATCATCACTGATCAACATCCCAATACACATCCATTTGTTTTTTTGTGTTTTAAACATTTGCCTTATACAAAGAAATTTAATTTATATTCTCACATTGCGGCTCTTACAAAAGACATTGTTGCTATAAAGAGATTTTGCTGCTGAAATTTTTAAAACAAGATTAGTTGACTTTCAGGCAGCGGAACACACAACACTGACATATTATCATCACAAAAAGTTGTAATATGTTAACAAGCAGACATGCAGCAACATTATCTCCTGAGAAAGATATCTGGCTCTTTAGATGCTAAACGCTTCCATATATCCACCAGCTGGTCTCTAACTTTGTCTGTAAAATGTTTACTGTTGGTCTGGTGGTGTACAGGGTGTTTAACAGAGCTTTTTTGCCGAACATCTGCCTGCTGCTGCCGGAAGTGAGGTTGACGAGAGCAGTGAGAGCGAACCAACATATGACAGTCAAGATCTTAAAAACAAAACATATATCTAAAAGATGTTAAAATGCACAGTAAAACTGAGGATAAGGGCAGAGTTGGGTGTATTGTTTATCATTGTTTATCAGTGTAGCTTTAAATGTCACCTTTCACTGCTTTCAGCTGCACAGACCTACAAGTCAATTTACTCCACTGTGCTGAGGTGGTGACAAACATCTCAGAGAGCAATATCTTCAAACCTGGCAAAATAAAATCAAAATCATCTGCATGGCTACAGACCAGCAGTCCTGAGCATATGCTGTCAAATACTGTATGTAAAACTGTGTGTGCTTACTACGACTTTGTGTGTGTGTGTGTGTGTGTGTGTGTGTCTCCATGGCATGCACCCTCTTATCGCCTCCCATGCAGGCATCTGCTGTAACTCCAGCTGAAGTAATTTGCAGTCTTGTGGAGAAATGAAATGTACGACTATATACTATTTAATCTACAGTCCGCAGTTGAAGCTGCTCCTCAAAAGTGAATATTGGAGTTGACACATGCTGCAGCTCCACTTCTATTCATTATAGAGATAAGGCTTCGTTATAGGAGGTGGGTAAGGTCTGCAGAGGTGGCAGCAGAGTAGATCAAATTAATTTCTCCCTCATTTTATGTTTAACCATCAGTCCGTCCTCTCTGGGCGGAGTGTGTGGTTCTACTTAAATCTCAAAAATAGATTTTGGTTAAAGGATGCTGATTTTCCATAAAATGAGTGACTTCATACATTTGAGTGTGTTGAAGGCGAGCTGGTAGGCCCGTCTCTGTGTGACTCTGTCTCCAGTCTCTGGCAGCGGGGTGTCTGTCTTCTTCCCATAATGCAGACGCTGTTGTGTGTTGTCTTGCGTCTTCTCTGTTCGCAGCTGCTGGAAAATGGCTGCTGCTTGCAGGTAGGCCTGATCTGACGGAGGGGAGACTGCAGGAAGATCGAGTGAAGGGGAGGAGGAGGAGGGGGTAAGATGGAAAAGGGAAGGAGGAGGAGGAATTGGAAAGAAGAAATAAGAGGAAATTAAAGGAGGGAAAAGAGGTCAGAGGAGGAAAAAAGCGACATGAGGTGAAAATGGAAAAACATCAGGAGGAAAATGTTGCGCACTTAGAAGTTTATTGACACTATAGGTGTTTTTTTCCAAAACAGTCAAAGGTTTAGATCTTTGTTTTCTGTGTGTACAGCTCAGCTATAGGTGAGTGCAACCTGAAGCCACAGGTATATTTGAGAGCCTTGTCTTTCTTTTCACAATAAAAGCCCGTGTGTTCAACCACTTGAATATTAATAATCCTGACACTGCTACTAAAAAATAGGGTTGAATGAATATGATCCATCCTTAGTATGAGATAAACTACTGAAAGATTCAGAATTGTGTGTCACCTGGTGAAGGTATAGATGAAAGGAGATGAGGAAGAGGAGGCAGGAATGAGAGGGGCTCCTTGTTGTTCTGTTGGTCGTGGTCTTGATGCGATGATGTGAAGACCTCCACCGTCACAGAGCTCATATTCACATCCTCGCTGGAGCCCACTGTAAGAGAGGGGGAAACAGTGTGTGTGCTCATGTTACACACACACACACACAAACAGAAGCATAAAGATCTTACCTTTGTCTGCCATGCTCACAGCAACAAAACCAAACACTTGTCAAGATTCTGTAAAAAGGTTTCAGTCTGTCTCCCTACATTTACATCTCTTACACTCCTGCCAGCCTCTGTTCAACCAACGAGCATCTAAACAGACACAAACATTGCTTGTTTAACCTGAGATGTGCAAATGTAAATAAGACGCAAACTGACATGTGATCCACCTTCCCGTTTCTGTGAATGTGAGACAGTGCGGCTGTCGGACTCTGTGGGTAATTGGGCCCCTTCCTGCCGCAATTAGGCGGGCGGTCAGATACATCAGCATGAATTAATAATGGGCCTCTGTCCGACCCTGGACAAAGGTCCACCTCTCACTGACCTGCTTCACTCATCTCTGTGCAGCTGCTTCACAAACACACAAATATGAAGTGCACAGTGTGTTTGCAGGCGGTGGTTTGAACCATTGATGTGGGTGTTCAGGAGACATCACTTGACTTGACAAGAAGAACTGGCACATGAGGATTAACATCCAAGAGTGCAGGGACCACCAGCCTCTAATTAAACTGGATTAATAGAAAGAAACATAGACAGGGTGTAATCGGCTTTTACAGCACTCATCGATGTTTAAGCACAAAGTTGGGATTGACCAGAAATGTGCAGCGTGTCCAATAAGGCCATGTCAGTGCAAATAGAAGAAATGAATGAATATCAAACAGCAGTGATTTAATGAGTGTGAAGCAGTTTCCTGTCCTCCGTAGGAGAAAGTCCACTTTAGAGGAGCAGGACTGGGAGAAAAGGCTACAGCAGCTTAGTGTAATCTGCATAGACGATGATGGGCTGTTTAAAATTGCATAGCAGGTCTTACCTTTGTCATTCACAATCCTCCTCACGGGAGCAACACAGCTCATCGTCTCAGAGAAATGCAGCTCAGCAAGTATCCAGAGTCTGTCAACCACAAACTGGTGTTTTCTGATCTGAAAGTCTTCCTCTGCTCTGCACTGGGTGTCAAATAGTGTCCCAATGAATTGGAGCACTTCATACGCTCATCACCTCTTTGTCATGCGTGGTTTTGCTCTGGATCATGTCCTGAGTTTGAAATACCATGGTAACAATATGATAATGAAGGTGGCCTTTCCTCTCTGTGACAGATATACAGTAAATTACATAATATACTCTGTATGAGACAACTTTTAACATTTAGTTTCTACCTTTTACTATCACTGTAAAACCTCTTTTCAAGACTTTAACCTAAACAGATGGGGTCATTAGTTGATACTCTTTCATGTTTGGATGCATTAATGAGGACAGAGGTAGAAAGAGATCAAACTGATCACCTGCTCTCAGAAGTGACTGAAGAAAAACTGCATGTGTGTGTTTGTGTATTTTGCGTTGGCATATACAACATGTGATACGTGCCAGTATTTAGTATCGTGTCTGACCAGTTAGACTTGTTAACTTTATTCACAGGAGTCACAGCAGAGAAGCATCAGACAGGCACATCAGATTGAGACTGCCCCCTGTTGGCCACTGCAGTAATAATAATAATAATAATAATAATAATAATAATAATAATAATAATAATCTGCAACAGTAAAATGC
Organism: Holacanthus passer; assembly: GCA_025331565.1. Classification (NCBI taxonomy): domain Eukaryota; kingdom Metazoa; phylum Chordata; class Actinopteri; family Pomacanthidae; genus Holacanthus; species Holacanthus passer. Next base: position 1,650,835 of record JAFREQ010000050.1, on the reverse strand, counting down.
AACATACACATTAATGCAGCAGTAACATTAATCCATAAGCATCATATATAATATTAAAACACTGACAGGGACCATTTTTCTGCACAATGAGTACTTTTACTTTGATACTGCAAGTAACTTTTGCTGATACCACTTTACATACTTTTATTTAAGTCAGGAATTTTATTTTATTTTTTGTGAAGTATTTTCACAGTGAGGATATCATTATTTGTTTTTTACCTAAGTAAAGGAACTGAATACTTTGTCCGCCACTGGTGCAGGGTGTAATTCACTAGAGGGATCAAAGTGCAAGTGATTGAGTGCTTGAAGTTGTTGAACCATGTTAACACATCCCACCTACACAGATTGTTATTTTAGCCAAGACATACATGAGAGAACTTGCTGTGACTAAGTTAACCTTTCACTCTTGCCAAAAGTAATGAATAAATGTCACCTGACATGCCACAACAATGTTGACGGTTGGAAGAGTTAATTTTGTTTTTAACCATTTTGAAATGTACTGTTGCACAACCCCCGAATCGAAAGAAGTTAAGACGCTAATCTTTTTTTGACATATACTCAACTGAAAACAGCACAAAGACAATATGTTTAATGTTTGACCTCATCAACTTTACTGATTTTTGTAAATATCTGCTTATTCTGAATTTGATGGTTTAGAAAATGTTCATACTTCTTACCACTATCTCAAAGTTCCTAAACATCCTGGGAGCTCTTTCCATGATGAGTCTAAAAGAAAAAGGTATAAAATTCTTCATCCTCGCCTTCATCATTTTTTGCCCTCTTTGTAGACGTAAATAAAAATCAGTTCATCTGAATACATTTTTCACTTTAACCAGGACAAAACCCCAAACTCTTACCTTAAATCTGAGATGAAAACAGAACACATTCTAGTTGAAACAAGTCTATGAGGAACACCCTGACATGTTGCATGTATCTCCATCTTCTTCTCCATTTTAATTTCACTCTGGTGTTCTGCTGTCAGTGCTGTGTGTCAGTGAATGCACCGGCAGAATTTGAATTGATTAGCATTTACTTGTTTGGGATTTGCTGTTTGTTCGTGAAATGGTAATGGTAATTAGCTACAGTGAATATATTAAAACGAAATAAATTTAATATCATATTGAATTGAAATTGCATTCATCAGCACAATTTTCACTTTTCATTTCTTCACTGAAAGGTTTTTTTTTTTCAGTTTTTATTAGTGAAAATGACAACTTTTTTTAACAACAAAAGTTGATTGTTGATGAACCAGGACATTGTTGAGATGCGAAGCAGTTTTCTGGCTTTTGGAAAAGAGACATAAATAGTGACTGTCTTGCTCTGACTGTAAGAAAAGCACTTAAAACTCAGTGGGATCTTCCTTTAAACCCTCCTTAATGCCATAAATCAAAGCTATGTAATGTCAGTATCACACCAACAGAGGGAGACATTATGTCAGAGATACAGTGCAGCTTCTTCCTGCAGCTTGTGACCCATTTCAAACCACTTTCTGGCCTGTGTTTGACTATTAAGAATGTATGAACCTGACTCTTCATATCAACGTCTCTGCTGCATGAACAGGATGCAGAGTGAACCCACCCAAGCAGGGATGAGAACCAGCATCTCCATCAGCAGCAACGGACCATGAAGAAAAACACAAAGTCGATATTTGTAGTTTACTAGTGTTTGGTACACTGCAGAACTTGCCAGAAAAAAAAAAATCAGGATGGGGTTTATCATTGAGTGGAAAAACCTCAGTGGGCTTTTTGGGGGCCAAATGAGCCTCACTTCTCCACGGGTGTGAGAGTACAGCTGGAGAGATTATCCCATCCAACACGCGTCATCAATGTCGCCTCACAACAGGGCTCCAGTTGCTCCCCATGTGTTGTGTTTGTGTGTGTGTGTGCATGTGTGTGTATTCAATAATCGGCCCGGTTGGAGACGGCGGGTCGTGCGGCCATAAGCCGACCTGGAATTTTCTCAATAAAGGTCTAATCTTTACGGGAAGCTGTACAGTGCTGGAAGGAGTTTCTTCTCTCTCTCTTAATCATTTTACCTACAGACTCTCAACATCCAACCTTTTATACCAATGTTAGTCAATCACATTCAGTATTTACCCTTTTCTTTTATATGTGTGTGTGTGTTGTCAACTTGAGTGACCTTGAGTTGATTTAGTGCAAAGATATAGCCTGCCCTGTGTGGCCAAAGGTATGTGGACACTCAAACATTATACATTACGTGATTATCGAACAACTCATTCCAAATCAATGGGCATTAATATGCTGATATGAAGGTTTTTGCAATACTGTTACTGATGTTGGGCAATAAAGCCTGACTTGCAGTTGGTGTTCCAGTTCATCCCAAAGGTGCTGGATGGGGTTGAGGTCAGGACTCTGTGCAGACCAGTCAAGTTCTTCCACACTAAACTGGGAAAATGATTTCTTTATGTCCCTCATGCTGAAACAAACTGTTGCCACAAAGTTGGAAAAACCACTATTGTATAAAGTGTCTGGTGGTTAAGACGCATAGCATAGAACTTATTACAAATTTATAAAACTGTCAACTCTCTAGACAGATTCCATAGACAGACTTAAGTAGATTCGTCCTGAAAGTACAGAATGGAAGTGGGTTAACCTTCCTACTTTGAATATGGAAATTTATATTAGTGAAAAGCTTCTGGGTCAAAGTTTTTGAAGTCTGGAGTAGATGATTTACAACCCCAATTCCAAGAAAGTTGGGACGCTACATAAAATGTTAATAAAAACAGAATTGGATGGTTTGCAAATCATTTAAACCCTATATTTAATTGAAAAATGTGCAAAGACAACATATCAAATGTTGAAGCTGAATTTTTAAAATATATGCTCATTTTGAATTTGACGCCAGCAACACATTCCAAAAAAGTTGGGACAGGGATTGTAGTTCAGATGTCAAAAACCAAATATATCAAAATGTAAACATGCTTTTCCACAAATGTTGGCACATAGCTTTACAGATTCCAATTATTTTGAGTTGAGCTGGATAAATGTGATGGTAGCAAAGAGAGAGAGAGGGAGCAGCGTATGTGTCTATTTTCAGTAGATTTAAAGGAAGTTTGGAAGATTGAACTTCCTCTTACCTTTTTTGGACCTGTATATAAAAATAAACATGCTTATAAATTGTGAATAGTGCCTGTTTAGAACATAGCTATTGTGAACAGGCTCTCTTTTCGATTTTTATTGTCGATTGAGTCTCTGGCTTCTGTGTGAAATTCTTTATTTCCTACCCCAAGTTTTATATTGTTTGCTTGTTTACTTGTTACCAGCCTTTTCTTAAAAATCAGTAAACACTTAAATGTCCATTAAAAGAAAAAAAAAGCCTAGTTCAAACCTTGGAAGACAGCAGAGTCGTCCACATACTTTGGGCCATATAGTGTATTTTTTTTGTGACAGATTTAGTGGAGTTCATCGGGTTGGGTTAGATCACTCTCACTCATCAAAACCAAATTACACACATGCACACAAATGTATGTGTACAGTATGTGTGAAAGTGTGTGTGTGTGTGTGAGAGATAGAGAAATGAGTGTAGCAGACTAAAAGCAACAAGCTCCACAGCGAGGCCGCGTCACTTGATACAGTTTGACATCATAAATCCAGTTCACCAGCAGATACAATAGTAACATGATCCACGTTTTCCTCCTTTCTCAGTTTTCCTTGCTGTGTGTGTGATGGCTTGATCGGGCCCACTTGTTGGAGGTGAATAGATACACTTCCCCGTCTCTTTGTGTGTCTTTGTCGGGTGTTTTCGAGTACCGGCGGAGTGTTTTCCTGGGAATCTTTGCTCTCTGTGTCTCAGGTCTCTCCGTCTTTTGTCTAACAACCAGGGCAGGGTCTGAGCTGCTTATTGTGGGAAGAGTTTGCTTTTGTTTACACCCTGTGAAAAGGCTGCATGTGCACGTCTCAAAGTCTCTCTGTGTGTATGTAAACTGAAAAAGCCATAATTAAAGGATCATTCCAGTTTATTACAAATTGGACTTTATTTTTATCACTCTTGGCCACAATTTCTGTAACTATCAAAGGAATTGTTCAATATTTTTCTCTCAGTCTTTTATTGAGAGATAGATGAGATGGTGGTTAGAGGAGATGGGCAGCTTAGCATAAAGACTGGAAACAGCTGACCTGGCAAGTTTTGGCCATTTCTGTAACTATGAAAGAAATAGTTTGAGTTTTGGGAAATTCTTTCATTTGATTTCTTGCTGGACAGACAGACTCTGGATTTAATATAAAAATCTCAACACTTTCACCTCCTGATAAACTGTCTGCCTTTATTACTGACCTCATTTTGTGACTGGAGGTGTATACAGACAATCTAACCAATAAAACAATAATACATACTGTATTTGTTCAATCCTGCTCCTCCCATCAAATAAAGTTCCTTCTATCTCTACAGCTCATATCCGATTGGTTTGTGAATGATCCCTGCATTATTCCATGACGCAACAAGAAACAGTATAACAAAATGAGAAAGACTGCCTTTCAGTGTGACTTTAATACTGATTGCACACCTACAAAATTTATCTGAAACGTAGACTTACTCCAACTCTTAAACTTAACTCTCAAAATTAATTAAAAAACTACATGCAAGTTCTTGCAAGTCCTGCATAGTTTACACTGCTAGTAACCAGTGGTGGAAAGTAACTAAGTACATTTACTCAGGTACTGTGCTTAAGTACAACTTTGAGGTACTTGTACTTTTTTTTTTGCATATTTCCATTTTCTGCTACTTTCCTTTAACTCCTTTTCTCTCTCACTACATTTATTTGATAACTTCAACTACTAGTTACTTTGCAGAGTCAGATTAATATTAGGATATGTAATCAATTCATAGGTTATGATGTATTATTAGCGATATAAGATGAGGATAAATTCACAACCTGCCTTGCAGCTAATAAAGTAATTATCCATCAATAATTATAATACAATAATATAATACACCTTATTATGAAATGGGCCATTCTGCATAATGATTACTTTGGTACTTTATGTATATTTTGATGCTAATATGTTTGTACTTTTACTTAAGTAAAGTCTTGAATGCAGGACTTTAACTTGCATTATTTCTACGCTGTGGTGTTGCCACTTCAGTAAAATATTGGAGTTCTTCTTCACCCACTGCTGGTGGCTGTTTTTCAAAGGCTGCCATATAGTCTATGAAATGCTTCTGTGCAGCTCATGTCAAAGTTTTTATAGTGGCAACTTTCAAAAGCCTGCACTGTATAAACATGCAACAATAATGAATCTTACCACAAGTCCTGGTTTTCACTGTGATGGATTAGCAAACTTTCGCAAGTCTCTGCAAGTGGATTTTCAAAATGTAAGAAAATTACTGAGAAGCAAGAGTTGTAAATGGAGCAAAAACACGGCTGGCATCTAAAACACCATGGTCTATTTTAGATAATTAAAGTGGTAACAAGTAAATGTGATTTGCTGTAATTTATCTTAAACACTGGATATACGTATATGTTGCCTTGCACATGTACAGGCTTTATCTGCCTACACATTATTACTTTACAACCAAACAATGACTAAACACCAATAAACCACTTCACTACTTCCATCTGTGATAATAAAGTAAGAAAAGTTATCTGCGAAACCCTCAGATCACTGAAGATCAGCTGTAAACCCTGCAGCCTCCCTGAAACATCAGAGTTATTAAAACTTAACTCGGTATTATATATGTCTGCTTCTGTATTTGCACACTTGATTCCAGGCCTGTGAGTTCTGTTAAATAAGCATTTAAGTGAAATGTATTGAGCAACACGTCCAACAGCTCTGGCCTCCTCCCAGCCAGAGTTCAGCTGCTGTGTTGAAACGTTATTTCTCTGTGTGAGCACGTCTGACTCAATCTCAGTTTCCTATACACACACACACTCACTCGAAAGTTCCCTACTGTGAGTGTGTGCATGCTGTGTGTGTGTGTGTGTGTGTGTGTGGTGGGACTTTATCTGAATGTATGCATGTGTGTTAGTGTGTGTGTGTGTGTTGTTACTCTAAACAGAAATCCAGCTTCCTCACTTCTCTCTTCTGTCCTCAGTGTGTCAGTTGGCTGACCACGGATGTTACTGCTCACTATAGTCAGCTCTCTCTTTCTCTCTGTGTGTGTGTGTGTGTGTGCCTCCCTCATAACTGGTTGTCACAAAGACGTCGCACTCAACACGCACCTGAGATCAGGAAGAAGGAAGTGCAAGGAATTCAGGTAGGCAAACACACACGCAGAAACACTCACAAATACAATGTTGAAGGAGAGGAGGAGGTCTGGTGTGTTGAAACTGCTCTACATGATCAAACAAGTAAAAATGACAGAGAATAGAGTGGGTGGGGAGGGAAAGAAAGAAAGACATGAGAAGGATTAGAATTAAAGAATAAGAAACACAAGTTGAACAAGTATATATATATAGACACTGTTTATACTATCTCCACTGTTTTGCTTTCAGTTCAGGTTCAGAACAACAACCTCCTTCACAAAGGTGAGAAAGTAGACATGTAAAGTTTCACATTTCCCCTGTTTCATCCTCATGCTGACAGTCAAACACAAGAAATCTGAGCTGCTGTTATTACTGAAAGTTGTCATTACAGCCGGACCTACGTCAAATGGGTGAACACTGCAACATAAAGACAGCGTGTCATCGTGACATCAGGCGTGTGTATATTTGTGAATGAGCCAAAAAAAAAAAAAAAAAAAGGTCGCTCATCAGTAATAAGCATGTGGTGGATGTGAGTGATCATGTGGTGTGAGGGGTTTTTGAAGTAGGTGTGCAGGAAGCTGCTTGAGAGGAAGGCTGCTGTGGCTGAAGTGATTCAGGTCTGGCTGTTTGCACACACACACACACACCTATTGGCCAGGGCCACAGGAGGATAGCATTTCCCATCCGGAATGATAGAAGGGAGGGGAGGGAGGTGTGTTGGGGATCTGGGAAGTCAGATTCTGGTTTGGTGAGTTTTCGGAGCAGGCAGTGTGTACACCATACACAGATCGAAAGAGAGAGAGAGAGAGAGAGACGGACTGAAAGACAGAGAGAGGACTAAACAGTGAAGACCAAGCTTGCGAGGAAGCATTCGGAGGCTTCAGGTGAGGGACAGAGCGCCTGAAGCACCATCACCCAACATCATGCAGTCTTGACTGGAGCAACGCGTCTGCTATGGTGCGCTGCAAGGAGGACTGGTTTTTGTTTGCTTTTGGGCGGAGAGGGTATTTTCTGGGATCATTAGCAGGTTGTTGGTGTGTGTTGAGAAGTTTTTTTTTCTGTCTTTCCTTCTCCCCTCCTCTCGCCTCCCCCCCCCTCCTCGCTCCTGAGGAATGTGGGGCTTATGTCAGTGAGAGTCAGGTACAGACTCACTAATTACCGTTGCCATTCCTCCCTCCATCCCTCCCTCTCTCTCTCTCTCTCTCTCTCTCTCCTCCACTTTGAGACCTTGTGCACTCCCCCTCTTCCTCCTCCTCCTCCCTCCTCCCTTCTCTTGTCTCCTGCTGTTGCGTCTACAAGCGCTGTCGTGACTGGAGCAGAGAGGAGAGGACAAACAGAGAGGATCTGAGTCATAATCTGAAAAAACACCAAAAGCAGAACAGAAACTCTGACTTGTCCTCTCTCTCTCAGTGTGTGTGTGAGTGTGTGTTCGATGTGTCTGAGATCTCCTCTGATTGTACTTTGGGGGACCTGTCATTGAAGACAGGAGGCGCCTTGACAGAGAACCAGAGGCCGGAGTGAACCTGACAGACAGACAGCTCAAAGGAGGAGAGGAAGAGGAAGAAGAAGATGAGAAAGTGACAAGCTGGATGGTTGCTTTTGAACCGTGGTAGAAGAACCTGCATTGACACAGTGACTACAAGTCTCATCATCCTACAGGTTTGCTGAAAACTCTCCATGTGTCTTTTTTTCTTCCCTTTCTGTCTCTTTTTAGTCTTAAGAGTTCTGATGTATGGTTAGAGTTAAGGGATGTGGTGATCTGTTTTCTCACCTGGAGGACTATGAACACACACACACACACACACACACACACACACACACACACACACACACACACACACAGTGGGTATCTGGAAGGACATTTCTTCAGCTGGTCCAGTGTTCACACTGACCCAGCTGACTGCTATAACCTTCACTACAAGGTTATGGGACAGGGACTCGATGTTTATTTGTATGGGGATATGTGTGTGTGTGTGTGTGTGTGTGATCACTTGCTGTCTTGTCAAGTTGTCGTGTGTGTGTGTGTGTGTGTTTTTTTGAGAAACTGGTTGAGCAGGGCGCCAGTTAGCCTTGGGTGTCCTGTTGTTGCACAAATGAGGTTTAGTTGTGTAAACGTACACATGTGTGAGTGCACGTGCCTGTACATATGCCACATACTGAACTGTAAACTACATTTGTGTGTACTTACAGTATTTGTGTCTGTGTGTAAAAGTTCAGCAAAGAACAGACATCTCTCTCTGACACTCGGCCCCAGTCAAAATATCTCCAAGATTATTAGATCAAATTTAAAGTTTCATTTCTTCAGCTGTAGTTTGGTTAGCTCTGATGTTTTGAAGATGTTCATTCGTCTCTACAGATGCTTTATGTTGTGATCTCCTTTGACAACATCTTAAATTTCTCATTTATTCCTGGAATAGTATGAAATTTATTGTAAAAATCAATTAGCAAGTTTCTCCAAAAAAAAAAAAAAAAAAATTAAAGCACCACATTTTTTCATATCCAAAAAATGAATAAAATACAAAACAAGCTGTTAAGTTGAAATGAGAAGGTTAACATAGTAAGAACATAGAAAAGGTTGAATAATAATGTGCATAGAATTCTCAGAGAGCCTAATTTTAGTAAATGTAAAATGATGCTTATAGCTTGTTGTTGGTGTTGCAATATGAGAGAAAACTTACAGTTTCACTTACAAACTTTCTGTTTCCTGACAATCATCTGTAGAGAACAGGGAGGTGCTGCGTGTCACCTGTAACACACTCCTCCGTGAGTGTGTGTGTGTGTTTCCTTCATCTCAACAGGTGACCGGCTTCTCATGAATACTGTGAATACTTGCACGTTTAAGGCGTGTGAAAGGTGTGTGAGTGTTGAAGTGCTGGTCAGACCTGATGAAGTGATGACACATGGTTTCTTCAAACTGCCTCATGCAAAAACAAAACCAAAAATAGATACCAGTAAAATGTTTAGAATAAGATAGTTATTATTCAAATGTCTTCCTGTATGTCTCTCAGACACTGGTTTCATTGCTGATTGCACAAGAGGGTTCAAGAGGTGAACCATTTTTCAGAATGATACTTATCGCTCAACCCACTGTATCACATTCCACAATTGCAAAAAGGGACAAACAGTTATCCGAGACAGGAATTTATATCTAGACTTTTTTTTTTTAGCCTGACCTTAGTGGTATTGTGTTTAGGTCTGCTCTAGTTTCAGGAAGATAGACGGAGGACAACAGGAAGAAAAATAGATCTCTTGTGTTTTTCGGAATCCGATTTTTAAAAGCAGGAAGCTGATGGGTAATTATTATTAAGCAGACCTCAAACACAAGGAAGAGAAACAGCTTAAGCGACAGTAGTTATATACACACAAGCACACACGTAGTATATGGTTGTGTCACATGACTGTCACATGATCATCTCATGCTCCTAATGGGGAAGCACAGATTCAGTCTAGTGTGTGTGTGTGTGTGTGTGTGTGTGTGTGTGTGTGTGACACAAAGCCATAAGCCTAATCCACCAATACTCTAAAGCTGCAGAGTAAAGAGACGAATGCAGCTGGTAGAGAGAGAGAGCGAGAGACGGGAACCTGTTAGCACTATTGTGTTGTTTATGAAACACCTGTAACTAGATCTGATCAGCCTCTCTCTCCTCTCTCCCTCTCTCTTTCTGTTTGTCACAAACACACATACCTGGAAAGCACAATGGCCACATTCTTCATTCTTCTCCTCTATCACCTCCCCCCTCCTCCTCCCTCTTTAGCTCCCCTCTGATCAGGCCAAACACTGAGCGGCAGCGAGACCAGGGGAAAGCTGAAATAGGCAAAAATTAGGGTTAGGGTACATACAGGTAGAAAAACGGAGAACTTTTTCATGTGAAAAATATTTTTTTACTCAGTTTGTTCACAAAAGCACTAAGAGACAAAATGAAGACTAAAAGGCTTGGACCTTGTAAGGCAGGCAGAAAAGATAAAAGTTAAGGCTCAGAGATGTTGAGCAGTTAGATAGAAGGAAGTTGTGACAATGTATTGTAGAAGGAAGGATATTGAGAAAAGAGAAATTCTGTACAACAATGTAGTCAAGGTCAGGATGTATTTAGGTCCAGTAACAACAATCAGCTTAGATTAAAGAGTCCACCAAGTCCTTCAAATGAAAAGTCAAAAATTTGTTTGTTCATGTACAACTCAAAAGCTTTTTTTTTTTTTTGATCTGATGCCTCTATCTACAGGATGCATTATTTCTCAGCACCTTCCAAAAATGTTACCAATTACTTTAGGAAAAATAAAGCAATTTTATGATTTTAAAAATGTTATGATTAAAGTTTGTTTAAGTTTAGACATCAATATTTGGCTCAGAAGTATCATGGTTTGGGTTAAAATGACTACTTTGTTAATGTTAGGACGGCCTCCATAACTATTAAAAATGACCCTTAGAAAAACTATTTATATTATTCATGTCTGATCTGTCATCTTTTTTTTTGGGCAAAAAAAGTTTTGGGCAAAAAAAAAAGACTTGTGTTAAAGATGTGGAGTGATTGCGACAGTAAAAGATACAACATTGAGCGTTGGTAGGAAACGGGATGCAAACAGCCGTCTCTTGTGTCAAAGTCACACGCTTTGTTGACCAAACCGCCAAACCCCAGCCTCGTCCATTAGAGGTTTTGTGTCTGTACAACAACGTCACGCTGCTTCTGCCTTTGCTCCTGACAGACAACAGTCATTATTCACACACCACAAGACCACAAGAGGTCTTCATTTGGTAAATGCAAGCATAGGTCATTTTTAAAAAAGATGACCAATGCTGTCGGTTTTCTGGTGAGGACAGTCTGTAAGTGGTGCAGGTTTTGAGATATCTTGAGATTTCTACCTCAAGAATTTTTCTCTGAAAAATTACTCTTAGATATTTGGCTGCAACATTTCTTTCTAATCAATATCATTGAGCACAGGCCCAACCCTGTCTCCTAGAAATTCAGTTTATATAAAACTAATTTGCAAGAACTGATAGATCTTTTGATGGAAGCATAAGCTGCCTGGATAATGTTTTTTTCAATCAACATAATCACAAGAAAACCTTGTTAATCAATTTGTCTACCCAACAAAATTTATATATGCTTATATGCTAAATCTTCACTGATGTATTTAATGTATTGAATTTCCCACAATATTCACTCAAAGCGACTGAAGCACTATTAAACTTTTTCATGATTATGGTTCGAAGCTCACAGCACTTGACTAAGGTTAGGAACAGATTGTGGTTTGATACTGAAAAAATCTAAAATTGTTTGAAGCACATGGCGTGTTTTTAATTTATAAACTTTATTAACATGCAAGCAAAAACACAATCTCTTCACTCACCTTATCTGTTGCCTAAACCACAATCCTGTGCTTTTAACACACATCCATCCACATGACCACCTGCCATGTGGAACATAGATGTGGTCTAATTGGGAAAAGAAATTATTAGTATTTTAATGTAATTTCTTGGAGACAGTCCTCACTGTAAATTGCTGTCATTGTAACTGTTTCTTCAGTTGAAAGTAGTTCTGATGAAGAACAGTGATTATCGAGAGTAACACTTTATAATGCTTTGACCACAACAATCAGAATCTCACTCACCTCCATTATACTGGGAGGAGACTTAAAAACTAAAACTAATCTTCATAGATCGATGCCACTCGATCCAAGTGAGACAACGTGATGTCTCTTGAGGCAATGAGACGAGACATTGTGCAGCTGTCTCTCTTCTGAGAACGTGGCGGGACTGATGCACACTGTTGAGTGTGTAAACAGGTGACATCCACTCACTGTGAAGGCTGGATCAACAGTCCTCCTCCTCCTCCCTACACCCCCTCCTTCTGCCGTTCAACCTTCGACCCCTGTGTAACCTCTCCGCCCCCCCATGTGGTGACACTGCTGAACCCTCCATCCTCTCTCCTCCTCTCCTGCTCGCCTCTCTCCTTCCCTCCTCTGTCCTTCAACCTGCTTGTACGCTAAGGCTGTTATTATGCTTCATTTCACCCTAGTTTTCTTCCCCCTCCTCTTTCAGCTGGATGGAGTTGAATGCATTTTTTTCAAGTCACCTTTAAAACAATACTTGCAAGCACATACGCACATTAGAAGCATTACTTTAATGCAGGAATTGATCCCTCCATAAAGCAATTCTAATGTGAGTGAGTTATTGGAATCAATTTAAGAGATATCTTTATGACCATGGTGGACAGGAGGAAAAATTACAGTGACTAAGTGTTTTAATGCACATATTTGCGTTCTGGTTTTGTTTTAAAAGAGACATTAAAAAATGTGAACCTGTCCTTTAGTACAGAGCATCCAATTGCTGTTCTCAAACAGGCTCTTCTCTGCATACCTGTTGCTACACACAATGGGCTAGTTGTCTGGACAGCAGGCCAAGAGGCAAGGTGTGTGTGTGTGTGTGTGTGTGTGTGTGTGTGTGTGGTAGGTGATTTGATTCTGGCATTGAAGGCAAGCAAATGCAAGTGGTGTTGAGGGCTGTGTGGAAGTGAGTAGGTTTGGGGGGACAGAAACTACCGGTGCTACACTGCATCTCGTGATAAGATCCAACCCCAAACACACACGTGAACACACACACACAGACACACGCACACTCTGCCCCCCCAGTCGCCCCGTCAGAATGGAATGTTCCATGGGCCGAGACCGACTCTGTGAACCCATTCACAAAACTGACACAAAGTGGTCATACCCACACACACTCACACACACACACACACATATACATGCATGTGCAGACAATCAGGTTCGTCCGTCTCTCTTTCTCTCGCCCGTCCTTCACACTTCTGTCCTCTCTCACACTCCCTTCACCTCCCCCTTTTTTGTTTTAGCCTGTGATTCAGTGAGAGAGAAGGCAAACAGGTTGATTACACAGTGTTTTGGTTTCTCAGGATGATTTTTTTTCTTGTCATAAAATCCCTGTTTCGGTGTGGTGTGAGTGAAACTGTTTAGCAGTTTAGCCATTGTGTGTTCACCAATCTGTATTTAGGGGGGCGTTAGCTGGAGTTGGCTGACACTGAATTCCTCCAGCCTTTCATTCTGCCTCTTATCCGCCTGTTTTACTTTCCCTTCTTGCTTTCCTGGTCTGTGTTAGAGAACAATTTGTCTTTCCAGGAAATGAGAGATGGTGAAAATTGAAGTTTTACAATTGCCAGAGGACGGGCATGGTTGTAGATGAAGGTGAAATTCCTGTCACTTGTAATCACAGATATTGTACATTATCGCCCTGCAATTTAATAATGACATGCAAACAATACATGAATCATGCATTTACGGTAGTTGTTGCATAGAAGGACAAATAAAGTTCCTCTCCTGGTCTTGATTAAACCTCTAAAAACTCATCTCTGATCATCCAAATTACATATTTAGAATTCCCTTCATGCCTTACATTGGCTTAGATGTAACTCTTCACCTTTGCCTTCTAGTATGTGCAGCTCTATGAATATGCAAACAGTCCCCGCCTCCATCTCCACCCACCCCTCCGCCGCTCGCCTGCAGCTTCAACTCTGCTCATCAAACACACAAACCTCAGTTAAATCAGCAGCTTATCTGTCTGACAAACTGTCTTGAGTAACGTTTGCGTTACTTTCTTTGTCAACACCCACAAACCATATAAAATGTCCTGTCAGCGTTTGACATGAATCATCATGTAACAGGTTAGCATTGAATAACATTATCTAGCACACTACAGATTTGTTTGGACACAGTCAAGACATTAAACACAAGAAAAATAAAACATGTTGGCTTGTACTCACTGTGTCAGGCTTCAATATAAGTTTTGTGAGTTTTCTCTGGTAGTTTGGTCTTGTGTTTTCAGATATTTGGTTATACATGAAGGCTCACCATTTCTCCTTTTGCAACTTAAAACAGACCACATTTCTGCCATCATTTTGAAAATAGTGACACTTAGCTTGCAGAATAGAGATGCTTAGCTACACCCGGCTTCTTCTCTGATACCGGCTCGTTTCGCTGTAGCCCCACCTGCAAGGTGACAGGATTGGTTCCTTCTGTATGTAACATATGAAACCCTGACTGTCTGATTCTGTGTTTCATTGTTATTGGTACATTACAGTTCCAAGGCAGAAATGGTCAGCCATGGCATCGACTGCTTGTTTCACTCAAGATATGTCAGATATGGACAAGTTAACAAGTGATTTTCATTGCAGGGAGGCTTTAAAGGATATGATATCAACATTAGGTTTGTTGTTTGAGGTTGTTGCACAATTAATGGATTAAAGTCGGGGTGAGCTCAAAAGAAACTAGTTTATACAAAGTGTCTTCCAACCACATCTAAAGAAAAAAGTGTTCATAGCTGATCTGAATGGCCGCAATTAAAGGCGCAGCTAAAAGTCTGCTGTCATAGAAAAGGGTGAGACACAATGATTCATTGCATTGCAATAATCATGCGCACTTTTGTACAGCCTCTCCTCAGTGACATTCATGGTGTGGCACCCAGTTGTACTGTAAAAAGTGACGGAAATAGTTCTGTCTTTCTCATCTCTGCCCTCTGTAAAGTGGATCGCTTGCTGGATTGTCAGTTTTGGAAGTTTCAAAAAGTGTCAGATGCTGTTAGACAACTTGGCTAAAACACTTTGTTTAAAGCATACTGACACCTTCAGACCAATGACAATTAAGGAATAAAGATTAGTTAGAGGACAAAACTATATTATACACAGTTGTTTTTGTTTGTTTTGTTTTTATTTATATACCTGTGGCTATCATACATTTATTTGTTAGTCTAAGATTTCACTCTCCGCTTTACTGGTGAAATATGACACAGCTTTAAAACAAAGTGCACCAGAAGCAAGACGCAAAAAAAATTGAACACACCTGAAATGTCCATTACAAATTCCCTTTGCTTTGTAAAACTGCATGTCTCTAGTAAGTACAGCAGGTGAAATGTACTGCAGATGAATTGAATGATACTTAAAATGAACAGCTCAGGTGATAACACATGTGTTCACTTTTGTTTTCACTTCCAAATGAGTGATTTAAATATTGTGGCTGAAATGTGAATTTAACAGTGGATTTGTTTACAACCTATAAGACTATCTGGACTGTTGAGTTTGTTTTAATGGACTCTAGTAAAAAGCTACCAGAGGAAGACCCAACTTGTTTTATTCTATTCTGTTCTATTCTAATATTTCAACTACATGCTGGTTATCACATGACAGGTAGTGTTATTACCCAGTGTTGGCAGAGACGACAGTCACCCATGTTGACGTTACAATGGTTTCTGGTAAGATAATAAGTGGCTTCAGTGTGGTTACAAGTCATAGGGATGACTCTGTTTCTTCTTCTATTGTGCCTTTTTCCTTCCTTCTTCACTGCTCTCTCTCTCTCTCTCTCTCTCTCTCTCTCTCTTTCTCGTCTCATTGACCTTGGCAGTGATTGTAGCACCTAAACACACAAGTCCCCTGCTCTGCAATTGGTTAGCGACAAGCCACATGACCGGAGTGTCAGCTGATCAAATTCTAGGCAAAAGGGGAAACTTCTTTCATCGGGATGGAAGAAAAAAAATGTAGGACTTTAATGTCAGATCCTGTGTGTGTGTGTGGGAGGGCAGAAAGGCTCCTTTTTGTGCTGAGTCATTACTGTTAATCATAAGTGCAACGCTGGGATTGGTTGATGGGCGGCGTTGCAGGATGTGAGGTGACCCTTTGAATGAGGAAGTGTTACAACAGAACAGAGGCAGACTTTTCCCTGTCGGCACAAGTGTAGACTTACTGTTGGAGGATTTTTGTTAGGCAGAACAGCATTTTTACAATTAACATTGGTCGACTTTAATCCGCCTGTACCTTCACACACACTCACACACACACACACAGAGTCATCCTAGCATTTTCCTTGTGTGGACTGGCCAAAATGTCCTCACAAGACAAGATGTCCTCACAAGACAAGATGTCCTCACAAGAAAGGTCATTTGTAAAGGGTTGGTCCACACAAGGATAGAAAGACAAGTACACACACACACACACACACACACTCACACTCACACACACACCTGCACTGTGACCTGTGGCTTGTTTGACTCTTTGGATTTCAACTTTTAACACTTGTCTCCTACGAATTACAAAAAATATTTTAGTTTGATACTGACCCTAAAATATATTTAATGCAAAAGACTGGAGCAAGGCATTAACAATTGTATTTCTTAATTCATTTTTATTTACATTTGAATGTTAGATTTAGTTTTTGTTATTTTTCAAGTCAGTTAGTTTCACTTTTTATTTTGTGGAAATGAATGAGCTCATCCTCAATTTTGTTTCAGCTTCAGTTATAGTTTGATTGGCACTTTTCAAAACTTTATAACCCTGCATTTATTTCAATTAAAAGACAAAAACTTTCAACATGTTAATACCATTTCGATAATTTCATGTTGTATTATCTGTAGTCTTTCAGTCCTTTCAGTCTCGCTACTGGTTTTTGTTTCAGTTTAAAAAAAGGGTATTTTAACTAAACGTATTAGTAGTTTTGTAAATGTTCAATTGTAATAATAAAAGTGCAGTGGAAGAAGAGAAAGACACAGA
This sequence comes from Holacanthus passer, assembly GCA_025331565.1. Classification (NCBI taxonomy): domain Eukaryota; kingdom Metazoa; phylum Chordata; class Actinopteri; family Pomacanthidae; genus Holacanthus; species Holacanthus passer. Next base: position 1,634,086 of record JAFREQ010000050.1, on the reverse strand, counting down.
TGTGAATGGGGATATTAAAAGGTTGGTAAAGAAAAACAGTTCATGATCAAAGCCACAGAAAAGGACAGAGATGCTCATATTTAAGTTTCTGACTATGAAGGTGTATTTCTGCCGCCTGCATCAAACATTTTCTTGACAAAGCTGCACTTTGCTAAACTTCACCTTTCAGCTGTCTCACATGCCCCGCAGGGCTGACACACATCTCAGGACGTTCATATTTCTGTACTGTTTCTGTAATGTTTCCATTAACAGCTAGTAAAGACTGTGACGTTTACATACAACACAATGCAGAATCTCTCCACAGTGACACTCTTCCATTCAGTGCTTCTGCAAACATCATGTTGAAATGTGCTTGACCAGCAATGATATCATGTTTGACTCAAGGCTTAAATCTCACACTTTACTGCAGCGTAGAACATAATTAATGGTTTTGGTAATGCAGCACATATATCATCAACTATATTTAGAGTCGAGGCAGCAAGTTTCCTATTAGTCATTTTTAAACAGGATTATCAGTTTGAAAGGCTCCTGATACCAAGTGGAAAGTGACACACAATATGTGAATGTGTGTCTTCACGTGCTTGAGTGTGTGGACGTGCACCTGCAAGTGTATGCGGGAACCAAATACCGATATAAATAAGGAATGCTTTGAAGAATAATGCAGATACACAATAGTTTTGAACAGTAAATATTAAAATTTAAATTAACTAATATGAATATAAGATAATAAAAAACAAATTAAATTGCAGTAAACTTGAATTGAGGAAAGTCAAATATAGATAAAAATGCTGTCAATAAAGCCCACCGTTTACTGCACTCTCTTCTTCCAGCATGCACAACCATATGATAATGACATATGTGAGTGTGTTGGCAACAATACAGCAGACACAAAGAAAGTAGACTCCTCTTCAGACTTGAACATCCCCCATCTGTCTCAATGACCGTTGTAAAGCTGTTTGTGTGCACCTTCCTACGGTTATGGACAGGTTCATATCAGACCAGTCGGGCCAGTTCCCACATGTCTCTATGAACTCCATGATGGCCATCTTCACCGCCTGCTGCTGTCTTCAGTACATGACTAGTGGCTTTATTACAGAAGTGCTGTGTGGTAACGCTTCACATTCCAGCCAACAATTTACAGTGTCATTTTGTTGTATGAGTCAAGTAGCAGTAAAATACTTCAAAGCTTCAAATATTTTTTCTTCTTGTAATTACACTGTAAGAACATGCCAGTTGTAATATAAAGTGTTGATTGTGCTCTCTTATTTACTCTTTAATTAAACAGTATGAACAAGGCAGCGATATCATGTTTTGTTAATGAGTGAAACTACAACTTTGTGTGACCACGTTGAGACTGAACATAAAATCATAACTCTCTTTAACAGCTATATCTCTCTGGCAGTTTTTGATAGATGGACAGCAGATTCTCTGTTGCTTTCCTAATAACTAATGACGACTTTGTTTTTATCATACTTGTACATATCATAACTGTGATAGGTTAGATTATAGATTCAGCAGAATCATAGGTTCCCAGTACATTTCTCCTTTCCTCTGAGATACCCAGCTGTTACTCCAATGTTCCCTGTAGCCTTGTTTTCTTCCACTGTATCTACATTAAAGTACCAGCAGGTACTTGTAAGTATTTTCTTTCAACTGGCTTATACTACAAAATCACTGTAAATTATGGGCTGGATTATGAAGTTACCCATTGTTCTCATTATTATAATCCCATTGTCGTATTGTGTTTTCAGTTTCTAATAACTGTTATAATCATCGCTTGATTTTTTTCAATCGTCTTCCCTTCACAATTGCAGCCATCTGAGAGGGGCGATCAAATTAATAAGCAGTACATAAACATTTTAGAAATGGTTTATTACACACTATACTAACATACTTTAGCTGAAAAACACACAAGTGTTTGATGTATTTGTCAACAGCTATAACTCGTCCTGTGGGCACCCATACGTCGAAGCTTAATACATTACAGCTGTAATTATGTAAAATATGTCCTCATTTACTTAACCTATCTTTATAGCTGAATAAAACAATTACATTACAATGTGTTACAAACCAAGTGTTACAGATTCACCTCTGTAATGGCATTTTTCCATTTTTTGTCTTTATGTTTTGTGTCTTTTAGGAGGTTTTTCTTGTTTTATTTTTTTTTAACTGGGTGCGAACTTGCCAGACATTATATGTGATATAGGGCTGTAGAAACGAATCTGTCTTTGCTTGACTTGATACGTGCGTGCGTGAGAGAGTGTGTTTGTGAGGTACAGAGTGCTGGTAATAAAGTCATCTTGGTGTTTGAATCATGCTCTCCTCCTCCTTTAAAGTAGGTTTATGGCCACGTATGACCTTTAACTCCAACCTTATTACACCCTGTTGTGGAGAGAATAGATTTCTCCATATGTAAACTTTGAACTGGCTATCTGCATATACTGTGTGTGTGTGTGTGTGTGTGCGCGCGCGTGTGTGTGTGTGCGTGCATGCGTGTATGTGCTGCCAAAAATGCAAGAATCAGTGATTGCATGTCCTTCATTAACAGAGTCATTGGTTAATGTGTCACTTGTACAATGGCAATAACACACACACACACACACACACACACACATATACACACTGCTGCAGAGGAACGACACCCCGTCTGATAAGAGTTTAGGCCCCCATTCTCTTTGAGGGTTGTTTGAGGTTATGTACACTTCCACACATTGTCAAACGTGGTCTCCTTCCTATTCTCTCGGACCCTCTCTGTGTTTCTGGCAAATATGGCTGGAATGTGACAATGTTAGTTTGTATTCTCTTTATCTCCAGTGTGTTTATCAGTGTGTCGCCAGTAAAGTGACTTTGAATTCATACTTAATGCAGCCTGAGAAAAATTAAGCTTATTACCACTGTCAGCAGAAATTAATCATCATAGTCACTGTGGAAAAAGTGAGTAAGAGTAAGTACATTTACGTTTTAAGTACGGTAGAACAAATACAAATTTTAAGTAGTTGTATTTCATTGAGTATTTCCATTTTAGGCCACTTTCTAATATTGTACTTTTGTGTTTGATGCATTTATCTGACAGCGTTAGTTACTAGTTACTTTACAAAATCAAGATGCACACAAAACATACAAAGAGTTTATATATTATGATGATATGAACAGTTTATGCTCGATTGACAGAAAATTAATTGGAAACTATTTTGATAATCGTTTGTCATTTTCTGTGCAGAAACATTTCATGGTTCCACCTTCATAGATGATTTTGATTTTAATCTCTGATTTACAGTGTCACGTCATTATTGTCACTGTTTGAATTATTTTAAGTCTATATTGACATACAAGGTATTTTTTTCTAATATGCCTGAAGATATAAAAAAAGTAAATATTTGGTTTGATGAAACACTGACTCCTTAAGTGACAGATCATGTAACTGTATGAACATTTCTTAACCTTTTAATGGCTAACTATAATTTAGTTTGACCTGGGATGATGTGTTAAAGTGTTGAAGGGCATTGCACTAAGATGGTGAACATGGCAAACATTATACCTGCTACACATCAACATGTTAGCCTTGTCACTGTGAGACTGTAGCTGTAACGTTGTTGTTTGAATGTCTTTATTAGGGAGATAACAGAAAATGAGCTGCTGACATGGCTGTAGACTCAAAGTTGTTGTTTCAGAAATGTGTGTTGAAAATGAACCTTCATGTGTTGGAGTTGATCTGCAAATACATTTTGTTCACTCAAACACTCATGACTTTTCCCTAATTGTTGTCAATCATCACCTTTCGTCACACCCTCTGCCCTTTTATCCCTTTCCTTCCCTTTTGTCTTATTCCTTATCAGCTGAGAGAGAGAGAGAGAGATTGAAGGAGGGAGAAAAAAGGTGGGGGGGTTACCTGTACTGAGTGGCCCCACCTCTCTCTCCTGGCCATTGAGAATGAGTAAACACCAAACCACCTTTGCTTACCTCCACACTCAAACACCCAGACACGGGCAGGCAAGGAGACTCTGACTGCCGCCGCCTGTCAACGTCAAAAAAGAGTGAATACACAGACAGAGAGTGAGTTTCAGACTAGTGTGAATGTGCAAAGTGACTCCAAAAGGCAGAACACACCGGCTGCATCTCTTTGGCCTGTTCGTCGATATCTGCGCTCCTCAGTTTGGGATACAGGTACAGTGCGAATGTCGACCCTTGAGTGTGTTACTTAGTCTCTCTACTGAAAACAAGCTTGTTTAAGTCTCTTTAAAAAATGTTGTGGTTGTGTCTTCTGTGATTTCAACATTCCTTTAAGAAAATGACTTTTGACCTCCAGAAATCTTGATCAGGTAGCCTTGAAAAACCAGATTCTCCAGGTTGTGAGTGAAATTTCATGTTCTGAAACTGTCGGCTATCTTTATGATCGATGATGTCAGCACTTCCTAGTGTGCCTCTGCTCTCTGTGTAAAAAACGTTAATGTCACGAACCTCTCTATGACCAAATCTTACAGTCTTTTGATGGAGACATTCTTGAAGAAACAGTTTTTTACTGTTGGAGATCATCCTCTTGCTTATTCTCACTTCTCAATCAGGAAATCTGGCATTGTGCTTTTTCAGTTGCAATTCACCAGACTTCCCTGTTTCACCACTTTATCAGAGCCAAAATGATTGAAAACAGACAACAAAGACACTTAAACCAATCAGTGATTGGAATGGAGATCAAGATCTCCTAACAATGAAACCAGTGGAACCAGTGGAGTGGCATGACACTGTATGTGTGCATGCATGTTTGTGTGTGTGTGTGTGTGTGTGTGTGTGTGTGTGTGTGTGTGTGTGTGTGTGTGTGTGTGTGTGTGTGTGTGTGTGTGTGTGCGTGCGTGTGTGTTAAAGGTGGGGGATAAAAATGCTTCAGTGACTACATGGAGAGGCTGGTATTATTACCCACAGACTTCCGGGTTCCTCGTCGTATCATATGTGGACTTTTACCCCGATTAGGAGAGCTGTTTGTTGTGTGCGTGTGTGTGGGTGTGACAGAGAATCCATTGACCTGGTGTTAAATTTCATTCATTTAAGTTGCATTCAAGGCTAAACATGCAGTGACAAAATGATGCCATTTGCAGTTTTTATGATTGCGTTCACTTTTTTAAAAGTGATGTAATAAGTTACAGTTAAACCAAATGATGATGTTGACAGAAATGTTGTTTCAACTGCACTTTTCTGCAGTTGTGCCATTGTTGGAGTCTCTTGACTGTGTTTGTCGACAGGGAGGGCCGTTGTTTGATTATTAAAGTGTGTATGAAGGTTGGCTCTTTTGTAAGCCTGTGTAGTAAGAGCCAGTGTGAGGGATGCTGAAAAAAACTAAATGAGGTTATATGCAAATATTTGGGGGCCAAATATCACCATCTGTTTAGCCTTAAATCTTACTGGTTTCCCCTTTTACACACACACACTTACAAACTAAAGCCTCTATCACGAGTGTGTGACACTGTCAACGTCAGTAGTAATTGTCTGAAACAATGTCTGCTATGGCCTTGAACAGGCTAGCTGATTAGCCTGAGGAATGTGTTTGCCTAAAGCAAAGCCCCTTCAGCTAGCACTAAAGCTAAAGCAGATGATTAGTAATGAGTGTGTCGCTGTGTCAGGGGACGTATGTGGCAACATTCGGCTGCGGTTGACCTTTCAATCCTGTCACGCTTTATATTAAGACTCAATCCAAAGCCTTTCTGCCTTTCTATAATTAGCTCAGGGATTATGAAGTTTGAATCAGTCTCTATCAATGCTGATGCTGAAAAGAAAATGAAGACTCTTGTGAAGGTTCTTCATTGTATTGCTTCAAATCATGGTGTTTGAGTGAAATCATGATGTTTTGAGTGGACAAATGTGAAGGTCCTGAAGGCAGGGGGGCTCTCAGAGTAAATGAAGTGGAATCATCCCTCCGTGGTGAAGTTGGGGTGGGCTGAAGGCGGTCACTTATGCACTCCATCTGACCTGAAATTCTTCAGGCCAGTTTCACTTTAAAGGGTTTTTTAGCGCTGAGGGAGGCCTGAACATTCGGTCCCCTCCTCTCTGTTCGTTAGCCTCTCTTGCTCCTCTCCATCTGGCCAATCCCCCCCACACACACACACACACACCGTCTCTCCCTACTCGTTTCTACATTTCTTCCCCTCCTCACCCTTCTCCTTCTCAGCTTGCCCTCCTCTCCACATCTTCCTCGTTTCTCCTTCCCCCTCCCTGCTGCTCTTCTTTGAGCTTGAGTGAACCAGAGGAATGAGGGTGACAGGTACACGGATGGGAGGAGAGAAAAACGGGGAAGAAAAGTAAAGGGAAGGAGACGGGACACAGGAGGCAGGGACACAAATGAAGAGGCTCAGAAAATGTGGTGTAGATTAGATCTTAATTATGTAAAAAAGAAGTTCAACCTCTGGACAAGTAAACTTCTGCATAAGCTGAAACTTTGCAGCTGAAACATTTGAAACACTGAACCGTAGTGAAAATAGAAGTTCTAAAAGACGTCTAAGTTTCAGCTTAAGTGTAAGCCCTGAGTGAAGCGGCAGTGTTAATTTAATTCAAATATTATTTGGCCACTTGGAGGCAGCAGAAATAAGTTGTGAACACAAAATTGACATATCATCACCTTTAAGTTAAAACTGGTGAACTTGTGTGTTGCTTATGGACACATTCAGCAGTTGTGGGGCAACATTAGGGTTTAGGTCGTCTTTCTGGCTTTTCACTTTCTTTTAGCTCTGTTTTTGGTCTCCACCAGTTCCAAGGGATAATATCTGGTTTTGTGCTGAACAAATTGTGTACAGAGGGTTTTCAGAGCTGCCTGCTGTGGCTGAAAGTGATGCTAATGAGTGAGAGTGAAACAGTAAAATTGTGGGCCGGCGAAACAGTGATCTGAAACTCTCTGTTAAGTTGCATAAAGCCAAGGTGAGCTGCAGAGTCAGGAGATAATTCTTTGAAGGTTTATCAAAACGAGCGTCACATTGTTTTCACATTGTCATTTGATACAGTATTATTATTATTATTATTATAAAAATATTTATTATAACCACATTAAGTCATGAGTGAGGTGGAATTCTCAGTTGAAGTGAAAGTCCTGAAAGAAACTGGAAGTGTAAAAGTATCAGAATATGTCACTGAAAGTAGGTAGATTTAGACAGTAAGAGATTAAAGCAGCTGATGTGTTGCTGAAAGCAGTTGAACAGATTAAGGCGTCACTTTGACTCCGGGTCATTATGATGGCCACTTTTCCCTGTTGTGGGACTAATAAAGGAATATCTTATCTCACTGTTTTTACAAATCAAATCTGCAGATTAATCAATAATGAAAATAGTTTTTAGTTGTAGCCCTAATTTTGCTTGCTAATTTCCACAACTGCACAGGACTGTGTCTGTGTCCTCAAAAACAAACAAAGGGACAGAGAAACGGCATCACGATAACGCAGCTCCCCCCGGTGTGACTTAATGCTTCCTCCTGTTTTAGTGAGCATGCTGACAGCTGAACCACGGCGTGAGGACATCATGTGTCCCGAAGGGTCAGCCACAGTTCTCACTTCTCTTCTCTCAAGTTCATTGTTTCGCTCGGTCGTGATCATTTACTGCAGCTGACAGCAGATAATGCCCATGTACAAGAGACACTGGGACAAAATTTCCTTTGCGTTGCTTTATAAATGTCCGGGTTATAATCAGCAAACATTATCCTCGTTCTAATAATTCCTGCTTCGCATTTCCAGGGATATGTATCATTTTCTGGACACCATAAATTTGTATAAACTGCCTTAAACAATTAAGCATTTGGAGATTACAGAAATCATAGCAGGAAGCTTTTTATTAGTTTTCAGTTTCTGTGCTTGTCTGAGACGAACTGCTTCCAGGAAGGCGCAGTGTGGGACTAAACACTGTGGTGTGCTCCTACAGGTCGTATCACTCTACAGAAATAAACAGCAGCACCTCTGGTCTTGTGACATGCTACTCATTTACTTATATGGATGACTTGCAATAATAGATGGCAGTCATACAGGCTCTCCGGCCGAGATACTGATTGCCGTCACTACTTTATTGCTGACTTTATTCCTGCTTATTCACAGTTTTTGCCTGTGTGGCAGATTCCTATGTAAACGTATGTGTGTGTGACCCTGGCCTTAATAGAGAGCCAGCTTATCAGAGATAACAACAAAGTCTAATGGGCACTCTTTAATGATTTCATTTTACTCTTTAATTTTGCTTATGATTTAGTTCTAAGTAAGTGTGTTTCAGCTTAAACCCAATGTCACTGGCAGGGTTATAGTGTTACATATAAAGGTTAGTAAAGTATGAATTCCCGTCTGCCATCATGAACAAGAATCAATCATGAGCCACAATGAATCAATTTAAAGGACAAAGGTAGAAATATTCTATATTTTCTTATTGTCATTAAATCCCATTAAAAGACCAAAACTAACAGTGAATTGATCCAAATGATGAGCACAATATATATTTTCCCTTCTAAGACACATGATGACCATGGGTATTGTAGTTTATTTTGAGTCAGTTGCACAGACACTGTCCTGCTGCCAGAAATACTCATAGCACACTAAATGTGTATTCATTCATGGCTGAAAATAGTCCCTAGCAAACCTGTTTGAGTAAGTTTGCTTTGGCCTGAGTGCCAGGCAGAGTAGGGAAGTCAATGATTCAAATGATGAATTAACACGCTGTCATTTCATTTATTTCTTTGAATCTGAATTTAAAATCAGAGGTAAACTGTAATCCACAAATCCAGATTAAACCTGAAGCAGTCGGTGTATGTGGTGTGAAGTTGCGGTGTGTTTGTGTTCCTGACAAATGATTTAGTGAACACATACAATGATTAAATGGAGAGAGACAGTAAATGTTTTTCCTCCGCCTCGCGAGTGAGTTTCAACGGTTAACCGTTGACCTGATGGACTGATGGTCCCACTGTGCGGTCACCTGAACACCTGACCCCTCTGAGCCGTGTCTGAGTCCTGATTGGCTCTTACCAATGACTGACAGTTAATCTTTGATTTAGATTGACCCCATTGGCTCAGACGAAGCCCCTGATCTGTGATCCTGCTCTCGTGCAATCTGCACTTTTCTAACCTTTGCACACACGCTAGACACAAAATACCCAAAAAATACACACACCTTCGCGTACATATTTTTACACGCACACACCTTTATGGACACACCTCTTTGCTATGATTCAATACACTCCTTCCTATGTCATGGTAATTGATTTGACAGTTTTATAATTGGTAGTTGGTGTGTTACAGATTATTTATAGCTCTCTATCATTTGTACTTTAATCTCATCTATCCATCATTCTCTGGTCTTTATGCTAAATAGACTTTCTTCTCGCCTGTTTACTCAGTCGTTAAGGAGTGGGGCTGGTTTCAATAGCAGCTGAAACTCCAGCACACTGTTGACCACACACTGTGACTTTCATCTCTCTCTCCCTTTCACCCCAACTGCTCTCTCTATCCCTCACTCCCTCTTTTCTTTGCTCTTTTCAGAGCACTGGGGGGAGTTTTTAAGACAGAAACTTTCGAAGCGAGTGGCGCTCTCTCATCTGGCTGTTTTTCCTCTCAGTCGTCTCTCTATCTGCTCTCTTGACTGCCCAGGAAGGTGTGTGATGTTTGCTTAAGTTAAGCTGTGCTAGGAACATGTTCACCGTTGTTATGTACAAAAAAACACACGCACATGCCCAAATACACACATACACACACACACACACAAACGTATGCACAGTTGTAGTCTTGTGCTGACATGACATAAATCAGTCAAGTGGTAACTCCCAGGCAGAATTTCCAAATGTCAGATTAAAACAACATGAGGAAGTATTCAAACCTCAGTTTGAACATTTCCTGCTGTTTTTTTTTCTCCCAATTTCTGCCACTCTAAGCAGAAAACCATTAAAACCCCTGAAAACTACTTTTCCCATCAACCCCCTCTCCTCCCACTGTGTCTTCATGAGACACAGAGTGAAGATATGCAGTAACTTAGTTTATGTATTTATCAGTGGTGGGAAAAGTATTTAGATCCTTTAAGTACCAATAAATTTATGTAAAAGTATTATCAACAAAATGTGCTAGTATCAAAATTAGAAGTGCTTGTTATGCAGAAAAAAAGAAATACCCCCTGTGACTGATATATTTGTCGTTATATTATATGAATTATTAACTTGCTAGTATTGACCCATCAATGCGTACCTAACATTTTACTATTGTAGCTGGTTATGGTGAAGTGGGTTTTAAGTATTTTATCTACTGTAAGGTATTTAGTCCAGTGACTTCCAACCTAGGGGTTGAGTACCTCCAGAGGGCCACCAGGTAAATCTGAGCGGAATGATTAATGGGAAGGAAAAAGGCAGTTTTTGAAATGAGAGTTTAAATGAGAACGAGAATGACTGTGATTTTATTAGTCACAAGCCAAAAAGATTGGGACAACATTGGTTTAATCTTTAACGAATAATCTTATTGTATTTCTAAAATGTAAGATCTGAGGAGACACTAAAAACTAGTAACTGCAGCTGTCAGATAAATGCAATAGACAAAAATAATAAAGTTGCAAAAAATGGAAATACTCAAGTACCTCCAAGTTATTCTGTATGTTTGTGTATTTTACACACAAAAAACTTCCTACTGAAATTCTTGTGTCTGTGGGATCTGCCCATGAACACACACACAAAGTACCTGTTTTAGCTCCACCCTCATCAGCTCTCATGCTTGCAGCTTTGGTTCAGTGTGTGTGTGTGTGTGTGTGTGTATAGAGGAGGCTGGCCTCTGTGCTCAGTGCCCTGCTGTACCTGTCTCTCATGGAGGTGGACTAACACTCCCAGAGCAGGCGGCCAAGCAGCGGAGGGCTGTGAAGCAACAGGGGTAGCTATCCTCCCATCTGACCACTCTCCGCTTCTCCTTCCTCTTCTCTTTTCCCATCTGCTGTGATATCCTTCTCCAGATTTCTGCTTTGGTTCAGTCTCACTTCCCTCTCTCTCTCTCTCTTTGGCTGTCTTTGGTTTTTTGGGGATACTTCAACCTTGAATGATTTGATTGTTACTTAGCAGTTGTATGAATTTCTCTCACATTTAAAGGCAGGTTGCATAGTGTTTGCATGACTCAGCTGCTGTAATGTTATCTATTAGCTGTGTATTATGTGTAAAACAGCAGCATTGGAGCCTTTGTAAGCATTGGTGTTTCACTGATCCTCTTCTGCTTCCTTGTGACCCTGTTGTTAGTGGCTGCTGGGTGGACGCTGAGAGTCGATCGCCTCCACGTGTCCACATGTGTGTGCATACATCTAAGATGGCGGCATCCTTAGGCCTGTTTTCTTCAGTGCACTGTAACAGTGTCACTCAGGATAGAACAGCAAACTAAGAGACGCATTGTTCCTTACTTTTGAACACACACTTGGGTTTCTTTGCTGCAGTAAATTGGGAGCCAAAGAGCGGTTTGTTGGCTGACAGACTTCTGAATAAGATCTGCAACTGCTCCCAAGAAAAACACATGATAGCAGTGTTGATTTAATGTCAGGTCAGTGACATGAAAAATGAAATATCCTTCCTCTCTCTAATTTAGAGGAACTATGCTTTAATAATGCCAGGCCTCATTTGTTATTTGAGAAAAATAATGGAATTTGTGCGCAGTAGTCCATCTGTGTTTATGGTATAAAAGCCTTTTTGCCTCCTCATAAAGCAATTCAGTCCTCAATGATGTGCTGTTAATACGTAGAGAATCAGGTGCTTCTATCAATCATAAACACAGTGTAATAGTTAATCTCCACAGCTATAACTAGAACACTTTAACCCAGTAGGTCGGCGCTGTTAGCCAATAAAATCCTTGCAGTGTGCAGGTTCCCAAATGTGCTCCTCTGAGTTCACAACCTTTGAACCAGGTGAACTCTCTCAATGTCTGTGTCGATTATATTTTACCTAATAGCCACTAGCTGTTCCTGTTGTGCTGCAACAAAGAGGGAATATCACAAGTATGTTGTTATAACTTTTCTTTCTAAAATTCTAGTTTCTTAATAACCGAGGCGTCATCTGTAAATCTTTATGCCCTCTGTGAGGAAAGGCTGTGATTTGTGTTCGTCTTGGTTAATCATCCACCGGTTGCGCCCTCAGTTTTCTTGCTCTCTCTCTCTCTCTCTTCCACACACACACACTTGCATATACACATACACAATTGCATACACCATGTATAAGGTCAGAGTTTTCTAAAAGGCACAGATCAAGCAAATGATTGTTTTTGTCTCTTTCTATTATTTTCCTCTATTTCCTCTTTCATGATTCACCACTTCCCCACTTTTTTGTTGCTTCCTGCCATCTTTATTTTTCTGGATACACACTTTTTCAGATACACTTAGATGCCAAAAGATCTCACATGCATGCTCACTATTCTCATTTTCTTAATATTGTGCAAAGGAAGGGAGATTAACAACACGATGAGATTTTTTTGCTTCACTTCTGACACACTAAGCGCTGTGATTTCCTGATTCTCCCCCAAGAAAGGAAAAACCTCAGCACAACAGTGGTCAGCACTGAGGAAGTTAGGAATATCTCCAAGTGGTCAAAAGCAGGAAGAAACTCACTCGACGCTGAGACTGAACACTGAATACATGACATTTTTCACACACACAAAATGTTCAAAATGTTTTACAGTCAGCCTCACTGCTTCACATGGCTTCTTTTTATCGCCGAACAGAACTCCCAGAGTGAATATTGTCCTCCCTTTGTCATCAGTCTGGCAAGATAAGGCTGATAAGAGATGGAGTCATGTTAGCACTTCACACAATAGAAGGAACAGAGGGAGGGCACATCGAGCCGTGGAAGCAGAAGGAAGGCAACACAGAAATAAGCAACAAAAAGCCTGTTTTAATGTGATAGGCTACTGAGAAAACCTTGAGTGATTTTTTTAAAAATTTGTGCAATAAAGGGAACTGCATCCTGAACAGAATCAGAATGCGTCTCCACATAACAGATGTCAATACAACTTTGTCAAAATGAATGTTTTTATATAATCTAATGTCATCTTGACCTATGTCAACGTGCAGCAAGCAACTACTGGCTAAAGATAGAAGGAGGAAACAACATCCTGTCTTTCCTCATTCTTGCTGTTTAGTTTTCCTCTTTGCCCCTGTTTTGACCTTATTTTCTTCTGTACACATCAATAAATGAATGAATAAGTATTATTTTTAAATGTACGGCATGTCCGCATCCCTCTTTTTTCCATAAACCTGACATTTGTATCACTCTCGCTCTTCTGTGGATGAGGTGTGAGCTAGTTTTCAGGTAATTCTAGGCCCTCCAGCCTTGGGCGAACTAACAAGTGAACAGGTGTGTGTGTGTGTGTGTGTGTGTGTGTGTGTGTGTGGGAGAGCGGGATATTGGGTCAAGTCAAATGAGTGTGTGTTACCATGGTTGCTTGGCTTAGTAGTGTTTTACCTTTGTTGACTGCCTCAGCTATCTCCATCAAAGTCTGGGCAGTCTTGTGACGCACAAAAATGCACACACACACACACACACACACACACACACACTACCTGCCCAACTAGCACAAGGTTGTTTTTTATTTGGCCTATTTGCTTACATGACGTTTAGCCTGACAAAAAGTTGTTTGCTTCGTAGTCTGCTGTGATTGGTTGCCTCAGTGTCGTACGCAGCGTGGAGATTTGGGGATTTAAAATGCTGTGGATTTTTCCGTTCTGAATGCGGGCAGTGTTGGAAAATAACAGAGTAAGAGGTTTATGCTCGGGAAGCCGATTTCTGATTGTTCTCTGTTCCTTTTATAGGGCTGCAGCCCTTAATGAAGTGGCGCACACACAGAAACACGCACACAGAAAAAGCTGCACCCACATGCAGTATAACACTGCTGATAAAGGGGTTGATAGTCCAACACCCTCTTGTGGTGAGTGTGTGTGTGCATCAGGTTCATGATAAGATAGATTAATGTGCACAGCTTTTTGTCACACTGTGGAGCCAGTGGAGTCATATTTTACGCAAAATTCCTCATATAGTTTAACTCTAACTTACTTCTGAGACACACACGCACGGACACACACACACACACAATGAGCATGTGACCTAGTTGTACTCAGTGAACCTTGAGCTGGAGGCTTCAGGGTTTACAGCCCTTCATTCTCTCTGATAGGGGTCATAGGTCAGCAAGGGATCTGAAGAACTCAACAAAACAAGGTTGTAAAACCACTGATAGGAGAAGGTGCCCCAGGGATTTATAGATGCCATATTTTCATTGTTCTGCTCAGGTCACATAATGTGCCCTGGTGAGTTCGTTAGGTAGGTAATCTAGCATGTGATTGTTCTTATTAATTGCTGATCATTTTGACTCAACAAGCAGCCATATTATGGGTTTTGTACAGACATATTTTAAAAGGTGGCTTATTATTTTTTTTTGTGCTTTCTCTCTTAAACTGCAGTTGCAACTTACAATTTTTTATAATTTGACAAACCGGAGATCTCTCTTTGCCCTCCTCAGGCCCCAGCTCTGATTGGATGGTTTTGTCAGAATGACAGCCGAAGATCCTGCTTCCTCCTCGACCATGAGCAATAACACTGCCCCCTCCAAACCCTCTGGTGCCTCCCACCACTCTCTTCATGGACAGATCAACATCCCAGAGGGAGTTGCAGGTGCTCACAATGAGGCTGCACTGGTGGCGCTGATGGAGCGTACTGGCTACGGTATGGTCCAGGAAAACGGTCAGCGTAAATATGGCCCTCCTCCTGGCTGGAATTCCGCATCTCCACCAAGGGGATGTGAAATCTTTGTGGGCAAGATCCCACGGGACGTTTATGAGGATGAGCTGGTCCCGGTGTTTGAGTCTGTTGGACGCATCTATGAGATGCGGCTGATGATGGACTTTGATGGGAAGAATCGAGGGTATGCATTTGTGATGTACACAGAGAAACATGAGGCCAAGCGGGCTGTACGCGAGCTCAACAACTATGAGGTGCGGCCAGGCCGGCTGCTGGGGGTCTGCTCCTCTGTGGACAACTGCCGTCTTTTCATCGGTGGCATCCCCAAGACCAAAAAGCGTGAGGAGATCCTGGAAGAGGTCTCCAAGGTGACAGAAGGGGTATTAGATGTGATAGTTTATGCCAGCGCTGCAGACAAGATGAAGAACCGAGGCTTTGCCTTTGTAGAGTATGAGTCACATCGTGCAGCCGCCATGGCTCGCAGGAAGTTGATGCCTGGACGCATTCAGCTTTGGGGCCACCAAATCGCAGTGGACTGGGCTGAGCCAGAGATTGATGTGGACGAAGACGTGATGGAGACAGTGAAGATACTCTACGTCAGGAATCTTATGATGGAGACCAGTGAAGAGACAATCAGACAGGTGTGACTGGCTGACTGTTCAATTTCAAGTTTTCATTATGCATGCTTTCATTGGTTTACCATTCTTAACCAATCACTCATTTTCTCTGCCAACCAGGTGTTCAGCCAGTGGAATCCTGGATGTGTTGAACGTGTGAAGAAAATCCGTGATTATGCCTTCGTCCACTTTAACTCTCGGGACGATGCTGTCCTGGCCATGGACCACCTCAATGGCACAGAGGTGGAAGGGTCCTGCATCGAAGTGACACTCGCCAAGCCGGTTGATAAAGAGCAATACTCCCGCCAGAAGGCCTCCAAGGGGGCTTCTGCCACTCCAGAAGCTACTCAGCAGAACTATGTTTACCAGTGTGATCCCTACACATTGGCCTACTATGGTTATCCCTATAACACCCTCATTGGACCCAACAGGGACTACTTCGTCAAAGGTTAGAATTCATTCTTTCTTACTTTTGTACCAGTAAGGATCAGTTGCAAAAGCCACAGTGTTTCTCTGAAAAGCCATCTGTTTTTGTAAATGTTGGCGACAGCAGAAACTCTTTGGACAAATGCACTGCTAAAGATCTCATAATGATATCCAAAAGATGCTATTGTAGGAATAGTGAAAACAAACACACCCCATCAATAGGGAGCTATGATTTTTAAATAGTCATGATGACTAGATAGTAATGATTTAATCTTTGTTGACAATGCAATTAGTTTAATACAAGTTTTAAATCTTTAACTTGATGAGGGTTTGTGGCTTAAAATCAGAGATGTTGTTAAAAGACAAAGACAAAACAAGGTGATGGACCAATGAAGGCTAATCCCATTACCTTTGATGACTGATTATATGTGGTCTTTGGGTGGTAGCAGGAAAATCTATTTGACTTTCAACAATCATTGTGTTTTGGTTTTCTCTCCAAAGGATCCCCAATGATACAGAACAATGGTAATCTCTCACATCCTTATTCCTACTTATTCCTTCAATGAACAATGGGCTTTCTTGCCATGTGACCAACTATACATTTTCTAACACCATCATTTTCCTGCTGTGCTTTCACCTCCCATTTCATGCTGGGTTATCACAGAGATCAAAACAAAACTCAGAACATCTCGGAATACCATTTCACAGTGCCGTGAACTTGCATAGCTGCATCTAATTCAAGAGTCAGAACAATACTCAGGAAAAGGCCAAACTGGACCCCAAGAACTCCAAGAATTCTGTTCTCAAACAAATATTGCTGAGAAATTTCCAGTGGCAAATTCACTTCATGGGCAGATTACCTTAGAGCTACATGAATGTTCTTGCTACCTCAGCCCTGACATTTTGAGTGGGCATTTCAAAAAAGTTCTAAACCCATCATAAAATCTTGCCTTACATGTTGCCCCTCATACCTTTTGGTGCAAGTTGCCCCTGCTGCCCGAGTCCTAAACCACAATCCCTGTCATCATATTACTTTAATTGTATTTTAAGCAGGTACTGTGCGAGGTCGTGGTCGTGCTGCTGCAGGTAATCGTACCCCTGGACCACGGGGGTCGTACCTGGGGGGTTACTCTGCCGGTCGTGGCATCTACAGCCGCTACCATGAAGGCAAGACCAAGCAGCCCGAAAAGCCCTATGAGCTGATGCCCAGTCTGGAGCTCGCTGCCTCTGTCAACCCCGTTGGCATCAAACCTGGCACAAGTCAGTGAGATAGATATATCCATCCATATTATTGCCCATCTCAAAAGCCTTTATTAAACCTTCCAGCTCATAAGTTTCCGTCTCTCTCTCCTTTGTGGTTGTTGATTATGGTTGTTGCTGGATGGTCAGGTGCAAAAGGACTTCCTTTCTCTTTACAGTAAAGAGCAATGGCACGAAATCTGTCCTTTCTAGCATGACCAAAAAGCAACAGCTATGTTTCGTCTCTCATTCTTTCCTTTTTCGTCCATAAATTTGTCTCATTGGGTGTTCAGACCATAAACAGCACTGTGTTAAAAGGGCACAAGGGATTAATCTACCTGGAACGTATTTTGTATTCATGCAAATGTTGATTTTTTTGCCTGATGAGACTACATTTTTTGGTGTTTGTTTTTTTTTGCTGCAGTTTTGGTACCCCCAAAGCAGTGGCTTCATTAAACTGAATGAAGAAGCAATACTTTTTCACACAGTGCTGTTGTCTGTCTGAACATGGCCATATTGATGTGGGGATCAATGCTTCCACAACCTGCTTTTACTCATGCATTCAACTCCACATTTTTACTGAAAGTTGGATGACAATATCTTGTCTTTTAGTTAGGCCTGAACCACTATAGATGAAAAGCAAATATGTATCTCACAAAAGATTAGCTTTTTCTATTCACAATATGAAGTTATTGTGTGTCAACTCAAAGATTTTTGTTCTCTGTAGAAGTTGCTTTAGTTTTGTAAGCAATGCAACAGTTTCAGTGAAGAACGGAGTTGAAATGCAAAACTAACGCACAAAGTAGAGATTTTTTTTTCTATCATGTCCAATCTATTCTAATCACTTAAAAGATAATACCAGTGTTATGTAGGGTTGAGCCCCATCCACTGCTGTATACATTTAGTTTACATGATCCAGATCATCATGATTTTGTAATGCACGCTGTATATGATTGGCTTTTTGACATTTGTTTTGATTTGTAAATTTGTAAATTGTCTACAGTGTAAAACATAGGCTGAATCTACCTGCTGTCCCAGCAAAGAAGAATATGACAATGAAGACATAAGGTGGCTTGTTTTTAAGGGATTATTTCCTGCTGGAAAATTATATTTCTTTCTGTTTTCCTTGTTTCCTGACAGTAAACCAAAGGAAATAGAATTGCATTGATACTAATTAGGGTAAAAATCCAACACACATAAGATCATAAAACAGAAAGTATAACAGAAATTTTTTTTTCATGTTTATGTGGGTGGATCATCTGAATTCTAAATTTCACATGTATTTTTATGCACTGGTATTATTCTTTAATCTTCAACTTTGTTGCTAAACACAAAAGTTACTAAAACCTACCAGATTGTTTTTCATCATAAGTTAAATATTGAACTACTCCTCACTATTATTGATGTCATATATTTGGTGAGCCCAGGTCCATCTTCTGAAGTGGACTTTCTTGATGCTCCTTCTGGAGCAATTTGACCCCAATCTTGAGGGTCTCAGTCTTAGTTGCAGTCTGTGTGGAATCACAGGATCACCACCAGATTGAAAAGACTTTTGTCCATCTGAAACAATGACCGACGTTGTGTTCGTTGTGTGTGTGCGCGCATGTGTATGTGTGGGTATGTGTGTGCGTTGGATCATTGAGGTTAATCCACAGTTGAGCGCCATCATAATCCGAATCACACCACAACGCCAATTTGTGTAATTTATTATTTTTTCCCTTCTTGCCTAAATTGTTTCCTTGAACTTTCACTCCTTTCATAGATTACCGTCAGATCTACGTGTGCTTGTTTCTGTTTGAGCATGGGTGCATGTATGTGTTCGTCTCTTTCCTGTATTGTCAATGCAAACCTATCAACCATCTCTTGCTATACTCTGCTGTCTGCAGTGGCTCACTCTATTATCCGAGCTCTCATTCTTGTGTCTCTTTATGTGCAGTGGCATTGCCGACTCTGGGTGGGCAGTACCCAGTGTTCAGTACGGCTCCTGCGGCCAAGCTGATGGAGGAGGGGAAGGTGCACACGGTGGAGCACCTTATCAACCCTCTGGCCATGCAACACCCTGAACACACCACCGCCACTGCTGCTGCTGCTGCCACCGTCCTACCGGCGGTCTCCACCCCTCCACCTTTTCAGGTGTGCACTATGACACTGTTGTATGTTTCAGACACATAAAAATGAATAGGATTCATGGTGATAAAAATGTATGTGTATTATTTTCACTTACAAAAAGCATGAATGTCATTGGCTACAGAAAGAGCTATTTCTCTTTACTATGTATTTTTATATTTGTAATGCAAATTGCAGATTTGGTTTACTCCTGGTGGTTTTACTTAATGTAAAAAAAAACTTGCCTTGTTGATTCATTACGACCTACAATTTTTAGATTATTTGACACACCTCACAATTCAGTGCATTCATTCAATTAATACACAATGAATGCAATCAGTGTAAATTGTCATATTTACTATATTCCCCCTTCTCTTTTTCCTGCATTTCACAGGGCCGTCCAATCACCCCTGTCTATGCCATGGCCCACAACGTACAGCGTATCCCAGCAGCCGGTGGTCTTTATGGAGCTGGATATGTCCCCATCACAAACTACGCTGCCAACACAGCGGCTTTGGCTGCCCTGCAGAAGAATGCAGCGGTGGCGGCTGCAGCTTATGGAGGATACACAGGCTACGCGGTGCCACAGGCCTTCCCTGCCACGGCCTTCCAGCTGCCCATCCATGATGTCTACCAGACATATTGATTATGAGGGTCAGATCACTGCCTGCGACTGAACGACAACCGCAACGTAGAGTCTGTCCCATCATACAGAAGCATCACTTGAACTCGTGAACATCCAAAAGCTCTAAAGGAATGTCATTGAAGCAAATATTCAGAAAACAGACAGTGAAACAATGACATCTCATATCTGTCCCAACTACTGGCCTCAGTATATCCTGGACCCAAGGCAACCACATGACAGGCTTAATTATGCAGCATCACTGTAAAACAATCATAGAGGACAGACTGAGGAAACCTACACGTATGTGGTGACAATCTCCCCCCTACAACAAGAATTACTCACAATAACAACAGTCCCATCACTCCATGTTGCTCTCTCTCTCTCTCTCTCTCTTTGTGTCTCTGACCACCCACCTTGTTGCAACTGCAACAAAAACACTGAAGGTACATTAAAGTATTTATGAAGAGAAGATGCATATTTAAGGTTTTATTCTCTGTAGGTCTTTCTTACTATTGGGGTGCAGCAAAGATAGAGCTTTACACCATGTCTAAAATTGTTTTAAGAAAGAAAAGGTAATTGAGAGAAAGTAAAAGTACAACAGGAACTACTGACAAGAGATGATACCACTGAAGGCAACTGTTTTTATGGATGTACTAATGTTTTTTTTAGTATTTTTTTCCCATTAATATATAGTGTTTAGCCAATTCTACATGCTGTAGGTGATGCTGTCCGTCCATGCTGGTTGAATGTGTATGCTTCAAACATGCCTGTGTGGTACTTTTTGGATTATTTGGTTTTATTTGTGTTTTTGGTTGTTTTAAATGAAGGTTCTAAGTCTTGTGTTCATTTGCCTATAATTAGTTTGCTTGTTTTCTCCTCTTTCACTTTTGGAAACATAGTATATCTTGGTTTTATTTGAAGAAACGTTGCCAGCTGAATAATATTATTGTGACAGATTCCTTGGGGAACAAAAACTAGAGAAAGAAAACTGGAAAGCCTTTTCAATGATGGGCAACAATGTTTATTATGATAGTGAGCGACATGTACATGGAGATGTTTTGCATCCTCAGAAACTTCGCTGACAGGGGACTAAGACTGAACACGTTAGTTGTTTTGTTTCTCATTTATGTTTATCTTTATTATTGTTTTTTTTTTATTGTTTGACTTTTTGAAAGGTGAACAAATATGGACAGAAATGAGAGACATTTTTCTATATGGACTGGAGCACTCTCACTGTAAGAGCTCCTGCATTTGCCAATGCCATCCAAAAAGCTCAAGGCCACAAACACTCCAGTCTCATGATATTAGAAAGATTGTGCCTGACTACAGTGCCTTACATTTGCATAATGTATGTGCTGCCCTATGCCTTTCACTGTGCCTTTCATAACAAAGCGAAGCCCCTGTGGTTGGTACAAAGAGGAAAGCCTCACGTGAAAACTGGAGATTTCTCCATTTATATCTCCAATCAACCAAATTTGTGGTATCACTGTATTGTGGTGAGATGAGTAGGTTTCAGTCTCTGCACTCAGATGTGACAAGGCTACCTCTCTCCTGTAGTCTCTTCTCTGAATGCTCCTGCAGTAACACTCCCTGTATGTCTGTCCCCTCTTTATTTCTCGTCCTCCAAACTGTGCTTGACCGTGGTGCACTTAAAACGTATTTATAAAAAGGCAAGAGATTGCGACTTTCAGATGAAGAGCTATTGAATACCGAGTATGAATTCATTTGTGAACTGGGCTACTTTCAATGTCTGTATGTGAGTTTTTCTTCACCGACCAGTAAAACATAAAATAACCCTGATGAATGTTTAGTAGGCACTTTTTAAACTCTGCAGTGTGTTGAAAACAAGTGTAATATTGGACTGGGAATAACTGGAGCAATACCTCACGCTGAAATATACAAATAGCCAAATAGCCATGCATGTATGTCTCACAACACGCAAACATGCACACAAACAACGGATGCAAGCAGCTGCTGATCATGAAGTCACACTCCACAACAGCCATCTTCATATAAGAGCATGCAAAAAACACTTGTATGCTGGCTTACATTTGTAAACCAGTTCTTGTGATTTTGAATTTTCCTATCCAATTTTTTATTCACTGTGTATATGCAGATTTTTTACTGCCTTTTACCCAGAAAAAAAACAAGAGGTGTTTGAGGATGGCCTGGATTTTGAGATTGTAAACGAGACCATGAGTACGATTTTGGTCCAAGAAATTACATGAAAAGATTGATCATCCACAGCAAACAAGATATTTTTGTTCAAGCCTCATTTCACTCCATCATCTCCATTTGGCTACTGCTTTTATTATTTTCTTGTATGATGACAATAAGTCAGGATATATTTAATATATGCATTACATGTGTTGTGTATGAAGTAAGAAGAAAAGGTATAATATATTCTAAAACATATTTCTTTTCTTTATTTACACTTGTTTAGGGATAAAAAGTCAGAGTAACAAAAGTAGAAAAAAAATGTTTTTTTGCCAAAGTGTCCAATAGTTTTTAAAAAATTCAAGGTTATTGTGTTTTTGTTATGTGTAATATTCTGTTTTCTATTTTGAGCTGGATTTGGTGTTATGAGTGGGAACACAAAGGCCTTCTCCATCATCTGCATTTTGTCAGTTTTAACAAGACAAAACTAAAACTCCATTGTGTGTGTTACAAGCCATTGGCACTGTGAGCTGCTGGTGTTGCAACGCCGCATGTCAGTTTTAGCTAAACTGTCCAAGGTCTAATGGTAATCTAACAGCCATCCAAACTTCATGTGTTAGATGGCAGAAAACCTTCTGGTTCTGTCTCCCACTCAAAACACCTGTTTTGCTTTCTATTGCCTGCATTTCATCCACACTACAGCAGGAGGATGAACTCCTCCTGCTCCTTGTGTTAGTGGTGTGGAGCTACATATGCCTAGTTTAACATAGGTGTTACCATTTAAACTCTTCCTAGTGTGTGCCTTATTGCCAAGATGTGCCCTTTGCTATACCTTTGTAGACCTATGCAGACTGTTTTCTATCTGAAGGTTTGTTTAAAAAAAAAAAAGCTTGTTCGGTCTTGTTATATTTATAGTGATAAAGTAGATAAATAAAGCATTTTCAAAAGGATGTAATACTGTCTTTCATTTTTTTACTCTACATATTCCCTTTGTTCAAACACTCCAACACTATCTAAACTACTCTACGTCAGCCTAGTTTTATATTAAACCACACAACTATAAAAAGTGTGAAAAGGGTCAGACATTTCTTGAAGGACTTTGACTCCCACCTCTGTGATTGGAAACCCACCCCTGACCTCATACATCAGCTACTATTAAGCAATGTGTCACGGTGGACAGAGGAGAGAGAGCACAGTGTTTGGAGAATGTTTCATAAATGTCTCTGTGCCGGGTCAACTTTACTCTAGAAACATGTTGTACCCCGACGAGCAGCTCAGGGAGGCTTTTAAGAACATAAGTAGCCTTCATCATGCAGGACAAAATGTGGAGGAGGGCAGTTACAGGTACATGGAGTTTTTATACAGTGTCAGCACCTGTCAGCCAGAAGTTTAACCATTAAAATGTGGTGACAGAATAAACAACCAGCTTAACTAGTAATACCTGTAGTAGCCTATTGACTGCCTACCAAGTCCACTGTTGGGAAGTGACTAAATGCATTTACTAGAGTGCTGTAATGAAGTACAATATCAAAGTACTTGTACTTTACTTGAGTATTTCCTTTGTATGCTACTTTTTACTCCTCTACATTTATCTGACAGCTTGAGTTACTACTTACTTTACAGATTAAGATGAATAATACAAAATATAATTAGTATTTAGGTATTTAGTTAATCATTAGTTACAATGACTAAGTCTTATTTTTAATAGCAGCATTAATATGATAGATACCAAGAAATTGATGCGATTCAAGTTTGATCATGTTTTGGGCGCATGAACACTTTTCTTCTTCACTGCTGATGTTGTGTACATGTGTGCAGTGATCACCCACTAATAGAAATCACACAGTAAACATTTGCTTCTTGTTTTAACATGCATATGATTATGTAATCTTGAGAGAACAGTGTTATACTTAATGTGCAAATCACTCAGAAGTAGCATAACTACCTCATAAATCAAAGCATGTGGTTACCTGCTATTAATAATAAAAATATTGGCATTGGTATCAATATTGGTAATTCTGGCCCTGGTATTTATAAGATCAGAAACTACTTTTGTGTTTTTGCCCTCCTGTTAACTACAATTCCACATGATGGTTTGTGGAGCCACACAGCTCCATGCTCTTGATCAACGTATGTTCAATAAACCTTTACAGACAAGAAGCAAGAGTATGTTTATTTCCCAGGAGTATCATCGCCAACATACTACCTTAATAATCCCATCAACACCACATCTGATTTATCACACTGAACAATGGCAGGAGAATTATTTTAGACCAAGTTTAAGAGACTTTATGCTGTCAGACATGAGTTATATAGTTAAGACAACACTGCCCTCTGGTGGTGAATGGACCCCATGGCTGAGGGCAGCATGCAGCAGAGCGGTACAGTTCACACCAGACAGTGCAGGTTTTTCACTGGCAGCCATGTTAGCTCCACAGCCATCAATGCAGAATAACGTAGGAAACCACATTTAGTCTTTTTTGAGTTCAAAATGTGAATTCAACACATGCAAGGAGAAGATTTTACCCTGCAGTCTGAGTGTTGAGTAAAATATTGTTATTTATTAATTTATTTGGCACAGAATACAAAAAATACTGCAGGCTTGGGAATAAAATGCACTGAAAATAATAAATCCTTCTGGTTTTATGTGTGTTATTATGTCTGGCATGGAAAGTATTCTGCATGCATAGAGTTTAACATAATTATATTAATATTGTATAATTTATTTTTGTGCTACATAAATTAAATTTTGTTGCCAACCACAGGCAGGATCTTATATTCCTTTAAAAAAAAAAAAAAAAAAAATCCTAAACCGATAATATGATGACAAAAAATAAAGAAATATCCTTAAAACAAAAGTCCGAGCTGTGGTGATCTAAATCACACTACAGTTCCCATGATGCCCCAGTAGTCGTTCATGCGCGCAGTGTCTGTGCGCGGCTGCTGTCATTTTTGCAGATTTACAAATAATCAGCTACAGAGTGACTCCATCTGTAAAAGGCACAAGGGGAAAATCCAGATGAGTTTTACAGCCGCTGAAATGCGCCGCCGCTCCTGAACGTAACCTCAGTTTATATTTGGCTTAAAGGAGACGCAACAAAGCGCACAAAATGGCTGCGCTTCAGGCCCGGACGAATAAGTAGGTTTACTATAGCTTTAAGAAGGCGAAAATAGTGTCTGCTTCTTTAAAATGGTATCGGTTTATTGCTGAATAGATAATTAAGAAAAGTTTTTAAATGTCTAATCAATAAATATGTGCATTTAATTTGCGGCTAACCCAACGCACTCACAGAAAATGTCCCACTGTTGGATAAAGGCCGCCTACAATCAAAACGTCTTTTAACCAGATGAGGTCCGTTTTTCCTCAAATCGCCTGTAAACCTGCTTGACTTGAAGCGGAATTTGAAGCAACTGTTCGGCTGAAGCGTCCTCACGGTGATGGAAGCGGCCGGCGACCGAAACGGGGATGTAAATAAAGGTGAAGAGCCGGCAGAGGACAAGGCCGCAGAGCAGACCCCGGCCGCCAGTACGACCGTTACCCCGCGGAGGGGGCTCCGAGAGCGGGGGGCGGGCCGCCCGAGGTCCGGCGTCTCCGCTGCGTTGACAGACGTTAACGGAGCGGCGTCGAGCCCGCAGAGCTCTGGACGGGTTTTAAGAGACAGGTCAACGAGGGCAGTACCGGCCTGGCTGAAGGACACCAAGAGCGAGGACGACGAGGACGAACCGAGCCTGGACAGCACCGGAGCGAGCAAGCGGAGGAAAGTTTCCAACTCGAAGCGGAAGAAAAACTCAGAATCAGCGGCTTCGGCTGAGGCTGGAGGGGGGGTCGCAGGTGACAGCCTTCAAGGCACAGGGTGGGTTTTTAATTGAACAATCCCAGCTAATGGGCATTTGTTTACAACGAGCCTGTCAGAGTTAACTTGTGTGTTTATGTCTGTGGGGTCAGTTCCTGTCAAAAGCACGCCTTCAGCATAGCTCGTCCCCTTTCTGCAGCTCTGCATGGGGAGGGTGGAGTAAAACTTACCTGGCTTCACAAATTGTCATATTTCTATTCAGTGCTGCTACTTTTAAGTGCATTGTTGTGTTAAAGATATGATGGCAGGTGGAGGAAATGTCAGATCTAAGTGTTTTTGTCTCCTTTTTGCAGCTCAGAGGAGCCCAAGAAACCTGCCACAGATGCTCAGGGTAATCAGAGAAAAACTCTTATATTCCTCTTTCTGCATCTACATTTAAGTTAAATCTTATTCTATACCCTTGCAAGTAGATTATGCGTGCATTTCAAACACAGCTGGCTTGTGTGTGTAGTTGTGTCTGCATATGTCTACCACACTTCATTCATTATGTTTGATGGCATGCTTCTACTCCATCACTCCAGCTCTTCCCTCCAGACGTCCCCCAGCCCAGACTCGTGCCAAGCCCCCGTCTGGCAGGGCTGTCCGCGGCTCTGCCAAGCCTGTGTGTAAGACTGAACCTGGAATGGAGAATCCAGCTGGTGAGCAACCTGTTGACAGTCAGCTACAGTGGTTCAGCATGTGGGCCTATAATTCACGCAGAAGCACTGGGGCGTCATGCTTGCTACTGTTTTTCAGGATATTATTTATTCTGTAGAACACCCTCAGTGACATCTTACTTAATTGATATGGGATGGTTGTGATTATGGATTTTCAGTGTAACTAATGGGATCAGTGCTGCATGTTAAGTGCCTTCTACTTCCAATAACTTAGAGAGAATGCAGTAGACTGCAATAAAAATGTTTTTGTGTTTTATGCATTCTTGCCATTCCCCATTTTTGCATAATATTACACACATTTGTTCATATATCTAAAATTGAAGGTTCTAGTGGCTTTT
Source organism: Holacanthus passer (assembly GCA_025331565.1). Lineage (NCBI taxonomy): Eukaryota > Metazoa > Chordata > Actinopteri > Pomacanthidae > Holacanthus > Holacanthus passer. The sequence continues at coordinate 1,607,389 of JAFREQ010000050.1, read as the reverse complement.
GTTGTCTCTCTTAAACTAATTTCATTCTCTCTTTGTCATGCAGCAGCAGAAGGGGAGTTAAACAATAAAGAGAATTATGAAATGTAAGTATTTTGGGCCCTTTGGGTAAAATATGATATGAACATTGCAAGTGTTGAGGTCTATATTTAGATAGTCTGACTCTGTAGGGTTATGCAGTATCATTTTAAAATGTAATAAAGAATTATACATGTATATGCTTAACATTAAAGAGGCTGCATAACATTGTTATATATCAAATGCACCCGTAAAGTAGCAAATGTTTGGGTACCCCTGGTCAAAATTTATGTTACTGTGAATAGCTAATTTAGTAAAACATGAACTAATTTCCAAAAGGAGGCGCCTGTGGCTGTTGATTGTTGGGACAAGGTTTGAGGAGTGAGTATTTAAAAAGCTTTAAAATTTGCATCACTTGGCCTTTCCTAATGATGATTGCAAACAAGCCGTAGCCCGAACAAGCTAATTAAAACATGAGACCTTTTTAAAAATGATTTGAGAGTCTTCTTATTGTAGATTACAAAATTGATCTTGCTTAAAATGTTAAAAATAATATTTCATCTTTAACTTAATGCGTTTTGGAGATTAGTTCATCTTTTATTTACTGTTCACAGTAACACAAATTTTTACCAGTGGTGCTCAAACTTTTTCTCGTCATTGTTCTGATATTTATGGCCCACTGAGCCTGGGGCATTTTAAGTATACTATATTATGAAAGAGTGATGAAGTGAGAGTTTGGTACTGTGTTTTGATGATGACTCCGTTTCACACTTGTGCTGTCTCAGTAAAAAGAAAGAGAAGGAAAGCGAGGATGTTGCTGAGCCAGTCTTGGATGATGAAGACCCCCCATTTCAGGATGACCCAAACGACTGCAACTACCAGCCACAGAGTCAGAGGTACACTTATCTCAAGTACAGTCACTTAACCCTGCGCAGAAAGTGGGCAATTCTGTTTCAATTGATTTGTTGTTTTGCTTTCAGTGGTGCTGAGGAGGAAGAGGGCCTCAGCAGTGATGAAGATGTTCCTTTTAGAGATGACCTAAATGACCAGAGCTACGATCCGAAGGCTGAAAGGTGTGTGTGTCTGACATGATGTTGTCATGTCATGTCATGTCATGTCATGTTTAGTAACTGGATATTTCTCAATCTTTTTTTTTTTTTTTTTTTTAGGGACGTCCCTAAACCAAAGCGCAGAGCTCCTCCTAAACAGAAGGAGAAGAAAGAGAAAGAGAAAGCACCGAAAAAAGAGAAAGACGTTGCTGAGATAAAGATAGAAGGTTCAGACAACTTGGAGGGTGTGGAAGAGGAAGTTAAACTAGAAGAAGAAATAGTGGAGGACCCAGATGGACCCAGGAAGTAAGTATAGCACCTGTCTATGTAACAATTTATCAATAGGACAGATTCACAGTTCATGTATGTCTACTGAGCTCCAGTACTTCTACTCTTGTTTAACTGTGCATGTGAAATACTAAGTAGTCATCCTCTTGTTACTGTATTACTTCAGCTTCGATCTGAATGTAATGTGTGTGGTTGCAGAGCATACTCCTTTTCAAAATGGTTTTGCATTCACTACATAATGGAAAAAGCCTTGATTTTTCCTTTGCAATATTCCTTTTTTCCTGTCTGTGTTAGGAGAGGCCGGCGGAAAAAAGATGATAAAACTCCAAGACTGCCAAAAAGAAGGTAATGTTGATGTCTGTTTTCCAGCATCGCAATCTGACCTCTATAATATGATGTCATGAATATCATTCTGTCATAATTTCATCCAGTAATAAAGTGGTAGCCACTGATGATTGACATAGTGAGCAACAAATTTGGATATGTGGGATGTTAAGGAGGACGTTGAGATCCATTTGTGACAGTGCAATGATCCATGCTTCACATACACCACACAGGAAGAAGCCCCCAGTGCAGTATGTGCGCTGTGAAATGGAAGGATGTGGGACGGTCCTGGCTCATCCTCGCTACCTACAGGTCTGTCTCAGCAACCATACAATCATAGGAGGTCTATTTACATCTGTCACTCTGAGCTGCTGCAGTTTAAATGTAGTGAATGGGAATTTATTCTATAATCGTTATCAAGAGGTTAGGACTCTACTAATTATTTATTTTTATTCATCAAGCTGTCTTTTTTTCCAATGAAGCAATTAATTGTGTTTTCTAAAAATAGTGAAAAATGGCCATCACATTTTCCATTGTCCAAGATAGTGTCTTGTAATTGCTCGATTAAATTTCTGTTATGACTAATTGATTAATTGTTTCAGTGCTCAAAGTGTTTCAAAGTGTATTTCATGGTGAAGTGTTTTGAATATCTGTAGCTGAAGGGAAATAAGCTTTGATCCAAGGCATTCCCTATCGGCACAATTCTGAAGGGAATAATAGGGTCTGCATAATGTTCAGACACTCTAAATATATAACATTTTTATTTTATAGATACCACACATTCTTTAGTCAAGGCTAATAACATGTAAAGGAGGAAAATAATTCTTTGATCTTCACAAATAATTTTACACTACCTCCATTGGATGAAAGTGACAGTCTCCTGGCCTTTTCATCCAACTAATGCTGATATACTGTTCTGCATTTTCTTTTTTTGCACACCAGCACCATATAAAGTATCAGCACTTGCTCAAGAAGAAATACGTTTGTCCCCACCCATCTTGTGGGAGGCTTTTCCGCCTACAGAAGCAGCTGCTGCGTCATGCGAAACACCACACAGGTACATGTGCAGCTCATACATAAAACATGCATTTGGTTCGATCTGTCGCTGACTATTTCTTGTTGTAATTAATAATGAAAGCATATAGAGAACACATCTATATTAGAGTGTTTTGTGATTCTAGACCAGAGGGACTACATCTGTGAGTTCTGTGCTCGTGCCTTCAAGAGCTCCCACAACCTGGCTGTGCACCGCATGATTCACACGGGAGAGAAGCCCCTACAGTTAGTACTACTCTTTACTAATACTATTTAATAATTCTCTTAAATTTTCCGAGATTACTTAAATTATTTGTTCTCTCAATATTTCCTCATAGATGTGAAATCTGCGGCTTCACGTGTCGTCAGAAGGCATCTCTCAACTGGCACATGAAGAAGCACGATGCAGATGCCACTTATCAGTTCTCCTGCTCCATTTGTGGCAAGAAGTTTGAGAAGAAGGACTGTGTGGTGGCCCATAAGGCCAAAAGTCACCCCGAGGTGCTAATCGCAGAGGCACTGGCAGCCAATGCTGGCGCCCTCATCACAACCCCTGCCTCCCTGCTGGAGCTGCCAGGAAACCCCATGCAAGCTGAGGTCACTAGCCTGGACGTGAGTCAAATAGGGCAGGACGGGCAAGTGGACCAGCTGAGCCAGGACGGGCAAGTTGGGCAGCAAGTGGCTCAGGTGTCCCAGATGGGTCATGTGACACAACAAGTGAGTCACCAGGTGGTTTTACTGGGACAAGACCAGAGCCTTCATACCATGCAGGTGCCGGTGACGCTTGCCCTGTCCCCCATCGACCCCCCTTCGCCAGCTGACAACCAGCAGCAGACTCACCTCCAGCTCCAGATGCCCGTCCAGTTTGTGCAGGCCGCTCAGCAGTCACAGCAGCCACAAATCCAACAACTGACCCTCCATTCCAGCTCAGTGGTGACCCAGCATCAGCCCCAGCTCCAGCCTCTTCAGTCGTATTCCTCCCAACCACAGAGCCACGGGCAACCACAAATCCTTCAAATGACCTTCCAGCCGGTCAACCAGTCTCAGACCCACATTCAGCAGATCCCCATTCTAGCAACGTCTCAGCAGCTTCAGACCCTGCAGACAGCTGCCCCGAGCCCTCCTCTCCTGTCCCCATCCCATCCCCAGTCCCAGGATCCAGCCTCCACCAACGGGGACAGCTTTATTCTGGACAATCCGGTGCTCTCATCTTCCTCTCAGTCAGTCAGCTCCCTTCAGCAGACAGAAGCTGTGGGGGAGGATGGTGTGGTCTGGGAGCAGACAGGACAAGGGGAAGTTCTGTCGGACAGCACAGAAAGACATGTGCAGCAGGCCCTCATGTAAAACAAGTATCGTGTGCACAAAACAGAAGATAGAGGCAGATTATGTCATCAGTGACCTGATATTCTGTATTGCAATGTTTGAGGTAAATGTAGGATCACCAATATATTATGTACTGTTCACTCATACTCATATTTGGTAGCTTTTTAGAATATCTGTATCAGGGAAAGATATGTATGTGTTTGTATGTGTAAGTTGTTGCCTTGTACATAACAGTCCTGTAAACTTAACTAGCCTTTTATGTGAGTGTGTGTATTTATCATAGACTGTGTAAAAGAAGTGGACGTAGCCACAGCGATGTCACCCATTGGTTTGTGGAATACCGTTTGTTGGAGCCAGAATTGACCATACATGGATGAGAGGGTGGAGCTAAGTTATCAGCTCACGTTTAGTGCTGGCTCGCTAGCTTGGTTAGCATGGTACATCCCTCATTCTCATTAACTGTGATATTAATTGGGATGCTAATTTTGGCTAGGGAAAAACAGGCTTAAAGCAAAATTTACCCATCAGAAAAAATTTAAAGCCGACTCCTTGGAGTGACTTTTAGTACAAGTAAATGTTGAGCAAGATATTTTTAGGCAGCCAAAATATTACAACTAACTTTCATAAATGGACAAAACCCTAAAATGTACGTCATCTATTTTACTTTTTCTTTAAGTGGAACCATAATTTACAAAATAAACATCATGTTGTATTGAAGAAGATTTGAAACTAGCAATTGACAACATAAACCCATTAGGAATGTGTTTACTGAGGTAATAAATCAAGTGAGAAGTTGGGACATTTTAGGGACTTCTATACAATTGAACTTAAAACCAGTGGAGTCGCCCCCTGCTAGCCGTTAGAAAGAATGCATGTTTAAGGCACTTGACCAAACCTGGAGGCTGCATCCACTTCTTTTATAAAGTCTATGGTATTGATGCTGAGGTTATGTTGCAAAGCTGTTGCTATTATGCAACAATATAGCGTACCTCTTAGTAATATACAGCACATCAAATGCCCAGTGTGTGGTATCAAGATTCCTACTGGAATAAATCAACTCTATATTATGAATTAACACAAAACACACATTAGAAAACCGTAAACAGACCCCAATATATGTGGGGTGAGTAAAGTCTGTTTAAATGAATAGGCAGCTATTTTTTCATTTATTGTCCAGCTCTACTGTAAAGCCTTTATTTGTCAAGGTTAAAAGCTATGACAGAAAAGGTCTTAGCAAAGAAATATTTCAAAACCTGGAAAGGCATAGACAAATGATGTTTCACAGGCCTATAAAAAGACACAAAATTTGCATATTTTAGCGATTTTTGGCAGTGACGTTTAACCTGTTTCAATGACATCTGTGTTGATGTGTAAATGTTTGTTAAGCTTGGCTGCTGGTAGATTTTGAAGGAACAATAACCCATATAATGTATGTATTACTCACAAATGTCCTGTCATTATAGGCAGCCAAAAGGTGACCTTGGACATCGTAAATCACATATGACTCTATAAAGTAACAGCACAGTCACTGAATAAGTCAAACTCAAATTTTGTGAATAACCTTTGAAGTGTAATGTAATTTAATAAGCAACACTATGTAGAAACCTCGGAACATATGTCAATACTAAATCTGCACCTCTCTGATTTGTGATTTAGAATGTGTGATAGAGCAAACACAAAAACTGTTCATTTATATGATGTAAATAAATGTCTTAACATTTATCCAAAGTCTACACACTGACAGTTTGAGAACACAATTTTGGGAGAAAACCTCAAACAACCAAACTGTCTGATTGTTTTTCTCTTCAGGTTCAACCCCCAGCTCCTTCTGTTCACGTCAAAATTACTTGAGCAAGAACCACAAATTGCTCTCAATGTGTGTTTGTGGGGAATAAAAATTTAAGTCGCTTTGGACAAAACAGTCTGCCATGTGTAATGTAAATGTATGCCTGAGTCATTAATTGATTCTACAGTGGACAGTACACAATTTTTTACGACACATACACAGAGAAGATATTTCATCCCACTACTATTGCTTAATATTCTAATAGCTCATAAACATCCATCAGGACATATTGATCCGCTCTCTGTCCCTGTGCATGGCATACTGCTTCATAGCTCGTTTAGGAGGAATTAAGGTATTACTCAATCCAACCCTCCTCTTCTTCACTTGCTGTCCTCCGGACTCTTCGTCTTTTGTTTCCTGCTGGAGGCTCTGGGATCCTCCACTACATGAGCCACCTACATGAGACTCATCTTGATCTGACACTGGGGTTTCTTCGCTCACAGGTGGATGAGAGTCAGTGGGAGTGACCGGGGTCTGGAGGTCACTGTCATGAGCAAACTTGCATTTGATCCCAAACCTACACCTTCCATCTTTCCTGTATGACACACACATCCTCTTGCCTCCAATCTGGGATGGTTTGGCCTGCATTGTGAGGGGGACGTGTTTCTGTAAGGCGCTGAGCTTCTGGTCTGCCTGAGCCTTGAAAGGGTTGGCAAACACACTGCTGTCTGAACAGGTATTTAGAGAAGGAGGAGGTAGTTTATTGGGGTTGAGGGAGCCCAGGGAAGAAGCAGGCAGGTTGGGCTGGCAGGCTGCATAAGATGCTGCTGTTTGGGGATGTGGTGGTGATGAAGTGGGCTCTGGGTCCTCTTCCTCTAGTTCTGATTCACTGTCTGACTCACTAGATGCTGAACCAGGCTCCAGCAAGAAGTTGCGGGTCCTTTTGACACCCGAAGCCTCATCCTCCACCTCTTTAACAGAACTTTAAGGTAGAAGAGGTGCAGAGAGAGAAGAAGAGTTACATGACGGAGAGAAGCTGACAGCCTATGCAAGCTAGCGCAGTATTATTTACAATTCACTGACATTCAGTGTTTTGTGATGGGTATTTTTTATATCAATATTTACCCAACTCCCCCGCTGTTTACATCCTCCACCTCTCCATCGCTGTCAGACTCCGAGGACACTCCGTATCCAACCAGAGAGTTCATGCCTCCAGAATCAGCTGAAGCTAAGCTAACTAGCTTAGGTTAGCCTCGCCTCTAAATTAGAGCGCGCTAATACTGCTCCTGGATAATCTTACAGTAATAACTTAGACTTAGTAAAAGAATACAGAGTAGAAATATTTAATAACTCCAATTTCCTCTTTAAAAAAATATCCAGATTTCCACCAACGTTATCTGCTGTCATTTAGCCGCTGCTCAGTGTTTACATTAGACTTACCTGCAGTGACACCTGCAGCACAGGAGTGGTATTACACCCTTAAATCATTATCAACCCACCAACCACATACAGTAAAGTGATCAATGAACCTGTGGACTATGCAATCAAAATTCAGTATATTCTCTATGCATAGGGATGTATTTGGTCATTAGAGATTGTTAATTTAACACATCACGCATTTAAACACTATATCAGTATTTGGTTATATAAACTGAAAATAATATAATGTTTATAAATGTAATATTTTTTGTAATGCATTGTGGAATAGGTTTTTGTATACTTTTTTAAATGCTTTTGAGAAACAGTGAACTGTATTTGTAACATATTTCCATATCTGTAAATTTCCCCACTGTGGGACGAATAAAAGTATATTTTATCTTATCCATCATCATATAACATATTCTGAAAAAAGGCTGTATGTTGGCATGTATTTCAAGATTCTGTATATGTAGAGTAAGTCAAGTCAATTTTAAAACATACAGCCCCAAATTACAGATCATAAATTTGCCTCAAATGGCTTTGCAATGTGTGCAGTATACAACACCCTCTATCATTAGATCCTCAGTTTCAATGTGTGGCAATAACACATTTGTCTGTAACATGACTTGAAGTTAAAATGAAAGCCTCCAAGTTAATATGGCATTTGGAGGAGTTACTTTTATTTTACATATTAAGTGGCTTTATTGTAATTGTTAGACATTATAACGGTGTGTATAGAGTTGTATTAGGCTATAAGAGATGCAACAATGTCTTTGACACCATGTCATTTGTCTGGAGAGGTATGTTAACTTCTCAAACACAGGTCTAACTAATAGGCAACAGTTACAGTTGTTGTATCCATATAAGTGGCTCTGGCATCGTTCATGTTGGCTTCCTGGCAGTCTAAATAGAAACCCATCATTAATGTTGTTGTCTACACCTGTTGCTCTTCTGCTAAGACAAGTGTCTCCAATGAGAGGGTCCATATGCAGTTATTTATACATACAGTATATTCTAAATTATTATTAAATCTTATGCTTCCTGTGTTGTCCTGGTATTAACACAGAGAGTTATTTTGATGAAGAGAATACTTAGACCTATAGGTGAAATCACCATAGTCCTTTATTAGTGCTTGCATTTTGTTTACAGTATTATTTTATAGTGTTGCAATACACTATTATTAAAAAATCTCCATCACAAGTAAAAGCCCTACATGCAATATTAATTCAATATGTCTTACAGTATCAAGCACAGTCATTTATACTGGCCCCTGTGAATATTAAATTATCGGGTCATTATTATTGCACATATCATTTGCACCTTACTACCTCATTCAGTATTTGTTTACTGTTTTAAATTCAGTATTTGTTTACTGTTTTAAATCGGTGAAAAATATATTATTATTATATTATAATATTACACTGTTCCATTGTACATATCATTTGCACCTCACTGCCTCATTCAATATTACTTTTTACTTACTTACTTTCTGCTTAATATTCAGTGTTTGTTTACTGTTTTATTTTTGCTTTTTGTTTGCTTCACTTTGTTGCTTTTGTTTGACTCCACAGCTCTTTGTGCCTTGAATTGCTCCTCGGGGATAAATACAGTTCTTTGAATTTAATTGAAGTGACATGAATTGAATTGAATTGATGCAAGCATTGTGAAGTGAATTTGAACTGCTTTATAATTTGGGGACTTTAATCTATAATAATCATATCTTATAAAGTCGTCATATAAAATTGCATAAAACTGAAATATTGGCATACTCGAGTAAAGTAGAGGTAGCTCAAAATTGTACTTGAGTATTTGTATGTCTACTTAGTTACTTCCAACCTCACTAAAGAGACTTTGTGGTTTTGCTGTGATCTTTGTTTACTTTTCCCATAAGGAAGACACATGCACATCCTGAAACAGGCTGACACAGTCCAGGCAGCATCCGGCGTAAATTTAGAGCCTGTGCGCTTCTGTCACTACCAGTAAATCAGATAAGCTCCTCATGAATAAGTGAGTGCGCTCCTCCCTCCTCCCCCTCCGGGACTCTCCGCCCCCGCTCACCCCGTTAAATTCCTCCTGCCTGGCATCAGGTTCCCGGGGGAGAGGGCGGAGAGTTGGCCTCTGACTCTGGAATACAAGCGACAGCGAGCGGACAAACTGGGAAACTCGTTTTACCGAAACCTGAGAGCCAAACAAAGTCTGGCTCTGGTTAAGTGAGTTTCAGTAAAGGGGGAGCAGGCTGTCGGGATGGGGCGGCCGGACGTGGGCGGATACTAGGGGGTGGGAGGGGGGCGGCCTGTTGCTCTCCTGCTCCCACTGTGTGCGTGTGTCTTCCCGGCAGACGGCTGGGTCAATGGCAGCCAGGCTGACTAGACGCGTGACCGGGCCGGATCTGAGCAGGAGCACCGCGGCCCGGGCTGCAGCTATAGCCGAGCAGCTACACCATGAGACCTCCATCCTGCTGGAGCTCTATGTGAGTACAGGAGATTATAGCTGTTATTACGCAGATCACAGAGGAAAGTGTGTGTGTGTGTGTGTGTGTGTGTGTGTGTCTGTGTCTGTGTGTGGGGTCCATGTATTGCTCATGTTGTGGGGATATAAATCTGTTTGCACAATCACATTTTGAGGATTTGCCTTCCTCATGGGGACAAATGCAAGTTTCCATAATATAAATCATTTAAGTTTGAGGATGAGTTAGGGCAAGTCTCATTTTCTAGGAAATGAATGTGAGTCAATGTAATGCCAGATCACAGAGGAAAGTGTGTGTATGTGTGTGTGGTTCATGTATTACCTATGTTGTGTGGACATATATGTGAGGACTTGCCTTCCTTATGGGGACAATGCAAGGACTCATAATGTAAAATGAAAATTTAGGGTGAGGACTTGGTTTGAGGTTAGCGTAAGTCTCCCAGAAATGAATGGAGGTCAATGTAATGTCCTCTGAAGTGATGGAAACATGAGTGTGTGTGCGTATGTGTGTAACTGTGTGTATGTGTGTGTGTGGGGGGTCCATGTAGTCCATGTATTGCCTATGTTGTGTGGACATACATCTGTTTACACAATCACATTGCCTTCCTTATGGGGACAAAATGCAACTTCCCATAACATAAATCATTCAATTTTAGGGTGAGGACTTAGTTTATGTCTCCAGGAAATGAATGTAAGCCAATGTAATGTCCTCTGAAGTGATGGAAACACGACTGTGCGTGTGTGTGCATGTGTTTGTGGGTAAGGGAGAGTGAGAAATAGGCCAAGGTTAAATGGAAAATTAATAGATTTTCTGTGTGTGTGTGTCATGGGTGTCCTCTGTGCATACATGGCTGTAACTTTGCGGGTCCATGCATGTGCTTGAAAGAAGTACATGGACAAAGCATGTGTGTGTGTGAGAGCGAGAGAACAAGAAAGAACGATGAAAGGGATGCGTGCAAAAGCAAGATAAGAAGGAGGGTGTGTGTGTGTGTGTGTGTGTGAGAGAGAGAGAGAGAGAAAGAAATTGTGTCTAGGACAGCGGGGGGTAAGAATGCAGAGAGGAGGGGTTGAACTCAGTTGGAATGACAGAGGTGGGCGTTTTTCTGGCACAAGCTCCTCACTGCCTGGGCACGAAGCCTTCATGTCTCTTCCACAAGCCCGCTTCTCTTTGCCTATAGGTGTGAGAGCTACCGCTTATTAAAAGTTCTTGGTTTCCTGCCAGTTCACTGCCTCATCCTTCCTTTCATGTGTCTCGCCAAGAGCAAGGGAGCGGCCTGGCATATAACTTCATCCACTTGACTCCCTGGATTTGACCCTTCCTCCCTCTATCCTTTGCGTCTGCTTCAATATTCCTCTCTCCGACACAGATTCCAATGCACACAATGCTCACTGACTCTGTGGGCATGTTTCATTTTGGAAATATTGCTGGAGCCCTGGCAGCAACAGATACATACCAGTGAACGCACCATGAAGTGATTAGAGATGTCTTAGCCTGTCATACAGAGGTTTATGTGCATTTGTGTCCCTTGTGTTTTCTCCCCTTGTCTGGGAGAAATCCAATGTAGATTGATTATTTTTCAGACAGAGTATTATATTTTCCAGGCGGGCTGTCCCTTGCCTATTCATTGGGTGGGAAACCACTCATTTACAACATCCTTGTGATGCCTCTTAAATTATTTTCAGCCCATACCACATTATCATGATTCAAAATGATCCATGAGGAAATTGTCTCTGGCTACAGTATCGCTTCCCAGAGTATCCATAACTGCCTGAATCACATTTCCTCTGCAATCTGAGCAGCAAACATTAACTTACCTGCTGACTCTCAGAGCTTACAGGTCACATTAGGCCACTCTGTCACGCTCCTACGAACTTGCATGCAGGTTTCAACATTAACGCCTCAGAAAAATGTCACGAGGAGGCCTCTGGGATTCACAACTCACTCAAGTGCTACAGCTGATGCCTGCTACAATCATGCCTGTGAAGTGACCCTGTCCTAACAAAATCCACCTATTAGCGCCTCTAAAGCTCACAAATCAAAATGTTGTGTGTCATTTATTTAATCTGCACAAAACACATGCAGTGTAATGTCAATATACAGTGTGTGTTGATGTTTCAGTTGTCGCCCTTTGCAGGAAAGTCCCATCTTATCACGCCATATTTACTAATTGCATGGTATTGTATGCGTTGTACCTACAGAAGCACTCTTTTTTTTCCTTGCATCCGTGGGGCTGCTTTTGTGTTATTTTAACCCACTCATTTTAACCTTTTACTTGTTGACTTAATAAATCCTTACTGGAATCGGGCTGAGCACAAATTCCTCCTCAAAGGAAGACCGTTTCCTCTGTCGTGTGTACTTTGTTCTTTGAAGCAATGAGCAAATTCCTATCACATTAGGAGAAAATCCCAGTTGCCTCATAGACAGTGATTTTCTTTATTGTGCCAAATCACTGTCAAAACTGACGTCAGTGTGTTTAGTACATGATAAAATGCATTCCTCAATCTTCCACTTATGCGGTTCGCTTTCCAACTCCTCCTCCTCTTCCCTCTCCTGATGAATACCTTCTCAAATCTTCACCTCTTTTCACCCTCTTTGTTTTCTCTCTTTCCAGAGAGAGAAGGAGAGCTTCACTGCAGATGTTTCAGTGGGGGACGGTCGTCTGGTGTCCGTCCCTCCTCCTTCCTCCCAGCTGGACAACAGGGACAAGCTGTGGCGACTCCACTCTGCTCTGCTCCAGTGCCGCAGCTTGCTGGAGAGAGCCATCGCCAAAGAGGAAGAGGAGCTGGGTGATGGGACGAAGGCTGAGTATGAGACCCAGAGGAAAATGGTGAAGGACAGACTGTCGCTTCTCTTAATCAACACTGGAGAACTCCTCAAAGCTGTAGACAGCACGGCGGTCCTGACTCCCAGCATGGAGGGATTGGAGGTAGGTGATGTCAACAGAGGTGTCATGATGATGGTGAAAAGTGCTGGATAGAAGTTAAGGCAGAGCTTGGTGATTTCTCTTCTTCTGATTGGCAGTTAGACGGTCCGACCGCTCTGTTTGAGCTGAAGCTTTGGGTGTACCGGATCTTCAAAGAGGTGGACTATTGGACCAAGACGGCCATCACCACCTTGCAAGCCCTGCCCTCGGTGATAACCAAGGAGCGAGCGAGGACCACGCGAGTCAGAAGCACAAGAAGCGCTCGGAGATGAGAGAAGTGTGTGTGGGTGTGTGAAGAGAAATAATGAGGGAGAAAAGCAGTTAAGGAGAGAGAGACAGAGGTGGGTAAAGGGATGAAAAGGAATGAGAAGATGAAGCAGGGTGTTCAGGTGGGGGCCAAAGTGAGAAACTGACATATATGGAGAGAAAAAGAAAGAGATGAGTGAACATAGCAAGCTGAGAGAAAGAGACAGATCCCTAATGACACAGGGAGATGAGTGGGTTGGGATATTTTTAGGGCATGAAGCCCCCTTTACATGAACAGAGGCCTTAAACAGAGAGGTAGCAAGAGAAAATGACAGAGTTTATCATATAATAACTACATGTGTTGATTAATTTTAAGTCTAATAGAACTTTATATTTATTGTTGAGCTAAAGATACAAGAAGTTTTCTTTCTTTCTTTCTTTCACATTTTGGTACTGAGGAACCATAACACGATTAACACCAACTCAAAATGCAAATGAAAAGTTTGCTTTTTTCACCTGCTTACATCAAACTCGTGTTTGTTGTGTTCCCCATGCATTCACCCCTTTGATACAGCCGAAGTTATTATTTAAGATATACTGCCAGGATCTACTGCAGCTGATGGAGGAAACAATCAGCGAGGGGCACATTCTGATGAAAATGAGGCCATTTGAATTCACGCCATCACCAGACTGTAGCTCTGATATGTGTAGTTTTGAATACTGTGGCTATAAATCATTCCACATAGATTATTATCTGGGGATGTTCAGTGTATGAAGAGGAAAAAAAAAATTGTGTAACGGCACCCTCTAGTGCTTTTATGGTGATATTACACATGTATTCTTTCTTGATTTTCCTTAGTAATGTTTATGTCAAATTGTCCTGTGTTCTTACAACTTTGTTATGTTTTTAGGGCACTTTATTATTATTATGTAAAACTATGTAACAGGGTTCAGGAGGCAAACTGATGGGCATAGGAAATGGGCACATAAGCAGGCAGTGTAGTGGAAATATAATGTAAATAGAAGTCTGCAAACTTAAGTGATAAAAGAAAACGTTTCTTAGTCTACATTCATTTATTTGTGATACTGATTTTAACTTTTTAAAATAACAGAAAACTGCTTTTTTACTTCAGTTTACATAGTTTTAACTTAAAGATTTTGATATTATTTTTTTATCACCAGATCAGACAAAAAAGCCCCACAAGAGTGACACAAAAAGCATGTTCTACATCACAGGTCAACATTAACAAAGGTTTTGAGGCACATATCTCCCAGCTGAAATTTAGGATTTGCGTCAGTCAAGTGATCCGTTATCTGTCCGCTGGGCAGTTGCAGCTTGCACTGCAGTAATCAACAGATAGTCGATGAGTTAACCTGTAGTAGATGTAACTCTGTCAGTCGAAACTGGACTGTGTTACTAATTAAATACAGCCACAGAATCAGATTGTATTTAATGATGCATGAAGCTTTGGAAGAAAAAACAAGAAATAAAGAAGATACTGGAAATAAGATTGAATCCTACACTTGGAAGTGTTGCCTAAATAACCAATGAGGTCCATGATAATATGGAGCAAAGGACAGAAAGTGGTATGTTGGAAGAAAATATATATTAAGAGTTTTTTTTTAAGGAAAAAGCAAGTAAACCGTTGCAGTGTTTCAATTTTAAGATCAAAGGGACCATTTGGTCATTTTGCAGTTTCACTTATGTCACTTTGTTTCATTCACAGGGTTCAGATTTTGCTTTGTTCACATTTTCCTTGTCAGTAGTATTTGTAGGTTGATAAACTCTTGGTAGGTGCACTGGGAGTATAAACTGCGGGAGATGTGAGTGATACAGGGTACTCCAAACTGTTTTCAGGCTTCTGAAAACTGAATGTTCCTGGAAGACATCATGAATGCATTTGGTCGTTTGATCTGCAATCATGAATTTCAAGGATGATGCCGTTAGAAAATAAGAGCTACTGTACATGTGCAAAAAGGTCACGTCATCTGTTGTGCATTAAATGAATGAAAATACATCATACAGCACAAATACATCCTAAAAATCTAATAATGCTTTGGCATGCAGCACTTTTAATGTGATATACTGTAAAAGCAATTTTACATGTTGCATTTCCTTTTCTGGATATGGATTGAGGATGTATTATTGTTCCTCATGCTCTTTTTCATCTACTCTGATGATTAGCTATCTGCTGGCCCACACAGTGCATTAATCTTTTCCAGCTTTCTCTGTTTTGAGTCAGTTGACTTGCTGGTCTGGTTGGCTGCAGACCAGGGGTGGTCAAACACTAGAGGCCAAATTTGACCACAATAATTCTAGGTTAAAAAATACACATAAGTTGCTACAGGTGCAACAGAAAGATGAGGTATGAACCAGTAAGTGAGTGAGTTCAGAGGCTGATCAGACACAAAAATATTACTTGGTATGTGGCAGCATTTTACTGTGGAACTTTCATAGTGGCACTTATTTTATTCTCCTTTCAAGGTAAATAGTTACGCTGTACTTACTGCAAAGTATTCCACCAGCACCGGGGCCACTGGGCCAATGCATCGGTCTCACTGAAATGAATGAGGCTGCATATCTTTGGTGCAGTGCTATTGTTGGTCTGAATGCAGCCTCGGAGCCTGTATGTTAGCTTTATGGGACAACTGAGTAGTTACAGGTTCTAATGGCTTCATATTATAGCCCTCCGTTCTTCTCTATGTGTCACACAGATCATCTGTCAGTCATGGATTGACCTCCACAAGACTCATGCGGCCGTTTTTAGGCTGTCCTCTTCCTGCAGATTACAGGAAGCACAGCACTGTGGTTACATTCCTGACAAACAAACTGTTTTGTTTGTGTATGTGCTATTGATTGATTATCCTCCCAACACATTTTTGTTACACTTTTACTGTGTTTGTCTTCTTCACGAGTGTAGTTTGTTACACCATGAGGTGCCCTCTCTTTTGACCTCTGGTGCAGTCTAGCTGTAGACAAATGGCTCAAAGCACAAAGAGAGGATTAGGTTTCCATTGCATCTGTCTATACTGTAGGAAACTGCCACATTCATTAGAGCTGCCAGAACGGTGGTGGGATTTTCACATTGTAAAGGCTGTATGATTAAAGGAGCAATATGTAAGAATTTTAATTTGAAACATTTAAAAATTAACTGAAATTACCAACAGAATGTGAAGAAATAACAGTTTTGACTGTGCTGTGTTGCAGAGATACTGTATCTGCTAAAGTTAGTATGCAAACCAACTGGCCCGTCCTTCCTCGTAATACCACTTTGTACCACAAGAGGCGATAATGAGTCACTGTAGCATCCAGTCTTCTCTCAGTCCGACAGCATAAAGGTGGTTCTCTTGCCAGGTTTGGCTCAGGGCACCCTGGGAACTGAACCCACCCGCTCAGGCCTCTGGAGGCGGGCGCTGACCGATGCCCAACCTCCCTCTCACTCCTTTCCCACTTCACGCCTCTCCTGTTCATGCCTGAACCCGATGTGTCTTTGTCATTTGTCAGTCAGAGTCCTGGTTGGAGCCAGGACTTATGTACTGTATTTCCTGTCATCAAACATATTTACAGCCACAGTTTGCATCAGTTGCTGCCCCCTTTTTGTTTGGAGTATAAATTTAACAGGTGACCAATTCTTACATATTGCATCTTTTAACAGCTTTATCATAAACTGTATGGTTAAACCTTTTAGCTCTGAGGATTGTTTTTATCTTTGGACCTTATGGTCAAGCAGCAATAATCCTTGTCCTGCAAATGTGGCTTTATCTGTGCAACGACTGTCTTGCTGGATCTACTTTTGATCCTCGATAAAATGTTAATACAAGAGACCAGACACCAAGGCTAGAATTAATCTTTGGGCTGACATATTTGTTTTGTATTTCACTACATCACTGTAGTCCAAAGGTCTCCTTGGTCTCTCAAATCTGTTGTTGGAATGAAAACCATCTTCTGCTGAGATTTTCAAGTGAAGCTCCTTTCAGACAAGGACTCTTAAACATTAGTAGGATCTTCTATCTGTTTGAAGTACCAACTTTCAAACATGACTCTGGTCACACATGAAAGGATGTATATGGAGCAATGCTTGCTTTATGTTTGGCATCTGGGGTACCAGACTAGGCAACCTATGTTGTAGAAGAGATGCAATTAATGAATATTTTTGCAATCATTTATTAGGCTACTTTCATGATTGATTGATTGATTGCTTTGTTTACAAAAATTTGTGAAAAATACAACAACAACAAAAATCACAATTTCCCAGAACCCACGTTGAAATATTGCAATTGCTTTTTTGTCCAACAAATGTTTCTAAATGTAAAGATATTCAGTTTACTATAATTTACTGTCAAGACAAGAAACACAGGAAATGTCCATATTTTAGAACCTGGAACAAAATTACTACTTGCTATTTATCAATAATTTTCTGCAGACCGATTGTTCAACTAATTGCTTCAGCTTTACAGGTGAGAGACAGTTTACTGCAACCTGCTGCCAAACTGTCTGGTTATGTGGTTATATGGACGTGGAGAGGCTGTTGTCTAATTTCAACTTTGGACCAATGTAAAGCCAGTTTTTACAAAAGTTATAGTCTCTACTGAGTCAAATCTGCTGCTTCAAAATATCCTCTATTTCAAAGTGTAGCATTGTTCCTACCCTGTCCTGATATGTTTGCACACTATTCTCAAAATTCTCATATGTAGGAACACTGTAATCTTGACTTTGCCTTTACTAGCAACTGCCTTTATTTAAACTTGAACCACGAAGAAGAAAATGTTACAGAAAAGTTGCCCTATAAACAATTCATTCAATTCTCATTCCAACATGTAAAATTGCAGAGACTTGACACATAATTACATTTTACAATAGTATTTTATGTCTAAAACGGACTTAGAGCCACTTAAGCATAGACCAGCACTAACTAGTTTTATTTTGAATGACATTTTGAATATAATACAGGGCCAATATGACGACCAGGACACGTTTTTTACTGTTAAGTTTAAAGTTGCATCATTTCTCTTTTTTTCATTCAAGGACAAAACAATTAGTTATCAAAAACTTACAAAGAATATGAAATATATTTTAGATCACGGAAAGAGCATCGGTTGATGCGTTGTGAATATGACATGAGCAATGTACAGTCTTTACATTTGTCTGAAACTTTGCTATGGTGTAAAAACTTATTTAACATTGACTGGATTTCTGAGGGTGTGTGAGTGGGTTGAAATAAATTGATCTTGGCTATAACTTGCGTCGTCTCTTGTGTCTGTGTGACTTCAAAACAGATTGACTCACAAATGTTGATGATGAGAAGTGTGTTTGAAAGATTGGAGGATGTTTCTTTTTTGGTGTGAGAAAAAATGATGTGAGGAAAAATGTGTGTTGTTTCACATTTTGAGTTTGAATATTAGGAGTGAAATTGTGTGTCTCTCTGTGTGTGTTTATGTTTAACTGTAAGAAAAGACAGGATGTGTTTGAGCAAAAGGGGTGGGGTGTATGTTTAACAGGGTGTGTGTGTGTGTCTGTCTGTCTGTCTGTGTGTTTGTGCATGTGTGCGTGTTTGTTTATATGTGTTTATGTATATGTGAATGCATGTGTGCATCTTTTCGTTTGTGTGTGTGGTTGTTAGGGAAGGAGTGGCAGCCAGGATGCCTGTGGAAGAGGGGGGAG
Organism: Holacanthus passer; assembly: GCA_025331565.1. Taxonomy (NCBI): domain Eukaryota; kingdom Metazoa; phylum Chordata; class Actinopteri; family Pomacanthidae; genus Holacanthus; species Holacanthus passer. The sequence continues at coordinate 1,588,852 of JAFREQ010000050.1, read as the reverse complement.
GAGTGTGTGTGTGTGTTTGTTTGTATGTGTGTGTGTGTGTGTGTGTGAGGGAGAGAGAGAGTGTGTGTAGAGCGAGCAAGAGAGAAAATATGTGTGTGTGTTACAGGGAGAGAGAGACAGAGACAGAAAAAATGGGTGTGTGTCTCTGTGTGTTTGTGTGTCTCTGTGTGTGCTTGTGCGCATGTGTCCGTGTGTGCTTGCGCATTCGTGTGCATGTGGGTGTATGTGTGTCTGAGAGAGACAGAGAGATGAAAAAAGAGAAGGGGAGAGAGGGCAGGAAAGAGAGAGAGTGTGTGTGTATGTGTGTGTGTGAGAGAGAGAGAGACAGACAGACAGACAGACAGAGACAGAGAGAGGGAGGGGAGAAAGAGCAAGCAGGAGACAGAATGTGTGTATGGGTGTGTGTGAGTGTGTGTGTGTGTGTGTGTGTGTGCCTGTGAATGTGTGCGCAGGCGTGTGTGTTCCTGTGTGTGTGTGTGTGTGTGTGTTCCTGTGAGTGAGTGAGTGAGTGAGTGAGTGAGTGAGAGAAGCAGAGCAAGAGAGGGAATGTGTGTGTATTTGTGCATATGTGTGTGTGTGTGTGTTAGTGAGAGAGTGAATGAGCAAGCAAGGAAGAGAGAGAGAGGACATGTACGTGTGTGTATGTGTGTGAGAAAGAGTGGGGGAGGGGTGCACAAGAGAGATGTGTGCGTGTGTGTGTGTGTGTGTGAAAGGAAAGAGGGAGTGTGTGTGTGCGTGTGTGTGAGCACGCCTGCGTAGGAGGGAATGTGCATGTACTTGTGTTTGTGTGACTGTATGTGTGTGTATGCTTGTGTGTGTGTGTGTGTGTGTGTGTGTGTGTGTGTGTGTGTGTGTCTGACAGAGATAGAGGGGGAGGGGTGTGTGTACGGGGAGAGCTAGAAGCAAGCTCTGCAAATGGTGTGTGTGTGTGTGAGTGTGTGTGTGAGTGTTAGTGTGTGTGTGTGTGTGTGTGTGTGTGTGTGTGTGTGTTACAGCAGCACAATATGTGCCTGTGCTGAATGAAAGGGAAATGAATGCAGTGTGTGTGTGTGTCTGTGTGCGTGAGTGTGTGTGTGCTATGGAAGAGGGTGTGTGTCCTTTATTGTGTGTGTATCTGTGTGTAGTTTGTGAGGACTGTATAATTGTGTGTTGCTGTACATGTGCACTGCTTGCACGTGCATGTGAATGTTTGTCTTCAGTAAGGATTGTGTAGCTGTGTGTGAACATGAATGCATATGTGTGTGTGTGTGTGTGTGTTTGTGTGTATGTGAAGACACACACATATTGGGGGTATTGGTGCGGGTGATGAAGTGTTCATGATAGTGTGCACACGCAAACAGAGCAGAATTACAATTAAACCAAACTCATTCAGCAGCTCCCAGATCTCCATACATTTTCTCTCACATCCTTCTTCTCTTCGTCTTATCTCAGCCAAGCATCATTTCTCAGCTTCGAGATGACTGTTACATCCTCCTGTATGTATCAGGACTCAGACTTTCAATATTTGTGGTCAAGTGGTTCCATATTCCAATAGTTCTGGATCTTCATCATAATCTGTAAATCGCATTTAAATTGTGTTTATTAGAAGTTTTAAAGTAAGTGGTGTAAAATCTGCAGCGAGCCTACAGCAGGGGTCGGAATCAGGTTCAGCCAAAGGGCAGTTTTCTCAGCTTTGCTCAGTGCTGGTTAACAGGTGCACTGGAGACACAGCTGGCCTGTATGTTTTAAATTCTCTGGGTTGCTTGAATTATACATTATTTAATTTGCTCAAAAATAAAAGAACTATTTGGCTGATGTTAACTTTGGTACAAGCCATGGCCCAGCTTAGACCTGTATTATAATGTAGTTGACAGATGTAGCGAGATCGGATATTAGCCATCGATAAGGTCAGCTGTCAAACTAGCTGTCAAAGGTCCAGTACTCCAGAGAAATGTGCATCTTATCCTTAAAGGAAATACCCTGACTTTCCAGTTCACAAACTACCAAGGATGTGCCCACAGCAAGCAGGTAGAAAACCCATCACCACAATGTCATCATAGCTTATAAATGGACATTTTCATTATTTAGAACTAAAGCAACTTGCTTGAAACCAGTAAACATACTTTTTAAGAGTGAATTCCAAATTTCTTTTACTTTTTTTAACCACGCTCTGACATTTCAGTCGAGAGAGACAAGTGAATGATGCAAAGATAATTGTTTATTATAATAGATAATATGTGATAATTAAGTCTTGACAGAAAGTCTTTGGTGCTTCTACAGGGAGATTTTGTAATCAAGAGGCATCTGAGCAGCAGCAAGATAAAGCCCTCATGGAGTCCAGACACTGGCGGTGGAGGCTGATGACTCTTTTGAGAATGATGATGAAGCTGATGAATCTGTGAAGACTAGGCAATGATGGGAAGGCGAAGGGGCCACATGAATGTACCATAGGCAGAGAGAGATCATGTTTAAAAAGGCAGCCGCAAGATGATAGGCCTACAATGTAGGTGTGTTGCTGTGCTATTGGATAGATGTGACCAGCTGATTAAAGCAGCTGATATCTCAATTGACAGACAGACGATCCGACGATGACAGCAAGGAATTCTGAGTTAGCATATGTGACAGGAGTGAATGGCATGATGGTATGAGAAATGAACTACAGGCCCAAGCATTCGAAAGAATAGTCTTCCTAACTGAATTTTTGCTGGAGCGTCATTTGTCAGCTGTCATACTGTAACCAGACACATGGAATTCTGCTGTTTCCTCAAAATATACCAGGCATTAGATTAGACGTCTTACATTAGTGCAAGAACTAACTAAACTAAAACATGACTGCAGTGTATAAAGGCAAAGCTTCATTCATAAGAATCAAATATCAATACAAAAGTTAATAAGTGTTATTTATCAGCCACAGGAGATCAGAAAACGGGCTGCACACCTGTTTGATTGGACATGAAGAACATAATGTATTTTCCATCCAGAGCCATCAGTTTCTGCTGCTGTCACCGAGCTGCACGCTGAAACTAATGTCAGACTGATCATCAAAGCATTGATCACAGAGCCTGACAAATGTTGGTAACAGTGTGAGCTGTCTTACCTTAAAACAAGCCTCTCTTCTATCCACCACCTATAAAATCCAGGACTTTGACCAAATCTCTGCAGCTAATGGCTGATTCTGCACTCTGAGCTAACAGGGAGGTATCTTTCTTGGGTTAATGAACATTTTCCACCCATTACTTTTGTGATTCAGGCAGTTTAAACACAACAGTTTAACATGCTGAGCTCTCTCTCATAATCTCTCAGTAATTCTGGTTTGTTTTCTACCCCCACATATATGTGCATCTCACCGATGACATGGCACGGAAACGGTTTATAGGTCAAGCTCCAAATATACATATGTACATGGATCTTATAGTTTTCATAATGCAACTCAAGTGTGTCTTTCATGTCTTTCATTTCTTTCAATCTCCACATCTTCAGTTTGTAATGCAGGGCTCACTGTTAAAAAAAGTCTGAAGCCTAAACTGAGATAACCCTGATGGCATCATAATATCCTTTGCAATAGAACTGTAGATCTGTCATTTGTGTTTGTTAGACACACATCTTCTTGATTTTTATAATACTGATGGATTAGAAGTTATATTGGAATTGGTTTGATCATTAATCTGTTATTCATTTGATAATTTTATTGCACCTAATTTTAGCACCATCGTCTGTCTAGTCTGACCTATTAAACAGTCCAGCACATGGCACAGAACAAGTGTGCTCCAGACATGATAATATTGATCATTAGAGAGTAAAGTCACATATTGTTCAATGTAATGTTTTATTTCTACTGTTATAGCTGAAACTGCATGTGGAAATACCTAAAAGTTTTAATGTGGCCCTACACAGCTGAAAACTAGGAACCACTTTATGTATCACTGTAAATTTATATTTGTGATTTATTTTATTGATATTCCAACATTTTCTCGTATAAATAAATAAATAAATAAAGCTATCGGTTTATGTTATGGACATAAGTTTTAACTGTTCAAAAATCAGAAATCATGTAGAATTAGAAAAACATTAGTAAAAGTTTCCATCAGTTAGATGTGGTGTGTGACTCTAAATCTGCAGGAGCCGATACTGATAATTCATGAGAGTTTCATGTCCATCCAAGACTTGGAAGGGCTCCAACTGCCAGTCACTTACATTTATCTACGCACAAAATGAACAAGACTTTCATTTCTGGAACACTGGATACCTGAAATAACTCTTCCTGCTTTGGTGGTCTGCAAGGACCACCAGTAAAATATCATTTTTCATTGGGAGGGGGGTCAAAAATGTTTGGTGGAGAGCCAGATTTGGCCCCTGGGCAGCTATTTGCTGCTTCCTAGCCTACAGTTTTATTTTTACGTTTCAAAATGAGACAGTTCACATTCACAAGAATTTTCCTGACTGGAAGAAGGCATTTTCTGGACTGTCATTTAAGCTTTTAGTTTACCATCTGGACAATTCTCCAAATTTATATCCACCAACATTATTTATGAGTATATATGGAACAAGAAATAGGCATAGGTGCATAGCTTTATGTCTAAGGTGACTAGTTTTAATAGCTGTTGATGGGGGAGTCTGGGGAAATCGTGAATTGTATTTTGTATATCTGACAAGGTTGAATAGATTCTTGAGTGGTTGTTTTTAAGACCTAATAATGTTCCAGATCTAACAGCAAAAACTGTTCCTGCAAAATGTAGTCTGGTTATGTCTGGTAACTTACAAATTGTCAAATAGGGATGCATATTGAACTTGTACACTTTTTGAGTACAGACTGAAATATATTGAAAAGTATAAAGCGTTGAAAGACAGCTTTGAATTCTTGGTCAGATTCTTAGTCTTCTTTATTTGCTTTATACTTTTAATAAGATCTATCCTGACCTGTGTTTTAGGCAAGCATGATCCAGACTTTACCAAACACTCACAGGTTAGGACGTTTGACAAATTTTTGTAAATGACAAAATAAAGAATTTTTGTGCCTCAAACTAAGGTATTGAAAATGGCATCATATTGGTAAAACTCAGGTAAAGTAGGAACTTTGGATGTTGAACAGGTACAAATGATACCCATTACCCTGTCTCAGAGTCACTGTCAAAACTTTTGAGATACTACATCCCTGCACTACTTTAAACTTGACTTTTTTTTAAACTTGCCCTGCACATGTCCCTGTTAACGCTGCCCCGCATTCGAACTGGGATCATATAGCTGTCAATCTGTCTGTCCATCCACTACTTTGATCCAGAGTAAACTTTCCAGATTGCAATAAAGTTTTCAATAGATGTTTATGGTGCTTAGTGTTACTATAAAAATTGAATCCTGACAAACATGTTGATGCATGACAGTGTATCTCTAACAAAATCATGATCAACTTGCTGTTAAGTGCCATCAGTGGGCGTTTGCATCTGTGATTTAGCCTAGTGGTTGGAAATAAAACAGACAACATTTCGACCAAATTAGTCAAATACAGTAACTTTAGTGTCTGTAGTTTGTTAAAGAAGGTTAACCCAAATTTGAGTTATCTGCACTTTACTTGATTTCAATTGCATGACTTCTACTTCATGCATGAGTTCAACTTCTACTTCTACATTTCAGATGCCAATATTGTACTTTTTACTCCACTACAGTTTGGATCTTGGATCCAAACTCAAACTCACATGGCATCAGACTAAAAATGTAACCAGTAAAATTACAGTCTGAAGGATTTTTGCAGCTCTGAATCAGAATACAGGGAATGTAATGAAAACTTAAGTAAGACGAGACAAAACATAATCTATATTATCTCAGTATGTGATATCCTTACATGTTGTCTCTTCTCTCCTCCTTTGTAGGTTACTTCCTTATACATTGTTAATGGGCCTTTCAGAGCATTGATGGAAGGCTTTCTAAAATATCTGTTCAGTTTGCTCCCCACATGATGACATTGATTATGAGAGAATAAATTCATGTCATTTTCATTGGGATTTTTATTTCCAATGTTATAGCAGTTTTGAAGGCTGTAAAGTTGGAGGCAAAATGTCTGTAGAAACTCATGTTCATTATATTTGTGTTCCAAGTAAATAAAACACATCAAATAAAACCACCTTTCTCACTATTCTTTGTTTAGGTAGTTTTCATATTGATTGCTTTCAGTGGAACACTATCGTTGGGGCAGACATTTTTAACTGTGTGGCACTTTCATGCAATAAGCTAATAACACTAACAACCATAGCCTAATTACTGCTCAAAGCAATGTGAAAAGCTTGATAACTGGGATAAACAACACCCTAATGGGCCTGGGACAAATAATATGACAATATATCAACACACATTCTTTTCAATATTTCACTGGAGCCAAGAGTTGCCATTTGCTATCCGGACTATGGATTTTACAGAATAATTTGTTATTTTCTTAAGCAGTTTTTCAATAAAATACAGGAAAAACAGGAAGCAGATACTCAAACACTGTAATTCTGATCCTCTTCTTCTCTCTGAATCCTTTGGTTTATGATTTTACATTAGTATGATGTTAACATGTTGCTGTGTGTGTAGTATGTGTTAAAACAAGGCTGTACTCCATGAGTTCTCTATGAAGTTCCATGAAGGATTCAATGGCAGTGGAAAAATATACTGTATATTGCATCATGATATATAGTTTCATTAAAATATATGCTTTCCTCTTCAGTTACAAAGGTATCATAATGCATCATATGATTTACTAACACTATTGCGCAAAAGAGAATTGCCTTTATATCACATTGTGAATTACTGTTTTCATCCTTACAACTTATACCAGAAATCAAGGTCTTGCATCTTGCAATGTGTGTAAATTAGAGGTAAAGGAAGTGGCTAATCAGTGTGACTGTGTCTGCTTTCCCCTGTGATTAGTGTTTCATTAGCAAACCCCTGAAACACAATGTTATGTATGCCACATATGACTGTCCAGCACAAGCCTTGTTCTTCCTTTTTAAAATCAGTTTATGTTTTGGACACATACCCTATTAATTAAGCAACACTTTTTAAAATCCTCATCAATTAACATTTGAGGCCCTGTGTTGCATGACAAATAAATCAGCCTTTTGTGAATTTTTTTTACCTTATCAATACAGTGTGACTTGTGTTTTAATTATATAACATATACTGATTGTGTATAGTATGTTCCCACTAGACAAATTGATGCTAACTGCCAATATCAATACTAAAATCACTTGGTTTTCAGTAAGGTGTAGATGGATGCTATTGTTAAGGCATGTTCAAAAAGCAGATTTATCTTGATTTTTGAAAGCTTAAATGACTGAATGATTGCCCTGCAGGAAAACACAGAGTGCAGGCTGCAGGTGATGGTTTCTCATAACCAAAGCTAACACTGAGATTGCTCTAAACATTGTTATGAAGGTAAACAAAAATTTAATTAGATCTATGAATAATAATTAATAATGAATGATACGTCTCATGTGCAGTGCATGTAGTGAGCAAATGTAGGTAACATATCAATGACACCTTTGTCGTGTGTCACCTTGAACTGACTTTTATACTCATCAAGTAAAATGTAAGTTTGTTAATATCTTGAAGTATTTTTTTCAGACACACATATTAGATATTTTGACAGGTGACATTTATTAAAGCGGGAGTTACAGTCATTATCACTAATGCATAATTGTTTTAAGCCTACTGCAGGCTAATTGAGGTCATATTGATCACATTATATTATCACATTATTGATTGTAGCAAAAATTCAATTTGAATGCATCCTAGTGTTAATTGGGAGATCTGCGCAAGAGATATGTTTTCCAATACAGGTTAGTCAGTCCTATCACAGTTGCATATTTATATTGTCTCAGTGAATTAGGTTATTTTGAAGTACAAGATAGAGAAGAAACAACAGAAGTCGTAGTTTACTCAGTATATCAATGAAACAAATGAATCATGTCGCCTATTGCCACAGTTTGTGGATAAGGGGCTGCTTTAACCTGTTGATAAATCAAGGTGTGTCTATGTGCCAGTAACTTGCATTAGAAAATGTCTCCCAGCACGTTGTATTGTTATTCTGTGTGAAAGACAAACCTGATTGAACATTTTTTCCCTTCTCCACTACTTTATTTTTATAATTTCTTCTCCAGTTTGTGAGTTAATCACTCTTCTTAGAAACGCTCTACTTTTTTTCAGCTGCTTGCTGGGCGCGTCCATTCCTGCGGAGGGGTGGCCAAAACAAATCGTTTATTAAAAGTGTCCCACAACTCGATGTTCACTCCTAACACTGCGGCTAATCACAGATATCGTTTGACTAGCACACTTAGACACTTGGACACTTGGATTGGCTCACTAAAAGGAGACGATAGCCGACATTAAGGGGGTGTTTTGTGTCCTGCCGCCCGCCGCGCACCCCTCCGCTCGGCCGCGGTGGGAGCGGCTGGAATAACCTTGGTGTGCGCCAGTTGAGCGCCGGAGAGAAGAGCGAGAGAAGCTGAGCGCTGCGGCGGCGGATGAGCACCGATCGCTGGGTGAACATGGCGGAGACCGTACGCTCGCTCTTCGACTACCGGGAGACTCACAGCCTGGACAGCGACGGAGAAGGCGTGAAACCGGCACCGCCACTGCGGGGGTGAGGGAGTGAATTCACCACGACATGTAGACTAGTGAACAACAGTTTCATGGTTGTGTTTTGCTCCCCAATGACAGAGAGACTCGGGTGGGTGTGTGCGCGCATCTGTGTGTGTGTGTTTATTTGATGGAGCTAAAGTTGTAAACAGACGTTATTTGTCAAGTTTGTCAACGAGCGCGCGTCAAGTTGACAGATATGACGTGAGAAAGTCGCTCGTTGGTCTCATTTTGGCTGTTTTTTAAAGAAACGTTAATTCCACCTTACAAAGCAGCTCCGGAGAGGTGTGCGCGCGCGCGCACAAGTTTGCGTTTGTGTACATGTGCGCGCGCGCATCTGTGTGTGTGTGTGTGTGTGTGACACTGAATTCACCCATTCAATGCCTGTTTTTGAGTGACAGGATGAAAACCATGACACATACACACCGTCTGTAACAACAGAAACATGTCACGTGCCTTGATTGTGTTACTTTTTAAATTTAAAGCCGTTGATGTATTAATGTATTGTGTCTTAAACTGTAAATGACAAAAGTTTTCAGGAGTATAACTCAGAATTCAACTGTTCAATTTTACAAAGTTATAAAAATGTTGGAATTAATATACTGTCAGAGCTTCCCTGTGTGTGTGTGTGTGTGTGTGTGTGTCTGTCTGCCTCTGAGTGCGCGCTCGCGTCTGTGTGTAGTGTGCGCGCGCGCGTGTGTGTGGTTGTGTGAGAGTGGGAGAGAAAGGCACACACACACAGGGAGGGGGAGAGAGCGTGAGAGAGAAAGGAGCAGCTCTGTGTGTATGTGTGTGTGTGTGTGTGTGTGTGTGAGAGAGAGAGAGGGAGGGAGGGGGAGTGGTGTGTGTGGAGGGGGGTGGTGTGTATGTGTGAGTGTGTCTGCATATGTGTGTGTGCGTGTGTGTGTGCTAGAGCAGAGGAAGGAGGAGGGAGTGTGTGTGTGTGTGTGGGATGGGAGGGGGAGAGAGTGTGCGTGACAGAGACAGACACTGTGAGTGTGTGTGTGTGAGTGAGAGAGAGATGGGGAGAGGGAGGGGGAGCACAGTGTGTAAGGAGTGTGTGACAAAGAGAACAGGAGTGTGTGTGTGTGTGTAGTATTGAGTGAGTGTGTGTGGTTCTGTGAGTTTGTGTGTGGTTGAGAGAATGAGTAAGTGTGTGTGTGTGTGTTGGGAAGACAGGGTGTGTTTGAGAGAAGGGAAAATGTGTTTTTAAATGTGTTTCTCAGAGTATGTGTGTATGTTTGCATGCATGCATGCCTGTTATGCTGTTTGTTAGCATGTGTGTGTGTGTAAGAGAAAGAGAGAATAAGAGAAACTAATAGTGTGTGTGGAAAAAGAGTGGGGAATCAAGGTGTGTTTACTGTGTGGCAGAAGAGAGAGACAGAGAGAAAAGGGATTGTGAGAGACTGTGAAGGACATGTGTGTGTATGTGTGTGTGTGTGTGTACGTGAGAAGGAGCATATAAAAAGTGTATGTGTGTTTGTGTGTAATTGTGTGTGTGTGTGAGAGAGAGAGAGACAGAGATAGAGGGGAAGTGTGTTAGAGGCACAGGGAAGGGGAGGGGAGAGTGTGTTTGCGCATACGTGTGTGTTAGGAGAGTGGGGGAGGGAATGTGTTTGTTTGTGTGTGCGTGTGTGTATGTGTGTGTGTGTGTGAGAGAGAGAGAGAGAGAGAGGGATGGGAGGTGTGTGTCTGTGGGTGAGCATGAAGGACTGTGTTTATGTGTAACCAAGTGGTGTGTTGGTTTCAGTGTGTTAAAGGGGGATAATAATCAAATGCATGATTGGTAAAGAGAGAGAGTGTATGTGTGTGTCTCTGTGTGTTATGTTTTGGATTGTGTCAAGTGTGTGTGTGCTGTCTAAGAAGTAAAGAAATAATTTTTGAGGGATTGTTAGAGATGGTACAGTAGAGACAATGCAGAAAGTGATGAAGGAAAGGGTGTGTGTCAGTCTTAAAGAAACTGAGAGATGATTATTTTTGTTTTTTTATCCCGATGGGGACTTGAACCTGACTGCATACCAACCCATGTGGACTTCCTGTCACCGTGGGGACAAAATTGAGGTCTCACAGTTCCAGACTGCTTTTTGAGGGTTAGGGTCAGAATTAGGTTTAGGTTAGGGTTAGGCGTTCAGTTGTGATGGTTAGGGTAAGGGGCTAAGGAATGAAATATGTCAATGAATTGTCCTTATGGTGATAGTGATACAAACATGTGTGTGAGTGTGTGTTTGTGACCAATAGAGAGGGAAGGTTGTGTGTGTGTGTGTGTAACATAGTGTGTATGTGTCTCAAAGAGAGAGCAGCAGAAAACGGAGGGTGTGTGTTGCAGAGAGATAGAGAGCACAGAGTGAGTGTGTGTATGTGTTTAAGAGAGAGAGTGAGAGAGGAAAAGAGAAGGGAGTGTGTGACAGAGGGTGAGGATGTGTGTGTGTGTGCATGTGTGTGCATTCAGTTGCGTGTGCAAGCTTTTGAAACAGAAGGGGAGGGTGAGTGTGTGAGTCTTGGAAACTGAAAAAGAAGGCTTGGTAGCTAGTGCATATGCTGTGTGGTGTGTGTGCATTTCTTTGTGTGTCTTTTCTGTGTTTGTGTATTTGTTCTGGAAGGAGAGGTGTGTGTCTGTCTGTCTGTGTGTGTGTGTGTGTGTGTGTGTGTGTGTTTTGTTCTGCAGTCAGTAAGAGAGGGAGGGGTGTGTGTCAAGGGGGAGACAGACACAAGGTTTGTGTATGTGTGTGTGTGTCTCTGTGTGTGTGTGTGTGTGGCTCCTAGACAAGGGCAGTGTGTTTGTGTGTGTCATACAGAGGGAAGGAGAGAGTGTTTATGCATCTACTTTGTTTATGAAAGAGGAAAGGACAGTGTGTGTGTGTGTGTGTGTGTGTGTGTGTGTGTGTGTGTGTGTGTGTGTGTGTGTGTGTGTGTGCGCATGCTCAAAGGAAAAGTATGTTTGTGTGTATGTGCACACTGTGTGTGGGTGGTATGGTATATGTGAGAAGGGGGGAGGGAGGATGGTGTGTGTTTGTATCTGTTTTATTATTGAGGATTCTGTGTGTGTGTGTGTTGGAGAGAGAGAGAATGTTCTGCATGAAGGACGGAGTGTACGTGAGGCTTATTGAGTGAGTTTGTGCATGTGTGCCGTGTGTGTGTGAGTGATTGTGTTTGTGTGTAATCCAAACGTATGTAGTAGGAACAGTTGCGTGACAAGAGGTTGTGTGTGTGTTTGTATCCACAAGCACACGTAATAGTTGCTCGTCTGTGGCTGAGAAAGAATAATGTGTTAGATGGAACGTGTGTGTGTGTGTGTGTGTGTGTGTAGTACAGTGTAGGAGAAAATATAATGTAGCAGATATGCATGAGTCTGAGAATCTGTAATGTGCAGATTGTATGCGTGCGTGCTTGCCATTGTGTGTGTGCGTAAGAGAGGAAAAAAGTGTGTGTGTGTGTGTGTGTCAGAGATGGAACATGAGACTGTGGGTTTGGTTATGTGTGAGAGAGAGGGAGAGAGAAACTGAGCACTGGAGAGAGAGAGAGAGGGAGAGAGAGTGTGTGTGTGCGCTTGAGTGAGCTTTCCTGTGTGTGTGTGCGCATGTGAGCTTTAGAGAGAGGGGGAGGGGTGTGTGTGTGCGTGCATGTGAGCTTGGCTAGAGAGAGGATATTTGTGTGTACTCTACTGTGCGTGTGTGTGTGTGTGTGTGTGTGAGTGAGTGAGTGTGTTTGCGTGCCTGTAAGCCTGAGAGGGAGGGGTGTGTGTGTGTGTGTGTGTGTGTGTGTGTGTGTGTGTGTGTGTGTGTGTTGTGTGTGTGTTTTGTTTTTATATCCCGGTGGGGACTTTAACCTGACTACACACCAACCCATGGGGACATCCTGTCGCCGTGGGGACAAAATTGAGGTCCCCATGGGTCCAGACTGCTTTTTGAGGGTTAAGACTTGGTTTTAGGGTTACAGTTAGATTAAGGTCAGGGTTAGCCATTCAGTTGTGATGGTTAAGGATAGGGTATGGGGCTAGGGAATGCATTATGTCAGTTGAGTGTCCCCACAGGGATAGTGATACAAACGTGTGTGTGTGTGTGTGTGTGTGTGTGTGAGAGAGAGAGAGTGAGCAAGCGCCTGTTTGCGTGCCAGTGTATGTGTGTGTTTGTGCATGCATGTGGGCCAGAGAGGGGAGGGGTGTGTGTGTGTGTGTGTGTGTGTGTATGCACATGTGGACTCTACGAACAGTGTGTGTGTGTGTGTGTGTGCGTGTGCGTGCTTGTTTCTGTGTGTGCTCACGCATATGTGGGTCTTGAGTATGGACTTGTTTGTGTATTTGTGCATGCATGTGGGTTGGCGGGAGGGGTCTGTGTGTGTGTGTTTTAGTTGGAGTGAAGAGGGGAGAGAAATGTGCAGAGAGAGAAGAATGAGAGAATCGATCGAGAGGGTGAGACAGAGATGGAGGGAAAGATTGAGGGGTCAGCTCAGTGAAGAAGTGGAGGTGAGACAGGTTTGGTTGGCAAGAAAGTTCCCAGAAACTCACTGAACCAGAACTGAATACAAAGACAAACACTCAGAAGACCCAAAATAATCCAGCAAAATATAAACTCAGAGGAAAAACTGTTTTTCTGGGAAAAACTGGTGACCTGTTAGGATCGAGTGTAGCTCAGGACTGTTAGCTGAGCCTGTCTGTGTGAGCATGTATTTAAGAATGAACAAGTGTTGAAGCTTTGCTATGTCATGTTATTTTACTACAGACTTTGAGTAGGTCTGGGCAAGAATTCAATATTCTCACTCATTGTGTGGAATCGTATCATGATCATGCTGCCATTTTACAAAATTCTGTTGTCCAAATGAATGATTCTAAGCAAATTGTAATTGAAAACTAACAAAATTGAAGGTCTTGTTTTACGCATGTCACAGTTTTCGTCTGAAATAATGTACAAAGGCGATGGACAGTACATTGCATTGGACAGCAGCTTAATTTGACAAAATATTTGTAGTTTAAAGTTTTACTTACTAGCTTTTTAAACCGTATCCCATGGTCTTAATCAGTGGATGGAGTTGCCTCATTTATCATCAAGTTACCTCAGTATGTAAGTGAGTTGTGTTTGAAAGCTAGTAAGTGGACATTTAGTTAGGTTTCTAACTAAAATGAACTTTCACACACAACCAGCTTGATTATTTCTATGTGATTTTGCATATATTTCAATATAGGTGTTCTTATTCACCCATATTGCAGATCTAAAACTAAACCAATGCTGCCATATAGAAATGCATTTTATTCATCAAAACAGAGCAGTGTGTTGTGACATGGTGTGTGTTGTTGAGGGATGTTGCTTGCCACAGAGGTTGTTATCAATGTATTATTATGACAGTTGGGCCATTATGTGGTAAAGTGATGTTTACTGTGTTGTGATATGTAAAATACCACAATTCAGTGCTATAGCACAGAGGAAACCTTTCAATTGATTGAAAGGTGTTGTAACATCCATTGGAGCAATAATATGTAACAACAACAGGTTATGTAGCAGAAACAGGTTTTTGCCTTATTTGTGTTGTCTGTGACATTGTGAGTGTCAAAGTAGTTTTTTGTTTTTTTTTTTGCCCGATTTTGTATTTAAAATGTATAAGCTTCCTCGTGATTTCTTGGTAATTGTCATATTTGATTTTTGATCATGTTTTCAAAGCCAAGATGTGTGTGGTTGGTGCAGAGGAAAGCTCCTCAAGGGGTGAAAAAAATCTGTACATATGTGAGCACAAATGCAGCCACACACTCTTCTTGTGCACACTCATAAACACACGCGCACACTCACACAGACATGCGCGCAAAGTATCATGAGTCCAGATGGGAGTGGAGTGGATCAATACAAAGACAGTGGGTCTGGTTGATATCTCTGCTGAATGAGTCTCTCTCTCTCTCTCTCTCTCTCTCTCTTGTTGTCTCTGCCTGTTTTTTTCTCTTTTGCTCCCTTTTCCTATTTTTCTCCCTCTGTCTGTTTTCTGCTGCTTTAGTTTTTTCTCTGCTATCCCTTTTTCTTCTTTCTTCCTCTCTGTTTTTTCTCTTTCTCTCTTGTCTGCATGCAAACACGCCACACACACACACACACACACACACACACACACACACACACACACACACAGACAGTAATGAACACCTCAAAATCCAAAGCACGATCTTCCTATGGCCTAGTTTTAAGAGCCTCCAATGTCATGCGAGTAAAAAATAGACTGACGGAAAACAATATTGAGAACTGTGGTAACGGAACTAGCCCAGAATCGGCAGAGGCAGGATCAGTTTGGCTCTTCTGAGCGAGGCGGTTTTGGCATGGATGTAGAATGTCTGAAGAAGATAATCTCGCTTGGCCATTCTGGGCTCACACAGGTGGCTGCGTTTGAGCTCCCTGGGGTAATGGCTCACTCCTTAGTGGTGATCCAGGGGTCAGAGCACTCAACTATAAACACTTAACTAGATCACACAACCACTGACTATGGTCAGTGTGGTTGTTATTCAGAGGTCACAGGTTTACATAATCATCATATCAAGCTGGATTCAGCGTGTTGATTTGCCTCAGAAATGCTCAGAAACCTTAACAGTGCTGAAAGTGTTAAATTGTGAAGGTGGTAGTGTATGAAAGGGTATTTTTTACTTTTTGTTATTTTCAGCAAAGCAGCATTACACACCAGCAAATTCAATTTGACAAGTGGGATTTTAATTCATAAAACAAATCCCATCCCATACCAAATTGAAGAAATGTTTTAATTCAAAGAAACAGACTGACCAGTTCATTTTCCTCTACCTATGTGTTTGAGATTTATATGCAGGCTTGGTTTTGAACCTCAATGCAGTTTGGAAACCTGGAATTAAATGTCTGCTGAGTTTCTTGACTTGGTCTTTGAAGGTTTCTGATTGAAATCACAACTGTACCAAATTTATTTTGACAAAGGTCTTGTATGGCTCCTTCTGTTAGGACATTTAAACATTTGAGAAATTTGGTTTCTTTTCTGAAATGTAAAAAAAGTGAATTTGTTTATATATAATTTTATTTTCTGAAAATGCTAGTATCAAAAATTTATATAAATGACATCCAACCTTATTTATATCATAGTGGTTGTTTTATCTTTATTGATACAGTTTGTGTAAAGTTGTTTTGTGTTCATATGTGTATATTTTTTCTTTGGGGCTGTGCGGTGAGAACATTTTCTCCTAGTTCAGGCTCTGTACACAGTTTCTTCGATATTTAAAGAGTCTAACGATTGCTTACACTTATTAGGAAAGATTTGTCATATTGTGGTCCACAGGGGATAGTATTTGTATTCACAGACGTATATTTGACAGCTCAGTAAAATAAAAATGAAGACGTTAAAACGTAAGAGAGGGTACTCATAATTACCTGGGACATAAATTAGAAACTCTCAGGCATTTTATGAACATTCAAGTGTACTTTTGGCCCTAACTGTTTTTAATTCATGAACCTGGTTTGTGTTGAGGAAACATGGCAAAGTTTCAGAAACAGTATGTTCAAAAATCTCTTTTTAGGGAGTTTTGTTTGGACTGAACTCATTTCCTCCAGATCATTCAGTGCAGATTGTCTAAGTCTAAAAGTGTTTTACCTCTGTTCCAGTCATACACAGTGAAGATCAGTGTAAATAATCATTGTCTAGTTGCTGTGTCTTTGTTTTTTTGGGTATTTTATTTGCTTATATGGGAGAGCTAAACACAGTTTGTATTGATCCATTAGGTGGCCTTCAGCTTATTGATCATTCTCTGACCTGATTGATGTGAAGTTTGGCCAGTAGGCCGATTGATTAAATGATAATTGCTTGTGTGTGTGTGTCTGTGTGTGTGTCTGTGTGTGTTCTCTGCAGGCGCGGCTGTGGAAGAAAAAGGAAAGGGACACCCGTTAAAGTCTTTGTTACACACACTGAGGAGGAGAGCGTGCCTGAACACAGCTTCAGCCCAGGTGTGTGTTGTGTGTGTTATATCTGCATGCCATATTCTCACTGCCATCAGTGTGTGTGTATGCGTGTATATATGTTTGTGTGTGGTGTGTGCATGTGCATCTGTCTGTGTGACTGTGTGATTGGTATGGGGGTGGAGTGTGTGCAAGTGAGTGTGACCTACTTTTGTGTGTGTGTGTGTGTGTGTGTGTGTGTGTGTGTGTGTGTGTTCTTGCCTACGTATGTGCTGTGATGTGCACCTGTGTATGTGCTCCAGGAGATGAGGTGATGACCTTTGTTTGTGTGTGTGTGTGTGTGTGTGTGTCCTTGCATACTTGTATGTAATCCTTTTATACTGACTGTTGCTGTGCTCTCAGGTGATCGTAAGGAAGCAGCAGAGAATAAACGGCTCACACTGGATGGGCCTTTCGACCACACAGAGCCTGCTCCTCACAGCTGGTGAGTGTACATTGTATTTTTTTTGCTGTTATTTTAAACATTTTGTACAGATATCAATGCGTATGCAGGCTAATAAATGGTTAAAGAGGTCCTGAAGGCTACTTATTTCGCTCAGCTTTTACATTCAGAGAAGAATGAATGGTCGCTGATCTTAACTCAGCACTCGAGGACAGCTTTGTCTGAGAGCAGCACTTCTGAATACCGGTCCTCAGGACTCGCCAACCCTGTTAGTTTTCATTTTAGCCACATAATCAGGCCGATTTATTCCAGAGATGTCAGAAAAATGCCATTGACTTGCCAGGAGGATAGGAAATCAGCAGCACTGTGAGGACTAGGATTGAGAATCACTGCCCTGAAGCACTGGTATGAGCTTGTGTGGGCTCTTACTGTTTGCTTTACACTCATTCAGCTGCAGTCGACCCCTAATGCAAAGAAATGAAGCCTATGGCTAGAAGACTGTACAGTACAAAAACTTCAGAATGAATTGTATCACTTCTGTTCACTTACCCTAATTGGAAAAACCCCTTTACAACAATTGGTGACACACACATGACCAAATCATGGAATAGATGCAAAAGCAAAGCTGGATCATTGAACCAGTATCAACCTTTAACCCATACATCTGACATATGATCCCTCTATATACACTATATATCACAATGGATAAATTCGAATATGAGAAAACAGAAAAATAAGGCTGCAACTAATGATTATTTTCATTATCGTTTAATATGACAGTTACTTTCTTGAATAACTGATGACTGATTGATCAAATTTCCTAGAACGCAAGGTTAAGTCCCTAAAATTGCTTTTGTCCTGTTTACAGTACGAAAACCAAATGTAATATTTATCCGATAAAATGAAATAGAAAAGCAGCAAACATTCAGATATGTAAAGCTGGAATCAGTCAGTATTTGGTATTTTTGCATGATAAAATGAATACAGATACACTGCATGTCTTTCCAATCTAAACTAAAAAACAAAGAGAATAGCACTGGAACAGACTAGAAATTCACCAGCAACACATTGTCTGATAAAGATAATGAATTCAAGTTTCAATCCCCCACCCTCTTCACCTTCCAGTGGACCATCAGAGCAGGCTCATGGTAAAGTCTCCTCCGGATCCAAGACCAGCTCCTGCTCAGCCTCTACGCCGGCTGCTGCTGCTTCCTCTGCCCCGACCCCAACACCAGTCCCTGCTCCTGCCCCAGCCACGGCCACTTCAGCTCATGCCCCGTCTCTGACCCCTGCGTCCACAGCTCCGGCTGCTCCGACAGCCTCTGCTCCAGCCCCGACAGCCAGCTCCTTCCCTCCCTCCCCTAACTGCCGCATCCGAGAAGTCCACTGTGGCAGCCAGGTGCGGTTGGTCGTTATCGCTATCCGAGACATCACCAAGGGGGAGGAGATCACTGTGGACTACAGCCTGACAGAGTGGGGAGAGAACCTGGTCAGTGCCTTGAACAACAGATCCATACACTACACACATTTATTCCCTCACTCTTAACTCCCAAATGTCTTTTGTTGTCCCTGATAAATGGTCAAATATAGACAAACTGACAACATCCTGATATTTTCAGTGCAGCCAGAGAAAATATAGTCAGCAGTCTAACAAATCCATGTCAAATCTTGGTGTTGAAATTCTGGACTCACCATTTTACATTGACATTCAACAGTCACTCAGGAAGAAAATAGTTGTAAAAGAGGAAAATGCGTCAGTCCTCTCCACCAACAGTAGCCTAAATAGACCAGAACAAGATGCAGCTATAGGACATTATGTTGTGATTGAGCAGAGCTTATCGTGCTTGCTCTTGCTTTACCGTCTAGTTTAATTTGTCCGACCATCATTCTTGACCTAACCTGAACCAATACATAATTTTAACCTCAACTCTAAACTCTTTCCAGTTGAAAACCAGCCACTGTATCTGAAATGGTGTCACTTTTTCTTCACCTGTCTGTCCTTTGGTTACTTGGTCCTCAAAAGTATATGAGTACATTCACATACTGCGCATAATCTCTGATGACTTCAGATAGGCAACCATATGTGTATTCACACACTGTTGATCAGCTTCGCACATGCACACACATACATGCACACACACACACACAGGCAGCAAGGCATGAGGTTACCATGGTGATGGCTGAGCTCCAGCTCTCTTCCTATAGTGGTTTAGAAACAGTAACCATGGTTATAACATGACATCTGTTTCTTTAATAGATCTCATTAGATCAGATCAATTTACTGAACAAAATGATTTCACCAAAATCTGTTGATGGAAATTTAATTGACAAAATTGAGAGACACTAGAAGCTTAAGTGGAACCACAGTTCCTTCAAAAGCAATATTTTAATGTCTTTAATTTGGCTGGGATAAAGTCTAAAACAGACCTTTTTGGTTTCCCATATTGGCTGATTGATTTGTTCTCTACTTGGTATTCCAGCCTGATTGATAACCCCCATGTTCACTGCTCATGAGAAGTTGACAGTGTTTGAAAGCATATCTCTATTCACTTCTTTTGTGTAGCTTGTTAGTGGGAGATCTGGAGTCCTAATCAACCTCTGTGCTCATGGCCAACTGTGGAGGGGTGTCCTCCTGCTCTCTGAGTGACAGTGGAGGCTGATTGTGATGGCAAACATTAATGAGCAGTGTGCCGGCTGTTTTAATGTGACTGCTCTGTGTCCCACAGGGTTTTCGTGGTACTGTGTCTCCAGCTCAACATGAGTGTAACTCTGACACAGAGAATAACAACAGTATCAAAAAGGTAAGAGAAAAACACCACTGTTTACTCAAAGCACACAGACTAATAAAAACTCTGCTTTATTATTTTTAAGTAGAGACAGCTAGACAATGCACACTATTTGCCAAATAATTGAATTAATTGAACCTGCCTCACAACCAGTGTTTTGGAAGGTAACATTTCACACTTTCCTAAATTACTTCCTCTAAATGTTAACTGATTACTTGATTAAGTTAGGTTTTATTAAGTTTTGTTTAATTAAATGTTATCACAAATATAAATATCACTTGACATTTGGGTAATCCTTAACTCCTTAACATCCAGTGTCCATGTATTTCCCCTAAAGTTGGCTTGTCCCACTCTGTCTGTCTGACAGTGTAGCATATTCGTTCTTTATCAGCTTGTTCCAGCTCTTCATTGAAACCATATGATGTTTATACTGAATGAAATATTCAAACCAGAGACTCTGTGCTCCATTCCATCAAATGGAGATACATACTGTATGTCTGGCACATCACTTAAAGTGGCTATAATCGATATTTTCATGATAACATACGAAATGAAAATGTGTAATGTGAAAGGTGTCAGAGAATTATCATCTGAATCTGTTCTGGTTCGCTCTCACTGCTCTCATTGCGTCATTTTTGGCTGCAGCAGGCAGCTATTTTTAGGGAAAAGGCTCTAAAAACCAACTATATACCACCTGATCAGCACAAAACAGCAAAATTAGCATCTAGCTGGTGAACATAGTGGAGCATTTAGCAACTAAAGAGACAAATATCTCCCTCTGGAGTTGGTAGAGAACAAAAACAGAGCTTGAATATTGGACTTACATTCATCAGATGACCACAAACACAACTCAAAATAAATGCTAATGTTTCTCTGTTGTTGCTGGATGTGTAAGTGGCAGCTGTTGGCGAACCACATCAACAAACTGCTGTTACTGCTGCCCCCAAGTGGCCAACAAAACAATTTGTTGCCAGTTAAAGACATAATTTTCCCTAAATTCATCCTAACATTTTGGTTTCTTTGGAGACTCTGTGATCTTCACTAGAATATAGAATAAACATCAAACAAACACATTTGTTTGGCTGCAGAGTTTGTACTGACTGTTCCTCTGCCAGAACAGTGGCATTAAAGAGGTTAAGCCTGTCAATTTATTTTCCTAAGAAACATTAAGAGAAGCTTCACTGTATGAGAGACTTCTATTTTGAATACATATGGTAAATACATGCATTGTATCTGATCCTGTATTGTGCTCTATGCTGCGTTTCTCACAAGTGCTTTCTTGCTGTCTAATAATCAGCACAGACTCTGTACAATACAAACACATATTAGTGAGCAAATGTTGATGCAGTTGTGATGTGCTGCTGGGCATCTAGCTTAACACCTGTCTGAATGTGGGTGGACAACACTGATGTTGGACTCAACATAATCATTATCATCAAGTCTTCCTCCCCCTCTTCTGGGTAATAGTTTTATTATGTGTAGTAATGGCATAAGTCATCATCAGTTTTAAATGCTTTAAAGTAAGATCTCAAGTAACTTGTGTTCTCTGTTGTCTCTCCTAAATTGTCTGATTGGGAAACATTGCAGCAATCACTTTGTGTGTGCAGATGATTCACTGTTGATTCTCTTGCCTTTTACTTATTGCTTTAAAATTTAATGTCCTAACGGTGCTTCTGATTAAACTGATGAAGACACATCTGTGCAGTAATGTCACTTACGACATTCAAAATTCAGACTGTGATGGAGCCAACCTGTGATATGTTTGGTTAGTTTAAAGTTCCCAGTGGTTTACAATGATTAAGCTGTGCCAGCAACCTCTGTTGTTTAGGAAAAACAACACTGAGGAGCTCCAAACTCAAGTTTCAGCTTTTACCCAACGTATGCACACCGGTTTTCAGATCAGCATTTACACGGCTTCAAACCTGAAAAACAAATTATTATACCAAGAGAACAGTGACAAATTTGAAACTCTGTAAATATGTTGGAGAAACACTGTAAAAGAGTGCTGCAGTTGTGAAGGAGTAAACTCAAATACAATACATAAATATATAATAATTGATTTGAATTTTTTTTCAGCTCATCAAAATTTTATGCAAGCCTTTAAGACTTTTGCGAATTTTGCAAAACCTTTTATATTAGATGTCAAGTCCGAGTTTCATCCTTTCAAAACTTTTTTTTCAGTTTCAAGATATGAAATGATACTCATCCCATAGAAAACAAAGAAAGGAAATGGTGGCTTGAAAAAAAAAAAGAAATATATGCATTTAAAAAGAAATCTACTTGGTTACTTGTGACAACAAAAAATAATTCACCCTCACCTCACTGTCTCTCACTTCCAGGAGGATGAATCTCTTTCTCTGACAGCCCAACGGCAGCAGCAACAGCAGCAGCAGCAGCAACAGCAGCAACAGGAGTACGTCACCCCCTCTTGGTCCCTCTCCCCCTCCTCCTCCCCCATCTCTCACTCTGATGCCAGTGACTCAGACGCTGGAGATGAGGACAACTCCAGCCCCCGTGGGCGCGCACTACGCCGTCGCAAAAAACGGCGCGGCACTCCTTCAAAGAAAAAGACCCCCATCGGACCCCTCCTGGGCGGCCACCACCTGTCTCCCCCACCAGCATTCCACCTCATAGCCGTCCACTTCCTTCATCCCACCCTCCGGCACAGTCCTCCCCTCCCTGCTCGTCTTCCTCCTCTTCCTCTTCAGCTAAGCCTGTGTTCAAAGCTCCGGCTCCGCTGGGCTCCAACACCACAAGCAACGTCAACATAAATGTCCCCAGAGGAGGAGTGTCCATAGACTCCATGCGCCAAACCTGCGAGTACTGTGGACGCCACTTCCGCTCCCTGGGCCGTCACTTAGATAAACACCATGCACACCAACCAGAAGTGTGCTCTGCCCTGGTGGAGCGCTACACACAGATGCCCCGCCTGCATGCACAGAACACAAACCCCACCACGGCTCACACACACACTCAGCAGCACTCAAAGTCGTCACAGGTCACAGGACAGAGCCGCAATTCAGATCTTCCACAGAGTGGTGTCCAGGACCTCTCCATGTCTCCGCCCACTCTCACAGCAGCCAACCAATCCCCTTCCTCTGCTGGAAGAAACTCCACCCCACCTGTGCTGACTCCTCCCCGAGGACAGAACGCAGTGCCGGTGTCTGTCTTAAAGAGAAGCCCACCACCTGTGGCTGTAACGCAGTCCAGGAAGGGAGCGATGAGGAGGCTGAAGAAAGAAAGACATGAAGAGGAGGAAGAGGATGAGGAGGATGAAGATGAAGAAGATGTTGAGGTTGTGGAGGTAAAGAGGCCCAAAGAGGAGGATGACGTTGAGGTGGTGTGCCCTCAGTCCTTCAGCAGCAAGTCGGCCAAAGAGATGGAGCCACCAAAGGAAGAGGAAGATGAGGAGGATGAGGAAGAGGAGGAGGAGAATGGTGTGATGGAGGTGGAAGATGAAAGTGGGACAGAAGATAAGGAAAAGGACTTGCTGAGGTAACTTGAGGTCTTTGCCTACTTTGTGAGCAAATTTGAGAGTAGGGATGACACTAAAGATTATTTTCATTATTCATTCATCTGTTAATCATTTTGTCACTTTTTATCAACAAAACAATAAATCTGCAGATTAATGGATAATGAAAAATTGTTAGTTGCAGCCCTAAATTGAGCTATGTGCAAGAATCAGAAGAAGAAGAATCTGAAAGTTTGCCTGCTGGGCTCTGTAGTCACACAATAGCTTGTTTATTTATTTATATTATATTTTGCAAATTTTCCCACTGTGGGACGAATAAAGGTTTATCTTATCTTCTATCTCTAAAATTGGTACACTTAGATTGAAGGATACTGAAACAAATTACAATTAAGTTATTCTTAAGTTCTTCTAATACTACTAAAATGAATAGAAGAAGTAACTGCTTACTGTCTTTATTTTTCAGTGGTTCAGGGCGTCACCACTTGCTGCCCCTCCTCTCGTCCTTGTCCTCTCTGGTGCTGTACCTTCGCCGGCTGCAGCACTCGGCCTTCTTGTCCCTGTCTCGGCAGCTACAGTCAGCAGAAGCCTGGCGCCTTCTTTGCCACTCCAGCCTGGCTCTCCTCATCCTGTACAATCGGCGACGTGAGTGTGAGGTCTCCAAGCTTTCCATCACTGAATATCGTGCTCGCGTCACTCCCCAGTGCCCTGTCCCTGTCCCACCTGGTGCCCCTCCAGCTCTCACTCCATTGGAGGCCTCCTTGTCCCCCTTTGAGCGCTTGGTGCTTCCTCACCTCCCTAGAGTTGGGGTCCAGGGTAAGCGTGGAAGGGTGCAGCCCCTCATCCTCCCCCCACACTGTGAGCCCTGCCTGGAGCTCCTCCTGCAGACGCGACAGGATGTGGGAGTCGACCCCGCAAACCCGTATGTCTTTGCCAGGCCCTATCACTCCCCTGCCACTCCACTGCGAGGTACTGACCTCCTCCGTAGCCTGGCCCGCTCAAGCGGCACCCGTAATCCCCGTGCCCTGACCCAGACCAGGGTTCGCCGGCAGGTAGCTATACTGACCCAGCTGCTGCTACTGGGAGAAGGAGAGGAGCCTGGTCAGCCTGGAGGCAGTGCTGTGGAGAGGCTGGAGCACTTCCTGGAGAGGGAGTACCATGTGACGCAGAACTGTGCCGGAATTGGCCAAGACCCAGGCCTGATGGGCAGAGTGGGCCGAGTTGTGCTTTGTGGAGAGAGAGATGGAGTGCTGTTCAGAGGAATGAGCCTGAACCACATCTGCCTGGAACTGGATGGTGAGATTTTGGCATGGCTGAACGAATGAGTGGGACTGGTGTCTTTTTCTGTTGTCCATGATCATACCTCCCTTCATGCTGTCAAACATCCCCTGGCTGGGAAAGGATTATGACGTTTCTTCCAGTTTTTGTAGATGTTTGTGTGTGAACAGGAGGTGTTTGAAAGCAGAACATGACAGATTTGACTAAATTTCCTTTCCTGCAACTTTTCCAGTTATGTCAGGAAACTCTGCAGACTCGTACTCAGAGGGAGAGTCTGAAGGGGAGCAAGTGAAGGAGAAGTCTGAGGCGCCCGCCCCCGCTCCTGCTCCGAATCCTACACCTACCCTGCTGTATGTCAGGAAGGGCAAGAACAACGGACGGGTGGGACGACCCAAGAAGCTCAAAAACACCCAGCCACCCCCTCCACCTCCTCCACCTCCACCCGCAAACCGCAGGAGAGGCTCAGGTCAGCCCAAATCAGGTTTGTTTGGGTTTAAGTACAAGTGTAATTGCACAATTTTACAAAACGGAGGAAGATAATTAAATAAAGAAAATTGTGCAGGTGAGACTTTAATAAACAGTGCATTCACATCTAAAAAACAAAAGTCGAAATAAACCAAATGAAACATTAGAGAATGAAAACACAAACCAAAAAAGAAAAAGCAGCAATGATAAAACTATTGATGGAAAACAAAAAACACTATTATGATGTGGAAAAAGGTAAGAATAGAGTATGGTGTGTGTGCGTCTACATCCAAGGAGAGCGAGGAGAAACAACCTTCACAACATGGGCAGTTCAAGCTGTTTGGTTCCTCAGACAGGCGTCAAGTCAGTGTTTGAAGGTGAAGCACAAAGTGTACTGGTACATGTTTATCCCAGCAGGCAAAGTTCACTGGTCAAATGGCAAGAAGTGAACACTGCTGAGAGCACATACAACGGAAACAAAAGAGTGAACAGGTTCTGAATTGCCCATAACGTGACAAAAGACCTTGATTAATGAAATTTCTTCTTGCTGCAGCCAAAGTTCTCCCCGTTCCATCAGACTAGTTGTTGGGTGCTGTGGAATGTTTTTCATGTTACTGTCATTGCCAGGATCTTCTTCTTATAATGACAAACAAGCAAGATGTTGGATATCTTGGAAGATGCAAATGATTCTTTACAGATGACATTTTTGATATACAGTGATTTCTCCATCTGTCCATCCATCTGATCATTTGTTATGATTGGAAGCTGCAGAACAGCTACTAAATGGAGCTTATGGTGAGAGTGATGATGATGACATTGCCTTAAATTAACAAAATATACTAAAATATAAGGTGTTCAAAATGTTTTGACTGATCTTTACATCAGTTACATTCTTGCACTTTTATTGTTACTTAGATAATTTTAAAGGTGCAAATTATATTTATTTGACAGGCAAAATTAGCTGACCAGGAAAAGAAGTGCACAGTTGCAAGTTTGGAAAGTCTTTAGAGTGTGAGTGGTGGTGGGGGATCAATTGGAGGTTTCACTACCCTCATGCTGAATTAGATAAGCTCTTCAAACACATGTGATTCATTCTTCTCTCCTTGCTTGTAGGAAAGCGAGGCGTCCTGAAGCGTCCCTGGTCAGAAGCAGAACGTGCGGCTGTTGAGGAGCACCTGACCCGAAACATCACCGAGCTCCGGGTCCCTGCCAAAGCGGACTGCGAGCGCTGCCTGCAGCAATGCCCCCTGCTGGTCAGCAACCACCGCGACTGGCGAGCCATCAAGTTCTACTGCCACAACCGCATTCAGCTGCTGAAGAAAAACCAGCGACGTGAAAGTGAGCCACAGCCCCTCACTGTCTGCTGAGAGTGTTTGGGGGTGGGATGGAGGATGTTGGGTGTGGTGCAGCTGATCAGAGCAGATTCTCAAATGGTACCCTGCTGCCCAGGAAATGCACTAATTTTGAGAGGACGGTCCTAAATTTCACTCTACTCTTCTGGTAGCGTGGGTTTGTTTTTGACATGGCTTCTAATTTGACACCTGATGGCATTTTTATTTTGAGCCATACAAGAACAGAAATTTGAATCTTTGCTGCTCTATTTTAAGGTCTTAAAAAGTTACACTAGAGTCTTTATGGTGCGCCTGATTTGATGGTTACAGTGCAACTCTTGTCAAAAGCAGTGCACTTGGACGGGTGCCGTTTGAGACATGCCTCGGGGGGACTTCAGAGACCACAGCACTGGCTGCAGCATGTGTTGTGTTGTATATGGACATTTTTTTCTCTCCTTTCAAAATGGATACACTAAACTGAAATGTAAACAAGGGAGGCAGTGGAGCCCTACAGTGTTGTTATATGAACGTCGTGAAGTAGCATTAGTGTTTTATGCACTTGGAGACGTTAATAGGACAAGTGGCCTGTGCTCGGGCCACACTTTTCTTAATAGTGGCTATATTAATTAGAGTAGGCCTAACTACTGCTAACCTAGAAGAATAGCCAGATCTTTCCTCAAACAAGCTAGTTCTTCTTTTCATACAGCTGACTGTGCAATTCTGACTATGGTTTCATTATATTTGGACCTTAATTTACATGTAAGGTACTAGGTGATGAATGAGTTACTCTTTTGCAGTTACTATGACTTTTTTTTTTTTATTATAATGGAACACGACATTACGACGGAGACAGTTTTCCAGAGTGAGAGTTGTGGGTTTCATGAGAGAGACAATTAAATGACCTCAGAATGTTGTGAAGTTATCTTTGGATACCTAAGATGTTTAGTTAAACCACAAAGTCCAGAAACATGAAAAATGTTCTAAAAACCTGTTGCGTTGGACTCAACACCCAATCAGCTCCTGTTTCCTATTGTTTGTTGTTTTTTCAACCTGTTGCACATTTGTTATTCAAAGCAGTAAAACAGGTGCTATAGGCCAATAAGCTGGATATCACTTTATATGTGGAGAGGAGATTTCCCTTGGTTGTGTTAAGTTTCTTAAAAAGTGGGCATTTATCAGAGAAGTGATTGTTCTGTGTCGCCACGTTTGTTGCATTGTCTGTGTTGTTTTTTTCCAACGGCTAGAGCTCCTCCTGTCCTTTCCCAGCCACACTACACGGTTTGCAGCTCGACCAGATTTTTGGTTTCTCTTCAGTGTTGCTGGAAATCTGCGTCCATCGGACTAAAAATCTCCATGAAACCTCAAGACAGATACTTGAAGTTATTTAAACCTTTTGCAGAATCTTTATGTTCTTTCTTGCTCTAGCCTTGCCAGTTACATTGTACATAACAAATATATTATCATTATGCTAACTGGTTGTTTGTGCTAGATTATATGTAGCTTTTTCCATTTCTGAGTTATTGCTATCTGTACATAAGCCTGTTTGTAAATACTCCTCAGAGAAACAAAGAAAAAACACAATGTATGACATGCCTTGGTTATTGTGTTATGTTTTCTCTTTTTTATAAGTCTTATAAAAATTTAAAGCTCTATGTTTTGTGCTGTGGTTATTTATTTCACCAAAATTTAAATTAAAAGAACCATTGTAGTGATTTGTAATTTATTACTGAAATGATAAGAATGTATGTTATTGGAAACTTTGTTGGAAATATTGATCAGAAAGTATTTACAGCTTTTCCTCCCACATGCAATTCGCTGTTAAAGACACTAGATGGAGCTTTTGGTTCATAAACCTTAAATACTTGGGAGAAATAGTTAAAGAAAATGACTTTATCCCCTGGAGGTAAAACTACTAAGTGGATACAAGTATAGACAGTATGGCTCATCTGTGGCTGTGGAGGGAACTTTCTTAAGTCTCAGAAAATGACCCTGATGACATCATCATTCATAAAATCTCAAGTCAAGATTGAAGACTAAAAAACAAAAACTGTGCCTTACAAACTGGGTGCTGGGGTTTGAAAGATGTGGACATTTACGAGGCAGGAAGGGCCAGACTAGATGATGTAAGTTGTTGCATTATGCAAAATGTAGGATGAAGTGTTTATAGAGCCTGAAGCTCATGGCATCGATCAAAAATGGGCTGTGATCACCAACAGACCTGGGATCGAAGACCACTTAGGCTTTGATGGGCAGGCAGGGTGGCTGAAAACACATTTGGGATCTTGGTTAACCACTGGCCTGTTTTGTTAAGTGCTATTAGCCTCTGCTCAAAAAAGTGGAGAGGATGGTATTGGCTTGTGTTTTAGAGATGAGATCATCACTATCTCATTGTTGTTCACAGAATAAGTAGATTTACAAGCTCTTTTAAATTTAGGTAAGGTAACAATAACTAAAGCTGTCAGAAATAGTAGAAAGTCAAATAGAAGTATTTTACTAAAGGTTTAATAAAAAGTCTATTCAGTTGTGATGGCTGTATTATATTCATTCATAGATTTAAGGATTGAAATGTACAAATGTGATAATGTATGGCTTGTAATGTAGAGTTTTTTGGTGAAAATGTGTCTGTTTAAATGTCATTTATTTTTACCTCCTTTCTGTTCTCTTCTTTCTCCTGTTAATCTTTGTCCTGTGTTGGCTTGTAGGACCTGGACATGGTGACATTTTGGCAAGGAATCCCTTGTCAAAGAGATTAATTTGAAGAGCATCCTGGTTTAATGAAGGTCAAATGCAAATTTAAAAACTCACCACCCTCTGCACCAGCAAGGCCCCCAAAACCATTCAAAACTTATCATTTAAGTTTTTAAACTCAGATAAAGATAAACTCACTAATTAGCTGGAATCCCTGTGTTGACTCCTGTGTGTTTTGACATCCTATCTCCTATTTACTCTACTTTTGAACTTAATACACAATAGGTATTACGATCTAATCACATTTTCCAAGAAACGCTGTTCACACAGACAAAGCTGACAAACTCTTTTTATCTGAGTATAACACCAAAAGTTGTCAACAAGGTGAATACAAAAACAAAATCAAGGGCTGCAGCAAATACAGCTTTGTGTTAATGGCAAGTGTTGCTGAGTGGGTTTACGGTGAACCTCCAATAACTGTCAGAGCTCTAACTAGTTATTTGCATCATTTAAATGTAAAAGCTTTGAAGGTGGCAACAAAATCAGTTCTTGAGGACCTTGGCATTTAAGAGACTTTCTCCTCATTAAATATTCGTGCTTTGCTTGCAAAAGAGTTTGGAAGGTGCTCGCCTGTCGAAATATTGAGTAAAAATGGTCAAATGATTGTTGTTTACGATCATTAGAACATCCACAAAACTGCTATTTGTTTTCATTTCCAAGTAGTAGTAGAAAATACAGGCCAGGCTGCTATTTTTCTCTTTGTCCAGAAGATGGTAGTAAAGGAACAAAATGAAACATCATCTCATCATAATCATTTTAATTTTATATAAGACAAAGGAGGTATAGGTTGACATTTACTCACTAAGAGTGGGTCTGTGTGGCTGCAGGCCCACTTGAAACAAAAAAACAGAATTCTTCATGCATCGTGCTATAAAGGTGAATCAACATGAAAGTCATCATTCATTTTTGATACTCCTCATGAAGTCAGTCACAAAGGGCGACATGTAGATGATGGAGGCAGACCAGTAGTGGTGTCTAACCTTTGAGATGACTGAGATTTACAACTCAATTTCAGGAAGATCTAACATTTCATATATAAATTGAACATCTTGTGGTTTGAGTCTTTCTTACAGCGTGTCAATGTCCTCGTGCAAGAGCTTAACCTCCAAACACCTGCACATGAACATGTCAGTGTGCTCTCTGGTGGCTGAGTCATCATTGGTGTATGAATGTACTATATAATATGTGAGTGCAGGTGAATGGGGCATTTTAAAGCCCCATCTATCCACCATGATAACCTACCACAATATTCAAGGAGCAGCAGTTAACGGGAATCCAGACAAAATAAAGGTTAAATTTCCAATAGGGATCAAAGGTAAGTACCAGCAACTCTGGCTTTAATTAAAAAGTCTTTACAAAGCCAGAGTTTTCATTTACCTGATGGCCAGGAGCGAATGAATAAATGTTAAAACCTCTGAATTTTTGTGGCAGGTGGAGGCAGAGCAGGTCAGCAGGAAGACATGAATGTGTCAAAGCATGTGAGAAATCTCTGAAGACAGATTAGTGGACTTACTCAACACTGTCTGTTTCTAACTTTCAGAGATGATTGCACTCTAAATCTAATGTTCCAGGAACTGTGTGGACCTTCAATAGATTTACAGCAAATTGAAAAAATTATGCCATCGTCACTCTGAGTCAGACATTACATTGAAGCTGTGATAGAACAAGTGCGGCTGCAGACTCTGAAGTCTTCAACAAAGCTTTGAACACTACTTGTTGCAGCATGACATCATGTTCACAATTTTGACCTGATGATGGAGCTTGTGGAGAAGTCAGGAGATCAAAGTCATTACAATTCACTCTGAGATGAACATGAGTGTCTGTGCTGAATTTCATGACAATCCATTCAATACTGTAGAGATATTTCACACAAAAACAAAAAAGTCAAGCTCATGGTGGCACTAGAGGAAAAGACACAGGATCATCAGATTCATAAGGATTCATAATCTGGGAATTATGAATGGCCATCCCAAATTTCATATTAATCCATCCTATATTTGTTTGATGGACTGATCAACTGATGTCATCATCCCTAGAGTCATGATGGTGATGATGATGGTTAACACATTGAAATTTATCTGTCTTGACTTACCTCTGCCTCTCATGTGAAAATGAAACTATCAGGAGATGGTCTTGACATTGTCTGTTTTGATCCAATGATCCAATGTGCCGCTGCTGAGCAAGCTGGGCAGAGAGCAACGCATGACCTCGGATTTAACCTGTCAGTCAACAAAAGAAAACCATTCAAATATAATCACAAACTCTCGAAAGCACACATTTTGCCCACAGTGTGTCACTGATCATGTGTTTGACTTCATCTCACAGATATCATCCTTGATTTGAACCCCACCAGCACTAGCTGGGCCTTGGCCACTTTGTCCCCATGTTCATTTCAGTAAGTTCAAACAACTTGTAGGTGCGGATGTGCTTGTTTGTGGGTTGTGGATTTTGTTTCGCCTTTCGACCCAGTGTATCTCTCTACTTTCTCTGCTCCTCACCTAACGCATGCTGAGAAGGATGTGATTCTGAGCAAAGTAAGCTGGTTAAGAATATAGACTGATAGAACAGGTGCATGATAAAGCACATTATTTGACACTTATGTTGCTTTGAGTAAAAAATATATGTATGAAGGGATGGAAAAAAAACAAAACAAAAAAAAAAGGTATATTAAAAGCATTTAGTTTAGGGGTTTCCAAGCTTTTCATACCAGGGGTCACGTGAATAAAAAAAAAAATCCTCTTAATGAGTGAGTTTTAAAGTACTTTGTGAATCTGTAGTAAGATGATTTTATCATTATTAAACTTCACTCACCAGTAAATACCTCTCCTAATATGAACAGTGATGACCAAAGAAGACTTGCAGGTCTAAGTCTTGTAATAGAGACTGTCGGTCATCTTGCACCTCAGTCTGCTCTTGTTCAGTGTTGTAAGAGAAAATGTTTGCTCACATACATTACATGTAGAGCCAAATAAACTGAGCATCCTTATGCATGGAGCCTCATCTGGGAACATTTCCAAACCCCCATAGGGCTCTGACAGTAAGAGCTGGTGGTGGTGGAGCATCATCACATTGCATTTCAATAAGCTACAACTGCATGTCCACCTCTACTCCATCCACATCAACAGAGAAAGGGTTTGAGAGCAGGTTATTGTCCTTCTCAATGGCAACCACATGTTGGAAGCTTTGGTAAAATTTCATGATGTGAGAAAAGTCACATATCACAGAAATTTTGGCATTTGGGAGATAACTCCCTGGAGAGTTGGGACATGTGCAGCACTGCTGTCACTGATTTGCCTCACAACAAAAGATTTGGTGATACAAGCCCCTTTTTTTCTTACAAGCTTCTGTTCAATGTGTTCAGAGGTCAGTGAGATCAACCACTCAATGTTGCTCAGTTCAACAAGGACGTGACTGTGATTTTCACATCTCAGAAAATAGAACCACTCCAGAACTAGTTAGTTTGGTCATTCCTACTTTAGTTAAGTGAGCGTAATGAAATAATAGTTTTAACATTTAAGGAAATACACATATTCACTTTCTTAACGAGCATTAGATGAGAAAATTGATACTATTCTCATGTCTGTACAGCACAAAGACTGGACACAAACAAACAAAATCTGCCTACCAACACATTTGTAACCTTTCGACAGAGCCAGGTTAGCCGCTTCCCACTGCTTTCAGTCTCATTGCTAAACTAACTGGCTTCAGCTTCATATTCACTGGACAGGCATGAAGGTGGAAGGTGGTATTGATGAAAAATTCTATTTCTCAAAATGTCTAAACTTTTCCTTTAGGTTTCCTGGAATTACTTTACATGCAACTCGGTTGCTGCATTTTCTTGTTTATTAGATGATTTACCTCTTTAAGAAAAAGTATTTCATAACTGTAGGTTTTATCCTGTTATTTCAACCTTGGTAGTTCATTAACTAGGCATTTTCATCATCCTCTCTCCATACTTAATTACTGTTTATCCTTACTGCTGGTTTGTTCCCCCAGGACGATGAGATATTTTATCTCATACTGGAAGACAAAACAATGAACGTGAATTGCACAGCTGCAGTTGTAATCAGAAACTCAGCTGGTAGAATAGACATGACTTGTATGTTTCATCATTTTAGTAATTTGTCCAATATGTGGAATTTTTGATTTCCTGAACCAGCGTGGCAGCCCTTCAGTCAGGCTTTTCATGTTTGCTCCCCAATCTTCAGTGCTGCTACGCCTCAGTGGCTGACAACACTGTAGGCTCTGAAAATATTCTTGTCACTTCCACCATGGCCTCAGATTCACGCTCAACACCTAAAGGGAGCAAAATAGCAAATATTTACAACCCCAAATCCAAAAAAGTTGGGACTCTGTGTAAAACATAAATAAAAACAGAATGCAAACATTTACAGACAAACTGTCCAAACATCCACGGTAGTAATCTCCTTTGTGCAATCATGTGTTTGACAAAGTGTTGAACCTCGCTCCATCCTTGCTTGTGAGTCTTTCCAGGATGAACCTTTCATACCCAATCATGATACTATCACCTGTTACCAATGAGCCTGTTTACCTGTGGACTGATCCAAACAGGTGTTTTTGGATCAGTCCACAACTTTCACAGTCTTTTGTGCACATTGTTGCTCCTGTCACAACTTAATTGAAATATGTTGCTGCCATCATTTTCATAATAAGCAGATATTTACAAAAATCAATGAAGCTGATGAGGCCAAACATTAAATATATTGTCTTTGTGCTGTTTTTCATTGAATGTATATTAAAGAGGATGAACAAATGATGACATTCTGTTTTATCTAAGTTTCACACAACGTCCCAGCTTTTTTGGAATCGGGGTTGTACATTATTTACGCAGGTCTTTGCTTTGCTCCCTTATTCCCTCAGTCATTTCAGAGATACCATCATATTGCTGTAGTCCTTGGTTATATTGTAGTTGTGTTTTTACAAACAGCTTTTACACTGCTTCTATTTTCTAACACCCCAACTGGAACAAAAATACAATTAAATGTGTGTACCACTGATAAGGGCTCCTCAGAGGGTACTGCATGTCACTTATTGAGAAAGTGCACTGACATGCCCCTAGATACCCTTGTGTGTGCGCACACACACACACACACACACACACACACACACAGTCACACACTACTAAATAGCCCTGAAGCCATGTTAATGAACCATTCTGTTTACTTCAGTATTGCTTCCTTGAAAGAGACTGCGGTCAAACAAACTAACATAAGCTGCTATTGTATACGGCAGCATATGCAATTAAGAGAAGATGTGAAAATTGTTTTATCCTGATATGAATTCCTTGAGGACATATTTAATTGGTTGTTTGGCTGCAATGAAAGATGCAAAGTTACAGCAATGATTTTATGATTTCAAATAAAGCAAAAGATGAGGTATAAATATGAATACACTGTTGTACAACATGTCAGAATACAGCACAAACTATGGTCAGAGAATCATGTTTTTCTTAAAAAGCCATCCATTACACAGGAACTCACACTTAAACTGTGTGAAGTCGTAGAGACATGGCTTCTCCAAGGTGATGAAAATATTCTATAATATGCCATTAGAGCACCTATTTAACATGTGATCTCAAATGTAATATTATATCCAAGCAATTTCTTCACCCACTTCAACGTTTTAGATCACGACAGATTCAAACTAAACATTCTCACAAAAATTCTCAACTCGCTTTATGATGCCATATGAAGTGATAACCAAACTTATCTGCAGTCTTCACATGAGATGACTGAGCCACGGCTTTGTGACTCATAGTCTGGAGGAGTGAGCCTTCTGAATAAACAGGCTCTGAAGTGCAGTGTTGGGTCTTATATGTGTTTTTTTTTAATGCATTTAATGAACTCTCCACAATCCTGAGTAAATTCATCTCCCTATTTAGAAAGGCCAGAAATGAAGTCAGACATTAATTTATTATCTTGGGAAACGGGCTGAATTTAGTCTGTCTGTGCAAACGGACATCAATATTGATAAGTTTATTAATTCTCAATACTCAATGTGCATTTTAATATGAGTCTTAGATTCTTTTTAAATGCATTTGGTATCCAGAACTGACGTATTCAACATTTAGCTTCGGCATAATGAACAAGCATCAACATAAGATAACTTGTCACATGTTCATGTCTGTGGGAGTTGTTCGAGGAGTTGTTGTGATGTTCGTATGCAAATTAGCCAGAGACGCGTGACTGATTTGTTTTTAAATGTCACCTTCTAATTTCAATGAACATCCAGGTGCCGGAGAGAAAATAGCAGGGCAGGTGGAGTCACATGATCTTACTGTGTACAGTGATTATTGACAGGCCTCAATTTTGTTTGAGGGTTGTTGTGTTTCCATAATGCACCATTTTAATGACTGCAAGAAACACTATAAGCAGGCAGTTGAGAAGGCCATCACAAGACTTTTTAAATTTGTCACTGTGTGCATCTCCATTTACTTGACACAGCTTAATTCAGACAGTATAAACCAATATATTCTGTGAGACTTCCACCAAGCAGATCAATATTAGATGTTTTATCTAGTATAATAAACTATTGGACCAGCATCACGAGTTCAGTGGAAATTATTTATCTACACTGTGAGGCAAAACACAAGTCTCCTACTTTAGTTATGAAGAGGAAACACAAACCAGAACAAGATGACAATTTCATGTGATATCACCCAACCTCTTACAAAGCATTTCCCCAGCACTTCACCCTGCGATAACTTGCTATGGGTGTGTTCCCTGCTGCATTTAAGCAAGCTCAAGTCACCCCACTGCTCAAAAAACCTACACTTGACCCAGCTCAGGTCGAAAACGACAGGCCAGTTTCACATCTGCCCTCCCTGTCTAAAATACTTGATAAGATAAGATAAACCTTTATTTGTCCCACAGTGGGGAAATTTATATTCTACATACATACATGCGCACAGTCTTCAACCAAGCCTATCCACAGGGGCTCCTCAAGGGTCAGTGATCGGTCCTCTTGTCTTCTCATTATACATCACCTCACTTGGCGCAATAATCAACTCCCATGGTTTCTCATACCTTTGCTATGCTGATGATACCCAGCTCTTCCTGTCTTTCCCTCCGGACAACCACACAGTCTCTGCCCAGATCTCGTCACCTTTAACTTAACCTCTCCAAGACTGAACTCCTTCACATCCCAGCCAGTCCCTCTATACAACAAGAAATCAGCATCCAGCTCAAATCAACCCAACTCAAGCCTTCAAAGTCTGCCAGAAACTTGGGCATCATGATTGACAATCAACTAAAAACCGCACTACTTCTTCTTTTACTTTTTCTTTCTTTTTACAGTAAACATGCAAACATGTCTCACAGCATGCAGGGTCAAAATTAAATGTTGACTAAACATGTGTGAGCTACATACCCTCACCATGCTTTCATTCAAAGTGGCTATAATTAAAATATTTTATGATAACAGTGTATCCGTGGTGTTGAACCTACAATGAATTATCACCTGAATCTGCAGCTCCCCTCAGCTTTACAGAGCTTTATAAAAAGTTTGCAGGTTTCATGTATACTCCTTATGTTTACATATACAGGATCTGACAGTCTTCATCAGCAGATAGCGTTTGCTCAGTTGCCAAGAGATAACAAAGACTGTGAGATGCAGTTAAAGGGATAAAAGTTTGTAAGTGGAACCTGAGTGATGATTATTTTGTGAAACTACTATTTCCAAGGTCAAGGATGTTACACTACTTCACCTATGGGTGCAAGGATGCAGGCTGCTGACGACTAAAAAGACAGATACAAATACATGGTTAATGAATAAAGAACTTCTCACGATGTTCGCCTGATGGAAGAACAACAAAGCCTCAACTTCTAACAACTTTCCTTTCTACTAGCATTTAACCAGCTTCATAGGGACAAATGAGCCCACATAGACTTCTCTCTTATCCCTCTGAGGCCCCTCTTTGTCCTCCTCTTGAATGTTTGCATTCACATCAGACTTCATTCTCCCTCTTGCTTAATCGACTGCCAGACAATTATGTTACCTGCCGTATAGATGTAATTGCTAAATGAACAATATTCCTAGCTGTGTTGTTTTAAAAACTATCCAGCTGAAAAATCATTAGACCAGCTCTGACAGTGTGTTTGGGTCGCAGAGTCCACTTCTTATCTGCATCTCTGCTTTGCTACGGAGACATTATGTTGAAATGAAAATGAAATGCATTACATACCTGTATTGATGTTGATTGATTGATTGATTGATTAATGTACATGGGGAATAGGTACATGCTGATCAGCCTTGAAGCTACCAGTGACTTTATTTCCGCACACTGACTGATTTGCAGTCTTTAAATGTGCAAAGTGACTGTATACTGTATTTATTGCCATTTTGACCATATGACGCTTGTACACAATGAAAAACAAGACAGGAGTAAGAGTAGTTAGGAACGGTTTATATAATCAAAAACTGCTGTGACCATAAGTTGATGTGATTGTAAATATAACTGTAAATGTAGTAAACAAAATAGTGTAAAAAATAAAATACTGCTGTAAGTGTTAAGGAAAACACAGTGTAAAATGCAAATCAATCAGCGTGTTCGAGTCCCTTTTTCCCTTGGAAGTTTGCTGAGAACCTGATTCAGCTGCATATTGCTGGAAGATACTCGGACAACCCTGAATCAATTATTATTCCTGCTTGCCCTTTCCTACTACAAATATGATCTAAGTTCTAGAATAACCTCATCAAATTACATCTTAAATAAAATAAATAATTTGTATTCTCATCAACAAAGCAAAGATAACTTTTCTCGCTTGTGGCTCGTTCTTACGTTGTGTAGTGAAACTTCAGACATTTGCATGGAAACAATCCAATGACAGACATAACATGGCAATAAAAATACATTTAATGAAAAAAAAAGTCTCCTGCCTATGATGTTGGTAACTGATGATGATGAACATGAAATCAGTCAGGTTCAGCTTTAAAGAAATAGTTTGCCATTTTGGGAAATGCACTTTCTTGCAAAGAGTTTGATGAGAAGACTGATACCACACTCTCATCTGTGCATTAAGAATGAAGCTGGAGCTGGGAGGTTATTAGTTTAGCATAAAGATTAGAAACAGCACCACAACACCTACCAGAACTAAAGTTTTCTTGTAAGTTTACATTCAGCTTAAAAATATTGTGTTTTCCTTGAGCTCTTACAAATGTGATGACTGCATTTCCTTCCTCAAAAAACTCAGATTAAACCAACTTTTCTTGTAAGTTTGAAACCTGCATTCTTTACATCCATGTGTGTTCAAAGTGGAACCAGGGACGTCGGACTGATATGACATATGTTTCAACTACATGGCCACCAGATGCCTCACTTCAGGAAGTCACTGTGTCCGACAATGAGTAGAGCATAAACTCCCCATAATACACACATTTTTTACATTAATTAGTAAACTTTGAAGGTGCTGGTTGGTGGAGGTTTTAACCTTGGGCAGAGCCAGACAGGCTTTCTGTTTCCAGTCTTTGTAAATTTACAATTTGTTTGTAAATGATTGCATTGTTTTTACTTACACAGCATCACAACTTTTTTGAAATCAGGGTTGTAGTTCACAGATGTTTTGGCATCAAATCAAGTGTTTTCTGTTGGTTTATTACACCATGAGGTGGAAAATTTTGTTTACAACAGAGATTACAGTAAATTGGGTGGAAAATGGGCACGATAGTCTCCAAACACCTGTCTGTGAACATTAATATGTACAACAGACAACAACTGCAATTTGCTTTTCTATCTCCATGTACGTGTTGAATAAACTGAGATGCTGCTGAGTTGTAAAGTTCTCGAGAGGCTCCCAGCATTCACAGCTCGGATTATCAGGTAAAAATCTACACCACATAGAACAGAGTCAGAGATGTAATTTGGGACATAAACTATGTGGAGGGACCTGCATATCAGAGTTGCATAAAGAACAGTATTTTCTTTATCTTGTAAACAAAAAGTTTGTTGTTTGCCCAAGTGTATAAAGTTGCGATCCATGTTGGTTAAAGATGTTTATCAAGAAGGAAATGCAATACACAAATCCAGCCACAAATAAAAGGAAGAATAAAACCTCAGCGACTTCCACTGACCCGAACAAATTGCAGGCGAGAAAGCTGTTTTAATAAATCCTCGTCTTACTTGGATTATGTTTGTATATGCAGAGTGACACAGAATAAACTTTAGAGCAAAGTTCAAACAAGTATGTGTGGGAGACTAATGAATAAGATAAATTCACTGCTTCACTCTGCCTTTAATGCAAATACCTGACCTCCTCCTGCGAGACTGTGTGATTTCCCTAAAGACCCCCTCCAATAAAATCAAGTTTTTTACCTTGTTAACTTATCCAAATGGTGTTTTTTTACAGGCTACAAGACATAGAGAGAAATAAGCGGTCAACATCATTGCCGAGCATCTCTGCAGTGAACCAATGACAGTCTCAGAAACACAGATTCAGACAGTAAGGCTTTCATATGTGACGTACCTAAAGAACCAATGCTGTCAACTTGCAGGGTGGAGCTTTGTGAGGAGCAGGAGAAGCCAGGTGTAGCCACGAATCGGTATTTTGCGAGCTAAGCTAAGCTCACTATTTTCAAAATGATGGCAGAGACATGTTCTGTTTTAAGATGCGAAGTTGCAAAAGGAAAAATTCCAGAGAAAACTCTTGCAGGTTTGCAGTAGCCATTTTCCAGAGCACAGTTCTGCCACAAAACCAATATTAAAGCCTGATGCTGCTGGTTCCATGTATCCTGGGGACACAGTGAGTACAAGCCAACATGTTAGTCATCTGCTAAGTTTTACTTTTCTTGTGTTTTGCCTGTTGACTGTGTCCAAACAAATCTGCAGTGTGCTGGATAATGTTATTCAATGTTAACCTGCAGAGTTAGATGATGATTCATGTCAAACGCTGACAGGACATTTCATATGGCTTGGGGGTGTTGACAAAGAAAGTTACGGCAAACGTTACTCAAACAGTTTGTCAGACAGATAAGCTGCTGATTTAACTGAGGTTTGTGTGTTTGATGAGCAGAGTTGAAGCTGCAGGCGAGCGGTGGAGGGGTGGGTGGAGATAGAGGTGGGGACTATTTGCATATTCATAGATCTGCGCATACTACATGAACGGTGCAGAGTTACATCCAAGTTAATGTATGTCATTGTAAATGTCATTTTGATGAACAAAGATGAGTTTTTAGGGGTTTAATCAATGCCAGGAGAGGAACTTTAAAGTGCCCAGACCTACAGGTGATAAACCGAAGGATGTGATAAACTTCGAACTGGAGTAAAGGTTCATTTGTAATGGGTTTGGGTAATGGGTGAGTGTTTTGGCACAGATTCACCAGCTGCCTCACTGATTAAATGTTAAACCATTCATCAAAGTAAATAATTACATAAATATACATCATCATTGCCTCATCAAGCACACTTGAGGCTGTGTTGGTTGTCCTTACATCAAGGTTGGGTACAAGGGGTGATCGTGCCTTGGTAAACAGGGATCTGAGGCTTTGAAAGAGGTTGCCTGAGGATCTCAGGTTAGTCAATCTTTAATGTACTCTGTGTACATTTTTCTTTTGTATTTGTTTAATTAATGTTTAGTTTGTGCTATCTCTGGTTTGACTCATGCTTGCTATGTCATTACTGGATCCACAAGTCCTTCAGATCTAATGCCCCGATCAGCAGGATGACGTCAGTGGTCTGTGCCTTCAACTGTTACAAGCTATGGTTAAGGTTTGGTTCATGGTTTGGAATTCTATGCTTAACCCTTTAACCCAGTCTTGAAACAGCCTTTTGAAAATGTGAGGAAAAAATGTCATCATCTTCAAAGACAAAATCAATAGGACATTGACAAGTGGACCAGATGCACAGTCAGCTGTTGTCTTCTATCATATCCAACATGGGATAAAATGACTGACTGTCAAACCCAGCATAAGAGTAAAGCTGGTTCTCACAAAGACCAACAAGCAAGAGCACACCCACACACATATAACGTCATATAAATACAGGTAGAAGGTGACAGAACAACTGAATGACCCCCTGCTGTGCTGGAAAAGAACATCAAGGACTTCTGATGATTGTGCACACTACATAAGAGTCAGCTACGTGTTAATTTTATCGCAGTACAATGTCCAGATCAACTAAATCCTAGTCATAGTATGGAGAGAAGAAAAATATCCTGGAACCTGGTCACCAGCAGAGGCAGCCCACGTCAAACTGTTGCTCTGATAAATGTACAACTTGTACTGACACGTAAACAGGTTTTCACATCACTAAAGCATGCAGCTTTAAAACCCTACGTTGCATATGTTGTCTGCGGCCTTCTTTCGTTGTGGATTGTGGACCAAGGTGAACTCTAAGTAGAACAACTACAAAAGAGTATTTTCAAAGAGCCAGGGACAGTTCTTGCATTCAGTGAAGAGTGCACTTGCTCCAGGCACCGATGCCTGAGAGGGGTCAAAGGGGTCAAAAATGTCCCAAAGCGTCCCAATTTTTTTGGAATTGGGGTTGTTCAACTGCATAGAAAAAAGGCCTTTGTCTCTAATATTTTTGTATGTCCAGCTGACTTGCAGTGCATTGACAGATACTTTGGTAAAAAGGTGCACTACCAATTAAATGGAAGTACCTGAAAGTGGAGCAATTGAGCACTAACTCCATTTTCCCTTTATGTAGTACCAATTTTAGGGATTAATCATTTGCAAGGAACTCTCCTAAGGATTAGTTTCATGTTCTAGAAAACTGTGGGAACTGAAAAATAAAGCTTTTTCCTGTTGTGACTCTCCTCAGTTGCCATAATGCACGTGAACAAAATGTTTAACCAATGTGTAATACCATAATATTGAACTTATATTATAATTGCATCTGCTCTCTATTGTCTGCCCCTTAAAGCCTTACAACTCTGCGCCATTTTCTGTTCTGATGTAACTTCACTTCTTAATTACAATAAAATGACATTACATAAAGGAAGCCTGTGGCTTTACGGCAGGTGCATGAAACGAGGACAGGCTCCCTGCAGGGATGCCTTTATTCTTTTCCCATCACTTTGAAGGATAAATCTTTGAGGCTGACCTTTGAGGGTTTTTTTTCTTTCTTTTTTAATTTTTCTGTTTTTACTACAAGCCTTTTGTCCGGTCTGAAATGGTTACTTCACTTACACTGAGTAGTTGCTGATAGACACTGCTTGGCTGTTATTAATTCCATCTTTGAAGCTTGGGATTTACGCTATAGTTGACAGCGGTAACTTAACTACTATGCGAGGTACTTTTACTTTTAATACATTTTCATGTAACAGAGTATTTTTATAGCATGGTATTAGTACTTTTAACTTCACTAAAGGATCTGAATACTCCCTCCAACATTGCATTTTGATTTGAATCACAATAAACAGCCTCTGAAATACACTGTGCCTCTGGGAAATAGTTACTTAAAAAACATTCAAAACAAAGGTTTTTATCTTTGCCTTTGCCCTAGATACATATTTTCATGTACAGGCTGTCGTGGCTTAAAGTGCTGTCCCCTGTGCACAGGCCTTTGAACAGCAATAGCCTTGCCATCAGTGCAGGGTCAGTACTCACCTATTGTGACTAGGACCGACTGTCCTAGAACAAAGGAAGGAACCAGCAACATGCTGTGCTCTGATTGAAATGTAAATGTAACCCTGACAAAGAGAATGACCCAAGCAGGAGACAGATGAAATATAAAGATGTTCACAGACAGGCTGCAACCAAGTTTCTTTTATGGTACCAATATACATATTCACAGTGTTTGTGTCTGTAAAGACAAACAAAACGGTCT
The DNA here is from genome assembly GCA_025331565.1 of Holacanthus passer. Lineage (NCBI taxonomy): Eukaryota > Metazoa > Chordata > Actinopteri > Pomacanthidae > Holacanthus > Holacanthus passer. Next base: position 1,546,084 of record JAFREQ010000050.1, on the reverse strand, counting down.
CACAGCATCTTGAACATCGATCATCGCCAGATCTCTGCTAACATCGAAATGTTCTCATCAGGGTTTGTGAGTGAGAGAAAAATGTCATAATAATCTGTTTATCTGGGCTCCTTATTAAAAGAGTAACGCCTGCACACTGACTCCAAACCACAACATTATCTATTTGAATAGAAAGAATTTCAACCACAGTTGGAGCTTCGTCAAGTCAAGAAGGTCAGAGGTCATTTTTGACTTAACAAAGATGCTCTTTATGCTCTCTTATATTTGGGCTTTAAACCAAGTTCACAGTACAAGCATTAAAACATTATGCAAATGTCACAAAGTTTTGGCTCAATACATCTTGAAATAATAATTGTATTACGAATAATACAACATCTGCAATATACATTTTCATGGACCTGCTCTCCATTGCACTTGCAAGAAGAGGGTAAAAATGTCAGTGTGAGAATTTGTCTGAGACCTGTGTTTTCATTTATGACATGGGCACCACATTGACACAGTCTTCTACCATCTCAAACAAGAAGTGAAAAGGGCCACTACGTCGGGCCACCTCACTGGCTGTTTCCCCGCTGCTGCTGCGGAGCCCCGGCTTCAGGTGTGGCTTAGAGAGGAGCAGCTCTAACGTGTGAGCGGAGTCTGATTTTAAGGAGCTGACGTGGGAAGCAGCCAGGTGTAGTGGTGTGAGGCCACCATTTGTTTGGGCGTTCAGTTTGGCCCCATGTTGCAGGAGGAGACTCGCCACAGCGACGCGGCTCCAGCGGCAGGCGCTGTGAAGGGGCGTCCAGCCGTCGATGGTGCGAGGGTTAACCTTCGACCCGGCGGCAAGTAAAGCAGAAACCGTATCGACATGGCCGCTGTAAGCTGCGCGGTGCAGTGGAGTGTAACCGTCCTCATCGCAGCAGTGCACCAATGAGGGATCAGCAGTTAACAACTTGTGGACTGTTGAAAGCTGAAAGAAAACCACAGAAATGTTGATGGTCAGGAAACTACAAACTAATAGTCTTATGAGATATGTTTTACTTGAGGAGGTCCGGCAATTGGAATAATTGCTATTACTTTGATGATTTTGATCGTGTTCCAGCCTTTGGCAATTAGTATCTTTCTGTGAATTAAAACAGAGTGAATTATCATCTATTTTGGGAAACTAGAGGTCGTCCGGTCATGCTTATCCTGTGTATACATCAGTGACCACAATGAAGACACTTTGCTAAAGCCTGATCTTACCCTTGTTTAGTAAATGGCCTCAAACAAAAAAAAACCTGTAAAAGTCATGTTGCATCTTTGGGGATGAACGAATTTTCGTGATATTTGCTGATGCTCACTATAGTCTTGGCTCATGGTTGGTGATTGTTCTTTCCTGAATTGCAGAAGCTTTAATGTTTGGCCACTAATGGTGCTGTAGTAACAGTTGTAGTAATAGTAGTAATGATAAATGTTGAAACTGTTTGATGAGAAGGTCCCTGTGTTGTATGTATCCTGTGCCTGACCAGCCACTCCATCTGCACACAAAACAGCACATGGCACTTAAGCCGACCTGAAACAACAACTCTGACCGGTGAATCAGCTACCTCTGTTTCACAAGGCTCATTATTGCTGAATCCAAATGGAAAAGCTACTCTCACTTGTCTGTCTGTCAACAATTGAAGGGGCACTCTAACACTTTAGTATTGTAGTTCCATAAAGTTGGACTTGTCAGAGATGGATTTAAAAAATAGTTAAAATTGATGTGGCAGAGCTGAGATATGCAGAATTTCAGTCCCTAGTATCTCCAGAAATGCTGGATCCTAAATTTCCAATAATGTAACTCAAAAGTTTCTTTCAGTCTTTCAAACTTGACATCCTCACTTGACATTTCTGTCATACATTGTAGGCTGCAAGTCCAAACTGAAATGGTTTTCTTAGACTTGACACAGTGGGACTAACCATGCTAAGTGAACTGATCTACATGTGTAAAATCAGTGGAGTGCCAATTAAAAACTGTGAAAAGATGAAATAAAAGCTTACAGCATCTCCACCACCTGCTACTGTTTGATTATCAGTTGATAGAGACTGAGTTTCACACCTGCCACCTAATATGTCGCCCACACTCCATTTAATTGGGTTTGCTCGCCTTCATCACTACATAACAAGTGGCATGGCAGCATGGCCAAATCAGAATCTGATTTATTGCCAAGTAGGTTTTGACATACAAGGAATTTTACTTGGCGTGCTGGAGTGCAGACTAGCAGCACACTCTTGAGGATGTACATGCATGCAACGAGGCTCTGAGGGATATAACAGATTTCAGCTGACTGCAGGGGGCAGTTATGTATAACATCAGGCGGTGACACTGGAGAAGCAGACTTCTCGCCAATGTAAACAATACAGGTTTCAAAATAAGCCCTTGCTTATGGAGGGAAGAAATATATTCAACGATATATTCAACATATTGGTACTGCAAGGCTCGATGATATAAACAATGAATTTTGGTGAGAAATTTATACTCATAGAATATATATATCATATAATCATACGGCCAGCATCGGTTGAGGAAACACTGTCAAATAATTACAGACATAATAAGTAAAAGGGACAATTACATGTACTCCTTGAGTTCAACTTATCCTGTCTAAATTGTACCATAGACAAAATCTCATCTCATCAATGATTTGAACAAACTAGTAGGTCTTAAATCAATCTACTTCACCAGAAATAAGCACAGATCACAAAGCACAGGCTGAAACAAATATAGTGCAGAACTAAACAGGCATGACAGGCTGTTAACACACCGCTCAAGTACTCAAATCACAGAGTAAATACATCAGAAAATGCGGCAAAGAAATAAATAACTTTGAATAATTTCAGATTTTATCCACATGCAATTAATGTTTTCTGTGTGATGGAAAACTGTTACATGGCAACAGAGTTATTATGTATGTAATGAATTGTGATTCAATTAGCCTGGGGGAGATTTTTTTTTTCCCACCCTGTGAATGATCCACAGGGTGCAGTGTTTTTCATGATTTTGATGCACTTGAGAGGTTTCAGGGTGCATTAAATGTGTTCACTCTTTGTCAACTGTTCCTTCTGTGCCATTTATTGCCTCAAAATATGCAAAGTCACACGGTTTTTCCATTCTTTGTGCGTTTATTTACAACTACATATTGCTTTTGCTGCAAGGAACGCCTGTGTATTCTGGAGTGTTTAATTTCTGGCTTGTTCTGAATTAACAAAAGGTTCAAACTTTATTTAGATTTAATAGCGCTAGATGACATTCTTTGGAATTTTTTCTTAAAATGTTTACAAAATTACTCCTATTGTGAAAAATACTACAACAGGAAGTAACAACCTTCAAGAAAGACTATCTGAAGACTATCTGAAAGAAGGCAAAAGAGGATGTCTGAAGCAGTCGCTCTCCACTTTACAGCTTAAATGTGTTCATTAATCTTAATTCAAACAAAATACAGTTGTTAAAACAAAGCAGGCAAATCAAAACCCCCGCACAGCTGTATTCAAGACCACTTAAGAAAATTTGGTTTTTACCACTTGGCACTTTCTTCTCCAACAATCAATTAACATGATTTTGATTGAATGAATTTTAATTCCAAACATCAGGCTCAAGCATGTTTACTTGTTTTAATCAATATAGAATAAGAAAGACAGTAAATGTGTGTCTTTGACTAGTGACATTACTTAATGTTTTCTCTTTGCAGATAATCTGGTATCTGTCTATTCTGCAACATAATCCTCTAACATAAATAGTTCACGGCACAAATCCCCCTTAATGGAGCAACACTGTGTATTCTATCCCTCATTAGCATTCATAGCAGCCAGTCCCTCACAGAGACATTTATTGAGCTTCAACGGTTCTTCATTAAATGTAATAAACTGATAATATCAAAAAGAAGGCACGCAAACAACATCAAAGTTACAGACAGCATTAAATAATAAATGCATGCAATTAACACACTCAAGAACACATACTAGATCATTTTAACTATGTCGTCCACTCTTACTTACACCGTAGCTGATGTAGAGTGAAAACTGGTTTTACAGAAAAGTCCTACAGCAGAGCATACTATTGTTTTGAGGAAGTGCATGCTACTAAGGCTGCAACTAACGTTATTCTGAAACTGATTTTTTAATATATTTTTTAATTAAACATTTTACTAAAATCTTGAGGCAGGCTTGAATATTAACTGCAATAATTTCTCAGTGATATGTTGATTTTACTGCTATTTAAGAAAAAACTGCCATGGCATTCAAAGGTGAAAGGCCTAATTGCAGTATTTATGTACTCTGCTGAACAATAGGTAACATTTCTGCATTAAAATGTCAAAAAATAACTAGACCTATGTTATATATTTTGTTGTGTACTTTCATAATCCAAAATGTTTCCAATACTGTTCAAACTCAGAGAAATCCTTAATTTTATTCAATGTAAAGTTGCATTTCATTTGTTCACCTGTTGCTATCTTGCAAGGAAACACTGGAAACACCATGATATGTCAGAATGAGGAATGAAGTCAGCGAACGTGACTAAATGTAACTTGAATAAAACTCAAATACACAACCTCTTCCATTTACATTTCTGCCTGAGTTCCGTCAGATAGATAGTCATTGGCAATGGTGGTTGTTTACAATGAAGGCAACAACTCCCATGATCCCACACTACTTAACAACGTCATAAAAATACGTCTTTTGCTATTGTTGACCCCTAGCAGCAGAAAGTGCATACTGTGCGTTTAAGTGAGCACTAATTGCCCACTAATTGCATGCCTCTGATTCTAACCTCCCAAATAAATATTCTCTCTCAATTAAAATCAGCTTCCTCCACTGGTGAATTTAGCTCTATAATTAGATTTTTTTCAAACACGCAATTCAGATACAGCTGCTCAGGGTTCAGCACTGTTACAAGGTCCTGAATTTATACAGCATTAATCCTGACTGAAGCCTCTCTGTGTTTTCATGTTTTTTTCATGCGTTTGTTTCCTCCCAGTCCAAAAGAAATGCATGTTAGATAACTGCCCCCAAGGGAAGTGACAAATCAGCAAACCATTGCCTTAAAACTGACCTCTGCATTTAAAAACAATCACATTTTGTCACAGTAATGGACAGATTTCAAATTTAACAAATGCCCAGTCCGTGACACATGTTGCAGTTTATGGGCGAATGTTTTAAAAAGAAAAACTAAGAGAGAAGGGAGAAACGACAGAGCCACTAAAAAACTACTGATGACGCAGAGGAAGATGACTGGGAGCAGGGAGATAAAGGTGTAAGTGCTGTTATGCCATTATGAAGAGAGAGGTGTGAGTGCTGTTATTAAGATGACAGCAGAGAAAATATATATATAATTACATGTCAAAATATGCTGATGCCACTACTGGAAAAGTTAAGCCCTGGAGACGCAGCATAATTAGGGGAGGTTAAACCTCAATACTTTCTTGGTACTGAGTGAAATGAAGCTAACCTCACTTAAAACCGTTTATTTACTGGTATGTCTTCCTCTGTGACATCAGTGATGTCAATGGTTGCCAATGTCAGTTGCAAATAAAAACCTTCTTCATGAGAATTTCTGACAGCAACAACATTAGAAGACGTAAGATTAGAATCCTTATATCTCACATATTATATGATTTTATCCACCGACTTTCAACACCAGCTGATCCAGACTGGAACAGACCAGATCAAACTTGGTCTGATCAGCTCAAATCATAATCAAACTGATTGTCTCAACATTCGTAATGTGTGTCCCGACTTTAAATACTAAAAGTACAGCACTTTCAGTTTATACAGTAATATTCTAAATAGGATGGTATGAGGACTTCTGGGTGCCATAGTGTCTCTCTATATAAGCTAGATGGACTGTTGACCTTGTGGTTGTTCCCACTACATGGCCAAGAAAATATCATAAATATATAAAGGGACAATGTGGACAAAGGTACCGGAAAGTTAGGAGTACTTAAAATAATGAGTCAGGCAGTCATCTCAAGTCCAATATAACCCTTGATTATTAAAAGTTTGAGTTCTGAGGGTGGTGTCAGAACAAAAGAACACTCACGCGATTGTTTTCTCCTGCCCACAGAATGAGCTCCTTTGGTCTATCTTTGAGACTTTCTTCTCTTTCTAGATACCACTCCTCACTGTGTTCACCCTCCTCCTCTTCCATCTCTTCCTCCTCATCCTTGCTTCCTGTCCACAGGCTGCTGGCCCCTCGGGGGATCAGGTGCCCATGTGTATTCAGAAGCTCAAGCTGGTTGAAATCTTCAGGAAACTCCATCACTTGCTGTTTTTGTCAGAGGATCCAAGACATAAAAAGAGACAGATAAATTAGACAGATACACTGACCAAACTGTGAAGAAATCAGACATGAGGGAGATGGTATAACAGTTCAAAAGTTGTTGACTCTGAATAGGGTCAAACAAGTGTGCCCCCAGCAGGTCATTATAGCCACAACTATAGGTGTCAGGTGCCATAAGTGTAAAGGAACATATCCAAGCATTGTCCATGCATTTAACTTAGGAGCAACTTCAGCAGCCTCACTCTCTTTCAATTTTATTATGAAGTTGCCACAATTTAATTTTCAATTCCAAACTTTTCCCCAGAGCATTTTTTTTTTAAAAAATGTGTTGAGAATTCCCTGTGCTGATTTTGTTCCAAATGTGATGTTTACTCTTTAACGTTATGAAAATACTGGGCTTTTTCTGTCTCTGTCTGCACATTCTCTTCTTGTGTTTTATACTTGAATTTTGTTGAGCTGAAACAATTAGTCAACAGAAAATGAATTGGCAACTATTTTGATGACTGGTTAATCGTTTGTTAGTCGTTGTCAATGACAATTATATTATTTATATATAATAACAAAATGTAGATTAATAGAAAAAGAAAATAATTGTTACAGCCCTTGAATAAATAATTGTTGTTTAACAGAATGACAAAACATACTTATATGAGAGGCCTATTCTTGTATTTAGTCCACTTTGTTTATATCAGTGAGGATGGACCAAACATTAGAAACACCTCTCAATATAACACAATACAGTTCAACAGCATCTCAAATCGTAGTCTCCAAAACGACTAAGGCTTATAAAGTCGAACACTTCTCTAAAACTGTTTCAACAAAAACTGAACATGATAAGCTTCAGCCCTTATTGCAGTTGAGTGGTAAAGTAGTGTAGCATTGGTTTTAGCTAGCTAGCTGTGTTGCTAATGAACCAGCAAGTGAACGTGAAGTGTTGTAGCCATCCTGAAACAAGACGCAGATTACAGTTACACACATTACAAACATTAGACACACATAACTTTTCATTTTGTTGCTGCTGTTGTCAAAGCTACAAGACTGATGAAGCCAACTGTCCATTTACATTATAGATTATATACAACAGGTAACATGTACGTTGACGTTATACGTAACTGTTGAAACCAACATTTTAGCGACATTTTTTAAAATCTCAAAACAACAATTGTCACTCACTCGGGTGTTTTAACCTCTTAAAAGAATAAAAGCTAATCAAATTTTACGCTCGCCTTCCAGTTTTGCGGGTTCACAACAAACCAAGATCAACTGTAGTGAAGACACATGGGATATGTAGTTGTTTATCAAGTTAGCTTCCGAGAGATACCTTGTAAAAGACACCATTACCCATAACTGCTTCGCTGTTGCCGACTTCTTCTTCGTCAGCTTATTTCTGGTAGTAGATGCTTCTTGATGCTGCATTCGTTTCTTTCTGACATCTAACGGTCATTATTTGCATTACATGAATTCTAAGTGATGAATGGCAGAAAATCGTAACACAGGAGAATATACAAGAGGCTTTATTATTATTATTTATATAGACTTAACGTATCAGTGCATCCATTATAACACTGATTTGTGAAAAGAATACCCAATCTTTTTTTCAGACTGCAGATGGAGACCTCCATTACACTACACTAGTGTGTTCTTGTATGATAATTTGTGGCACACCTCATCATTGCTGTAAAGTAAAAAAACAAACAAAAAAACAAAACAAAACACACACACACACACACACACACACACACACACAGATTGAACTGGTTCTGATGGGATTTGTATGGAGAGTAAATCCATCAGGAATAGAAAAGGCCCAGGCACTTGTTAGACAACATTAGACCACATTAGCAAGTGCACTCTGGTGGATGGAGTCGTCTTTTAATCAGAAAAATTACAGCTACTTCACTACAACAGAGGCAAAATGTGGGACAGTGTATTCTGCAGCTGTTTTTGTCTCCTAATAACCCCTGAGCTTTTATCTCAGCACATGCACACACCACAGACTGGAAGACCCGATGTGATTGATTTTCAACCAACTGGACGTTTTGCCATTAACAAGACTTTCTCTTGCCATTAACAAGACTTTCTCTGGTGCAATTATCCACAGGCAAATTACCTTTAAATAATCACAATTTTTTTTGCACATTTTTATGCACTGATTGACAAATACTTGCTCATACAGTGTTCATATAGACCATGTTTGTCTGCCTATGTATATAGCCCCAATGTAGACCATATGTATGTAGAATGATGGACAAGTTGTCCAAACACCTACTTTTCAAACATGTTTCATTTTAGCAACAAGCTACTATACTTGTAAGATTCCCTGCAAGATTATTAGTGCTAGGTGGTATTTTTCAGCTGCTGAGCTCCCTTGACCCTTATTAAATTCAGTGGCAAAACAGCAACACACAAAACCCACTGACACAATCTAATGACATCCTTTGAAAACTGTACAAAAGCTTTTTTGAAAGCTTGCAGGCAAAAGAAGGACAACTTGAATTACTGAAATGTGTCTAAGCGATTTGCCTTTCCAGCCAGAGGAGACATCACAAATTAGTCACAGCATGAGCAACATCTCTTGTCAGTGGATAGAAGCATTGTAATAAGGCAAGCTGAATGTCTCTGTGTCTGCTTATCAATGTTGAGAGTTAGACAAAGTACCTGCACTGTTTAATAATCTGATGTTTGGTTGTGTTTCTGCTGGTAAAACCACGACTGAAAAAGCAACTATGGAGCAATACAGCCATGATAATACTGCTGATATCTTCTAAGGTAGAGTGTTATTGCTTGCCCCTGCTTGAAGGCTGGTCAGAGTCCAAGCCCAATATTAATATATCATATAATAATATGCTTATAGAGACTCAGAGATACTTCAGGAGTCAGATGCTTACAAATGTGAGCCCATCGCCCATCATGTGAATGAAGAATCTGTGTAAACACGGTCCATACACCACCCAAACTGTATTATAAATTAGACATTGAGAACTCAAGAAGTACTTGATATGCCATTGTGTATGTGCATGTGTTTATTGACCATGAGGCAAATACAGAGAAATAAAGGGGCTCTTATGAATTATGGATCATCAACAATGCAGAGTTGTAGTGGGAAGTACAAAATACAATATCTCATGCTGAAAGAGGACACAATGTTCAAGATAGACCTGTATACCTTTACTTGTCCCGAATTTCCCCTATGGGGGATCAATAAAGAATTATCTTATCTTATACTATGGATGGATTGGTATATATGTGTGTAAATATGAAAACTATAGCCACATGCTGGTCAGCTTTCCTCAGCTCAAAGATTGGAAATGGGGAAACAAATTTACGCTTTGCTTTTTGTAGAAATTAAATAAGTGAGCTATACTTTAAAGTGTTAATTAGTGAGCTTTAGGGTGCTAGTCAGCTGATTTTATTGGCGACAAACAGATTTGACATACATCAAGGAGCAACCCCTCCTACAGACAATGCCAACATGTTGCTATATGCTGTCACTGAAGGTCAAAAAGTGCATGTAAATGATTACAGATGTGTTATTACATAAATGTAAAAATGCTGAATTATTGATATGAGCAGTGAATAAGTGGCTCAATGTCCTCACACTTTCCACCCTTCCTTTTATCATCATTCATCACTTAAGCAAGGATTAAAATAACAGATATTTGTGTGATGTGTGAATGAATCGCACGCTATTATAATATTCATTACTGTTATGTGAATTTTTCCACACAAATTATTACTCCTTCGCTTGACATGGCATAAAGTTGTGACTCAGATGGTGATAGGAAACGATCAACAGTGATGAATTTCTTAATTAATTCTAAATAAAACATTTTATTATCCACATTATGCTCAGAGCAAAAAACTATTTTCATATCTAATTATAGCACAGCAGAATTTTACACAATAAACACACTTTTGATAAATATCTTTGGGAAAGAAGAACATTTTAATAATTCAATTTTTTTTCACTTTTCTTGTGAATGTGAATGGAATTTTAATTGCATTTCCCCTCCAGATGATCTGTAGACAAATCAAGTAACAACAAAAATCATCTCATGGTTTCTTTAGTACAAAAAGTGATCAACATGAAGAGTTTGACAACCTTAAGGCGAAGCTCAAGAGTCAAGTGTCAACCTTTCTGGTTTTAATTTTCTACTCCAGGAGCAGAACCGCTGTTAGTTTGGCTGCTTTAAAGCTTGTATTTGTCCTGACACACAGCAATTGCTATTGTTCCTTCACCAAGGCATGTGAAACTCAACAAGTTGTGCTGCACAGCAAAAATTAATTTTGACCATTTTTTACAGTAGGTGACACACATTTGTTGATACTGATTTTGTTTTGTTTATTATTATCATATTATTAACTATTCACACAGTCAGCACAACAAAAGCCAGTGCAGGTCTGCAGATCACAACGTGTGTTAGTATCTGTTGTGCTGAGCTTCTTTCTACAAAGGCAACTCAGTATGGAGAAAAGTGTTATCAATTGGAAAAAAGAAACTCTAAATATACACTATGTGCTGAATTTTCAATTGTCAAGTGTTAAAACTTGAGCTTTTAAGGTGGCTTCTGTGTCAAGAACTTTACCCCTGATGACACAGACTTAAGTAACACTGAAAGTAAATTAATCAAAGGTTGTGTAATTAGTGTGCAGAAGGCATATGAAAGCACAGCTGCTTTCTATAAGGGCTGCATCAAACCTCTTTTGTGCCCTGAGGCAAAATGAACCCTCTTTCCTCCTAATTTCTATGCATGCAGGCCCTGAGTTAATTCACATTACATGAAATGTGAAGTGTTAACTGTCTGTCTGCGGGTGATTAAATCCTTAGGCTGTATCTTGCTGGTGCTTGCTTGAGAGGCTATGACTCAATAACAGAGACAGGCACACCAAGGACAGGGTATGGAGGACATCAGTCTATCTAGGCTCACAAATACAAATACAAATACAGTTTCTGTTTCTTTCAGTTTCAGTGTTGTGAACAAATAGGCTACCTGGACCAGCCTCATTTGACTTGTCTGACTACCAACTACCCCAGCCGCTCAAACTGTGATTCAAACGACACAAAAGTTTATCCTTGTTCTGTGTCTGAATGCATGCAGATTCTCACAGGATGTAAGTGTATCTGACTTTCAAAACAGCTGCCTCGCCGTGCAGGCAAGCATCAAATCAGAGCGCTCTGTTCAGACCCTGCCGGAGCTAGATTAGATTTAAGAGTACATCAATAAAAGTGGACAACAAGAGGATGGATGGGCCTTCATTGACAAGATCACACCAGCCTCAGGTTCTGTAATCAACTCACTGAATTCCAGGAAGCTTTTCTCTGAAGTGTGTCAGCCAAAAACAAAGAAAACAAACAAATACAAAAGGAAAAGGAAATATAAAAACTTGTGTGTCAGTGGAGGACTCAGGATGTCTGAGGAAAAAAATAAAAAGGGCTCTAGCTACATGTGGTGGGGCACCAGTCATGATGGATTTATGGTGAAAGAGAAAATTGTTTTACTACTGTGTGTGACTCAGAATATAACAACTACACCTGTGTAATGAAATCACACAGGGAATGATTAACCATTTAGTGGCACATAGAAGCCAACTAATTTCCTAGCATGGAGCACAGCATTTACAAGACTTCATCAAGGTTTTCTCCACCAGAGGAGCACCTGAGTAAGGAATGAGATCACGATGCAGACAAGTGGGCAGACAGGAGCAGTTCAGAGATTTACTGATTGATAAAATGAAGGACAGAGAGAATCAGAAAGAACAGAAGGAAATGAGGGTCCACAGGGAACAGGAAACAGGGTGCAGGCAGGTGGGTACAGGTGCCAGGTTTCTGGAAAGCAAAGGCACAAAGCAGTGACAGTCTGGCAAAAAATGAATGGAAACGTGCAGCAGGGCTGATGAGGGAAAGACCATCAGTGTTTGTGTGTGTGTGTGTGTGTGAGAGAGAGGGGGCAAAGACAGAGAGACAGAGAGAGACAGAGAGAGAGAAAGACAGAGAGAGGGAGAGAGAGACAGAGAGAGAGAGGGAGTGAGGGAGAGAGAGAGGGCGAGAGAGAGTGAGGAAGAGAGAGAGACAGAGAGAGAGAGTGAGGGAGAGAGAGACAGAGAGAGAGGACAGAGAGAGAGTGAAGGAGAGAGAGAGGGAGAGAGAGAGGGGGAAAGTGAGAGAGAGGGAGACAGGGGGAGAGAGAGGGAGAGAGAGCGAGAGGGAGAGAGAGAGGGAAAGTGAGTATTTGAACTTCAGATTTTTATTACCTCAGTGCTGAAAGATTACTTACAACTCTTCAAATACACCTCTCTCTCTCTCTCTCTCTCTGTCTCTCTCACACACACACGCACTGATGGTTTAAAAGCAGCAGCTCAGCTCAGTCGCATCACAACTTGTTGCTTCAGCATCACAGCAACACAGACAAACATAAAACCCTGACAAAATGAGGTGTGTGTGTGTTTGCTTATCTGTGCTGCTGTGGATGAGCAGGTCAGCAGCTGCAGCATCTGGACACAGACTCAACGACTCTTCACTCCTGGAAGAGGACATGCTCTCCTACACCAATCGTTTCCTGAATGTTTCTGGGCAGCTGGATAACCGGAGCTCGTCTGGACTTTTCCTGCTGGACTTTGACGAGCTGCTGCTGGAGGACTGGCGCTCTCTGGCCAGCAGGAAGCGGCGCGGCGGGGAGGCGCAGGACGGGAGCGTCAAGGTCCTGCTGGTGGCCGCCTACTCCCTCATCATCGTGGTGTCCCTGTTCGGGAACACGCTGGTGTGCCACGTGGTGATGAAAAACAAGCGCACCCAGTCCGCCACCAGCCTGTTCATCATGAACCTGGCTGTGGCTGATATCTTCATCACTGTCCTCAACACGCCCTTCACCCTGGTAAGACCACCTGTCACCTGTCCGCAGGTGTGCACGACCATCTCTGTATGTATGTGTGTGTGTGTGTGTGTGCATCATGGGAATAAAACACAGACCAAAACTTTCCATCAGCACATCTTTTAAGTGAAATGTTTAAATAGACCTGTTTTCCCTTAAAACTGGGTATAAATATATTTTTAAATATAAAAAATAAGAAAAAAAGCCTTTAATTCCAGTTTTCTCACTTTCCCCCCTTTTTCACTCCCCTTTTATAAATTTGATTCATACCTGCACATTGTATGAAGTGTGCAGTCGGTTATAATATAATGTAGTACAGCCTATTGTTGACACCAAAAGATGGCGCCATTTGTGTCTTCACAAAAAGAAGGAATCTCTCTCTCTCTCTCTCTCTCTTTGTGTCTGTGCTTGTGTGCGTGTAGAGAGAGAGATTAATGTGAATAAATAATCTAAGTATATAATAACCTGCATCTATCTCTCCTTGGATTTATGAGTTGCTTTGAAGCAAAACTTTGAAAGTATATTCCCAATCAGATACTAATTTTATGACATGTGACTTCATGAGCATTTCATCATTTGTTTCAGTCATCATAAATCTCCCAATCATCACGTGTGTCTTATCATGATGGATGGATGAGGCTGTGAATTTGATAAGTGTATATGATGCGTGTGTGTAGAGAGAGAGAGAGAGAGAGACTAGTGAATAAATAATAACCTGTATCTCTCCTTGGGTTTGTGACTTAACACTTTGAAACCATATTCTCAGTTAAATATTAATTTTGAGACACACGACTTCCTTTGATCATCAGTGGGCATAACTCCCAATCATCACGTGTCTGACCTTGACAGTGTCAGTTAGTGTCTTATCATGATGGATGGATGAGGCTGGTAAATTGATAGGTGTACATGATGTACTGAGTGTGTGTGTGTGTGTGTGTGCTCCCTCAGGTCCGATTCGTGAACAGCACTTGGGCGTTTGGGAGGACAATGTGTCACATCAGTCGATTTGTACAGTACTGCTCCCTGCACGTCTCCACTCTCACACTCACCGCCATCGCACTGGACCGACGGCAGGTTTGTCTACATCAGGAGAAGCGGTGATGCTCTTCTGTCCTTGGAGAACATCACCACTTCATAGTTTGATACCATTTACTGTGTGATGTGCAGAACACTGGGATGTGGAGTTGTGACATAAAGGTGAATGTTTTTGTCAGAAGGTGTGCTCCCAATATTCTGGCAATAAAAGAGTAAGCACAGTAAGAGACTCAGCTACCAAGGCTACAAGTTATTTTAATTATTAAATATCTATCTACAATTATTTTAAATATCTATTGGCACCAAAATATGTAGCTGCATTTTATGACGACTTTGCAAAATTGATTTCCATTTTTGTAACTGACATTGACCATATAATTATTGCTGGTGTTTTCAATATTCATGTGGAAAACCCAAATAATAGGAATGTTTAAGAATTTTACTTTATCCTCGAAAACTTTGGGCTCTCAGCATGTGAACAGGCTTTCTCACAACAAAGGTCATATACTGACATGGCTATCTCCAAAGGGCTTAATATCTCCAATGTCATGGTTTTTGGTGCTGCCTTATTGGATCATTTCTGGGTTTCATTTGATATGGCTGATTGTGGATGCTTGCACTATGTCAAAAAAGTATATATATATATATATATGGAATACAGTAGTGTAGCCTTTTCTCAGGCAGTCTCTATGATACCCTCTTCTCAGTCAACATCAGTCGATGATCTTCTGGAGTTTTAATTCCAAAATCTTAAATGTCATTAATCAAATCTCACCAGTTAGAGTCAGAGTTACTTCTGGTAAGCAAAAGGCACCATGGAGGAACGCCTCATAGGCCAAAGTTCAACAGAGTGTGTTGAAAAGTGTCTCAGCGCAAATGGTGGAAAATTAAACTTCCTGTCTCAGACCATTAATTCATGCATGCATGCACACTGTTTGCCACTGTGGATAAACTCATCAACTCAAAAGTACGATTGCCTCCTGAATTCAATTCTACAAAGTCATACAATTACTTCTTTCTTCTTTTCTTCTTTCTTTCTTTTTCCCTGAAAAAAATTATAATATGCTTCAGCTATCAACTAGAACTAATCTGGTACAAATGATTCATTTTAATGCCACAACCCTCACGACTCTTGCAGAAATTGTTTTACCTCTCAAATCCTTCACAATTCGCTGCCCTAAACATTTTAAAAATATTTTTGTTGCCTGTCAACCGAAAAACACAGAGGGAAAATAACTACTTTGACATTTTCCATTCTGAAATTTTGGCATCACCACAGCACCAAGACTGCTCTTATCAAGTTTCTCAATGACATTAATCTCAACATAAATTCTGGTAAAGTGTCTTGTGTTATTGGACCTTACTGCTGCATTTGATATGGTTGATCAAATATTCATATAATCATGATCAGTGAACTCATTATTAGACAGACTTAAACACTGGTTTGGTCTCTCTTTGGCATGGTCCTGAAATGTCCTACCTTCAAGACACACAGTATTTTGTATCACCTGGTAGCTGTTCATCTGAGCATCTCCTAACAACATGTGGAGTTCCACAAGGGTCGATTCTCGGACCTCTGTTGTTTCATCTTATTGTGATTCTTATCATATGTACGCAGACCTAGATACAGGTCCTAGATACTTATCAGATTGACCCCTGACCCAGTACGAACCAGACGAAGTTGGCTGGTTCAGAGTCAAAACTAAACATGTTGAAGCTGCTTTTAGTTTCTATGTTGATCAGATTTGAAAATTTAAAAAAAAAATTATATTCATTGTTTTTGTTCTGAGTGCTTTTGATTGTTTTTTGTTTTAACCCTGTGCCTTTGCCTGTTTGCTTTTATTGTTTTATTCAATGTGCTTTTGTTTGCTTATTTTTTTGGTCATTTTTTTATCATTTCTTTTTTGGGCCTTTGAATTCTGTAAAGCACTTTGGGTTGCCTTTGGGTATGAAATGTGCTATGTAAATAAATTTGCTTCTCCCACCTTTTGCTGCCCAGCTGTATAATAGAAAACATCTCCTGCTGCTTTGATAACACAGAACAATCTCTCACAAATGTCATGCTTAATTATTGATTCTTATGTACAAGGGAATTGAATTTGTTCCAGCAAACCACTTTATAAACACAGTATTAAAAATGAGCCGATTTGAAGTTGTGTTTGTTTATTTTTAAGATCAGACTCAGATTACTGCTGCTCACTGATTACTACTCAGATAAATACGACATGTTTTATGTGGATAGATTAAATAGATTAAAGGAAGATCTTTTCACTGAGGCAATAATAATATTTTAAGATGAAACAAACCCATTTATGTTTGATCTGTCACAGGCGTCTGTTCATATCTCCTCTTCCAGACAGAGGAATCTGTTGAATGAGTAAAAGACAAAGTGAACATGAGGTGACCAGCTTATTTAGAATGTCAGGGTACAGGGGAGTTCATACCTTGTCCTCTGGTGGCCCTAAGATTTTCAATAGTGTGTTATAGCTTGCAGTGTCCATGGGAAGGAAATCAGATAAATGACTTGAGGTGAACTGCATGAGTGAATGAATATGTCTTAAAATGTATTCATCAACAATCATAAAACTAGAGAAACGTGTAGATTTAGATGAGCTTTGTCTTTGGATTGAAAGTGTTTTCCTCGAAACTATTGTTTCCTGATGACTTCTTTGACCTGATAGCTTCAGTTCAGGTCCGATCTTTATTGTTGCACAAAAGATAGGAAATAAGAATAAAACAAAGTATTTTGTGTCTGAGGAACCCAGAGGCTGCCTGGAATATATATTTCAATTAAATGCATTTGTTGCCTATAAAATTAAATGAAAAGAAGCCTGTTGCACCTAATTTTCATAAACCTGTGTTTTGACCAGAATGGAGGATGTCAAATCCCTTATACAAGATGGTCTGGATTCACTAAAATGGGCTCTGGATGTGTTTTTTTGACATAAAAATGACTGACAAGGAGGCCTACTGCTCACCAATGATTTTACTAGAGTAATGATTAATACAACCACAAATAATGAAAGCTATACTGGTTTAATAACTAATAACTACCTTAATAACTACCTCTGAATATCACTCAGAATATTTTCACAGCCACACATTACAGGGTTTTCTCTACCATTATAACGCCTGTGTTTTTTCACAGTGTTTGAACTGAATGTGAAAATAACTGTGCTGAGAGCTCTTTACCATGTTTTGCTGTGATATATGGTTGTGCAACCCTCTCTGTCCTCTCGACTTTGAAAGTCATGTAGTGTGACCAGGGCATTAGCTAGCCCCCCCTCTGTGTTGTCCTGGCCTGCTACTCTGGGGCTCAGCAGGGGTCTTACCTCTTCATCCAAAGCCACTGGCTGCTTGTCTGTGCTACCTCTGAAGCTTTGATGGTTAAGTGCAGGCTCTGGCCTCTGATTCCTAGGTCTCTGAGCAATCTGGTGCCTCTGCGCCCCTCCTCTACAGGCTGGACTTCTGTGTTCCAGCCACAGTGTTGTGCTTCAGCAGCTAGCTCGGCATATCATACATGTCTTTGCTCATGAGCCTCATCCACTGTGTCCTTCCAGTGTACAGTGTGCTTGATGATGAGGACTTTTATTGAGAGAAGAGGACCACACATCAAATCAGATCTTAGGGTGGTCCCTATTGTCCCTGTTTGCCCATGTTGCAGCCTCCTCCTGTCAGCACATTTCCTCCACCACCATCTGTCTCTGTTTTGGTGCTGTGGCATTATTTGGTTACACCAAATGTAATGTAACTTTGCTCCACCCTCAGGCACATATCTGCAGTTTCTGGCCTGCTGCTGTAGCATTCATCCTTATTTCAGGTCAATCAGTGTCAGAGGGAGAGATGCGCTGTGTGCATGTGTGTGTGTGTGTGTACGAAAAGGCAGACAAGGAGGTAGGGGAGTGTGTTTTTAGTCTTTTTTTAGAGCTAAGATAATTACAAGAGTCAATTTATTAGTTTTTGCTTTTCCATCTTGCTGTTGCTTCATTATCATGAAAAGACTTCAGGGGTTAAAAGCCCATATCCTTGTCTGGTAAGTGCTTAATTTGCCACATTTACTGTTGGAGATGGAAAAAGCAGCCACCAAATTCAGAGGTCTGAGCAAAGGTTTATCCAAAATTCCCTCCCGCGGGAGTTTCCAAAGAGTGGGGGGATTAAAGGGGTCACTTCTGCAGCTTGGAGGATGTCTGGAAAATAGCCTCCTTCAGCATGCAGACTGCAAAAAAATGTGAGTCACTGCCATCATGAGAGGTCCTTGAGCATACGGTCATAAATGTGGACAAAAAACATTAGACTGATGGGTCCGGCTGCAGACAGATACACACACACACACACACACACGACTGAAAGCATGATCCCTTCAGACTAATGCTTTTCTACTGGTCGCAACTGTCAGTAAATAACATGGCCTGATGTTCACATACTTCACAAAGCTCTAGTAATGTTATTTCTTGGTATTCTCATGGCATCTGTGGATTTAAATGGATCAGATTCATTTTGGAATGTGTAATGGTCCACTAATGGATGGTTGATGCCCGGTTGATGTCAACCAACAGATGGATATACAGACGTGGACGGATAATGTATTGTATGTATTGAATCAGTGTGTGTGTGTGTGTGTGTGTGTTTAGACTGACTTTGATCTGTGTCTTTTCAGGTGATTTTACATCCTTTGAGACCTCGCATGTCCCCGGCACAAGGTGGTGTTTGGGTCGCTGTTATCTGGATAATGGCCAGCTGCTTCTCCCTCCCGCATGCAATCTACCAAAAACTCCTGACTTTTACCTACAGGTAAAATGATACACACTCAAAATAATATTTATTCAGGTTTGCAATAGAGAAAGACCATTGATGTGAAGGATCTTCATTGATTGTAAGCAAATTAATGTAGGCAACAGGACAGGATCCCTCTGAATCTGGACACTGTTGGTGGGCGAGTAGAGCCACCGGTGATCATGAAGGTTGCTCAATCTTACGTCTAAAAGACAGAATGACAGGATCGTAATGATATTCAAAAAACAACATCTAAGGACCGATTGGCTGAAGGTCTTATCTCTCCTTGTAAACCCCCTGTATCCATACTTGGGTCATATTGTCTGAATGCACTCCCTCAGAGTTGAAATGATTAGTCGAATAATCAATTACTGGACTATCAGGAAATTCATTAATTAATTTTAAAAAAGATTAATCATTTGAGCCAGTTTTTAAGGAAAAATGACAAAAACTCCAGCTGCTCAAATATAAGGATTTGCTAGGTTTTGATCATATGGTACAATTAACTGACTATTTCTGGGGTTTTTGGACTGTTGGACAAAATAAGCTATTAAATGTCACCTTGGGCTCTGGGGAGTTAAAATGGGCAATTTCACTTTTTTTTTTTTGCCATTTCAGAGACACAACAAGTTATCAACAATAAGAATAACTGATATTTGCATCCTGATGTTCACCTTTGACCTAACTCTCCCCTCCTTTCCTCTCTCACCAGTAAGGAGAAGGAGCGCAGCCTGTGTGTCCCAGACTTCCCAGAGCCATCAGATGTCTACTGGCAGTATATTGACCTCCTGACCTTCATCTTACTTTACATGCTGCCACTCCTCATCATCACTGCCTCCTACACCACGGTGGCCTGCCGGCTGTGGCGCCACAACGCCATCGGTGACACCACAACAGCTCAGCATGCCACGCAGAGAAGAAAGCGCAGGCGAACGTTGGCCATGTTGCTCCTGGTGGTCGGGGTGTTCGCTGTCTGCTGGTTCCCACTCAACTGCTACGTGGTGCTGCTGTCCAGCCAGGCCATCCACTCTTCTAACGCTCTTTACTTCTGCTTTCACTGGCTGGCTATGAGCTCCACCTGCTACAACCCTTTCATCTACTGCTGTCTGAATCCCACCTTCCGCCAGGAGTTGAGGCTCCTCGTCGACATGTGCCGGAGGAAACGGAGAGCGGCGGTCGGGTTGGAGCCAGAGCTCCGCCCTGCGGCCGCCTGCGCTCCTTGCCACAGGGTCGCCTGGCCTGACAACCACGAGTCCTCGAGGCCGCGGCATGCTTTGTCCCACCCGGGCCACACCTCCTCACAGCAGAGTCAAACCTCTTCTAGTCAGTCCAACAACCTCAAAGATACACATGTGCTCTTCACCACCAGACAGGTCCTCACAGGAAGAACTGACATCCTCTCAGTGGAGCCCATCGTGGCTGTGAGCTGACTGGAAACAGCTGCCACAGTGTGATGGGATTTTGGTATTTGAGATTCTTAATCCTATTCTAGGATTTCAACTTGATCCAAAGAGGACAGGGAATCTGGAAATCTCAGAGACGTATGGCTGTGCTCTGCAAAGGATTTCAATATCAGCAGAGCGATAGATGGGTTTTGTGATGGCTTTAAACTGAAGAAACTGTAATCATAAATTGAAAAAAATTCCTAGTGGTTTTGTCCTGCTTTTTTCTCTTTCTACGCTGATTGTCACATTTTTTTTCTATCTCCTTTTTTGGTGCATAGTTTGTCAAGAATTGAAGCCTCAGCCCTTAAAAAATTGACAAGACAATATCACCACAAGGTTCATTTAGCAGCTGTTCCTGAGCTTTCGATTGCGTTGCACAATCGCCCTCAAAATATGGAGTTTGCCAAGTTGTTCTTGTTCAAATTTCCATTTGTTTTCTGTCACTTTAAAGACCTCTCCATCATGTTGGCCTGACAGGTGGAATTAAAAGTTATTTTTTGATCTTGGAAACAGCAGTTGACAACACAACCTCACCACAAGGATCATTAAGTAGATGTTCTGGAGCGTTCATCAATTTTTAAAAAAGTCTCTTAATGGTGTTTTTTGACATGATGTACAAAACGCTGTGCTTATGTAATGGTCATATTGCAACGGATGCAAAGTGATGCAAACTTGACTCATTCATCAAAGTTTCTTAACATTATATTATTATTGAGAAAAAAATGTTTCACTGATGTAAATCTGATGTTTGTCCAAAAGTTCTTGTGAAATGTGAGGCATTGATATTTATGTTTTGATGTAACTGTTTTGTCTGTCTGTGTATTTTTTCAGCAGCCTTCACACCTCGACCAGTGGGGTAGCAACAAAATTCATCCAACCCCCATTATCTCCCTGAAACTGTGAAAAAAAGTATTTCTCCCCTTATGACAGGATCTGCTCATGAAGACTTTAACTTTACAACTTTGGTTTAACTTTCTGCTTCTCAGAATCTCAGTGGAACGTGTTGAGAATGAAAACATGTTGACATTGATCCACTGGCTTGATTTACATATAGCCATAGGGTTTATTGAATGTATACAAGGATGTATACAAAGACATACACCAGCAGAATATGACAGTTTGTCTATTTGTATACCAACTCTAACAGTGAGTAGGTGACTTTTCTTCTTCTCACATTTTATGATATTACTCTGCACCATAGGCTGCATAGTTTCTTAGTTGCCTTTAGTCAATCAGATGACATGCAGTAAGTGTTTAATATATTCTCTATGCTTTTAGGCATTTGAAAAACTATTTGATGCAATGGATTTCAGCAGTATATGCAGACCAAATATGATCACTACTCCATGATCATTCTATTCTGCCCATATATCCAAATATCCATATGCCTGGAAAATGTGATCTTGAAATGCTTTAGTCTATTTGATGCAACTTTGGATGTTATAAAAATGAAAGAAAGGATATTTTATTCTGTAGCTCAGGTACATATCAACAAGTTCTACGGTCTCTGCATTGTTGTGTTTTGTGAAGACCAGCAACCTTTCAACCATTCACAGGCCTGATTCATGTTGGCACCTTTTGTACAGTGTACATGTGGATTGTTTACTCTTCAATGAAAGATAGCAAACTGAGTACATGAAATCAATGCATAAAAATATGTGCAGGTTAGTTGTTAATACCAGCTGGATCATCTTTATATTTTGTTAGGCTTCTTTTTCTGCTCACTGTCTCATTTTGAAAAATGTGAAGAAACTGGAATGGGAAAACACACTTTCCTTTAGAAAGACTAACAGAGAAAGTTCAGGGCCTGTTTCTACTGTGACATGCTGCACCTCTGTCATAGTATGGGTCTGGGAAACATGAAGTTCAGTGAAATTCTCCAGGAGGCTGCATTGCTAAAAAAACAACTATAAATGTACTGCAGATAAATGTACTGAGGCTGGAGATTTTTCAGATAAGATAAGATAAGATATACAATCTTATAAATAAATTTACATTGCACAGCAGCAAGGGGCTAGTCATTACATTTAGCAACCACAGGCTAAGAAAAGTATTTTCAAAATTACAATTTACAAATTTACACGGGGCTTATTTACAGATGTGCATGAGAATATGAAATATGTGATCAGTATATACACTATGAGACCGGACTTAATTAATAATGAAATTAAATATGAACAGATATGAAGTATTTGGTGACATGGAAACATCAGGGTCCTCTCCTGTGGAACCAGATCCCAGTTTGGGTTTGGGAGGCAGACACACTCTCCACATTTAAGAGTAGGCTTAAATTTTCCTTTCTGATAAAGCTTGTAGTTAAAGCTGGCTCAGATGAGCCCTGAACCATCTCCTAACTACACTGCTATAGGCCTAGACTGCCGGGGGACTTTCCACGATGCACTGAGCTCCCCTCTCCTTCTCTTACTCTCCATATACATTCTTATCCCTATAGTAACTCGACATCTTCTCTCTCCCATAGTTTTGTGCTTCCTTTTCTCTCCTCTCTGTTGCTTTCTGCAGGTATTTTTGCCTCCAGACTCGAGAACTACATTGGGACTGCAAGTCTTACAGGAGCGGGAGGGCATAAAATGAACTGCAAAATTTTTGTGGAATGAAAATTGTACAAAATTGTTCCATTATTTGAATCAATGATCACAGCATCTTAAAATAACCACTGGTTCATTCTGAATAAACACCACATGAACGGAGACATTAAGTCCTTTTACATGACTGTGAACCAGACTAAACCTGAGCAAATTCATGGTGCCATGGTTACACATATGATGGCTAATAATGACCAAACAGGGGAATCATTTAGCCAAATAATCTGTGAGAACCTAATCAAAATAGTATAATTAATGCAGAGGAGGAGAATGTAATTTCACTACATTATTACAGATAGTTATACATTGGATGACCCCACTGGGATTGGGGTCCCATGGGATGGCAATTGTTGGGTGTCTGTAGTGAATATTATATAGAGTACATTGTAGACCGGCCCTAAATGAAAAGTGCACTGAGATAATGTCTGTTGTGATTTGATGCTATATATCTAATATTTAACTGAAAGAAAAACCTGTGTGTCTTTGCTGCATCTTTGCACACGTACAGTGAGTGGTTGAATGTAGCAGAACAACATTTGATAGAGACGTGTGTGATAATCAAATATTAAGCAACAGAATTTCTGCTTTGTTCCCTTGACAATGAAGTTGGAAATAAATAATTTTGAGACTGGAAAAAAAATATGTATTATCTATTTTCAGCTTTGAAGGGTACTGTATGACATTATTGTGGTCCAGCATTGTTAAATGAAATGGAATAGGAGACTTCAGTGCTGTTCATGCAGTAAAAATAACAAAGAAATGGCAATGGAAAATAATGAAAATAAATTGGTGTGAGGGTTCAGTGTTTCTTGTGAATAAAATACATTAAATGTCTAAGAAAGTCCAAACAATACATTGTGTGTACATGTGCATGCGGGTATACATGTGCACTGTTATGTAAAAGAAAAACTGAAAATTGACATTTTTTTCTCCTCAGCTTAATGAAAAATAAAATCTTTGCAACTCTGCTCTTAATGTAGTTTCCTCTTTCGGAGGTAATGGTTCAGGAATGTGTGTAACATTATAAGTGTGTTTTTCTGTCTGTCTTTAAACATCTGGTGTTTGTAATATTTTGCTGTAATTTGCGAATGTTAAAATATATAATAATAAAATACACCAGATAAGAACAACTAATCTAGATTCTAAACATTGACTGATCGAATGACAACAACTGCTTCTTAACATTTGTGGTTCAGTATTTCAACTTCCACCTTCACCTGGACTTTCAAAAACAATAGAGAATGGAGAATGTAATATGGTGATACTACACAGGAGTGCATGAGACACACTGTTCCAGATGGAAAAAGTAGAGTACTACTTCAAACACACTGACAGTACTCACAAGAGCTTAGGGAGTGCTGCTATGTGGAAACTTTCCTATACACTCTTCACATTAGGTGCACTTCATTAATATTTGTCCAGGGGCTGCAAGCCTGACTGGCAGCTCCACAGCCTGGCACAGATGTGTGGGATCAACAGGTAGCAGACAGGTATTTGTGTATTTGGTGGTAGAGAACACTTTGATCTGATGGATTGAAGCAGCACAATGCGAGGTACACCAGAGTGACCACTAGGAACCCATACTTATACCTATCTCCAGAACAACTCGAATGAGAGTCTTTGATCTGTTGCAATCAATATTTTTATATTAACAATGGATCACGTGACTACTTTACTGTCAAGGTTCACTCTCAGCAGCCACAGCAGGCAGCTCTGAGAAGCCTCTGACAAATCTGCTGTACACAACCTGCCCAGCACCAAACTGCAGGCAAACATAAACAGAGAGCAAAACAGAGGAGACAGACAGCATCAGTGTTGTTTGTAATTGTAGTAATTATGATGGGAGCAAAGGAGGAAGTAAGGGTTTAGAGATATAGAAATCCACATAGGGAGGAGGTCAAAGGTGGATCAACTTGGTATCACACCAAAGTGTGTAATGGATCCGCTGGTCAGTGTCATGTTTTTCCTCACCCAGGCGTGAAAAGAGCACGTTCTAATTCCACAGTCAAATTAGTAATAATGAATATGCAAAATGCGGTTAGACATTCAAAATAAAACTTGCTCAGTGGTTAAAATTACTTGGTTAGGTTTAGGGAAAGATCATGGTTTGGGTTAGAGTAACTACTTGCTTAAAACCACCAACACTGACTAATGATTTCAAACAGATTCAAATCCTCCACTAACAACTAAATTAGCTGTCTGCAGAGGGTCCAATTCACAGCACTTTTCTCTAAAATATGAGGGACATGACCAAAGACCTTTAATATTTTGGAGCCTGAGACAACAGAATCTCACAGGTTTCATAAATCCACCAGCAGCTCAAATAAAATGCCATCAAGTTCAGGGGATTTGGATTCAGTCTATGACATAATGTTCTCTCTCTGCAGAGTAATACAGATCGAATAGCCAATGTTTGGGGTATGTGACCCCAGAAAAGGTAGACAGAGTGCATCAGCCTTCATGCCAGGAACAAGCTGTGCCTTTCAATTATTTTTGAATGTGCTTTGACTCAAAATCTAGATATGCTGGTAGTAATAGTCGGTGATGAG
The DNA here is from genome assembly GCA_025331565.1 of Holacanthus passer. NCBI lineage: Eukaryota > Metazoa > Chordata > Actinopteri > Pomacanthidae > Holacanthus > Holacanthus passer. The sequence continues at coordinate 1,520,530 of JAFREQ010000050.1, read as the reverse complement.
GCAGTTCTATTAACAGTCTCCAGCTGAGTCTGTGAAAAAGAGGATTTGGCCTTTGGTGTTCAGGTGAGCAAAGACAAAAAGAAGTGCATTATTTCTTTTCATCAGAACATGACTAATTTTTTTTATAATTCAAGAGAATCAAGTGACCATTAACAGAGCAGACCAGGCAACAGTGTTGTATACAGCTGATATTGCTTTATTAGATTGTTTCCATTCATCCATCCTCTAAACACAATTAGCATCTTTTAAGAATTAATATTATGTATTATATGTGTTTATCAGGTAATTCATTCACTGCTAATCCACCTCTGCAGAAATGTTGCTCGGGCTTCTCGTGTTTCCAGGGCCATTTATAATGAAGACACCATTTAGGAGGTTGAAGAAACACTCAGTAATTATCTTCTTTTCAGACACATACAGAGCAAAGCCATTTTCAATGCAAAACCTTCTGCTTGCCACCATTGTCACTCTCCGTTACAGCAAATGAAAGAAAGTAAGCACAGTTTCTTTGGCCATTAATGACGGCAAATTCTTCTGTGCAGTAGTGAGACACCATATTCCCACCGTTGATCTATATCACAGTGTGAAAGGGAAAATATGAACACACTTACTGTGGGTGCAGATCTATCTAGTGTTATGTACTGGTTGCATCAACAGGTGAAATCAGATTTTATACCAGAGGCACCAGCCAAAGAGAGAGGGGGAGAGGAAGATGGCATGCCACAAAGACCTTGGTGAACCTTGACAGCAATTGTGCCTTTGATCATAGAGCATCTCAATGTCCATCAAATATGTTATTTAGTACTTGAGAGGCCAGAGCAGCTGCAAACTTTGAGTGGAGCATTCATCTAATGCAGGAAACACTCAAAAGCTCATCCTGCAAAAGATTGCATTACTGCAACTGAGTCATAGCTGTTCATGTGGGAGACAAAGTTGTTATATGGTTAAGACACTTTGTTCCAGTCTGCAGTCTGGAAGATTACAAAGCAAAGGGAAAGGATACAGATGGAGTTAAACCATCCTTTGGGTCTTGGCCTAATCCTGTTCCATGAAGCATTCAATTCTCCTGGAAGCATGCTTGGTCAGGATTAAAGAAAAATCTCACAAACACAGATCTGTCAGTCAGCCAACTTGGCAAACTAAACCAACTTTCTGTGAATAATTTTCAACAGTTGTAACAAGGTAGTAGCTTCATAATTCAAGGGTAATGAAAGGGGGAGTGGCTACTCAAAAAAAGTGATGTTGTTGTGTGATTGCATACACCGGCACCCTGCCTCAAATTGTCCTGCCAGCAACACTTGGATGTTTCCACAATAAAGCCAAGACCTTCAGTGAACTGCTCTTACAACCTGACAATCTGCTTCACATTATTGCATCATTCTGTCCCTGAGGGAATACCTGGGGTGGAAGTGAAAATGCGATTTGATAAAGGTCATCCTGACCAGCAGTGGCAACACAATGCCATTTACAGAACATCATTGTTGGAGTTGCATATTGATGGAGGGATGATGGGATGGAATCATGGTATGAGTCAGCTTTCATTTGGTTGTGCAGACACTGACCTGCAGTACATTTGGCCATTATGAAAATGTCACAACCAGGCTTTAATTCTTAGTAATGGTGGAAACATCTTTACAAAAATTACTTGACTTGCAGAAACCTAGTAATTTAACACATTTTCTGCAGTTTACCCTTATGGCATTTTCCTCTGCAGAGTGCTTGCTCTCACTGTTGTACGCCTCCTCTTATTCCCATCGTTGCCAGCAAGCCACTTCACCACTGATGATCCCTCGCTTACTTCTCATTTGTGAATACTGCCGTTTCAATGGGGCATCTAGCCAAACACAACTCCCAGCGTTTGTTTAGGTTTCTGTTTTGGTGAATGAGTGCTTTTAGCTTTTGCACCATCTGGGTTTTAAATAATTCTGATAAAACTATTATGATTTCCAGTGTTTATATTCATTGACATTTCTCTAAAGGTTATTCTTTTAACTGAAGAAATGTGAAATTGAAAAGAGCTGCCACTTTCAGTGAACCACAATATGTCAGGGTGTCGAGAGCTTCACTGACCTGGTATTGTCTCTTACTGGCATTAAACTTTGAGTTATTTGCTAAATGTTCAGTGAGCTACATGCTTTATTATTCTGGCACATCAGAAAGTGTTTTCTCCATTAGATCATGCAGATTGTGATAGATTGGAAGGGGGCACTGAGTTAGCTTATGTTAACAACTGTGCTAGCCTTGTATTTTTGCTGTACTATGTCATTTCACATTCATTTCCTTTGATTTACAATGCCTGAAAAAAAGAGAAAAAAAAGAATTATGAAAAATTAAAATTTATGTTTACAGTCTGTGAAAATGTATTTTCTCAGTCAGCTTCTTACAATGCGAGATGGGATCGTTCGTGAAGATATCTGCCAAAGTCATAAACATGCTCTGACTTTAGAAAGTGGGCACATACTTTTGGGCATCAATCAAGATTCATATTCTATATTGTTTGGACAAAACAAGCATTAAGAAGGTGTCACTTTTTCTCGCTATTTTCGGACTGATCAATTGATTAATGGAGAAAATTATCAGCATAATGTGAAGGATCTCGATTCCTTCTTCATCACTGGCAAAAAGAAGGCTGAAATATGGTGAGATTTCAAATTGTGCAGACTTTCTTAAATGTGTTAAACACTTAATTACTCATTACTCTAATAGCCACTACAGATGCATGTGTTTACTTATGTGTAAACACATGCATCTTATCTGTAAGTGATTTGCACAGATGTGTCAGTGGATGTTTTGAAAGGGGAAGGGCTGAAGTCTCATATGCTCAGATGTTTGTGTCACTTTTTATTAATGATACAAGACATCATAGGAGAAGTGAAGTTGTCCACTGAGACCCAAAGTTTTTGCAGTGTATAAGGTGGTTTCACAGCAGCTTCAACATTCTGCTATGGTGGTTTCCACTCGTTCTGAACACGTCCATTTACTCTCTGAAGGCTCCCAGCTTTTTAATTGATCTTCTCAAACAGTGATCTGAAATACAGTGCTGACTGGCACTTTGCTAGTGAAGTTTTGCAGCTCACAAACTGATGAACACTATTTCAATTATTGTGTTTTTCTGTGATCTTCCCTCATGTCTGCCTCAGGCAAACACCAGTCTGAAAACTTTCCCCTGATCCTCTTCTGTTTTTATAGATGTTTCTTATTTATCCTCTGTTCATTTTGCCATAAAGTACATTAACAATTGAGAAGATGGCATTTTAGTTTTTTCTTCTACATGCCACCTACAGTGTACGTTGGTTATGTGAGCACTCTGGCTGACATAATACTGCTTATGTCTGCTCCTAACTGAAGTCACAGTTACATAAAATGAGGACAATGTGGGCGACATCTTTCCTCATGAACCTGCTCACAGACACCTGTTTTGTATTCAGCCAAGTCTTTGCTAATTGGCAAAGATGTTGTTGTATTTAAACCACATCTGCTTTTTGCTGGATTTATCTTTTCTGCATCATGCTGGCTTAAGAATGTGGAGGTCAACGGGACATAATCTTTTTTTTTTTTATAGCTTTTTAGAAAATAGAAAAGAGCATAGCACTTTTCTTTTCAACCACATCACTATAAAAGCATCTAGAAAGAAGAAGCAATGTTCTGATTTGTTGTTGTCAATAACAGCCGGGTGGCATGCTGGGTAAATAATCTCTTACCTCCAGAGTCACAGTCTCTTCTTTTGCATTGTATGTTTTGACTTCTTACGTGGCCTGGCTGAATAGAGTAATATTGTCTCTTCCATGAGTTCTCTTTCCAAGTCTGCCACTTTTCGTTCAATTAATTAAAAATCCTTTTTGTCAGTGCTCTCTTCTCCCTTCTGTGTGAGTGATGTGTTTGAGTTTTTGCCTCTTGTTTGTTTGTGTTTCCAGGTCATCATCAATGTAATTTTGTTTCGTAATCACATGATATCTATTGCTTGTCTGGCAGATCCCTCCACCTGAGGTTCCTTCCAGATTTTTCTTATAGGAAAGGATAGAGGACAGATTGTAAAGACTAACTTTACCATGTATTCAGTAAATCCATTTAACAGACTAAATTCTGACCACAACAATTCCCATAGATACTAATTTACAAATATTCAAGAAAGTTAAGAAAGGCAAACCATGTGTAAGACTTTCTTTTGTGAGTTTTAAAATCAAAAATATTTTTTTCTAATAAAGTTATCTTGGAATTTTGCTCTTAAATTAAGACCAAGAAGGTTGAAATGAAATACAATTACCTAGGGATTTGAATGTATCAAAAAATCATGAAAGAATCATTCAACAAAGGAGTTTACCTTTTCTAATTCCCATTTCAGCCTGTGAAAAAATAAACCTCAGTTCTTCTGTCTACAACAAAAATGTCTTTCCAAATCGGCTAAGGATTAGGGAATGGCCACTGTCTTCATTTAACATATTTCTATAAAGCACATCTGTCCATCTGTCTCAACTAAGCTGCCTTGACTTGTCTTATAGGTAGAGACCAGAAATACTACTATTTCACATGATTGTACAAAGGAATTCTTTGCAAGGTAAAGCAAGATCTCACGGAATGATTGTTGTCCAGATCGATGAACTATGACAGTGCTTGTGTAAAATGTGGCTCAGAGGATGGTATGTTAGTACATGATACAGCCTGTGAAAGTGGCAGGAGATGCAGAACTTCTGGGTAAATGTAAAGCAATACAGTTCTTATCCAGTATAGTTTCTTTAGTTCTGTCTCTCCGCCCACGTCTTTGTATCCTAAGGGCAAAATATTGTGTAACTATGGGAAAAAAATGTTAATGCCTGAAGAGTCAAGTGAGTGAGAGTCATACATTGTGAAATTCATTGTGCTTTACAGTAAAACAGAAAACATTAAACAAGAGATAGAAGAGCTTCTCACCTCCAAACTTATAAAGTAAGAAACCCCAACTGATTCTAAAGTTTTTGATGAAAATATTTTTGCGTAAACTATACAGATGATTTATTTTATTTTTTGCAGCTATGTTTCTGTTTCATTTTCCTTTTCATTTTGTGTCCTTATTTATTGTTTGAGAAAATGGAAATATGCTTGAATATACTTTCAGTCACGTACGGTCCCGCTCATGCACTAGCTGTTGTTATTTTATTTTTTTTACAAAAACAAATTCCCTAGAGAGACCAAATCCAATAATGAATTGTATAATTATTCTGTGTAACCAATACCTGATCCCACAGGAATGTGGGATTTTATAGCTAAAAAGATAGATGATTCCAGCTTTATCCTTCAAATAATTCAATAAGCTCTCCATAGACATATAACAGACATAAAATTATGTGTATTATAATCCTCAACACAAACCTCTGGACTGTGATAATTATCCCTTAACAGCTCAAAACAACACACGCTAATTAGTGTCTTCAGACATTCACACCCCGAGGGATCTGCGATATTTTTCCTTCCACATCATGAAATGACTGTGTAAATGGTTTTAGGCTCTTAAGATATAAAGCAGCAAAGTGAATCCTTCAGCCGTCAGCATGATCTTTGAACTCACCGTTCTTCATGGGACTTCCACCATCTACATCAATTTCGGTGAAAGGTCTGACAATGTTCTTTTCATAAAACACTCTGTTCAAAAAAATCTCATTCTTCACCCATTACCTGTGAGGGCTTTTAGTTGTTTTTACTGCTACACTGTCCAGTTTCTTTGCCTTTTCTTGTGTCCTATCATTCAAACCGTCCATTTCAGAGAATCCTTTCCTCGACTAAACAAGTCTGTCACCTTGATAAAGCTGATAACAGATAGCTAATGTCCATCTCATATCGATCGTCTGTTTTTCCCTATCTCGTCAACAATTCAGTTTTTTTCTTCTCTAACTTTTCCTTTGCCTCAGATTCACTCACCTCTCTCTTTTCATTCTCCCTCTTCTCTTTCCCTAGCCTGAGGCTGCAGAGGAGACGTTTCTCTTCGAAGGCAAGAAAAATGCAGAAACAAAAAGACTCCACATCACAACCACCAAGAATCTGAGAGAAACCACACAAAAGGTATGGGCCCATACAAGTCGCCCATTGTCTTGTGGACGCAACTTTTTTGTTTTAATGAGATGACAAGATACTTATCCATTATAATGTCCAAACACTTTTGTTATCCCAAAATATCAACTTAAGTAACTCATGAACTTGAGATAATTTTTCTGCAACCATGGACACTCTTGTCTGTTGTAGATAGCATGAACATCAAGAGAAGCTTGCCTGACCTCTAGCTGTGATTCAGTCTGCAAATCCCTGCTGTCACATTGAAGCTTGTGATGGTGATCTTGTTCTGGCAGCAGCAGCAGGATGCGCGGTACAGCGTTATTATTTCATGGACACAACTCTCCTGAACTGAGAGGAGCAACTGTAATGCTTGTTACCTGTTGTGTGTGAAAAGGTACATCTTTTGGCAGGCAGGCGCATCTTTTGAGGCATTTTTGAAAGTTAACAGTGACATAGTACTTGTGTATGAGAGTCACAATCTGTACCACGTTACTGCTATCAAAAACCCCCCACTAGTCATCCACAGTGGCAAAAATATGTTTGTGGTAGACAGTCTAGCTGAAAGTCTCCTCATGGGAAGTGTTTTGCCATCACTTTAAATCTTGCTGCATGGGGTGTTCTTGCCCATGTGGACCACTTACCTGGAAAATTGTTTCATTTTCTTCTTCCAGGACTTTGGCACCCACTGTTTTGAAGAGAAAAAACAGCAACTCGGGCACAATCATATCTAGGAGGCACTAACACAGGATTGTTATGTCAGTGATGTACTAATGTAACTGTAGAGAGAGAAGCATAAATGATCCATTTGTAAATCCTACAAAATGAACATATGTTGTACTTTTGGAAAACTGTGACTCAGGAATCTATTTGCATATTTTGAGAATGGTCGGAAGGTGGTGAGTTTTATTCTGTAGTATGTGCTTGTATGTTTTGATGCGATGAATGCTGTTTGTGACATGTACTTTGTGTGATATGTGTGATGGCTGTTGTACTAAAATACAAGAGTTTTGGAAGGAGGTTTTTAATATGATCTGAAACATTTTGTCTGTAAACATTCCCTTGAAAACCTGAGATATTTTTATTTCATTTGTACCCTCCGGAACCTAATTTGAGAGGAAATGACTGTATAAACAAGCAAAGCTGCCTATTTCGGTCTTCTGAATGATTTCTTCATTCAGAGTTTTGCAAACTCAGAAGTTCTTTTATTCACATGTTGTATGTTCTTAGTTAGCTTTCTAATGTTGAAATGCATGACTCCTTTCAGAAATCACCTAGTTTTGTTTAGAGTTGAGATGTATGAACCGTGCACCTGAGGTTGGGACTTCTGGAGAGCTTTGTGCACTCATCAAGGCTCAGGTAGCTGTTACATGGTCTGGAATAAAGTCCCCAAAGATCCCCTCTGGGAAAAGCTCTGGGTAGTGGCTGTGTGTAGCTGTTTAGCGGGTATAGAGCAGTTACTTGGATGCAAATTTGCCAAATCAAAAAGTCTTCATCCTAAATGTCACTTCTTAGATTTGGAGTTGTTTAAAGGCATCTTTCACTGGGCGGCTGTGGAATGAAAATAAAATAACGAATAATGTAACACATTACTTTGACCGCTCAGTAACAAGTAAAGCAAGGTAATTAATGTCTAATGAGAATTTGCATTTACAAGTAATTTTCCCAAACAGTAAACAGTGTAACAGAAGAGAAAAGCAGGAAGAAACTGGAGGGAAGGGGTTTTGCCATTCTGCTGTTTATATGTTGTTTAAAGACATATGATGAAAAATAATGTGATAAAAAAGAGTCAAGAAAATGTACAGTCCACTGGCTTTGTTTATTTCTTTTCATATTTGACTTTTAAACAGTGGTCTGAATTAAATGGAATATATTTTTTCAGTAGACTGTTAGAGCAGTGCCCAGTGATGTATGACCCAGTGGCAGATGAGGAAAACTGACCTCAGCACATTAACTACAATAATCACTGTACTTTGCAAGTGGCAGTACAAATTTTAAACTATGAGTCACAATAGCACAGTAATTGTTTTGAGTGGAAAGCATCAATCCATTGTGGCTAGACTTAAGAAAAGATAATTTAGGAAAAAATCTCAAGCACTCTCTTCAAAAATGTGATTTATGCGCTTCTGCAGCTTGTCTCCATGGATAGAGAAAACGATCGATTGATTTTTACTGACTTGTTTACACTGACTTCACAGCAGGTAAAGTCCATACCTTTCAGTAAACAGTTTGTCATAACTTCTAAACATCTCTATGACCTCCAGAAGTCATATTTACACATCTCACACTTTATGCAGAGGTCAGCCTTTAGGTTTATCTCATTCATGTATTTTGAAGGTGCAGCTGACGGTTTCATCTCCAAACAAAGTACGCAATACAAAGTCTATCCATACAAAGGCTAGTGAACTTCAATCCATATGATATACTTTGGGGAGCCCATTACCTCAAGTGCAAGTTCTGGAGGTGCAGCTCACTTTTTCTCTCTGTACATTATCCAGGATGCTGAAATGTACCAACACTCTGGGGAATAACTACAGGGAAACAACAGATAAAGGCCCAGTTTCAGCAAACTTATTTTCAAGTAATTCTACTTTCCTGGCCATTTCAGCTATTTAGATAAAATTCTCAGTCCTGGTAGCCTTATCAGCTACAATATAGGCTTGATAACACTTCTCTGTGATCCATTTTCAACCTCATAACACTGTGACAAGGCATTCTCTGGGTTACGTTAGGTTATATTTATCCACCAACTCTTGCTGTGTCTAACTTAAGTAAGTAAAAGAGTGAAAAAACGTTTTTTCACACAGTATCATACACTTCCTCAACATCAAGAAACACAGCCACTCACTTTTTCTCGCTTACATTTATTTTCTTATGACTGACTCAAGCACATAACTGACTTTCTCTTCCAAAACCACTCTGATATTGTGAAATGGATCCTGGTGGACTTTGGTGCAGCAGATAAATTTAACACTTCATTTACTCAGTAGATGAATTTGCCTTTCTGGGTTTTTTTCCTGATATGTCACGTTCGACTTCCGAATATGCTTATTATCCTTATTTTTACACTGACAGGTTCTCTGACCTATGAACCTTACAACAGACCACTGTCCCTCCTTTGTCCTCATGACACCAGATATTACCATTCTCTTTTATATGATCTCATCTTTTTAATCATTCCGTATAGATGCTCCAATTCTGTCACAGAGTCTTGTTTTGAACATTATGTGTATTGTTTACCCTTCTGAACGCTTTATTCTTCTCTTTTGTTGAAGAAACACATCAAGAACATAGTTTCTCTTTTCATCTTTCACACATCTACAGTGTGACACTTTTATAACAGTTGCTATTTCGCTATTAATTTGCTGTGGTGAAGCTGCTGTGCCATGAGTACAGATTACTTCTGGACAACTTCAGAACTCCAGTCATTTACAGTCACAGTCAGCTACATGCGCTTACCGGCATCCCTTCATTTGTTGTGTACAAACTGGAATAGCTTAAGAGCTTACTGAACGTATACTGAATTAACTTAATGAATACTAAATGAACGATGAACCCAGTGAATTAATAAATCACTCACACATTGTTTGAATTCTATATATACACAGTATATTGATGGTACATCTGTACTAGATATACAATTTGGCAATATTGGTCTGATATGTTATATATTATGTTACTATTGCGGTATGGACCCCTATGGACCCCTGGATAGCACTGCAGCTATTAGTCTTTTTCTAGTAAGATCACAAAGTAACACTCGTTTTCACCAGAACTCTGACTCATTCCTTATTAAAAATTTTATCATCCTCAGTCCAAAACACTGCAACTCTGTCTTACCACAGTTTTGAAATGTCTCTCCAGCCTGGACAACTAAATCAGCAGAACTTCAACCAGGTATGTGTACTAGCAACGTATAATCCATGGTGCTGAACTGCTCTTTGCCTCTATTTTAATGTAATATAAGAAATCAAGAAAATTCTCTTCATTTTTTTCCTACTGTTCTCTCATTGTGAAGCTTCAAGGAGAAATCTCAGAAGTATTAAATATTCTTATTCTGAGTCAGTCAGGTTTCTAGTTTTTAAAAGGGATGCATTATTGAAAGTTTTTAAGCTACCTAAGGGTGCTGTAGAGTGGAGATTCTTTTATCTTAAAGTTCAACAGATGAACTTTTCCCTAGTCTGGTTGTTTACTGGCTCCCTCTGAGTCAACCGGGCCCTGCACCCTTGGGGACATCAAAGAAGAATTAATGACAAATGGCCTGGTCACTACAACTCCACTAACCTCAACTGTCAATTTTCACATTTCCAGGTGGAGTTCACAGCACACCGTGAACTGAGAAAACAGCAGGAACCGGTGTCTGTGTGTCTGTTAGTCCCACATCTTCCTCCATGTGCTGACACTGATATATATATATGGGTATATATGATGTTCTAACAAGATTGCTATTTATCACATTTAAACCTGGGTTAACACTGTTTATTACTTACTTATTATTAAGTATATGTTATCCTGTTAATTTATACAAGAGTTTATTTCCCAAATTCAATGTACAGACACTCTTGACTGATTACCAAGAGAAAGAGTTTATTATGCTGATTCTGAAATGATATCGCTGGACAAATAATTAACGTGGGTCCCTGTAATAATTCTAATTAATGCTATATTTCCCCAAACTGAGCTAATTTTCCCTACAGTGCCTAAAGACCCAGTCAAATGCCTGCCTGTAATTCATGGCAATTATAGCACAAGTCTGCTCAAGTATCTCTGAGCAAAACCCTGAATATCTTCCAGCTTGATAGTCACTACTCTATACCTGACCCTGCACCCAGTGCACCCAGTGCACCCAGTGAAAAAAAAGATGTCTCTGCTGAAGTGAATCATTTGCTCTCTGCTCACTTATTTGCTCTGGCTGATATCTACTAAGAACCTGTGACTAAAGTGGCATATCATGGAGTGATTATTATGAATATTATGCTACAATTGATGGTGAAACAACAAGTATCCTGCATCCAGCCATCATTCTCACTGATTGTCACTGGCTAATATTATACACAGATTAGGATTGTAGCGTATATCGTAGAAACACTGCACACTTCTCCATAGGTTCATTTAACTTAGCTATTAGCCTTTATGCACAGTTTGTCCTTTGGGGCTTCTGTAGCTTCAGTAGTTTTACTTTGGTGTATTTTACAAATGTGTTGCAGTTTCTGTCACTCTCTAGTAATGCTTAGTGCAGCTTTAAGCTTGATCAGGCCAGCATGTTCATAATTGCTAACAGTTACAATGTTACTCTCTCTTCATCTTGCTCTTTATTTTTCTGTTTTCTTTCTTATAAGACAAGATGAGATAAGATATTCCTTTATTAGTCCCACAACAGGGAAATTTACAGCATTACAGCAGCATGATAAATAGAAAAATAGAAAAACAGTACAAACAAGAGAAATATAAAAAAAAGTATTAACAATTTAACTCAGATAAAAAAAAGTATCAAGAATTTAACTAGAATAAAAAGTATGAACAATTTAACTAGAATAGAAATTATTAACCCTTTAGCTATAATAAAAGTATTGACAAGAAATATACAAGTATCAACAGTACAAACCAGGCTCGACGGTATTAATAAGTTAACAAGTGAAATATGAACTATGAGAATATGAAAACAATATATACACTATAGACAGGATGAAAAGGATGAATTGAGATGAAAATAATATGTTATGATGATCACTTGAACCATTCACAAGCTTGGACTTTGTTAGTGTATCCTGTATATTTAACACATAAACTATGCACTTCACACTACTGGAGTATATTTGTGTGCCTTTATCATGCATGGTCAGCTGTTATTGCAATTCTGCAGAATGAACATCCTACTCAGATATTGTGCTGTTTCAATCAGAGAGACATGACTTCAAGGTTTAACGTTACTTTTGGTCTTCCTCCTCTTCCCTTTTTCATCTTACTCTTCTTCCTCCCCAAAATGCCAACTCTGTTCCAGCAGCAGCTGTAATGATAGAATGAATGACGAATTTTTGGTGCTGAAGTTTGAGGCAGACGTCACATGTTCCTCCATCAACCAATCGCGTGGCTCTAAAAGTAAAAAAACGGAAGTCCACTACGCTTCTTTTCTGCGCAGACTCACAACAGGCACAGAGAGAGCCAGGTCTCTTTTCCCACAGAGGATTTTAAGTCTCCTTACAAAGGTAAAAAATACCACACTTTTTGTATCGTTTGTGATCTTCTCAATGGTCACAAGTGTAGATAACCTTTCTATCGTTCACTGTCTATATGTAGAATATCAACGCTGTACCGCGGCTATTTTCCTGGGTTCTCCTTATGTTGTTATGCTAACCGGTGAATGCTAGCTAATTTAGCTAACAGTAACAAGTAGTAGCTTCCTCTTAAGCTAACGTCAGCTTTTGTTTCATGAGGCACCTCTGGCTCTGGTTCCTGTGACTTTGACCGATCACATTCACACATCCAGGCTCTGAAAGGCTTGTGTAAATCCGACCACACGAAGCTGATACAGTCAAATTCATGTCTAACTGGGTATCAGCTGTAATTTCTAACGTACCAGATCTGAATGACATTGAAAGCTGGAAGGATGAACTGTAGCGGTTGGTAAACCTCTGTGTAGTTTCGCATATATAAATACACTGTCTAACGTTACCAATCGTTACTGTGCCACCCTGCTTCTTGTTATGATTAAATATGTGGCAGCAAAGCGTCCAGTGAAATCATCAGTGAAAGACAACTCAACCTGCTTTACATGATGCCTAAACAATGTTAAAACAGCAGGAAATACAACATGCAACACACATTTAAAGGATGAAAACCATTTTAAAGGACATGTAGGATAAAAAAACCCGGAAATAATCATAACCTAATCAAAGATGTACGTTTCTCTGTGGTGCAAAGTAACTAATACTTTAATCCTGTAGACAGTGGGAATGGTTAGCAAATCACTACCAGATGAGCTAAGAGGGTTCAATATGGTAACAGACATTCAGAGATGTGTGTTGGTCCCAGACAGAATTGAGTTCTTGTAACATGTAATGTAACTATTTTGTGCAGCTTACTAAAGCTAACTACTTGGAAGTAATTATAATTAACTACTTGCGGCTGGTGTTGCATGACCTGACAGGGTTAAGACGCTGACCATGAACCACAACATCCCCGGTTTGAGTCCAGCCAGGGACCTTTGTTGCATCTGTCTCTCCCTTGTTTTCTGTCATCTCTCTACTGTCTTTTATAAAGGAACGAAAAACCCCTCAAAATACTTATATTACTTCAAAGAAATTTAACTGTATAAATCCATCTCTGTTGTGCTTTGGTGGGAAAAGACAAACAAATAATGAACCTGAACCTCAATCAAAAGCTGAAACTTCATATAGTGACAAGTCAGAGGCTTGTTCTATGATGTATGCAAAGGCAAGGTCTGCAAGTTTTGGCAAAATGTTTGCAGTGCTTTCCCATAAAAAGTTTAAAACAGAACTTTATCACAGTTTGACCATTGCTGTTTGCTATTGAGCCTCCTATTTAGATTGCTGTATATCCTATTAAGTGGTAAACACTTCAAACAAAAATATTGTGTTTGTGTACTTAAATTTTACACCCTGGTTCTGAAATGAATATTGATGCATTTTGAACTGCAAACCTTAGCTCACTTTGTTATTTCAAGGATGAATGTAAATTTGATACCATCTCCATTTTTTTTCTTTCTGTGTGTGTGTGTGTGTGTGTGTGCACGCGCGCGCTTATGTGTGCTTATGTTCTTTGCATCAGCTCTTAGGAGCTCATCACCAACAGTAAAGCTGTATAAGCACCGGGTTGACGGGACCGAAGGAAGTGGCGCGTCGTACGGGGAGCTGCCTGCTGAAATCACCATGAGTTACAAACCCATTGCTCCTGCGCCATCTGGCTCCAACCACACACCTCCAGGTTCTAACACCACACACCTTTTATGTTGGACATTTAGTTATTTGCCATTTCTCTATGTTATGAATATAAAACATTTTACAATATGGCCATGGGAAATAATTCTGGTCAACAGTCTAATTGCCGTTATTAATATACTCTCCCCTTCTGTCCAGGCTCTTCTGTGCCCTCTCCATCTTTACCCTCGTCATCCAACTTTAGGCCGGCTTTCAGTGACTTTGGCCCACCCTCCATGGGCTTTGTTCAGGTACGTCTGCAGTACAGTTATCCATAAAACAGTAATCAAACCACAATCACTCTGAATGATGTTTTTTAGGTGGGCCTGGATCAAGGGGGAGAGCTTGTACTTGACACCATGGCTTTGCCAGCCACTTTGCATAAAAGTCCTAACTAAGGCTGAAGCAGTATGATACCTGCAAGGCAAATGAATGAATAATTTTGCGCAAAATTGCATACCTGTACAAATATTGCTAACAAACACTCTACCCCAGGGTGAGATGGACACACCCCCGGCTGTTATTTGTTCATTTGCAACTTTAGGTTTATTGCAGTTTTGTACCTATACACCCAACAAAAAGACAAAAATGAAGACACAATCTGCAGTTGAGTTGAAGTGGAATTTATATTACAACATTCAGATGTAAATCAAGATGAAAGAAAGAGTCTACCTCAGTTAATTAACCATCAGATATCCTCAAAAATTAAAGTGTCTGCAGACAAAGAAGTGTTCATGGAGTACAGTAAATATTGACAGTGCTAGAAGGCTGTTACTGTAAGGCAGTTGCATGTGTGTGACCTACATGGGAATGTTGAGGTAGTCAAGGGGGAGGCTGATTTGTTTCTTGATTGAAATGCATTTAAATCTGGAAAAAAAAACTCACCTTTTTTCACATTTTTGTTGGAATAATTTGGAAAGGTGAAAAGGAGAAATGGATTTCATTACTGCTGTTAAAGCATAGCAATGGAGAGATGATTTTATGGGAACAGCTTGGGAACTCAACAAATTCATGTTAAAGTAATAATTATTTGAGTTCTGCTTAGTATCATTTTGACCCAGTATTTTGAAAATAAAGACACCTGGGCCCTGTGCTTTCCTCTGTTGTAAATCAAGCTGTATCACCAAGAGATGTATGTATGTACCAAGACCAAGATTTTTCATTCTTCTTTGTCTTTATTTGTGGATTTCTAGCTGTGACAAGTCTTGATGGATCTTTTTTTTCTCCCCCAAACATTACATGTTTGTGAAAATACACAAATAGCCTGTCAAAGTGTCTCAAGGGTCCACCTACAGTGAGCTTCTGTCTGTCATTGAGGAGATGAGCCGTGAGATCAGGCCTACATACGCTGGGAGCAAGAGCGCTATGGAGAGGCTAAAGAGAGGTATATTTTACTTGTCAGAGACACATACCTGTTTTCAGTGTACGTCATGATTTGTGTGTGTGGTGTGTAGGTGAATGTCCCTGCTGTACTTTTGTGTTTATTATGGATATGAACGCGCCCTAGGAAGAGTGGTGACCCCGGTCATTGACTAATCCAATAAAATAAACTCTCTCCTCTATGGCAAAGGCAGGTCTAACACAGGATTTGTCAAAAAAATATATCTATCTTAAATGTTTATTAGGGGGATCTGTTGTCTATTTGGATTTGTGTAGTCAGATTTTTATAACAATTTGTTTGTTAGAGGGGTCTAACTGATCCCAAACACAAGTAACCTCACTATGAAGGAAAACATACATTTCTTTGCATGAAATCATGAAAATATGAAATATTTGATTATTTGGTGCAATAACAATACTTATTATTGTTGTTATTGTCATTGTATATTTTAGACAAACACCAGTGTGCTCTGTGGGACACCAAACAATGAGGACGTAAAGCCGACAACACTCAAGGGTTAAAGAAACCTGTTCTGTTTAAACATTTAAGACAAAAGTCCCAGACACAGTCAGGTTTTGTCCTAAATGCTTAAATGTGGTCCTCATTATGCTACTTGTTTTTTTTTTTGCACATTCTGATGTATAGTAATGAACATGTGTAGAGGTAATGAACTGGAAATGGTGGTGCTAATTGAACAGGCAGATAGACGACCTTTAACTTGACTTGCAGCCCATTCGTTATCTCAGCAATAACAGCTGTCTTGAATGCATTAGGTTTTTGTAGTTAAGGTGGACAGACAGACAGGAGGCAAAAATCACTACCAATTATTTTTTCAATTTACTTCATTCATGTCATGACTGTTGATTTAACACCTGCTTGCACCTTGTGTTTGTCTCATTCAGGTATAATCCATGCCCGTGCACTGGTCAGGGAGTGTCTTGCAGAGACGGAGAGAAGCGCCCGCACATAACCTTTTGGAAAGGTCCCTTCATCCCTCACTCTTTCCCTGCAGAAGCCTGTCCTCATCAAGATCGTCTGTTTTACAAACATTTTTTATCCACCCACCTTTTGCTTCCCTCACTGGCTTTTTATAGGTGCATTATGTCCTTCTTGTCTCCACTATTCCCCACATTCCACCACACCCATTTTTCTCATAACAAACTTTCTGTGACCTGTGGGGTGTATGCAAAATGCAGTTTTGTATCTATTTTGAAATAAGAGTGTGGGGAATTTCAACACATTTTTAAGGAGAGCTGTGGGTAAAGACCTTAGTCAAATGGATGGGAGTGTTTAAAGTATTATTTGTTCAATAATGGCAATTGACCAAGAGAGCTTTTTTTTTTTTTTTTTTTAATGATGAAATCAATGTTTCAACTGCACCTGTGCTCAAGTTTCTATTCTGAACATCACTCTGGAACCACTTAATATGTTTTGTTAATCTGAGCATCTTGACCCCATTTCCATTCACCCTTGCTTTGTTTTCATCATATTTTGTAGTGTAAAAACACATTAGATGTTTCTCAATCCTAAGAACTCTGTACATCTTCAGTCAATTTGTTAGTATGGAAATTTTGTAAACCAGATTTTTGCAGTTCAGTATGTATATCTTAATTAAATAACACAAAAAACACTATGTAGCCATTTCATTTGTGAAACATGATTAATAGGTTTCTAATGAATTCGTGTGTAGATGCCTTTCTATGAAATGTTCTTTAATTGAGCTTAAATGTCCACCGACCATTTGAAATGGCAGTTTGACAAAGAGACCCTTAGCAGAAGGTCAATTTACTATAGATGCTGCAGGGCATTGAGCTCACAGAGCAGACTGACTCCATCTAATGAAGACCACAATATATATAAAACTGTACAGTATGTGTATGTTCTGCTAAGATTTTCTTTTATATTGTAAATCTTTTACTCAGGAATGTACTGAGATTATTTGTCTAATTGGACCGATACAAGAGGATATTGATTAGCCTTTTTCTTCAAATCATCTGTCTGCATGTCACAAATTTAAAAGTAATGCAAAGCTGGGGATAAACATTTATTTTTAGATACATAATCACAACCTCAGTAACATCTCACTTCAGACAGGTGGGGCTACAGACCTGCTGCCTCATGTGAAGAGTAATACGTAGCTCTTTCTAAGCAAGTGAAGGAGATACTGAGGGTTTTGAGTACAACTTGACAAAAACAACATAATGGTATTATTTCTCACTATATGAAATAAGTACGTAGGAGAAAGCAAAGATAACACAAGTCCATGGGTGTTATATAATGATTGTCACAGACCACACGGTTTCTCGCATAGGTAGTCGCATCTACCAGGAGATAATGGTCTCCTGCTTATTCCAGTGCTTCCCCTGTGACCAAGATAGAGAGGGGGGTCTGATGGTGCAAGGCAGAGGTGAGTACATGATGTACCTTGTGCAAAAACAAAAAAATTCCTAGTTTGCTGAATGGAGAGCTGTGTAATCCACTGAAATCTCTCCTTGTTGGGCTAAGATGGAATAATTTTAGGATTATTAAACAGCTCTGTGTCAGAGAAAGCAATACAACATAAAATGTTTAAGCTACTTGTTTCTAATACTGTGCTAAAGTGGTGTTCACTATATAAACTGCTTTACAATGACTTTCCCCAAAACAGCACATAAATTAATCATTAAAGTAAAAAAATCTCTGCAGCAAATCATGTGAAAAATGTTGCTAAGGGTGACATTCTGAATGTAGCTCATTGCTGAGAGCAAGTTATTTACCAAGAATGTCTTCCGAAACCATAACAGGCCAATTAAGAAAATGGAAATCAGAGTTTCCCATATGCTGAAGACCACAATGCTATGACTTGATGGTGCTGCTAGTCAGGACAGACCTAAGGTTTCTATGTGATTTGGGACTTTCATGAAAGTCAGGCTCACAATGTCAGTGTGTCTAAATCAGAGACTGAATTTAACATTTAGAGAGAGGGGGCTCAGAGGAATAAGGCAGAATGAAAATCTCACCTTAGGTGACTTGTGGGTGCGGTTGTGTGTGTTAACCTGACCATGTGTGAAAAGGTTTCTACTTGTACCATGGAGGTGGCAGAGTGTTTGGCTTGGGCGTATGGATAAAACTGAAACACCAGCAGTGTCTACTGTTTGTCCTCCATCTTGAAATTCACAGGCATCCTCCTCTTGTTCCAACCAAGATTCAACCCTGTGGAAGGAAGAGCAGATACATTTCTAGTACAATATGTTAGAATAAGCGTAAACTGAATAGCTAGTGGCCAGAGAGGAGTTTGTTGCAATTTTAAAAAAAAGCAACTAAAAAGTAGACTGACTGTAGTGGCAGTGGCAGCCGGTGTGCTGAATAGGCCTTTGTAGCGACCCTTTTCTTCCTTGTCTTTGGTGCGGATCCTCTCCTCCATCATCCTCAGTTCCTTGGCAACAGACGGTTCCAGAGAGGGGTCCAGTTCCAAGACCTTAGCAAAATCTGCCCGTGCCTCTGTCTCATTCCACACTGCAGCGTGGGCCTTAGCCCGCTTGTAGAAAGCCTTTACATTGTCTGTTAGGGAGGGGGCAAAGAGAATGAATAAAAATCTTCATATACACAAAATGTAAGTTGGGAACAAGACCAAGGACATGCTTGTCAAGAACTTCATATGATGAACAATAAACAGCATTTAGAGACAGGGCTAAACCATCAACCTGTGAGGATGACAGTTTCTAGAATAATGAAAAAGAGCTTTTATTAGGCCAAAATAACACTTCAGTTTTTGCAAGTCTATTGGCCACATGGTTTAGTCACTACATTAGTATGCAATATTAGTGCAGTATTAGTATGCAGTGGTGGTGGCAACTTTCTAATGGTGCTCTATTTGATGTATTACGACAAATTCCTTCAAAAACATATGTCACAATTTCAGATCTGCTAATGTCAACACAGCACTCAGACCCAAAACATGCACTGAAAAACAAAATTACACCTGAAGAAGTAGCTAGAGAGGAGATGGTAACTGTTTCTTTCTTTCATTTGGTGTTTTGATGACGGTGGTGGAGGGAGCAGTCAAATGAAGCAGTGGTGTTTCACATGTAGGTTTTCTGTGAGCTCAACATCCCAAACACATATTTTCACTTCAAATCTACACCAATCCCAAATAGATGGCTCCCTCTTTGAAATGAAAAATAATACTGTCTGCAGTAGCTATAGAAATCTTTCATCTCTGCTGGTTCTTGCACAGCACCAACAACAAACCCTTACCCTCATATTTGAAGAGCACTGATGTGCAGTGTTCGATGACTTCATAATACTGGCCCTGGAGTAGCTTGCACTGACAGTAGTTGAGGAGCAGCGGTGTGATCATATGGTCCAACTTTACCCATGCTTCATCTCCAGGATGCTCCTAAGAGGAGAGACAAAAGTCACAGACACAAGAACGCAAATTTAAGTGTTTATACTTAAGAAAATAAATACTAAAAACTGGAGCTGATCTTTATTCTCTTGTATTCTACTGTGCCCTAACCTTCATCTGTAGATTTTTGAGGCAGGCGATGCCATTGTAGTACTTCTCTGTGGCTTCCTTAACTTGGCCCTTTTTGAAAAGCATGTTGCCCTCTTCATGGATGTGAGGCACAAGCTCGAGTTTCTCTTCATCTGTCATAGCCCACACATCAAGCTGGAACGATCCTGGAGGCAGAACCTGAGCAGAGAAAGGGACAGTGGCAGCTGGGAATTACACTGTAGGGGGGGAACACTGTAGTTGTTCTTAGTAGCACATAGCAACAGGTTATGGTACATATACATTTTGCTAAATGTTTATTAGGTATGCCTCTACAATCTAATGCAATGCATCACAATATCCCTGCTATAAATTCCCTCTAAAGATGTATTCACACTCAGGCTTTAGTGCTCAATTCAAATTTATTGCTCAAATCTGATTTTTGGTTGGTTGTTCTTTTATTATTTTTAAAAATGTGGCCAATTTCACATTCCAGTGTGAACTGGTCACGGTCCTGAACTGACCCCCATGCGCAAAGGAATAATATCAGGTCAATGTCACATGCAGCATGCCATGGTACAGAAGTAAACATGGAAGCCATTGAAGTCAGCATTTATGGTTTTATTTATAAGCTGATGTGCAGTGGAAGTCAACGTATTTGTGATGAGATGATAATGAGGATGATGATGAGGAGAAAGAGCCAAATTTTTAATTATGGCTTTTTGTGGACCAATGGCTGCTGCTTCTGTGCAGAGGCATGTGTGTGTGTGGATGCAGAATTGGAGCCAGGAGTGGTGGGATCGTGACGTGAACGGCTTCGCAGAAAGAGATTTCATCCAAAATCTAAGAATGTCAAGGGCTACTTTTAACTACATCTGTCAGCTCCTCTCACAAGAATCTCCTGGAAAACACTCAGTGTAGGTGAGTGAGTGACTTAAAAGACGATGATTTCCAATATGACTGGTCAGACTGAGGTTGCATTGCAAAAAAAAAAAAAAAAAAATCAGACCTGTATTGTGCCTGGAGTGTAAACAGAGACCATAGTGGCGGTGTCACATTGTACTGTATTATATTGAGAGGTGTTTGCAATGTCACCCTCATGTACTGTACATAAGTATCGAAAACTGTCAAGTACTGAAAGCTGGCATACAATTTTTGGTCAGATTTGTAATCTTGTTAAGTATCTTTATAATTTAGAGGGATACATTCTGATTTATATCCAAATTGTAGATGGGTTTTAACTATGGTTTATGTACAGCTCCTTGCTGTGGCAATATCTAAGAACTTTTCGTTTTTTGTTAAATTAAAAAAATGGTTTTGAAAGAAAAAAAGACATAGGTACCAAAGCGCAGATATTGTGCTGGTGCTAGATTAATAAAAAAATTTTAAAAATCAAACAACACTCCAAATAAAATACCACCATTAATATTCAACTCTTGGCTCTCCCCTGCCTGCTCACCTCCAGCAGCTCGATAGTGAAGACAAGAGGCTGTGGACTGGCCTGAAGCTGATCCAGGTCCTTGTGCCCTAGAGAGTGGTGGGAGTGGATCTGGGCAATGCCGCAGCAATGCCTCTGGCCTTCCAGGGGGTCCTTACCAGCACTGATGTTTCGCAGGGACTGGGACACGAGTGGGTACAGTGCTGTGTGCTGAGGGGTGAACACAAATGGTCAATGTGCAGAAAGAACAAGGCTGCTACCGTATTGCATCCCAAATGGCCAGCTCACTAACCTTAGTGTCACAGGTGAATTCTGAAATTTCTCCTTGTCTCATAGTGATGACCACTCTCTCCCACACAGCTAGTTTGAACTTCTTGCCCAAGATGAGCTCCATGGGTTTGTTGCGGCCCCCCATGGTCCTGGAGTCATCCAGCATTGTGCCATCACACAGGCTGGTCCGGTAGTGAAAGATCACCTGGTAAAACAGAGATAACATGAATATAGACATTGAAACAGCTCAACAGAACTATCTGATTGAAATAACGTTTGTGGCATCTTGTAAGGACAAAAGATTAATGCAGCCGATTGCTGGTTCACTAAAAACAAAAGAACAAACCTTATCACTTATCTGACAGATTTGGAGAGCGTCTCAACTCTGCCACATTCTGACCAATCATAACAAGGGATAGTGATTGACATAATACACTGACCAATCAGCGTTCATACACGCATGCCATCCTGTCCCGCCCACTGTCTTTCCATCAGATGAAAAAAACATAGAGGAAAAATGTAACCCGGCTAAAAAAACCAAGCCCTTTTCAAATCTAGTGTTTTATCACTACAAAAGCAGCAAATCTCAAAGGCTTGTCTGTGGTGTCTGTATACAAGCACAATGCGTTTTGTGTAACATTAATCTACCTGACAGAGTATAATGTGTTAGCCAAGACGTAGCTGGTGATAGCATTAGCTAACGTGCTTCGTCGCATTTCTTAAACTAATTCAGAGGACTGGACTCAACTCGTCCAAACCGCTAACTCTGTAGTTTTACCTTGGTTCCATTGGGAAAGGTCGATAGCTCTCCTTTACCGGGACTGACTAATTTCTTTCTTATTCCTTCTTCGACAAGCTTGCGTGCCTCTTCCTCCATCCTTGACCGAGTTTCAGTTCACGACAAATGCCGATGTTTGCCGAAGCCGCTCGTTCCTTGAGGTCTCAGAGCGCCCTCTACGTGTAGACTGCGTAAGTGTAGTTATAGCAGAGGCAAGACTCCTGTTTCATTCCCACAATATTAGAAACAAAATATTCAACTGTCTTTCACACTAATTCATGAGAATTTACATAGTTTTTTTTTTTAGTTTTTTTTTTAAAATATTTTATTTTAATTTTTCATCATTAAACAAAACAACAGGGCTCAGATGCGCAAATTATCAACAGTCAGTTACTAACAGATGCACAGCACAGAAGAGAGGCAGAAGACAAAGTTGTTGGGACAGTTAACCTATTTTGGCCTTTTCAAAATGAGCAAGAAATGGACTCCACAAACTGGCAAAAGTATTCATTGAGCCAGTGCGAAGTTTTTCCATTTGTATTAACGATAACATGTCAGTGACCCAGAATTGGAAGGAAGGAGGATTAGGGGACTTCCATTCTTTCAATATTAGTCTCTTTGCAACAATCAGTCCCAGTTCCAATGGCTGCCGCATCATAGCAGGGACAGTCCTTGTTGTTTGCGTGCAGCCAAAGATAACAAGTCCAGGCTCAGGCTGGATGGGCCTCTTATAAGCTTTGGAGTACCAGTCAAATATTTTTGACCAGAAGCTTGTCAGTGAAGAACAGGACCAAAAAGCATGAGACAGTGTACCTTCTGAAACATTACACCTGTCACACACCGGGGAGACTGAGGGATAAATTCTGTTCAATCTGACTTTGGAATAATGCAGGCGATGGACAATCTTAAATTGAATTAATTGATGTCTGCTATTTACAGAACAAGAATGAATCCTAGACAAACATTTGGTCGAGAATTTACATAGTTAATCTGAATTCACATTTAAAATGTATTGGTCAGGTATAACTTTTGCTATTCATCCTTTGCAAGCAATACATCATGTTTTACACCACCAGCTGATGAATGTTACTCAGGAATTTTGTTTAAGTACAATTTTTTGGTACTTCATTCTGACTATTTCTATCAAAGAAATAGTCCTTATGAAAACTGATGATATAGTGGCAACTTTAAAATTCTATGTATGTTTCTGTATGTTAAGAAAATACACTTGTCTAGAAGTCATGTATCTATGTCTTGTTTTACCTCGTGGTTTTGTGGTTTTTCAACATCAGTTTGGTACTTTAATCCTGAAGAGGTAGATTTTGGCTGTGAAATGATGCCTGCAGGCTAAATATCTCACTTTATTCATAACATTTGACTGAAACTGCATCTCATTGCTCTCACACACATTTTCCGCATGCCATGCCACTGTGAAAAATGATTGCTGACAGTTTCAGTCTCTATTTAATTGGCCCCAATATGACTCTTTTGGTTGAAATAAGCCAACTATCTAAATCTATAAAGAGCTGAATAATAACTGAAGATCACAGGATATGAAACTGCAATTAAAGAACCATTATCCTGAGAAAAAGTAGTTTGCAAAAGTTGTTGTATATGAAATCAGAGAATGGCGTTGTTATGGGTTTGGTTATCTCGAGATAATGAGATAATCAACCATTATCATAAGAAAACTGCTACACAAGTTAATATAGCCTATTATAATGCCAGAGGTGAAGACAGTAAGGCCATCCAGTTTGCCATGACACTTGCAACTTGTGACACAGCATACATACACCTGTTGACTGTGATCCCAGACTTTAATCAACAAATTTATGGTGTAGTGATTTTTATTTATGGTGTACTTAAATGAAAATGGACACTGAAGAGATGAAAGATTTATTTCCTAGCAGCTGAAAATGGCTTAAGATTGATGATGTAAGTTATGACACCAAAATATTTCAGCAAATTAACTTCTGATGTGTTCATCAATAATGCATGGAGGCTGAGAACGCCCATGATTGCAGTGCTGTTTTCTCATCGTGACAGGTTGATTATCTCGTTATCTCGAGACAACAAAGCTTCTTTTCTTGAAATAATGAAATAGTTAACTTGTGATTGCAAGACAATGGCATTAAAAAATAAGTGTAAGGGCAGCAGTTCTCAGCTTTGACCGAAAACAAAAAGTTGGTTCCTCTCATTACTGATGATGGTGATCAGAGCTGAGGAGTGCCATGCCAGCATACATGGATGGCATCTTGACAAATGTAGCAAATGATTTACTTGCAATATACTTTGCAATTTATACTTGCAATTGATTGGTTTGTAGACAGGCATGTGTCTAATGTAGAGAGTTGTTGGTAACTGAAGCACATTTATAGGGGTGTCACAATGCCAAAGACTTCACATTTATCATTCTTATTGTGCTTGTGTCAATAAAATAATTGGTCACCCTTATGAAGTGTCTTCTGATTTAAATAAAGATTAGTATGAGTTCGATCAGGCTATCCTTATGTTACTAATTCATTTTCATTCCCCTCTCTCTCTCATCTCCCGATTCCTTGTATCAGCTGATGAGAGGCGTTTACTCTTTAGCCATGATCTTTATCAGCCAACCTTATCTTTGCTGTTCTTTTCTCTGTCGCTGTCAGCTGTCATTTCAGTGTCTGTGTGTTAAACTTTGCCATATGGATAATTGCAATCAGACACAAAACAAGGGCAAACTGCACTGAGCTACAGAACTTTATGGGCATGTTTGTGTTATATGTTCAGCCCGATATCTTTCGTGAATGGGACCTTGAGATGGGACAGATAGCGGTCCAAGTGATGGTGCTATCAGCGACTGCAATCCATTGTGTGTGAATTGGCCTCTTGGTCTCTTCCTCTCCCGATGTACGACCGTGACTCATTTTGTTTTGTTTTTCCTTCCTCCAGTTCTGGAGATAGCCTGCTAGTAAATTGTCAGAACCATCTAAAAAATGTTCTAACGCGAGAACCAAACCCAAAAATGACATTCGGTCTCTGGTCTGGGGGAGGTTTGATACCTGTAATTTTGGTTCGGAACAAAATGAAAAGTTCAAAGTATGTGTGAAAGGGCATTAAAATGACTATACTTCAAGTTTAATCTCTGATGTGGCCATTAAATTAATGATAAAACATATGTAAACCATAGCAAGCCAAGTGAACAATGTTTTACCTCTTGCCTAGTCTACCTACAACCTAAGACCATCAAAACTAGGTGAAGGCACATCAATTCATTTTTGTCTGGCAAATGACCAGGGTATAAGCAAGAGCCAAACAGCCAAGAAGTGTGCATTAAAGGACTTTACCAGAAGCCATGGAAGCAACTTTGCCCTTGTTGAACTTTTCACCTCTCAAACACACACTTCATACATTATTCCTTACTTATCTCAAATGAAACAAATTAAAATATACAAAAGTTTTATTGTAATTTCACAGTCATTATTCACACGACATAGAAAACACAGGCAAGACCAATCTCCTTCTTTTTCGTGTACACATACAGCAATTTCAGTTCATGTAGTGGAAACATAGTCGAGGCACTGAGTGGTTGAATTAGTAGTGGTCATTACAATGACAAGAAAAAACAACCATGTGACAATATATTTTTTGTTACAAGTGACAAAATACAATTCATTTTAAGATAGCAAACAAAGAAATGTAGTGTAAATTTGGTGTCTCATAAAATGTCATTTTTCAAAATAAGGTAGGTAGAACAGTTTGAAGCCTCTTCTTCCACGGACAGCACAGCTGATGTATATCACATGGTACACTGGAGGAAATACAGGGGATGACGTTAATGCCAACAAAACAAAGCCTTTAGCATTTACTAGTACAAGCCCAACGTTACATAAATCAAAGTTCTAGGAACATAATGATGATAAATTTACCTCCAGGGATGAAGAGAAGAAATCCAGGAACAAAGAAAATAGCACTTGAAACACCTGTAAGGACAGTTTTATTAGTTACAATCCACAGTAGAGACACAGTCACCATTATTAATCAGTGCAACCACACATTAAAGGAACAGTACAACACTTTCGCTTGTTTTGCTTGTTTGCCAGGAGTTAGATGAGGTGATCAATAGCACTCTCATATCTCATGTATTTATATAAAATAAATATGAACAGCCAAGAGACTGTTAGCTTACCATTGCACGAACAAATGGAAACAGGAGGAAACAGCTTGTGTACAGCTCTATCCAATGGCGATAAAAAAAATCTAAAACTCACTAATCAACATTTTGTATTTTGTTTGCCTAATCCCTACAAAATCTGAAGTGTAAAAACAATTATTTCTGGTTTTATGGGGGGTTATGTGGAAGACTATTTCTTGACCGGACAGAGTAACTTTCTGGAGTTTTATCACTGTTTGCCAGGCTGCCGGTGCAGGATCCAGGAAGTTACTGCGTCCTGCACATAAACACACATAAGTGTATTTCTCAAAATGTAAAACCATTCCTTATTTTATTTCTTCCTTTCTATCAAAATGTTTAATTTAATCTTAGTGATACATAGTCACTGTACAGTACTTGGCAGCAGAGAAGTTGTAATCCAGGACAATCATTAGGTCCCCACTTTGCTTCACTGACAATTGTCAAGTAATATTTCTTACTGCACTGTATACAGTAGCATGCTACTACTAGGAACAGCTTTGGAATGAGAGTCATTACATTTTCATCTCTTGCCATCTGGATCTTAAAAAATGATCCTTATCTACAACCCTAACATCTCAGGCCTAACTGTCCCACCCCACCACACACTTTGTTTATCCAGCTCTATTCCTTTACACCAGTTGTAAAAGTAGACAGAAGACAGGCAGGACAGATAGGCCTTGAGTGCTGGGCTTAGAAACACTGCACTATATCCTGAAAAGGACTTTGGCCTTGACAGACTGCTGCTTCTTCAGCATCAACCGAGCAGAGTGTGATTGCACAGAGAGCCACCAAGCTTCCTTTTAGGGCCACAAGAATACACATTCACAGACTCCAATAAAACCTACAGGTCTGAATTGTATGATTCCAATACAGAGAGAGATAAAGACATGTTTTTTTGTAATTTGTTCATTTGTGTCATTAAATAAAGATGTTTTGTAATTGGTTTTCGTTCGTGTTTTGTGTTTCGTTCAAAATGTTGATTTGTTTCTGATTTGGTAACATTTGTTTCTTTCACTGCTTTTCTGTTTCTCTATCAGCTCATTCAACAATCTACAGTTTTTTTCTCTACTTATCTGATGCTTTAAGCATAACATTTCTTTCGAAATAACCACTACACACATTTAGTATTGTGTGCTTGTTAATAATGCTTAAATTATTGCTGATAATCTTGATCTGGCCTAACAGAGTGTCATTTCTGGAGAATCATAAAGTTTACTTAAAAGTTTTCTTGTCCTTACCTGCATTTGGATTCAGCTGTATGACAACACCCGTGAAAATGAGAGCTAAAAAGAAACAATACAAAAGTACATCAGTGAAGTGGGGAGTCAACGCAGTGCTGTATATAAAGTATTTAAAGACTTCTTTTTTCATTAACCTAGATAACTCTGGCAAAAATGTGTTATACAAAGAGGATCAACAAAGGGACAAAGTTCAGTGTGCCAAGCATGCTACTGAATGACACAACACTGAACAAACTACATGGTGTAAACTTGGACAACTATTCAAAGCAGTATATTTCAGTCAAAATAATGGAGTGCATGTACACTTTACTCAACAAAAGTTTAATTCCTGAACCAGCAGATGATTGAAATAAAATACATGCATCTCTCTTTGAGGAATAAGGAGGGGTAAGACTATATT
This sequence comes from Holacanthus passer, assembly GCA_025331565.1. NCBI lineage: Eukaryota > Metazoa > Chordata > Actinopteri > Pomacanthidae > Holacanthus > Holacanthus passer. The sequence goes on along the minus strand of JAFREQ010000050.1, from coordinate 1,492,416 downwards.
ACAGTAATAAATTCTGGTTGGATATTTTATATTTAATGAGGAATAAATAACTGTGCTTAAGACTTACCAACTCCAGTGATGAGGAGAAGAAATGAAGCAAGGACAACTCTTCTGTTTTTCTTCACTAGCGGATGGGACACCCACCTGTGCAACACATTTTTTTAAAAGTAAGTTTTTTTGTAGTTCATGTGTGAGTGACCATGTGTGTCGTTTGAACGTACCCGCAGCAGTGTGCAGAAAGCTGTGTGACCGAACTCAAGGTGCTGAAGGACCACTGGGAGCTGCAGTAAGACAGAGTCGCAGGGTCACTGTGGAGAGAGCAGAAACATTCAAACAACATGAAGGCAAAGAGGAGGAAAAGCAAAACCACATCAATAGTCCTACCTATAGGACTCACCTGATTTTGAAGAAGTTATTGAAAGAGGAATTGCCATTGTTGCCCAAGGCATCTTCATTTTCCAGATTCTAAAGAACCAGCAGATGATAACAGAGTTGCAGTTTCAAGTCAACGACTTACAGCTCTACATGTGCACACACAGTAGATGTATGCATACCTGATACTTCAGGTTACTGTGTTCAAGGGAGCCGGAGGCAGCAGGTGAGGGAAGAGTCTGAGGTTTGGAGAAAGACAGAGGACCAAATGTCATCTCTCCTCCTTCTCTGTCTTTGTCTCTGGCCTTCCATCCCTCTGGCTCTCCATCGGACACGGCTCCCTCCTCGTCCCCTTCCAACACGAAGGCATCATCGATGCTAAACTGCGTTGCCATGGTGCGTTGTTCTCACACCCTGAGGTCCTGCAGCTAGATGCTCACTGTGGGTTCACAATAAAAGTCAACTCACAGCCATCAAACCCTATGGTGGTAACATTATCTATCTGCAATGATCATTTATGTATGCCATTCCAATAGTGCACATGTTCTGGAGCTAAAAAGTTTATCTGACATTTAAGGTGTTATATAATATATATATATATATATAAATGAATTATAAAATAAAATTAAAAGGAGAAGCAGCAAAACTGGAACCATGACATGTTTGGCATTTTCAAAAACTATCAAAATAGTTGTCATTGATTTTTTTTTTTGCCAATCGGCTAGTCAATAAATTCACTAATGTTTGTAAAAATCAATGTATCACAGTCTACAATGATCATTGTGTGTACCAGACAAAAAGTGCACGAGTTGTGGAACTAAAAAGTTAACTTTTTTGAAATTTAAGGTGTTACATTAAGAAATATACATAAGAATGAATTCTAATTATTAAAAAATGAGATCAAACCATTACACAAATTAAGAGCAGAAGCAGTAAAATTGGTACGAAATTGGTGTGAAATGTTTGGTATCTTCAACAACTATCAAAATCAATATTAATACACACACACACACACATATATACATCTTATATTGCAGATCGACTAATCAATTAATCGTTTGTAATATCGAGAATCTCCCAGTTGGGGACAATAAAGTATATCTATGTAAAATCAATGTAGTCACAGTCGAGAAACACTTTGGTGGTAACATTAATTGTCCATAATGATTATGTATGTATGCCAGACCAACAGATTAAGAGTTAAAGAGCTAAAAGGCTAACTTTTTTTGGACATTTGATGTGTATGTTTTTGTCTCTTTAAACATTTAAAGTACGCACAGTCAGGGGCTTCATATTATCTAACGGTGCAACAAACTTAATAATAGTAAACCCAAAATGGCGATATAGCCTTAAAATCAGAAAATAGCTTTCATGTGAGAGCAGATGGGACCAAAGTGAAGTGAAATAAAGTAGCAGCTAACAGGCTGTGTTGTTGGTCGCTGCCATTGTTTGTGCTCTTTCCGCTAGTCGATCAGATGACCGGGATAAAAACTTACTGTCTTTAAGTCAATCTTCTCTCCTGGGAGGCCGAACTCGACTCCACGTTGTTCCAACAAGGCTCACATACTTGTACAATATGTAGTAATTCTTTATAAAGTCTTCCTACCAAACTTTATTTTGTTCACGAGTCCGAAAAAAGCTTTGCTGAAAGTTTTGAGTCCCGTCCTTTTTTTTTTAACACCCGGCTCTCGATTGCTCACGACTGATTACGCCCAAAGATCTCCTCGGGAGTCAGGCCACTTAATCGAATGTCGGATTGTCGATTGAGGTCTTCAGATCTTTCAGCCTGCTTAAGTATTCCTACAAGTAAGTAAAGATACTTCATTACAAGTAAAATCCTGTATTAAAAGTGTTTCTTAAACAAAAGTACATGAGAACAATCAAAGATATGTACTTAAAATATTAGTAGGCTAAAAGTAGTCAATGCTGAAAAATGGCCCCTGACTGTTATATTGGCCTTCATCATTAGATTTATTATTACAACATTTCACCTTTGTAGTAAGTTGAGGTGGAGCGTTAACTACAAGACTGCAAGTAGTTATTTTTCTATTTCAAATCTCATATCTTTCTTGATTAATCGTTTTGATTCATTTCTTGGCTTGTAAAAAAAAATTCAGAAAATAATTATGCAAATTAAAATTAAAATAGATAAAATGAGAAGCAGTAAATCATAACATTTGAGAAGCTGGAACCATAAAATGTTTGGCATTTTTGCATTAAAAAATTGCTTCAACAATTATAAAAAAAGAGGCAATTACATTTTTTGTCTATTGGCTACTCAATTAATAGACTAGTTGTTTTAGTTCTACATGTATACTTGTATATATTGTCAGGTACAGTAATTTAATCTACAACAAAACATCATATTTTATAAGCTTTTTGTATGTTTTGTGTGCTAGTAAATAAAACTGAAAGACCTGTACAGTTCCCATCAAGCTGATGTTACTTTGAAACTACAGGAATGTTAGCAGAAAATGTACTTAGGTGTCAAAAGTAGAAGAGGGGCTACTTATAATAAAGAATGAATTTCTTTTAGATTAAGTGGGGTAGGTTCAGGTTGAGGGGGACATTTAAGCTTATGGATAATTTACCATGTAAGCTTTGATAGCCAGTCACAACAACTGATCGTGCCATTTCTTGATTAGTGAAATGTCACAGCTGTGGGCATGAGGCCACTTTTAAAACCACCTCACCAAGAGAACCTCATGGTGAGTATGCAGACAAATGAAATGTTTGTTTGAAATAGTAATGTTGGCATTCAATCAAAGTCTGAACAGATTTTAAGAAAATCATTCACACTAAATAAAATATGAAATAAAACTACAATAGTTAGTAATGCAGAGAAAAAATCTATGGCTGAGAGACCTTAATAGGAGCTGTAAGAGTACATGAGCAAAAGGAGAAAGGAAAACCCTAAAGAAAGAAAACTACTACATAAAAAATAATTTAATGATTCCATTTTAACACTTATTGGTACATTGTCTATATTGTTTGATAAGTTATAATTTGATGTGCAGAAATGTGGTAACACTTCTTTTCTACCAATTAGCACAAATTTGACTTGTGTTTGCCTACCGCAGCGTCCTTGTCTGTGTATAGTACCCAATAAAACCTTTGGCAAAATCAAATTATGTAAAATGCTTCAAGCTAAAATATTTTACTATGCAAATTGGAAATGAGCCAAAGTGAAACTACTTACACACCCCAAATACTCATAACCATGTCCAATTTGTCAAGATCATAAGGAATAAAATATTATATTTTTTGCAATTCAAAAGTAAAAGCAAAATAAAAAAAGGAATATAAGTTGTCCCACTTGGTTTCTGCTGCCAGCATGTGAAATCATGTGATTTCCAGCAAGACCTGCATTAAGTAAACAAACATCTCTAAACCAATAATGACAGGTTAGTCATTATTTGTTGCAGTTTAGGGCACCAGACAGTCAGAGGTGGTAGAGGGGGTGAACAGTGGTCGGATGTGACAGAAACATTACTGATAAAAATTAACAACTGGTGACTGAATTTGGATACATTTGGAAACTGAAGAAATGTGAGTTACTAGTGTTTTACTGATTGTTTTATTGATAAATCACTGAACTAAAGCAATCTCATGTACAGTATACTATGCATTACTACTTTATCTTCTGTTTTTATGTTTAATGTCTGACAACGGTCTACTTATTCCAAATAGAAGCTGTAGATGATCACAGTTTAAAATGTTTTAATAGTGGGGAACATCACTATGTTTCACAGATTGCGCCACTTATTGATCTTTTTCCGGCTTGGTTCCATATTCATTTTGAAATCCTTGCTGGCAAATGACTCCATCAATTTGCTAACCTCATTTTACTCCCTCTGCTGTGCTTTAGATGAGACTACAGGCCATACTTTGCCTCTTGCTGCTGCTCATTTTTGAGGTAAATTTACCTGAATGTAGAATTGAGCTCTTTATAGCTTTGGTAGAATGTTTAACAATATCGTCCATGACTAACAATTGGTTGGCACAAATGATTGTTGACTCTTGAATACAGCAGCTTGTTTAATGGTGTGTTTCTGTTTAGCTTTCATCATGCACACATCTTCGGGTGATACCTGGCTCCACTCTGGAGCTGCCCTGTCTCTCAATTCAGACTGAATTCACTGCAGCGGCCATCACCTGGAAATTCAATGGTCTTATTAAATTTCTGTGACTACTACCGCTATTCTCACCGTATTGCAAAAGTATACAGTTATACATTTTTTCATTATGATCTTGTTTTGAATACAGGTGAAGATATACATACTCAGCCGCCTGGCTCGATTGCAGTTAAGAAGGGTGGCTTGTATCTGTCTATATCCCCTGTAACTGCTGCCAACCAGGGCGAGTATGTGTGCTTGCTAAAAGAGACCAATATGGAGATAATAAGGACATACAACATTACAGTTGATGGTGAGGAACACAGATGTTCTTTTATCATAAGTGTGCTTTTTAAAATTGTGCAACACAGTTCAGCATTTTGAATTTCTATAGTTTTAAACTGGATATGTGCAGCACAACATTCAACAAAAAGCTTGAATCTGAAAGTGTTTGCGTCTCTCTCTCTCCAGCATCAATTGGTTATACCATTAAGGTAATCAAAGGCTTCAATGTTCACCTCCCGTGCCATTTCCCACTTTCCAGTCAAGTCGGGGCCAATGCACTTTGGTTCAAAGAGACAGGTGTTGGCACTAGGACACGGCTAATTCCTGGAGACGGTTCAACAGGCTATAATGAGAAAGTGGAAGTGCTTTATCCACTGGACCATGATCAGACCATCATAATGAGACACGTTGACATGGAGGATGCTGGAGTTTACAATTGTGAATCTGCTGAGGGGGAGAAGCTGAGCACTGTATACATTGTTGTTGATGGTAGGTTTGGCAGGCTTTTCCATATACCGCTATGCTGCACAGTCTGTGCAATTTGGAACCATTAATTTTTGTGGTAAGTTGCAAACCAACAACCAACTTGAGTGTAATGAACACTTTTTCAGTTCATAGTTAACTAAATAAAAAATTAAGCTTTCAGTTCCAAACCATGCTGAAGTATTAAAGTATAGAAGTATAAAAAGTAGGCACACGATTGATATACACTTTTAACTGTCTGCATAACTTTCTTTCAGTTCCTTCTACCCCCGTTCCTTTCTTGTGCAACGACTTCCCCGCAGCATGGGAGCCGTGTGAGGACGAGAACAGTCGCACAGGGGAACCCATGTTGCAGGAATCCATGGCAGAGTTTTCTATGAAGCTGTATTCTTACCTGAGAGAATCACAACCCTCAAGCAACTTGCTCTTCTCTCCTATCAGTATCAGCGGGGCACTGTCCCATTTGTTGTTAGGTATGAAGCAGGTGCCTCATTTTTTAAAAATCAATTTGATGACACGTCAACACATCCTATAAAAAGACCAAAACCAACAATAAGTTGAAGTCTTGTGTCAAAAATCTTAAATCGCTTAGTCCTCTGTGCCACAAACTTCCACCGTTGTCCAAAAACACATCAGTGAGCCATTCAGGAGCAATGTGTTGCACCCAATCCGTCGTTGAAGTTGGATTGCTCAAGATCAAGCAATTTCCTCCTGTTTGATAAATGTTTAAACCCACAGTGCCAAACTGTTTTGGGAAATTATTTAGCCTTATTTAAAAAATGAAAGTAAGGGACAAACTCATGCATTTCTTCTTTTTTTTCTGGTTTTGGTCTTTTTGTGGGATTTGTTGAAAAAAGAAAACCTTAGAACATCAACCTTATCCTTTAAGATGATTTGGTCTAACAAGAAGCATCGTCCATTTGTTGCTTGTGCACATGTAGACAAGATAAACTTTATATGACTTGGAAGTTACATAAAAACACTTATCACTTTAAAATGTCACAGAAGTTTTCCTCTACTTATATTAAATGTCAGACCATACTCTGCAGCGTTCTTTATCACTCTAAATTGTAATATTTTGACATTATCTTTTCTTCACACTGTTACCTTCAGGTGCAAGAGGTGACACCCGCAAAGCGATTGAGAGGGCTTTCTGTGTGCCGCATGACTTCCACTGTGTTCACTTCCAGATGAAGAAGCTGACGGAGAAGTTGGCCAGCTCCTTGCAGATGGCTTCTCAGATCTTCTATAACCCACGTATTACAATCACTGTTGCTCACGAGACTGCGAGAAATTCAGTCAAAGGGAAAGATGCAAAGATTCTGAGTTTGAGCAAAAAGGATCTGTATCTCTGTATCTCATTGAGGTTCCTCTTTTCTCTTCCTCAGAAATGAATCTGAGTGAGTCTTTTACAAACCAGTCCATCCAGTTCTATGAAGCGGAGCCCGTCAAGCTGCTGGAAACCAGCGAGGAAAACACACAGATGATTAACAACTGGGTGGCAAACAAGACCGACAATAAAATCAAAGATCTGGTTGACTCCGTGCCATCCAGTACACAGATGATCCTGCTCAACGCCGTCTCCTTTAGTGGTCAGTGAAGCGTGCATGCACAAGTGTGTGTATGTGCATGGTAAAAATGGTGGAAACTAATGAACTGTGTGCATGTGTGCATCAGGTCAGTGGAAACTCAAGTTTAATCTGAAGCCCAAGAAAGGACGTTTCTCAAAACTGAATGGTGATCTGGTAAACGTGCCACTCCTCCATCACCAAAAATACCTGACGGTTATGGGGCACGTCGTTGAACTAAAGGCACAGGTAACAAACGGCCATCTTTAACCCAAACATTCACATATCTGAGGATATTATCTCTCATGTCCATTGCTAAGAAACACCGATAAATTATCCTGGTAAAAACATAACTCCAGAACTAGAGATGAGCCTGAGAATCATCACATTTAAAATGTTTTTCAGCATTTAAATAAACCCATTGATAGTTGTCTGTACTTCCATGGGTACATTGCATAGAAGAACTACTAATAGCTAATTCAACATACTGTACTATGACGCCAGTTTGCCAAAGACAAACAATAATGAAATGAATGACAGATCCAATAATAACTTGGCTGTAGCACTTGTCTGAATTCTGTGTTATGCTGTGAAAGCCTCTCCTATACAGTTGACTTGAATATTTTATGTTGCCAACAGGTGGCGAGGTTTGCTCTCACGGGCGACAGCAGTCTTTACATCCTGCTGCCTCGCTCCAACACGGTGGCTGACTTGCAGCAGGTGGAGGAGAAGATGACGGACACAGCTGTGCGTCAGATGATAGAACAAATGAAAACGATCTCTCCTCAACATGTAGAGGTCACTCTGCCCCAAATCAAGCTGGATGTGCAGCCAGACATGAACATAGTCATCAAGAAATTAGGTTTGTTTATCTTGTTCTTTTCATTCATGTCACAAAGTGAATACCACCAATGCTTTCAGCTCGTATATTGCTTTATCCACCAGCCAGTATACAGCCATTAAGTCCCATTTGTGAAATATATCTGCTCTTTGGTCTCATTGTATCTGATCCACTTCTCTGCTTTATCTCTACCACCACCCTTCCTGACTTTTCTCTCCCCCTTTTCCCCTGACCAGGACTGTCATCACTCTTCGAGGGTGCCAACCTGTGTGGCCTCTACCCCAAGGAGAGGGTGGTTCTGGACGATGCCAGACACAGAGCCTTCCTCGCACTGACCGAACAAGGTGTCGAGGCCGGAGCCGTCACCTCTATTTCGTTCTCCCGCTCCTTCCCTTCCTTCTCTGCCCTGCGGCCTTTCATCCTGCTGCTGTGGAGTGACCAGGCCAACGTGCCACTCTTTATTGGCAGAGTGACTGAGCCATGAGGGAGAGAGATAGTGGGAGGAGGGCAGACAGACACAGAAAAGAGAGAGGAAGTGGAAATGTAACAGACAAATGGGCAAAAAATTAAACGAAGATATGGTAAAGAAAAGCTGTCTAGTAGAATAGAAGCAAGTCATTTAATTATCTCACTACAAAATACATATATACAGGCCTGTATGTATATTGTTTTCAAAGACGATGATGAATAAACACATATTAACACATATGCTGTCTGTCTTATGTTTTTTAAGAATCAAGCACAATGTGGCTCGTTCAAAGGAAGACAGACAATAGCTCAAACAACTTCAGTTTATTTTGCGAAGTAGTTACACAAACCCACCACAGGATGGCAGCCATACTGTGTGATTGACATTGACAGTGAATGCACAGGGACTGCAGTAGTGAATTCCCATCTCATTCGCCCCTGCCCCCCTGCATCCTTACCACTGATATCAATTTAAGGAAGACAAGTGTCAAAATCAGTGACAGTAAAGTTTTTTTGTTTTTTTCAAATCAATAGCTTGCTTGGTAAAAGCACAGCAACTGAGCAAAAATTACCCTGAATCATCGTATTCACAAACAAACAAATACACTGATGGTAAGAGACTGAATGGATGGAGACTGTAAACACAGCAGCATTCAGAATGATCAGCTAAGGTTGCACTCTATTATACAAGCTGATAGTGATTGCTAAACATGCAGCTGTATTGCAGATAAAATGATTACGTAAGCAAAGCAGGGTCAATAGACAAGAGTCAGAAAATTCAGTGACTGTAAACAAAACCAGCAGATCCAGAGACGGGAATAAGCCACCAGCCATCCAGCCAGAAATGTGAACTCTATTAGATCACTGTCACCCAGCCTAGCCCCAATTAAAGTACTGAGTATTCCCAGAAATGCATCTTTGATGCCTGGATAACACGATAATGTTGTTGTTTTGGTTTGATTATCTCACTGCTGACGTGCTGGGTGTGTTGATGTGCATAGAAAAAGTACAGAATAAACCCACCATCCTTGCCCAACCCTCTTGTTGAAGTCATTTACAGCTCAACTGAAAATGTGTTTTAGCTCACCGTCACAACACATACTTGAGCTCCAGCTTTGATAATGCCCAAGCACTTTTTTATTCGAAACCTAATTCACCACTGAAGGATCCATTTTTTGCAGTCAATGATGAGATGCAAGGTTGTTGAAGGACACCAAGAATATGAGCAGCCAGATCGATTCAACAGTTGGAAAACTCCCGGAGGCCACTGACCGACTGTGGGTGTGCTTTTGTGAACCAGTGTAAGGCCAGGGCTGTAGTGATAGACGAACCGGGGGAGTACATCTGATATCCTGGCAGGCATTTAGACAACTCAGTGATTGTCTGCATATTGATGGTGTGTATGGGCTAGAGATGTGCACATATGAGACATATAACGCACATTTAAGTCAAGTGTTCAATTTAGTGTAGTTTTCCAATATCTTGAATGCTGTTCTGTGATTATAAACCGTTCCCTGCTGCCAATTTGTTACCATGCAGGGTGTGTGTGTGGCTGGGGGTGTGGTGATGTGTGTGTGTGGGAGGGTCAATTCTCTATTTCTAATAACTGCACACAGTTTATCTCAGCAGGCAATCCTGTGTCACAGACATAGACTCAGTGGTACCAGTGGTCTCCTGTACAGAGGATGAAACGTATGCCACTGTAGACCTGATATTTAATAGGTCAGAAGTACTGGGATGAATGCAGCATTGATCACAGCAACGACTCCCTCTGATGGTTGATTTCAGCCCAGTTTTCTTTTACATATTTTTTTTTTTGGATCATTTCAGGGTCTGAGGGTGTACAAGATTGGATTGGGCAGAATTTCAAGCTTCGGGCATTCTCATAAATCAGATAACATGACCAATCAAATGGCAGAATTGTCAAATTAATCTATTACTGCTGTGATGTTGCCCTGCAGGGAGAAAATATTGCATCATCTGTTGGAGCAGAATTGGAGCCGCTGAGGTAAACCTGGTTGGATCCTGTTGAAATCGAGTTCACACTGTAATGCTGCAGCGAAGTGAAAGCACAAACGGTACCTTCAATCTGTTCTGCCTGCTGCAGACGTAACTTCAGCCTTTCATCAGGAAAGTCCAAAAGAACGGTCAGAGGTTATGTATCAAGATATATTCCATTCTTAATGTCGCTCTATGACTGTCTGGCAGTGGGAGAAAGGGATGGCAAAGGTCTGGCACACATGATAGACAGCTTGTCAGTGTCCTCCGGCCAGGAACGCTCACACTGCCGAGGCCTGTGGTGGTGGCAGAGGATTTTTCTCTCTTGTATGTGTCTTTCTTGTCCTTTGTCATTATTTCTTCACACCTCTGTGCTTCTGAAGTTGGACGGAGAAATTCTGAATGGAGCATGACGTGAATGCAGACAGACACACACTGCACAGACAGAAAATGTAGGCACTCATATTCTCATAGCCCTCATGCACACACACAAACACACACACATATACTGACACGTTAATGTCTGATATGAAGGTGTATAGAAAGCCACTGTCACTGAAAGACAATGAAAGACATAAGAACACTGAAACGGTAAAGGTACAAATCCACCATATGGATCATTTTGTGCTTTATAATACGGTGTGTTGTTTTGCATCAGATCAACAATCACTAAAATAGAGACTTCTTAGAACAGAATCACCCTTTTATAACATCACCTCTCCTTTGACTACTGTATATACCACATTATGAGTCACTAGGGTGCACGTACGTTTGGACCCTTTTTACTGAATGAATTTACATTAATCTCAAATCTCTTCATTTGGTGTAAATTTGAATGACAGAATATGAGCGACTTCCACAATACAGTAAGGTCTAAAGCACAATTTTGTGAGTATTGTTTTGTTACGTCAACACTTTAATGAGGACATCGTCACAATTTGGTTCACCTTTAGAAAAAAATACATTTTTAAAAAATGTATTCAGATACACATTATTACCATCACTAATATTAGTATGAATATCATATACTAATACTTGGTGCTGTAATTATTGGCGTTACATGACGGATTTCATTTTCAACATTATTATTGCATCTTTTATCCTTTGCTCTTATTACTTGCTTTACTTGGTCTCTGTAACCATCTTTCAGTGAGACAAGTGTGTGTGCATTAGTGTGTGTGTGTTTGTGTGTGTTTGTATGGACGTATGGACGTCTTGTGTGATCTAGTCCGGTTTGTCACTGCTCGGGGCTCCTTGCTGTGTGAGCGTATGCCAGTACTCCACTTTCTTCCCTTTGTTTTTGAGACACTCGAACCAGTGTTTGAGTCTCTGTCCGCTTGCATTGATGCCCAGCTCCACTCCACCTGCAAACAGAGAGGCAGAAACAGAGAAGAACAATGTACAACAATGTAAAAATACTCAATTACAGGTAAAACTTCTGCAAAAAAGTGGCCCCTGAGACTGATTAAGCACTAATGCATCAATGCACATGTGGCTTTTTTCTGTTGTAGCAGGGCCAGGTGGAGCTAATTTTAACATTTTATATGCAGTTCAATAATTTAGCCAAGTGCTTCCCAACCCTGGGGGTCAGGCCCCTCCAATGGATCACAAGGTAAATCTGAGGGGTCATGAGATGATTAATGGGAGAAGAAAGAAGAACAAGTTCTGCTATGCAAATTTGTGTTCATTTTTTTTGACTTTCCTCTTTTTCTCTAGTCTTCGCTTTTTTGTGAAAGAGTGAATAATTTCACCTTCTTTGGCCTCAAAAGGGAAGAACATTCAAAACTGCAATAACTGATTTTTTTGGTCGCTTCTGGGCAGCAGAAACATACCATTTACATTGAACTGGCAGACTGAACAGTCTTGCAGTAACATTATCATTCATTTAAAGTTGTGTTTCTGGCCACCTGATCAATGTAAGTCTAATATTCAGCCTTTTTTAGCTCTATTTTTGGTCTCTACCAACTCCTGAGACGTCAGCTCTAGTCTCTAATTATATATATGTCTCTCTGTAGTTTAGTCCTGAGCAGGTTTTGTACAGTGGGTTTTTAGAGCTGTTTCTTTGAAAGCAGCATCCTGCTGTGGCTGAAAATGACTCTATGAAAGCAGTGAGAGTGAAACAAAGCATTACATTTTGTTGTTCGGACAGCTCAACAATGAGCTGGAACTCTCTATAAAGCTCTGTAAAGCAGAGGGAAGCTGCAGATTCAGGTGATAATTCACTGTGGGTTCATCACTTCAAGTGACTCCCTTTTTCATTGTCATGGTGTCATTTCATACATTGTTATTATAGATACTTTGACTGACACCATATGATAAGTTTAGTGACAAACCTCTTTTAGGTGGAACTGCTAACAACTCAGACAAGACGACTAGGCAAAATGGTTGAGAAGCACTTGTTAGATTTTGAACAATGCATTTTATTTTATAAGATGATTCTGATGTTATTCTGATGTAAATTCTTGTAGTAACTAGTAACTACTGCTGTCAGATCAATTCAGGGGAGTATACAATACAACATTTCCCCAAGAAATGCAGTAGATGTACAAAGTGGAATAAAATGAATAAATTATCAAAGAAAGACATACTACCTCAAAATTATTAAGTGCAGTCTGGTATCATATTTAACAATGAATGTTTGCACACTGACTGACATTTTGTTTCCTTGTTAAAATCTAATATTCAATAAAATTATTATGTAATTGAGCCTCATGCTAATAAAGATTATTATGACAGACATGAGAGCAAAGAAGGAAGCAAACAGACATTTGCGACAAATTCCTCCAGACAGAGAGGAGAGAAATAGACATGAAGCAGGGGAATTACAAGAAAGGGAGATTTAGATAAGAAAAGATTTATTGAAAGACCATTGGGGTGGTGGGGGAATAAATATGCAGAGAAGCAGGAAATGACTCAGGTGAGGTGATGGCGTTGGTGGAGAGGCAGACTGTGAGATGGAGAGATGCAGGCAGTTGTCACACTGAGGTTATTACAAAGCCATTCCCTTGGCTGTGATTGCACGGTTAATGGAGCGTGAAGTTTTAAACATGGTATTTTGGCAATGCTGCCTTCTAAGAGCGCCTTGGAAAATGACAGCCGCGAGCAAACAAGGCTCGATTGTTGATCTGTGTCTCATCTGAGCTCGGCGCTGAACGCTGCCTGAGATGCCGCCGCTGGGAGACGAGGGGCAGCCTTGAAGTGTTTCCTACCCTGTATCCTCCTCAAGTTTGCCTTCGCACACAGACACACACAACTTAGACGAAACATGGTGATTGCGTGTTCGATAAGATAATCAGGCACAACACTTGGTCATCCGCACCCCACCCAACACCCCCACCCCCTCCTTGAGATCGATGGCCTGCGGGTTGCTAGTGACAGACAAACGGTCAGCCGTCCTGACATGTGTATGGGGACAGAAGAAGGATGAGGAACCAGAGCCAGAGGAGATGACACAGATGAGGGCGAAGCTGACACACAGGCTGGCGAGGATCAACACTCGCACAGGTTTAACCCAGTTCTCTGTCTGCTTATTTTTACCCCTTGCAAAATTTTCCTCTGCTGCACATCAGTCTCATACCAGCAGATAGACAAGTACTTGTGATGAACTATCTAGCAGAACTGGAGACCTGAAGGCATCAGGATGCTTCAAACAAAATGACTGTTAGAGAATCAAACAAACCCTCTCCCCCGACATCTTTCCCCCTTCTTTTGTGGCCTGCTTTTGACAAGTATCCCGACTTCACGCATACTGATGGCAGATTTTTTTGCCTCGCCTTCAAGCCTGGCCATTCTCAACCTGTACACTTTTACCTCAGACATGTCACACTTCGTACAAACCAGTTTGTTTGAAGTAAACCAAACCTTTAAGACTTAGCCTGTGAGACTTAACTTACTTGCAACTGAACTGCCCACAGACTTGCTTTGACCTGAGACTCGAAAGCAAAATCATCTCAAGTCTCAAGTTCTGACCTGGTGAACAATAAAAACAAATAAAACTGCAACAGGCGTACCTTGAAATAACCACATACCTTAAAACTGAATTAAAGGAAAGGTAGTCTCAGCTACAGTGTGTGCATAAAAAACTCTTTTAACACAGCTGTGAATGCAAACTGTTCAAATTGTGTCATCAACGGACTTGAAAGATTTGTAATTTATCAGCACTTTTCTTATTAAGACTTGTGACTTGGCCTGAAGGGCTTGTGCCTTGAATTGAAACTTGATTTGACAGGACCCTAAGAGGTTTGACTTGACTATGACCTGCCCCAGAAACATTTAAGACCTTTAAGACTTGACTTGAGAGTAATGATGCATGGATCAAACTTTTCTCTACTGATGCTGAACTGGCACTGAATTTTCTAACATTGATGAAGAAGCAGCATTTAATTTGGCTCAGTCACATCATGTTTCAATTACTTAGTTTTGGTATCTATAATGTCTCTTTAGTGTCTTTAGAAGTTGCCTTATGTTTTATGTGAGGTTTTATAGTTTTCCCATAAGGTGATGTAGACATTGTAAATGTCTAACTCAACATTCACACCTCAAAATCAGAGGTTTAGATTTGAGTCATGGTGAAGATGAAATTCCCCATCTCTTCTTGTGCATCGATCTTTCCCACAAGCCATCCACTTGATTTATTGCCAGTGTTTTCTTGTGTACTCTTGCCCTCACATTTTTTCTCCCTCCGTTTAGTCTTCTCCTCCATGTATCTCTCAAATCTCACCTTTTACCGTGTGACATTCTCTATATCTTCTGCTAAGCCTATTAGCCCACTTTTTATTGTTCTCACTCTTATAATAGTGCACTGGGATTGTGTTCGCTCAACCTCTTTATCAACTCGGTTTCTTGATTCATCCTCTTCTCAGTGTCATTTTTCTCCCAGCTCCAATTAACATAACTGGCAGGCTAGTGTAGCCAAACCTGTAATGATAATGGTCAGGGGAACGGCTGTTATCTGGGGCCGTATATTAGACCGATGGCCTTTTCTCCTAACAGGTCTAATAACTCACCGGTCTTATCTAAACACGGGGTGTCTCCCACCCACCCACTGCCTCACACACATGTGCGCACACACACATTAAATAGAGTAAAACGCTTTGATCTGAAGGCCTTCAAGCTCGCAGGGTGGTAATCCATTCTCACTGTGCCTCCCCACTAGTTCCCCATCACTCTCTAAGCTCCCATGTGCTCCATTGCTGTGATATACACACCAGGCCATGCCAAAGCTCTTTAGCAGTCTGACGAAGGAGCAGCGATCTGATGTGCCAAGTCCACAAAGGATGGGGATCCAGAGTGAACGTCTTCCTTTTTGATTTCTAAAGCCTCTCCGTTTCCTTTTCCACTCGAACTCTCCTTTGCAATCATTCTCCTCAAGCCTCATAATTACCCCTCATCTCTCCGCATTTTTTTCAGTCCGCTCTCCGCCCACGCTCGGCCTGGTTTTTATGTTTTCTGCAATTGCACCACTTTCATTCAAACAGTCTTGTACAGTCATCTGCTTCGCTGCTGCTTCTTTCGTCTCCACTCCTCCCCTCCACGCCTCACTTTTTCTCAGCCTACCTATGAAGTCGTTGCTCATTCCCAAGTCGTAGTCCCACACAGAGATCTCCAGGGTTTTCTTTGCCAGCTGGTCCAGGGGCACATCGTATGAAAACTCCTGTGCAGGTGGTGCACACAAGAGCATATTTATATCAATGATTCATAAACACGCGAGTTGAAAGGAACTGAATATGTAATTTAGTTCATTTTCAGTACAAGCATGCAGTTTGATGCTGAGAAGGAAATGTCAGATTTGACTTAATTTTAAAAAGGTAATAATTGGCATGTTCATCCAAACGTCAGATACACTACAGTTTGAGCTCAGTAAAGAAATCAAAGCAGTTGTCAGGTGTAATGTGGTTCTTTGTAGAGCAGGAGACATGTTGTACCTCATTGAATTCAGGGTTGAGAGTCTTTTTCTTCACCGAAGTCTTGTACTTGGACTTTTTCCCCATATCTGGCTGCAAGATGCTGACAAAGAGAAAAAAGGAGAGCAAAAGCTAAAGCGGGACCTTGTACACCTTATGTCGTTCTAACCTCAAGATAACACATGCAGTAGTTTGAAAAATTAAGGGATACTTTGACATTTTGGGAATTACGCTGATTTGCTTTCTGGCCAAGAGTTAGATGAGAAGATCGATAGTCAACATCCGTCTAAAAATAAACGGCACTGAGCAGATGGTTAACTTTAGTTGCCTTTGGACAAACCCAGTCTACCTGTTTCCCACTTCTTCCAGTCATTATGCTGTATATTTACCTACAGATGTGAGTGATGTCAATCTCCTTATCTAACTATCAGAAAGAAAGCAAATGAGCATTTTTCCCAAAATCTCAATTTCTCTGGCTCAACTCTATTTGTAGTCCACAGACGTACTTCCTACGAGAAATTGAGCAATTTCTTACAAAAGGGGTGAATGTAGATAAAGGTTTTGTACAATAGAGATCCTCAAATGCATTTTACCTTTTAAAAAAAAGGCCAGGGCAATCAGCATTTCTGAGATCAAAGTAATTAATCCATTACTTTTTGCAATCTTTTGCCCTATTGTGACAGCAAACTTTGCTGAACAGCAGAAAAAAAGGGAGACAGAAAGTTTGCAAAATCTCTTTCCTTTCAGAGATTAATTATGACCCAGAAGTCTTTTGAACAAAGGCGGAGACAATGAGGGAGTGAAAGAGAAACAGAAAGAGAGAGAGAGAGAGAGAGAGAGAGAGTAGACGACAGCAAGATCATAATCATGCCGATGTTGGAGGACTATACGCTCCAGCGAAGAGGCAACAGAAGGATCGCTAGAGGGCAATGGGAGTCATCATCAGCATAAATTCCAAGTCAAGATGTTCAGGCGGTGAGATATCTCACTCTTTCAGCCCCCCCTCCGCCCGCGAGTGACGAATCCTGGCCTGACAGCTGATGCATGAGATGGGCTTGGGGTTGTCACTGCAGAGCCGGAATCAGAGCGAGTGAAGGATGAAGGAATGAAGGAGGGGAAGGAACAGGAGGCGGAGGAGGAGGAGGAATTGACAGAAAGTAAGGTGGTGGCAGTAAAACGTGAGCCAGTGTACGTTGTCAGTGCTGAAAATGTAATTTTTCATGATATGCATTTAAACAAAGTTATCAGAGATTTAGTCCATCTACTTGTTCTTGACAACTAAATGATGCAAACACACGTGGTTTACTGTCCCTCATAACTTTGTGGCTTGTTCTTGGTTCTGTCGTGAGCAGGATTGACCCTCAATATCAGAGTCTGTCCATATGTTCACAGGCTTATTTGCACCCCCCAGGTAAGGAGGACTTGACCTGCAAAGGGTTCACAAGGTCAATCTAAGAGATGACACGATGGTTACAGAAATTCTGTAGGAAATAAAAATATATACTACTATATATCTTTCTATATTCTGTTTTTGGGGGCCACATTCAAAGGAAACAATCTGAGATGGATGAGTCATCTCACAAGTAAGTAGTAAAAGTAAAATAACTTGTGAAGTAGACATTACTTTAAGGATTCACAATCTAAAAAGGTTAGAGATTTTTCCCAAGAGCTGCCTCTCCTCTTGTTGAAATGCCCTCTGAAACAACATATACAGTAGACAACTTCTGAAGTTCACATTACATATTAGTAATTAACCTCCTGTCCACCTATTAGACAGATTTTCAAGCCACTCAGTTGATAACATGTTACCAAACCACTTTGTGTCACACTCTGTTCGGTGTTTCGTATTTTGAAAAGGTCACTTTCTCCATAAGCTAATCGGTATTTGTCCTCCAAAATACCTGGCTCTCATGGCCTGACTGCCCTCACAAGAAAAGAAACCAGAAAAAAGAAAGGAATCAATTGAGAGAAGAAGCCAAACAAAGCCTCTATTTGGGCAGCAGTACGCAAGAGGGTGAGGTGAAAGCATGGGGGACGTCTCAGTCTGAGCTGTGCCAAATCACATTTTACATACAGCTCCGAGGCAGTTCAGATGGGGGATTCCAATTTCCTGAATAACAAAACATCATTTGACAGCAACATTCATAATAATGATAGCATAAATAAAAAATGTTCCGTACAGCAGCAACCAAACTATGCTCGAATTACCGTAGAAAATTCAATGTGAAGAATAATTCATAGCATGGAAGGCTGGTCCACAGAGATAGAGAGGATTATCCCTTTGGTTTTTGTTGGCTGTTTCCTTAAAAAGTAGGTTGTTCACTGCAAAATACAGTAAACTAACTGAGCATAGATTTCTGCGCTGTGCACATTTGCTATTTTAGCCTCATGTCTCAAACTTCCACTGACTGATAAGCTTAACAGGGACTGGCAGCTGTTCTTCTCCGTAATGATGATGATGATGTTTAAATGCTGTTGCATAAAACTATTTTTGCTTTTCTCATATGGAGCAATACAGACAAATCAGGACAACTCAAAGAATTTAAGGGATGGACAATATAACAGAAACACTTAGACATAGAATACTTACAGCTTCAGAACATCTGTCTGAATAAAACCTCAAGCTTATTAGAGTCACAGAGGTAGTATTTTTCACAGGGCATATTGCATGTGTTAGATATGTATTCCAAGTGTTAATGACTTTGCTGTCACGCCCTGAAACTATGCTGTCTTCACTTCACCACATCATGCTACAGTCAGCAGCTCACTGGCATTATATTACATGCTGTTTGTTTTATCATGGTCTTATCGTGTAGTTTTTCTAATCTTGTTTGTAGATGTTCATGAGGATTTTTCTTTTTTCCTTCCTTTGTAAGTATTGGCTCTATTTTTGTAAGTCTGAGTTATTCGAGTAACTACACTGTAAGATGGGGGACAAGATGCCATAGTCCTTGATCAAGCTTCAATCAGCGTCAAGTGAAGCAGATATGAGGCTGTAAGAGTCTCAGGTAAACAGATCACTTGGGCATTTTCCAATATAGGGTTTCTATATAACTTCTTTTTAGTATGAAACCCTCTCTTTCGTACTATATCCTTTCTTGCAGGAAAGTTTGCTGAATTTCATATAAAAATGTCTGAAATAACTGATTTTGTTAACTCTCTAATGGCCCCTTTGCACAGAACGAGCACTGTGGATTTTGTCACCCTTATCTAGTTTGTTCATACCTCAATACAGACATACATAAAATTGGTGTTCACTCTCATTTGGCTGAACAACAGGTATGTGTGACTACTTAACGTGAATGTGACCAAGGATATAGAATATTGTACAACACATACATCCAGTTTGCTTTTCTGGCGCATGCATGGCTGGCTCATTTGTAGTCCATGCAAAAAAATAAAAAATAAATTGGTTACATTATGTACATGATGTAAAATATGTTGTGACATAAATACATTACAACCAATACCTTAGGGACGTACTTTAAAAAACAACATTAAGCATGGAACAACAATCAGCTTGAAGCTTTGGTTTCATAAAACAAAGTCCTGAGTTTCTTGCTCTTTACACTATGTCACTTGTTTATGCATGGTATTTGGATCCATCTGCTGTCTACAGAAGTTAATGGGAAGGGTTGGCGTATCACCTGCATGCGAAATTTCACTTTGGCGTATGCACTGCATGTAATAAAGTCGTGCTGTTTGTATGCAGATCGAAGAGACTGGGCTGGCATTTGAGTCACAGCATTTGCTTTGATACTGTTTTCTGTGTGTAAATGGAATCATATCAAATCACGTCCTGTAACAGGAACACAAGCTGAATTATTAAAAATTACACATCGTTGTTAGTGAGTAACAAAGTGCACCTCTAAAGCCATCATGAAAGCAGGTTTAGGTTATGGAGAGACAAACAGAAGAACGAGAGCATCCCTGATGAATGAGAGAAAGAAACAACAAAAATACTGAAGTGACAGGGAGCGATGAGGGACAGGGAGCCGGTGTTGAAAACAGGAACCAAAGTTGTGACACAAGATGCAAAAAGCAACAAAAAATGTGATAGAAAAAATGAGTGACAATTGGAAAGAGGAGCTAAATATATGCCTGCTGCAGACAGGAGTCGTGATTTGCACTTCACACAAGTGTTCGGTGGGAAAAAGAGAGCGAGAACAAACTGTAGAGGATGGCAGTGTGCTCGGTCAGCACAAAACATCTGACATGTTTTGCACTTTTTCTGCCTTCACGTGTCTTTTCTCTGACAGAATAATTTATTTTTTTTAATAATTTCAATAATGTGTAAAGAGCAGGGCAGAGGAACGTGGATCCTTCTGAAGGATGTAAACTCATTTAGTCTTTAAATGCTAATTTGTCCTTTTAAATGGAAGACAAATTAGTTCTGAGATAATTCTGACCTTGTGTCACTTGAATGGCTTTTAAAGGCTGATTGAGAGTCACAGAGAGAAAAGACCAATTGGAAAAGCCCTCTGGACAAATGCACGGACACACATACATGCACACGCAGCATGGATAAAGAGAGACTGGCATCAAGATCAGCTTTGGTTACAGATTCCTCAAGAGGATTGCTGGTGTTGCAGCTGCAGGACATCACCGCTCCGACAGTGAAGCGAGTCAGAAAGCTGGCTAAGCAATTTAATTCATTACTCTCATGTCGACTTAATTGCCTAATATACTCTTGAGACGTAATTTACCTATTCCAGCGATACATTCACCTTTATTTTTTTTGGTTTAAAGTTAACTTCACTAAAGCTTCACAGCATTAATTATGTTGGAAACCACAATAGGATGGATTAAAAGAGCAGCGTATACTCAGCAGACCAACCACTGAACTGAGGTAAAGCCTTTGTGATGGATACTGAGAATCCCTGGTACAAAAGAGAACAAAAGGAAAACTCTGGCAGACGGACAAATGAAAAATCCAAACAACTTAAGCGCCAGAAATAAGAATCAAATCAGAGCAGTGGCTTAAACAAATCATGTAAACTAAAGGTCTGTACAAAAAGAAACAGCGGGTGTAAAGGAGAAGCAGAGAGAGGGACGCAACAAAAAGGAATGAAATGAGAAAATAGTGACAGAAAGAAGAGGAAGAGATGGATACTCTGGGTGCATATGTAATTTTCTGGTGAACTCAAAAACATTGTGTATCAAAATGGGCCGATAAACCACAAGGCGCCATTTTTCAAGTAGAGGAACAAATCAATAGCTCGGAGAGAAAGAAGAAAGAAGAGATAGAAGAAAAATATCCATCTCTCTCTGTGTGTGTCTGAGCAGAAGAGATTTCTTCTCTACAAGATGTGAGCTTCTTCTCTGTTTTTTGTTTTTCTCATCTTTCTTCAGAGGTACGGAAAACCTTCAAAGCCCAAAACTGTGGGCTTTATACAACCTACTGAAAATACCATCAGATAAAAATGTTTTTCAATACAATAATTGTAGCTGTCCATCTCATTCAACTTCTCAGTGTTGAAGAAAAAATGTGTGGGTCCCCTCCGCTTCCAAGCTTCCTCTGAATTAAACTATAAAACATGTTGTTTGCCCTCTGAAACGACACATAGAGGTGTTTTCTGATCTGATGCCTCTATAGTTGAAGTTTGGTTTAGGCGTATGCACAAGAAGCATACATGCTAACCAGCTGATCACATTTCCTGTCAGGAGGTTGGTTCAAAACTGAAAAAAAAAAAATGCACATAAGAGCAAATATAATTGAAAAAATAAAACAGCAAAACAAAAGTCTCTGAATGACACCAGTGCACATTTGCTTATGTGCCGCCGGCTGAAGCATGATCCAGATTTAAAGCACACAACGGATCAGGAGAATATTGGGGCTAATCCATCTCTTTTTCTGCATCTTTTGCCATCATCCTCAGGCCATAAACAAGCATCTTGGTCAAAGGGTTCGAAACCAAGCCAAGAGGAGCTTATGCTTTATTGAATCTTAAGGAACTGTATCCCATTCATACTATTTTGGATCACTGTGTAATCAACTCAGGAAACTAAAAGCTGCTTTAAGACGAGTAATTTCAGCAACCAGGTGTTCGTTGTACCTCAAAGCCTCCCACTACTGGAGGTGGCGTTGGTTACAGGATCGGTTGTTCTGTGTGGGAGCTCTCTCATTCCCTGCACTGTTGGTATTTAAGTGCACCAGGCAGATCAGAGATGGAGCCCTGTGGGTTTATCTGCCACCACCCATGCCTTACAGGCAGATGGCTCAGGTGTGCAGTGTCATACAGTCTGCCTTTCCTCTGCTCCGTGTCTCACACTTTGAAAAGACCTGCATTGGCTGAGTAATTAATGTACTGATTATTTCTTTGGATTAATTGGTTAATTGCGTGGTCTATAAAATGCATGTCACAATTTCCCCTTGAAATTGTTTTGTCTCACCAACAGTCCAAAATCTAAAAATGTTCAAATAACATTAATATAGAAGAGAGAAAAGCAACATATCCTCACAGGCTTATAGTGGCTTTACATGCGACCACCCACACTTTGGCACTTCCTAATTTTATGGGTGTTGTGCCATGCTGGTGTCAGAGCAGGGCATCTGGCTTCGCCCCCTCAATCCTGTCAAGCTGGTTAAAGGAAGAAGCTTGTGTGAAATATTACAAAGGTTACACACTGTAACTCTGGGTCCTATGATTCTCAGAGCCCTACTACTATACTGCTATACACTAAACAGATTTTAAGTATATGGTGTATTCAAAGGTGACAAATTACATAATAACTTTTACTAGCATCATTTTAGTTTGGCATATATTATGGCCCAAAACACCCTGTGTATTAAGTCCAAAATAAAGCTTCAATCTCATAAACACCTTGTGGCTTTAAGGCATAATATTAACAACAATCTCAGCGCCAGTTTTTCAACCTGATGTTTCTTCGGTATCCACACATGGCAGCTAATGGTTAAGATATACAGTAAATTATCAATTAAGGTAGTAGCGAATGCACAGCCCAACTTTATATCAGGTGCCTTGACAAAAGCAATACTGGGATCAAAGTGTACCTGCATACACATTCAACCCTTCAAAATTATGGTTGAATTTAGAACAATGTCAACGATGACTGCTCTCATGCAACAGGACATTAAAGAAAAATCCTGGTTTATTTGTGACAGGCCTATTACCCACAAATATGTCCACTCACCAACCGTCAGGGAAAAAAGGTCTCATGCAAAACATAGACCTCTGTGCAATTAGCCAGAATGGCTTTCCGAAGTGAAGTGTTTAAAATGAGGTGGTGAGTGCAAAGTTAGCAGGTAGCACAGAGTCACAATAGCCACATTTATGAGAAATACGACATAATGTTCCTTTAATACAGATGATTTTTGAACCAACCGTGCCAACCCTGACTTTTTGCTGCACTATAAGGACGTCCCACCACTTCCTGCACTGACAGAGAACATTGCCGTCGAATGTGAATCGCTGATGCACAATAGCCCCATATGAGCATAATTTGTAGGATACCAGATTTTGTTCATGAATATCTGAAAGGACTTACATTTTGACGAAGGGGTCAGAGTAGCCGTTGGAGTCCATGGCGGCCAGATGGGCACAGCGTATGATCCCAACCAGCAGGCAGCTCTTCTCCGTGTTATAGCACAGTGACACCAGGATGCGACCACGCTGGGGACACAGAAAACAACAGTGTCAGACACAGCACCTGTTTTCAACCTGACGCTTCCTTCTTCGGTGAATACACAGTGGGAAATCCTGGACCAGGGTCAACAAAGTTTCTCAAAACACCTTCCACTCAATGTAAATGCGATTAAAATGATGCTAGAAAATAGATCAGGTGTGATTTACTGCAACATTTTTATTATCTAGGATATGCATGTATGTCTGCAGGAGCAACAGGAGTATTCAAATTAAAGCTTGTAATTAAAGGCCTTATCTAAGCCTGGCAAAATGACACTGCTCCTTTCTCCCTTTAATCTCCAGGTTGAACCATAAACTGAGTCTAATCAGAGACCAAAAGCTATTAGCCTCTGTCCCTAAAATCATTAAGAGAAATGGGATAAAGACCACTGGAAGAGAAAAGACACCGAGCAGCAGCGTAACATGTTGCTGTGTGTTGTTTTCCCTCATGCCTCACATGATCAAAAACAAATTCAAATTACAAATGAAATTAATTTAAGATTATTTTTCCTTAGTGATGTTGAAAATACAGGCTAGATTAGAATTGCTGAAGAGATAAGAAAACGTATTAGATACAGGAGAGTAATAGGAAATGAGTGAGTCATGTTTTTTGTTGAAAATGGTAATAATAAGATTGGTGATGATAAAGCCGATGATAGTTTTACCTCCTCCTCTCCCACGAGCGCCCCCTGCTCCACTGTTTGATTGTTAGTTTCTTTATTCTGAAATGAGAAAGAGCGAGAGAGATAGACATCATGGTTATAGCCTACAGTGCCTCCAGGTGAATATCTATTACACTCTATAATGCTGCATTTGAAATTGATGTCTGATAGCCCCCAGGCAAACATGCACAATGGAAATAGGACACATCTTGATATATATGTCCACAGAAACCCATTTGATATTGATGTGAACAGCCTGTGCACACATATACACACATAATACACGTACCTGTGCAATTCTCTCCAGGCCCATATTGTAGCGTTTGTTCTCGCCCTCTTTCAGTTTCTTCAGAGCCACCCTCACCTCCCCGATGAATTCATTTCGTCCGAGTCTGTCCATGTCACACACGCACAGCCTGCGCACGCAGACGACATACAGATTCAGAGACGGAGAAGAGAAGCAGGTGAGTCAGAGAAAAGTTACACGTGAACCCTGCTGCTGCTTTGCGCCGCTCATTATTGTGAGGTGAGTGTAGACTGTGCCAAATATATCCAAAGTGCATCTGAACAAGCAATCAGCTCCTCCATCTGCAACACATGCAGCCTCATGAATGATGGCAAGTTGTGTGACTGCTGAAGAGAAAGAGGGTTTCCAAAGGATTTCAGTTCGAGAGCCTTCTTGGCTGTTACTCCGTCAGACACTAATTTGTTGTAATTGAAGCATGTTAGAGGAAAGAGATTTCAAGTGTAAAGCAGATAATCAGTTTTTCATCTGCATCTCCCTGGAATGAAACTAGAGCAATTATATTCTGTATACAGGGAAAACAAATTAAAAGGACAGCGGTCAATTCATTTGCATACATTATGTGTTTTATATGTATTATTTGAGCTGACATTTGTGCTTTCAAGGTGTAGTAAAACAAAAAACAAGACCAAGAGTCAACATGCCAGTGGCTCTGTAAGGCTGTACTCAGGCATAGAGGTGCATTGATTTACTTATAAAACATCAGTATTTAAACATTTAACAGGTATGATGATGTTTACGTATTTGGTCATAAGCCAGAGTATCTGATAAAAGAGTATTGCAGTAAAATCTTTTTTGGTCAGTCACCAAAATGGTTAAAATTCATTGTCTGACCACAATGGATATCTGCACCAAACTTTATGGCATCCATTCAATTGTTGTCGACATTTAACTAAAACCCAAAAATGTCAGCCTCATGATGAGCCTAGAGGAAAAGTCAGTGGATCACTAAAAAGCCAGTAGGATGTTATTCAGTCTCAAAACACTGGAATGAAATTGAGACATTGAGAAATAACATTAATGTGCCATTTTTTTTTTTGTTTTATTTTTTGAAAAGTTGAGCTTTTTTATTGCTGGAGTTGGCACAGCACAGACAAGGTGGTTTTGGTGATTTACAATGAAAAGACATCAAGCCATCTATTAAAACCGGACTACATTTTGTTTGTCCTGGTTATAATTCATGGTTAAAAAGTGAAATCCTTTACATTCACACAGCAGTACTGAGCAGAGGGTCAACATAGGAAAGACTTGCTTACTTCCATCTACAACCTAGATTTGTCTGCATGAACTCTCTTTCATATATTGTGTTTCTCTTTGGTTGCACTCTGAATTTAAAAAGACAACTGAATCAGTATGTTCTCCTACATTGCTACAGTCCCGTGAAATGATTTCTTCCGCAGGGTGCACTTATTTAAACTGATCATGATGTTTGATGGAGGGTGAATATTCCATCAGCTACAATACAGACTTCACAGCCCATCACCTGCTCCAATATTCCCTCTGTGCTCCAATATTCCCAGATGGACTTTCGCTGCTCTTGATTTCTTCCTCGCTTTTCACTCGCTATTCTCAGCCTTTTTCTCTCCCTCTCTCGACACACACACACACACACACACACACACACACACACACACACACACACACACTTCCCCCCCCTCTTCCTGTTCTCCTTCTCTCACTCTGACATTTGGACATTTGACATGCTGGTTCCAGCCTTTTAGTCATAACTGATGAGTATATCTAGCAGAAGCTTCAGAATAACTCTGACTCATGACCGCCGCTGTCAGATGATTTATGAGCCTTTGCTCTGTCATACATGTAGGGTGTCTGTGATGAGACGAGGGTTGCCGTGAAATGTGACACCAGTTCCGCCCAAACTTTTGGCTTCTTCTGTGCTAATGCTCCATCCGTTTCCTCGCACCCTCTCCCACAATTTCCCGGCTTTAGAATTCCTCTAAAAACCAAGCAGATGCTCGTGGAATCTGTTCAACCTGAGGTGCCAAATTTAGTGTGCATTCACTGACAAAATCCGCCTTGCGAGTTACATCAGATTATCAGGGTGTTTTAGCACTTCCGCCTGGTGCCTGTACTTGTGAAAGTATCTCTTTTAATGGTCACAGAAGGGTGCCAACAAAAAAGATGACAAGGATGACAAGGATGACCTTTGCTCTGGTATTTCTATACTTTCTTAAAAGGATCAATGCCATGTAATATACAGCTCATTGGTATTTTAAACTTTAATCTCCACTTTATGTCATACTGCTTTAAATTCTATGTTATAGGGATTAGTGTGATTAAAGGCTTAACTCCCTACACTCGAACATTACTTCTAAAATTACACTACTCAACATATATGCAATATGTAAAAATTGAAGATTTAAAATGGTAATATTATGAAGATAACTTGCATGGCTGATTGTACTGTATATAGATCATGGGGGGAAATTAGGCAGGTACCATGTTCACTATCTTATCTTTGTCATGTTAACATGCTTAAATTTGCTAATCAGCAATAAACGCAAGCTAGAGCTGAGGATGACAGGAATGACACAACAAAAGTTTGTTGAGCTAGTTGATTTCAAGATCACAAATAATCCTGAGGGGAACATTTTCATGGTAATTCATCCAATAAGGTTTCACTCAAAACAACATCAGCCTCATGGTGGCACGAGAGGAAAAGTGGAGAGATCGCCAAACTCGTTAGTATTCATCACCTAGGGACCATGAGTGTCTGTTCAAATTTCATGGCAATTCGTCCAGTAGTTGCTCAGATATTTCAGCCTGGAAATATGGTGAACCGACCGACTGACACTGCCATCTGTAGAGCCATGCTGCTAATGCAGCAAAAAAATTAAACAACCCCACCCGAAAACATCATTCTCACCTTGACATCTAACACCTAATCAAAGATCCCCCCCATGACCACATCAGTACCCAACTATATGTCACTTGCAGCCAATCTCAGCCTCGCCCTCCATCCAAAACCAAATCAATTCCCACATTTGTACCCATATATCTCCCTCAGCCGAGGACAGTGTGAGTCTATTACAAAGCCTGACAGAGGGACGGAGAGATAGCGGAAATTGAGAGAGAGACTAGACCAGGCACTGACATCATGTTGGTAGTCCTCTAACACACACAGGATCTCTTACCCACCTCTCATCACAACACCTCCACATGCTCCATCTCTTCTCTGTTAACAGAGAAGCCTGAAAACCGTTTTTGTGATAAAAGCCACAAAGAGTCTTAAAGATGATATTTTCCCCCAAAGTCACAATTTGCCTCATTTTTTGTGTTCATTAAAATGCACCAAAAAGAGTTGTGTCATTAAAATGAGGGGAAGGATTGAGGCACTACATTATCACTGTCACTGCATTATAAATCATTTGAAGTTTGCCCAAAGGCAGAGACAGACTACATCAACCGAAATTTGGACTTAACCTCAAAATCACGTCGGCCTCGCTGCAGTAAAACAATCTTCAGAGCAACTCTGTCTCATATTCAGACATCAAAAGACAAATCTACTTGTGCAGTTTCTCATGTTTCAGATTTTCTAGAAATTGGTGTCAGCTCACAAAACCAGTCTTGAAACACACAGACGTTTACTGATGATCAGTAAAAAGCTCCACTCAGATGAGACAATTGCGATTTTAAGACTCAATAACACTAAATAGCTTGTCGAGATGGAGATTTTTGCAATGTTTTCTAGTTCGCTTGACTTTTTCACTCAAGATCTGAGCACCTCAGGCAACTTTATTGCACCAGTTGAAGGATTAAGTCCCACCATGAACTCTGGTTTGAGGACATGAATTATTAGTTTACTCAGCTGGTTCACTCTTAATAACAGACAAGGCCTTCAGCGGCCCCTAGAGATAAAGTCTGCACACTGAGGAATGAGGTGGCTGAATACAGAATATTTAAAAAACATAATATGGCTACAACTTTGAGAGTTTTTTTTTTTCATTTCATAACCAGCTTCTATTTAGTTTTCCCCTCTCTATTTAAGTGCATTTTGCTTCGGCATAATGGCTTTACATAATCATTGTCAAATGCAAATGAGTGAATGAATGGCAAAATAAATAAATAAATGCACAAAACCAGTCCTCTCCCTCCACTTTACACATTGCATAACTCAGAATTTATCCTCCAGTACAAAGAGTGGAATTGAATGGACTTGACACCAAAGAATTTTTTAAAGGTCCCATATTGTACAAAGTGAGACTTTTCTTTATAGAATATAAAGCAGGTCTAGGTGTCTATATAAACACTGACACAAGTATCAAAACACTTTTGTTCGTATTCAGAAAACTTTGCCTTTCAACGAACCGTCTGAACTTCTGTAGGGTTGTGATGTCACAATCAGACAGGCACCGTCCTCAGCCACGCCCCCAATAAGACCCACTGTCCAACCTTTACAACTTCACTGTGTCCTGCTGTGGGGAACTACTTGCATTGTACCTTGTGAGGCACCTGGATGGACATCACCACATGTGATCACACAAATGGAGAATCAATCTCGCCAGCCTTCAAGTTATGCGCTTGTGGACGAACCACAGTCATTCAGACTAATCTGTTTTCTATGAGGACCTACTGGCTGGAAGTTTGGTTTAAGCGAGACAGTGAGAGAAAGTGAGAAGCAACAATGGCAGCTCCTAAAGAGGTTAGTGTAGATGCTGGTGCAGCATCAGTTAGATCATTACTGGACAATACTTCATTCATTGAAAGAGGATGATAGACAGTGATAGACAGATGATTCGTCCAATCACCTGCCAAGTATTTTTTGAAAGTGCCTTCCCTTTTTCTGACAGTTTCCAAGGACAACTTCCCAGATGGTTTTGTGTAACAAACCATCTGGCACGTCAGGTTAATTCGTACGATGTGCAGCATGGAATCAGATTGCAGTTGCAATTATTTTTGACTGATTTGTCTATTAAAGCCATTTTTTGTTTGGCTGCACTATAAATAGTTACGCCAGTTGCTCTTCTGTTGGTTAGCTGCTCAAGGAGTGTTTGCTATAGTATTAAGCATCACTACCACAAAAAAAAAAAAAAAATCAACCAAGAGTGAAATCTAAAGAATTACAACTTTAAAATCAAAACACTGCTCAGAAAACACATTCACCCAAACTAGAATGGGTTTGCTCTGACTGCAGTGTGGCCCAGTTTGACAATAAACTTTGCACTGTCCAGGCCTTCAGGCAGGTCTACAGAGAGGCTGAGTCTGGGCAGAGCTGGGGGATCAAAGAGTGTAGCCCCCCCTCCTCCGCACCCTGCTGGGACCGGCAGAGCGAGCTGCAGCAGGGCACAACCGAGTGAGTAAACATCTCTCTGGGGATCCCGCTCTGTTTCTCTGACTGTTCGCTGCTTTCTGTGGAGTAATGAGAACAAAGTCTGCGTATTGGCTGAGATATCGTGCTGGCGCCTGAACACATCCAGAGAGAGTTTGAGCAGATCTTCTTCCTCTCTCTCTCTCTCTCTCTCTCCCCTGTCTGTCGCTTGCTTTCCCCCCTTTACTCGCTGTCACACAGCGTTTCATTCACTCCCGCTCGTTTGCTGTCTCACGTATTTTTCACTGTCCTCATTCTTTCGTTTTTTGGCTCCCCTCTGACTAAACTCCTCCCCATCGCTCGCCCGTTTTTCTCAGCTAAGTGAATTTTCTCATTCATCACTTTATCATTTCGCTACACCGTCTGTGAGCCAATCTCTCTCTCTTTCAATTGACCCTTGGATTCTCTCCATCCCTCTATTCTGCCATCTCCCTCAATCCTGGCCTCCCTAGTTTCCTCTTCCACACTGCCTTATCTGTCACTTGACATCATTCACGCTTTTCCTCCTGCTCTCTTTGTTGATCTTGGCAGTCACCTCTCTGTTTCTCTCTCTCTCTTTCATCTCTTGCTTGACACTGGTCACACTCCTCCTCCTCGTTTTGGCTTCCCAGAGCCCCCATGCTGGTTGTGTCTGTGGGCTGTGTCCTTGAACAGAGGTCAGGTGGGTTTCCTCTGGTTTGAAGGGTCCCTCTTCAAGCTGCTGTTGTTGTGAGTATACATGTGTTTGGGGAGGGGGAGTAAATGTTATTTCCGAATGTGTGTGTTTGTACTGTAAAAGCTCAAGGACGTGTGTTCTTTGCGTGTGTATGTGTGTGTGTGTTTTCTACGTACAGAGGAGGGGCCATGCATGTTCTTTCCTGCCAGTGATTGCCCTTGACATACACACAAGAGGATAAGCACACACCTGACCGCCTGCATTTGTGTGTGCGGTGTAGATGAGATTCATGCGTGTGCGTACGTGCACTTCCGTGTGTGTGCGTGCATACATTCATCGGAGTGCATCTGTGCTCGTGTTTCCTCAGGATAAACAATGCCATCCAACCCTGTTATGAATCTGCTGAGCAAACTGACACTGATTGTGTGCAGCGCACACGTTCACAAACAAAACACACCCGAAACTCTGTCTCAACTTACACATGCACGATGACACGAGTGAGTCAGAGTTTTTGGGCCAAGATGGCTACGCTTGACCTCAATCAATCCATATGGAGAGCACTGTGGGAAGGA
This sequence comes from Holacanthus passer, assembly GCA_025331565.1. Lineage (NCBI taxonomy): Eukaryota > Metazoa > Chordata > Actinopteri > Pomacanthidae > Holacanthus > Holacanthus passer. The sequence continues at coordinate 1,461,218 of JAFREQ010000050.1, read as the reverse complement.
GGGGGCGGAGCCTCACCTCGCAGCCAGCACCTGGGCAGTTACCGCAGCAACAGCAAGTGGAACAGTTGGCTGGCGTCGCCTGGCTGCAATAATGAATTACCTGGAAAAGCCCACTGGGAAGCATAGACGACTGCTGGCAGTTCACTGGAGGATTGGAAGCATGGATCTTCATCCTCCGCATAATAAACTGGTCAGTTTGCTGTCTGGGGAATAGTGCTAATTGCTGGTCAGAGTGAAATTCAGAGGTGAGCACCTACCTGAGTGTTTTGGTGGTCATGTCGGCTGCTGTGATGCCATGATAGATCAGGGTTTCGTTCCACACTGGGTTCAATGTATTCTTCAGGGTTTTTGTGCGTAGCTTGTTTGCCTGGGGAGATAAAGAAGAAGAAATATGAAAAGAAATTCATGGGAAGGGAAGGATCAAAAAAAGAAAAGATGAATGAGGAATGTTTTAAGGGCGAGAGAGCAAGTTTGTCAGATCAGAATAAGAGAAAGAGAATAAAAGATCATTAAAAAGGAAGCAAAACGAGTGGCACTAAAAGATCAAGAAAGAAGGAGAGAGAGAGAAAGATTGGGGAAACATCATTTATCTCTGTCCCTCAGGAAATCGCAGACATCTGCTGCCTACTTTGTAGAGGAGAGCGAGAGGACGCGAGGCTTCCCTCGCTTCACCTGTCCGTCTGTCTCCTCCCCAACATGATAAGACAGTGCATTAGCACCAGCCAGACCTCCAAAACAAGCACCGTGTCCCAAACACAGCACAACAGCCAATTAAACTGCACAACACATTCAGCATGAAAAATTAAAGCTTTCCAGGAGAGAAAGTGCCCATGAGCCCTTAATAGCATCACCATCCATAAATAAAGTTTGCAGCCACTTGATGTCTCATTTCCCAGTTGCCTTCAGGATTTTTCATCTTGTTTAAGTTTCTATTTATATTATATTATTTTCCTTTGTACATATTTTAATGTTTATAAAATCCTTCTAGAAAATTGGGCTTGCATCCTACTAAAATGCATTTTCACCGACTCCCTAGATGCGTGAAGTCTTGCAAAACAAATCCTGCGGCTCAAATTACGAAGTTCTAGACACATTCTTGTCATAAAATGTAGGTTAAGAAGACCTTGTAGAGCCAAAGGCAGAACTAATTGGCTGTTCTGAGTTGCAGGAGTGGCCATCAGTGCTGAAAAATATTTACGTAAGTAGAATTTATTTGACAGCCATAGTTGCTAGTTACATTGCAGTTTTAGAGCCGAAATATAAAATACAGACAGATAGTCTAGTAATATTCTGTATTTTTTTCTCTTTGTAAATAAACCACATTAAAAGACGAAACCAACAATACAGTGATCAAACAAGTATAATCTTTGTAGCTGAAGCCTGATATAAGAATAATTGTGCCCTAGATCTCTATTGTTGTCCAAAAACTATTAACAGGGTCTTCCAGTGATTAAATATTGCACCTCCTGTAAAGGCTCAGTAAAAAAGGTTTAAACCAAAAACCTTGTCTTTTAGACCAGGCCTGTACAAAAAAAGTTTACTCAAGGTTGAATACAGGAAAAAGTGAAAACCAGGCAGGCAGGATAAATGAGGCAAACTTATCCAGCAGGATCAGGCTAGCGGCCAGGTGTCAGGCAGGGGGTCATAACAGGCAAAACTCAGGAAGGCTGAGAAAATAGCAGGAATGCTAAGACAGAAGCACAGCAGACAATCTGGCAGCAATCTGGGCCAGTATATATGCTACTGAGCTGATGGGTAAGTTATTAGCAGGTGCATAGGTGGGTGGGGGAGGTCAGCAGGAGAGTTATTAGAAAAACTATCAGGGCCCCAGGTCAGAACCCGGTGTTGCTCATCGGGACTGTATCCCTCTGAATTGACCAGGTACTGGAGACTCCTCCCATGCAGACTTAGACCATGAAAATAGAAAACATGTTGTAGCAACAGATCGTCCGTCTCTTTGGCTGTGGGTAATTTGGGCAGAGGAAGAAAATGAGCAGTAAAAAAGTCCAGGGAGACAAAGGACCAGAGTCAATGAGGAACAGGTAGTGGTTGGAGGAGTCAAGTGGGAGCCTGGCAGGAGGTCTTGTTCTGAGAGCAAACCAGACAGGCTGCAATAAACTCCCACGTGTCCTGTTACATCAAGGACCATTAGAAACTTCGACATAGGAAAGCAAGAGTGCGTCCAGCCCCAGGATGAGAAGCCAGGTGAAAGAAGCAGAAGACTTGCAAGTGAAGGTGAGCTGGGACCAAAAGGCAAGTATCAGGACAACCACTGGGTGCTGGATGGTCAGTGTGTGGCTGTTTTACACAGTGTCTGATTCCTCAGGAGACTGCTACACAGTAGTATCCTCAGACTGGAACTGGTGGGACATTGTATCCGGCTTCATATTCAAAGAACCTGGTGGGAGGTAGGAAAGTGCAAAGATGAACTGGTTGAAAAGCAGACAACAATTGCCAATGTCGTTGTTCCACGCTGCTTGGGAAAGTTTGTGTGAGAAGTACGTGCAGGGGTGAAACGTCTGGTCCGGTCCGGAAGGATTGCTGGGAGAAAACAACGTTGGCCTCCACAACAAAATGGGATTGGGAAATGGGACAAATTGGCAAACCCAAGGAAGCACAATGGGAGGTTCCATTTGGAGGGACCTTTGGGGTCCACCTGGATGCACCTTGGAGACACAGAAGTCACACTTGTCAGCCTCGAGGAATGTTTGATTCTCCAGCAGTCTGTGGTGTCCTGGAGAACATCATTTAGTCCATCCATTCATCCCTCTCGTCAATGCGTATAAGCATTCCTGAGATCTAATTTAACAGTGGCCTCCTGTTGTAATTCAAAAGCTGAAGAACAAGGGAGCCAGAGTGGAGTAGTCGAAAAAAGATCTTCTTGACCTCGCTGGTGAACATCTCCCACTTATCCCAATCCCTTGCTCTGCTCGTGAGGTGGGAAATGATGTAAGCTACACAAGATTGCTCAGATGGAAAGTTGGGGGACTCACCAGGGAAAGATTTTTTTAAAAGAATGATTAAAATCAAAGCTGCAAAGGCTGAGATATCTTGACATTTAGACAGTTCTGTGGGTCAAGCTCTAAAATGACTGGATCCTACATTTCTCAGAATCATCTCATCTTTGATACTCCACTTTACCAGTTTGTAACGCAGGCTTTCTGATAAGAATTTGGAAGCTTGAAGCCCAAGTTGACATCATCAGGGTTATTTTTCAGACTTCGACGTTATACAACTTCACAGGCTCATGACGACTAAACTGACCTTAATGTGTAACGTCTCTGAAGTGCCCCGTGAAAAATACATGAATGAGCCACACTGTTGGGTGACGTGCATCTTCATTATTATAAACACAGACACTGTAGTTTATTTTGGGTAAATCCCTTTTGGACTGTCCTGTTGCCATAAATACTCACTAGACCACCAAATGGGTTTTAATCTGGCACTGAAAATAGTCTCCAACAAACAGGTAACATTTTGTGAAAAATTACACTGCCCGGCTTCTAGGGAGTTATTTGTCTTTAAAAGGAAAGTATGTCTTTGTGACCTATTTTCAAGGATTTACATGTTAATTAAAAACAATTCGGCCACAGATTGGCATGGAGACATCTGAAAGGATTTAGAGAAAGGCTCAAACACATTGTTTTGGCATTTTCATGGGATTTGTTGATATTAAGAAAAATATGGAGTGTCTGTGAATTTTCCAACAGTATATAAAGTGGTTATAAATATTTCAGTGAAATGGTGCATACATTGTAATGCATCGGTTACAAGTAACTAATTATTAACATTGACACAGACATACTTTTAATAAACTATGCCAATATTTTAAGACAGGATTGGTATGGTATTGCTACTTTATTTTAAGTGAAGGATCTTCCACCACTCGTGGCCATGCATAATTACATACATCCACTGAATATCCAGCTGGTAGGGAAAGTGTGCAGCCTATTCTCTCCAAATTCTCCTGCTCATGTCTGAAGCTTCTCAGATAAACACCTCATCTCCCTCTCTCTGTCTGTCCTTTCCTTTCTGCCACAGTCAGCCTCTTGCTAACGCCTCGGGGCCAGATGCTGAACCCTCCCTTCCATCTTCTTTCTCTTGGTCTGTTATTGTCCCCACATATCCCATTGTTCTGCCTGTGCCGCCTCCCCTCTTCCTCCCTTTCCTCCCATCACTGTCCCCTTTTCATTCTACATTTTCTGCTGCAAACTTTTGGCTTATCTACGAGAGTCAGCTCTCCAGAGCTTGCTCCATGAAGGGAACACGTGTTCTTGATTCATGTCGTTTGTTTGATTCATTAATGTGCAGGAGGAGCTGTGCACAGGCAGAGTCACGACTCACAGTGGTGCTTCACAGCTGCATGTGTGCCAGCACAACTCAACAGCACAACTATTTCACAAGCAATCATTACCCCTTATTGACTGAACTGGGTTGGTTTTCTGAGCACATACTGTGTCTTACCACATGCTACATCTACAAACACTTAAAACACTAGTTCCTTGTCCCTGCCCTCTGTCACTCTCTGCCTCCATTTTCCCTCGACTCCAGTGCTTTTGCATCTGTTTCTAAATGTTTTATCTCTAGCCCTCCATCTGTCCATCACGCTCTCCCTTCCTTTTGTCCATCTGTCCGCTTGGATTTTTTTTTAGGTATTTCATACTCCCTCTCTCCCAATCCCCACTTCCCAGAGTTTTGCATTAGCAGACTGGCTGTGAGCACATTTTCCATGCACCTTAATTGGGAATGAAGAGATGAAAATACCAATAACCACGACAGAGGCGCTGACAACTACTGTGTCCATGCATGTTTGTGTGTGAGAGAGGTGGCGATAGAGAAGGAGGGACAGATGAAGGGAGCATCTCTGTGTGACTGTGACTAGAGCCTTAGCATGTGTCTGCATAGACACAAGGTCATGCATCTCATGTGTTACAGTGTGTGTCAGAAGACAGCGTGCTTGACTGTACACTGGTTAAAGAGCTTGTGCTGAAGGATGTCAGGCTGAGAAAGAGGGAGGAGGAGTGGGACCTCATTGTGTGCCTCTGCTATCAATATTTTGAAAACTCAATTCTTCGTAGAAACTGAAACCTTTTGTGTCCTGGAACATTCATTGCAATGCTCGCATGCTGAGTCTGAGAGTTGGTGCGTGAGTGCGTGTCAGTCATCCTCGCTCCTGCTTGTGCACGTTCCCACTTTTCGAGTGACGTGGCCCCCGTCTGGCGGGTATTTAACAAACGGTGGTTCATGGGTACTTACCTACTCATTGACGCTTTCTCTGCGCCCCCCCCCCCACCACCACCACCACCTCAACCACCCCACTCCCCCATCAACCCTCGCCTGTTGACGTGAGCCGTGTAACAATCCTCCCTGTTTCCATGACAACCACCTGCTGCTGTCCTCCCCTCATCCGTCTCCCCCTCCCTCCAGTCCTCCACTCCCTCTCTCTCTTCCCCCTCTTTCCTCCCTCTCAGTTGTCTCCGTTCTCTCCGCACACTGTTGGTATTTCAAGGTCAAAGAGGGTCACAGCCAGATAGTGAGATAGAGACAGAGATAGGGGTGGAAAGTGGGGAAAGGAGAGCGATAACAATGAGAGAGAAGACAGACAGAGGAAGGCTGGAGGACAAAAATCCCCCAGACGTTGTTATTGTTAGCACCTTAGACCTCAGACAGTTGCCTCATTCAACCTATCTGGGCTCGGCGTCCTGCCCACGCTTATCATAACCTCATTTCGTATCAACCTTCAGCCAAAATGGCCGACAACAGGTTGCATTCTGCCAGAGCTGGGGGTTGCTGCTGTGGCAAGGCTTATCTTCCCCACTGCTTGAGCTGAAAACAAGACAAGAGCTGTGCAGCAGACCAGAACGTGTTTGTGCTCGATAAAGCAGAGCATTGGACCAGCCACATTAAGTAGTAACCAACCAGAATGTGTCCTGCTCGGCGGCTTAAAATGACACACCAAATTAGCTGGCTGCCATGTTTTTACGTTTTTTGCAAGAGCGTTTTGACCTTTTCATGGTGTCTGATAAACAGGAATCAACAAGGGGAACTATTATTTACAAATAAGCAAATACTCGTTTTTTATTTTCGTCAGTTAAATAACGTATGAAATGTTTGCTAATTTCAGTCTTTTCAATAAATCTCCTTTTGCATGTGTGATTTCCTGAGCTAGTGTCAGTGTCTGGGACAGCCCAGTGTGGTAGCATGTTACGTTAATTGCCACTGAGGTAAGGTTGGAGCAGTGACCTTGCTAGCCCCGGGGAGAAGATGAAGCTTGACGTATGGATCGGCCAGCCCGTTGGAGTCCATGGCTTTCAGTCCCTGTGGACACAAGCACGCACACACACACACACACACACACACACACACACACACACGTACTGTAGTGGCAAAGGTGACGTCATCATGCCCTCAAACACTTCACACTAGTGACAGGGTCAGAAAACAACAGTGAATGTGACAGACCTCTTCTACTGTAGTTATCTCAATAGTGCCTCAGGGTTTTTCTTTCCATGCCACTATTTTCTACCCTCCTGGACTCCTATGTGTTGTCCTCAAGCGAAATGTTCAGCGAGATTTACATAATTAACATCATGTGACAGTGCACAATATGCAATACAAGGCTCGTGTCCTTGTACGACGGCCATACCAAATGTGTCTGCTGCAGCAAAGGAGCACCACTGTCCAACATTTCATAGTGCCATGAGATGATTTTGTCTTGAATTGACAGGCTGCTGAGTATGTGTGTGGCGAACACATCACTTTAAAAAGGTTGAGAGAAAGCAGCCTGACGTCTTGTGCAAACACAAAAGCATTACAGGAGAATTGTTTTTTTCGGGCCTTCAAGGAAGATTATGCAACCGTGCACACAGAGACAGACAGACAGAGTGCTGTTTATATGAAGAAGATATAGAAATTGTGTGTACCTTTGCCTTGTGAATAGTACAATGAAGACAGTTGTTCTCCTGATCAAAGAGCAGGCTGAACTCCAACGTTCCCAGGTAGGCTGAAAACAACACAAACAGTGGCAATTACTGGCAGTAAGGGAAAAGATGCACTCGGTCACACACACACACACACTCAAAAGCTCTGAGTCATATTTGAAGCAGATGGCCTCTTAAAAACATGACGCTGCCTAATGTGAATTGATCTGTCTTGTTTGATTACTGTTTGGGATATAAGCAGAAACTTGCAGGCTGAGTCCCGCCACCGTGACATTGTCTAATAAATCATTGGAGGCCCTCTGTCACGCACAAAGTGGGAGTGACAAACAGTTTTGGAAAAATGCTTGACTCCACATTTACTCTGCAAGCACATGTTGTGCTTCTACAGAAACTCATTTTGACTCTCCAAAGTTTTTAGAATTTGAAGTGTTCCTTTCCGCTTTCCTAATAATTCACACATAAATATACATACACACACAATACTGAACACAACTTTTCCACCACAAAACTTTGTTCACCCTCCTCAGAACTCACTGTCATCGTCGTCAGAGTCGAGCGCCTCCTCCCTGTCTCCATCGTTGCTCTCCCTCCTCTCTCCATCCTTGTATCCTCCACCCGTCTCCCCGTTGAAAGTCTCCTCTTTTAGGATCTTCTTCTCCCTCGGAGGCGGAGGCGTGCAGGGGTAGTCGTGGAAACGTGGGAAGAAGTCTGAGATCTGTGGGATGGGGAGGATGGGGCCCGGGCACACGTTGATGGCAAAGTGCTCCTGCATAGAGATCTTGACCGGCGAAGGAGGGGGCGGAGCAGTGGAGTGGGGCGTCGCCGAGGGGGAGGAGGCGGATGAGGAAGGGGTGGAGGTGGAGGAAGGGGGGATGGCCAGGTGGGAGGTGGACGGGGGAGGAGGGGGTTTGGAGACGCTCATGTGGACTGTTGAACAGGACTGTGGGATGACAATGAGGAGGGGGGACGGAGAGAGAGAGAAATGAATGAGGAAGGATAAAGAGAATAACAGCTGGGATCATAGCAGAGGGGAGGAAGAAGAGGATCAGAACTAGAAGAGAAGAACAAAACAACACAGTCATATCCTCCATCTCCTCTGAGTGCCAAACACTCTCAGAAAAAGAAGCATTAAGTAGAATCATTAGAGGTTCTTTGGCTTATCCCAACTGGGAAACTTTTTGAACCCTTTACAAAGGTTTGTACCATTTCAGGAAGTTCTACGAAGAACCAGCATAAAAGGTTCTACCAAGAACCTTACCTCAAGCACTGCACCTAGAACCCTTACACAGACTTGTGCAAAGAACCCTTCAAAACTATTGTATAGTCAATAAGCCAATTTGTTTATTCCTCACACTACAATAAAAAAGCTTTTAAACATTCAGGTTTGCATAGAATTTGATTTTATTTAAACATCCATGATCAATATTGAGTTAGGTGGTGAGACATTGAAGATGAACCAAAGGGACGTGAGAGCCTGCAGACACTTGTGACAGGGCCATAGTGAGCAGACAGGGACATCAGGCCGCCTTCAGGATCTGACGGTGATCTGCAGCGGTGCTTACGTTAGAGAGGGAGAGGACAAAAACACATATTTAGTGGCAGCAAGGTCCCTCATCTAAAAACCTGTTGAGTGTATTGCAGTTAATGGAACGTCTCTGACACTTGTATGCCATTATGTCTCACCAGAGGATGAATAAACATACTGGATAAAACCTTCCCTTATGAGCCATTCACACACTTCTGTGGCACTCCATTGTGTGTGCATCATCTACAAGGAAGCAAATGGTTATTTTGTACTTTTGTATTTAGTACTTTGTCATCTTATAGTTCAAACCATAGGCTCGACATGAAGTGTGGAGTTAGACTGAACTCACCTTTTCTCTTGGATGTTTTGTAGCAGATCTCAAACCATGTGCCAAGGGGGTACAGGTTTTTGATGTGAGGCACAGCGAGATTCATTCACAAGGACGCACAAAATAGGTGGTACTGGAAGCTTACCCCCTCTCCCCCCCTTCTCTCTCACACACACACAAAGAGTTCGTACAGGGATCATAGAAAAGTGTCATAGAGAACTGTGTGATGGGACACAGCTAAAACAACAGCCTCTTCCATCTTGATCAAACGCTGGCAGTCTGGCAGTGTCCGCCGCTCAGACCTCATCAGAGTAATATTGGTCAAAATCACAAAGTTGATCTCTAGGTGAGTTCTTTGGCTGTCACTCAATTCAATTCTGCCGCCTGCTGCGAAGTTTCTACGATTACGGTCATGTCATTGAAATGAAGCGAGGCAAAATATTGTTCTAATGTGACCGCGGCCGAACTCAGTCGGAATAAAAGCCTGCACTTCCTTGGCCCTCCATGGCACAGTTCGTAGTGATTGGGCAGATGATTGGGCTCAGTTGTTGGTTGTCACACACACACTTCAGGGAAGATAATGGGTGGAGCTCATTCTCATTTGTTCATTCCTGTCTCCCTCACGTTAGATCAAGCAGAAGAAGCCTTCAGGTGGCTCTTGCAGACATCGGTTCATATCTGTCATATGTTGGTTCTTATTCCTTCTTGCCAACTCAGTTTCCTTTCTTATATTACTGATTATTGTGAATGAAATAATGAATGCTTGAACAGTACTGTTTGGTACTTCTCCTACATGAAACATACCATCATATTGTGACCAGGAGTTCATCAACCTGCTATTTGGCCATGCCAGAGATCATTAATAAAGGTGCTGTAAATTTGTGATTAATGAACTGAGGTCTTAAATCAAAGTTAGTTCAAAATCCAAAGTTTCCTTCAGAAACACTTTCTTTCAAAAAGGGTTCTTTAATTGAAAAGGGTTCTTGATATAACATTTGTCTCCAATTATTTTGAGTCATACAGTTACAGGTAGAACTCAATTTCTCTGTGAAGAACCATGTTGGAACCCTCTTTTCTGAGAGTGAACTTTCCTCATTCTCTGAGTTTGTACAGCAGCAGCAGGGGTCAGCTCAATTCAAGGCAAGTTAATGTTGGCAATATGTTGAAATTCACAGCACATCTAAAACATCCTGGAGGAAACTGCAATATGTGTCTGTTTTCATCAGTTGATGCAAACCTGACTTCTCAAAAGCCAAAATAGAATTTGCCAGAACCTTTGGCACTTGGAGTGTGACTCACACATTGTGTCAGCACACCAAGGCTGTGCTCTGAATTAATATTCAAATGTAGTGCTCCAAAGTATGAACAAGTGATGTCACTTGTGTATCTGCACTTCACTCTAATCCTTCCCTTATCTCTTTCTTTCACTCCTCTCTCTCTCATCTGCAAGTCCCCTGAGCAATATTTACATAATACTATTTCAAGCCTTTCTCAGTCCTTAGCATATTTGTCACTAAATGAAGCGTAATAACTGTTACCAAACTCCAACCTCGTTAAGACAAATGCTATCATTTCCCATTTTCCTCACAGTGATTAAGAAAGACTGAAGACATGTTTTCTCGTATGCACTCCCACAGTGCCGCTGTGTCGTTATTATTTCAGGAATTAGTTTGATTTCGGTGATCGCAGGGACGAACTTCAAACCGGGATGTGGAAAAGTTTCCTCTGTTTACTGGTGCTGTCCAAGGTTAGATACTTTAAACCGTACCAACACATATATGGCACAACTAAATCACCACTGTAAACACTTGTACACGGACAGGCCGTTTGAAGATATCATGTCACTTGTCGTCACCCCCATATTGAATGTGTCCATCATGTTGCTGTTGCTGCGACCTCTCTCTCTTTATGGCTGTGCCTTTTATCAGTGTTTAACAAGTTGCCATGATTTTCAAGTCTATTCTTTCTCCCAAATTTAATAATTTTATTGTTTTAGTTTTTGACTGTGTGAACACAAACAGTCTCTTTGAAGCCCTGTTATTTGTCTTGTATTGTTTTAAAAACTCAGATATCAAAATGTTGAATCTGGGGTCACAACTGATGGTTATTATTTTCATTATTGATTAATCTATCTTTTTTTTCACTTTATTGATTTGTTGCTTGGTTATAAAAGATAAATAGCTCTAAAAGAGTTAGTTTCCAGAGAACCTCTTCAAAATGTTTGTTTTGAGTCCCAAAGATATGTCATTTTCAATAATAGAAAACAAGAGACAAGCAGCAAAAATTCACAATAGAGAAGCTGGAAACAGACAATGATTGGCATGTTGTTTGAAAAAAGACTTAAACGATCAATCGCTCATTAGAACTGTTGCAGATTAATTTTCCGTCGACTAATGAATTGCTTCAGCTCTAGTTAACTTCCGCCCCTTTCATAGCTGATAATTGCTGCTAATCTAGTTTAATTTGCCTTTACAACAGTGTCCTTTTTTGCTAAATTCAGATTTTAAGTCTGAAACAGAATAAAACTGAGGGGATTCCTCAGGTTTTGTTCGACTTTGGTTACATCAGTTTAGCTATAACTCACCTTTCATGCATCATAAAACATATTGACTCTCTCCATCTAACACCCACTGACATACATGTTTATACACTGAACACACACAGAAGCCTCATATCCAATCAGAGCCAGACTTAACTCTGTCGTAAACTTGCATTTCCTGGAGCACATCCCTCCTTCATCACTATACTAACTTACAGCACTTAAACAGACTCTCGCTCTCTCTCTCTCACACACACACATGTCTGTTAAGATCAGATAAAGATCCCAAACTGCCTGGTCCCATCTTCAATACCTCAATACTCATTCAGTCACTCGTGGTTCTTATGTAACAACACCCAAATTCAGTGCTTGTGTTCCCACATACGAATGATCACTTGCAGCATGTTGCTAACAAACTCAACCGCTCTCGACCCTCTTACATACAGAGGCACGTACATGCAAGCACATGTGCACACACACTCACACACACACATGCACAAATATAGCCACAAACACGTACCCAGGGACAGTCTTCATCTGTGCCAGCACTCCATCTTGCCTGCTCTCACGTCCTCTGTTTCTCACACACTGAGGAGCATGCAGACCAGCTTTGAGTCAATATATCCCTCTGTACTCTCTCTCTCTTTCTCTCCCTGTCTCTGTTCGTTCGCTCTCCTCCTCTCCTCTGTCCCTCCCTCTTTCCCTACCCCTTCAGTTGTGACGTATCTGGTTAAAATCCCATCACTCGTTTGCAGACTGTGCATATAGTGCTGTCACTCACTTTCTCAGCATTGGGGAGATTTAAGGAAACCCGGGAAAAAGAAGGTGTGTGTTTTCATGGTGTTGGTGGTGGATGAGGTGTGTACGAGAGGGGGTGGGGGATGCAAAGAGAGAGAAAGTCACAGACAGATGAGCAGAGCAAGACGGAGAGACAGAGGAAGAGACAAACCGTACAGACACACAGACAAACACAAAGAGACACCAGCAAAAACAAACACACACACACACAGAGGCAGATATACAGTCTCCAGTAGACAGAGAGGAAAATGGGTGTGAAAAATTAAACGCACACTGAGGGAAATATTGCCCTGGGATGAGAAAAAAAATCCACCAGCTGAAGGACAGAGAGAGGAAATTAAATTCAACGTGTTGACTGAGCTGAACAAAATTCTCTGCCAGCCATACAATCACATTGCCAGATTACTTTGTGTTGGCTATGACTATGGCCCATATCAGCCAAGCATATGTGTGATGAGTGTATGTGTGTGTCTGTGCTTGTGTTTTGTCTGCATGCGTCCAACTGTGGCAGCCCTCACAGTATCAGCCGACACTTGCCACAGTAATAAAATGAACCAAAGACAACGATACATCAATAACAGTGGACCTGTGCAGGGTGACACTGCAGTAAATTACTGGTGGACCACAAGAATGAATGGATTGACTGTTCATCCCTAATGTTCTGATCCTGGAGACTCTGTGTAGTTAATACACTAAATGTTCACATATCTATATCTCTGATCGGTGCTGATTGTACTTTTTACACGACATGCTTCTCCCAAATCACCAATAAATCCATTACAAGTTTTATAATAGTTTGTAACGTTTCGTTGATAAGAGGTTAAATCTGTTTCAGTTTGTCTGACTGATAATTGATGAAAATAAGTAACATCATTATGTAGGATAACAAAGTGTAGTTTTCTTCATCTCTGACCTTTTGGAGAACAAATGGATATTGGAATGACCATATTTTGGCCCACATACAATATATAAATCATGAAAGTTGTTTGGGAATGGCTGCTTAAATACCTTTGTACGTGCAGGGTTTAAAAACATCAGAGGAATAGAAAAACATATCTGAAGGGATGATTATTGGTTGATTATTACAGATCTGCGTGATCTCCAACAATGAGGAAATAAGGCTTTAAAAAAACACAAGGTTAAGGAGCAGAAATTTCAAAAGGAAAACAGAAAAACTGAGAAGTGGGGAACAAAGCTGAAAAAAAACTTCAAAGGATTAGAAACGGACATAAAAAATGAAAAAAACTCATGGAGAAAGTGAGAAAAAAAATACTCCCCCTTTGCCACATATACAGTAGTGGGAGAGCTCCTTTGATTAGAGCACATAGCAGAGAAAACATTTCAATGACATATTACTGGTTGGAAAACCATCAAAGCACTAATTGATAGTGATGTAATTTTCTGCGGCTAAAAAGCAACAGATGAAAAACAACAAGTCCGGTCAATTAAATGAATGATCAGCTGGAGGAGGACGTGAGGTAGATGCATGTGGATGCTCGCGCTCGTCCATTTGATTTACACTTTGATTTACTTGGGGCATCTCATTACTAGCAGCATCATCTCATCAATACTGTGCTAACAGACCATTACACTGTATATTTATTCATTTGCAAAAAGAACATGAGGGCTCAATGAGTTGAAATGAGATAAATGAATGCTCAGTCTACTGATGCCAAATGGTCTATCTATAAATAGGTGCTTTAAAAATGGCCTACGTGCTTTAAGTGGCCTGAAATTAATGTGGAATTGCTGCTGAAGTACTCGTACCTCTGTTTTTGAAGGAGTCCTCTCGTGGTCCTCACAGTGTTGGTTTCTGCAAAGCACACGTGTGCAACTAGGTGAGGGCTTCCTCCACCCACGACAGCAGTTATCAGACAGCTGCAGAGCTCTCACAGCCGACCTGCTGACCGCCGAGACTCTCAGACGCTCTCCATGTGGCTGGGCACCCAAGAGAGGCACTGTACTCTACCAGGAGGGCTCTTACTACAGTCTCTACACGGTTAGGTCATGGGTAATTTACACAGAATTACAGATTTCTGATGAACTTTTGCAGGGTTGGTTAAAAAAAAAGTACAAAAACATTAATTACCTTAAGTGGTATCTTGCCGTAACTACCTTTGAGGACGTGAGGTTATGTGTTCTTTCCAGGAATTAAGGGGTTTGGCAACCTTGGGAAGTTCATACTGGGCAGTTATGGTGGGTTGTTTTTTAGGCTGATGTCAGTATTTTTAGACTCTGCCGACAATATAACTCTCTGCAACTGGCTTTTAAAAGAATTTGTACCTTTTCATCAGGTAATAAATTGGCAAAAAAACCCAATGTAATTTGGGACAGTAGGGAAAATAGAGACAAAGTCCTGAGACAGTTATTATAGTTGTAGGTTTGTTGAGGTTATTAGTAGATGTTATTTTTTCAGGAAGTTTTCTTGCAAATATAACTGAAAAGGTTCCAAAAAAGAAAACATGAAAAAAACTAAATAATTAGAAAAATATAGAGGCTTTTGGTGTATTTCTAATTTCCTGTATCTACAGAAACAGTGTCTGGGTTACTGAATAAATTACAGACTTACACACTTACTTACTCACTTACTTACACATGATTTTTTTGGCCAAATAATAATAATAATAATTCATAACTGGTGGAGTCTATATTTTCCTCCAACTAAAACCATTTAGTAATTTATTTTTTAATTAAGTTGAAAAATGAACAGTGACTTAAAATGACTCACACACTCAATATTATCTGAAAGGAACGGTGACAACTTCATAACCACAGATGACTATTCCATGAGCGAGGCAACAAGTATGTTCGACAGGCACAGGATTATTTGACACCGTCTTCCACCCATAGTGACACCAAACCACATGGATTTGTCTGGTTTCCCGTGTCCAGTTCTGAGTTCTACAGTTCTGAGGAAGAAATGCAATCAATTGTGCTTGAAGAATGAAGTCTGGACAATGGCGCTGTGGTATTGATCTTTCAGGGGTAAACATTAGATAGCCTGTCAGATGGATATTTAACACAGAAGGCATTGCCCATGAGCTGACAAAAGTAAATAATAGTCAGCAGCATCCGAAGAGAGAGAAGGATGTGAGATTCAAACCAGAAGAGTGAAGCTTGATGATAAAGAAGTGTGGACAGAGACAGATTAGTTCAAAATATTATTTAGCAATCCTGCATTGTTCATCACAACACCCACCTCAATGAAATATAACAGAGAGTGTAAAGGAAAAATAAATTGCATAACCAAACCGAAAATCCATCCAGCTGCCATACATCCCTCAGCCTCCATGTCAGCATGATTAAAGTGTTCACATCGCTCATGAGTATAAATAATAAACATCTAGAATGAGAGAGGGAGAGATTGGCGGCGAAGAGGGACAGGGTGCGACCAATTTGTGGAGGAGCATTCATCCAGTCCTTCTGCAATGCAAGATAATCTCCTCCCATTACTACAGCACAAAGCAGTGCAGGTTTTCCATTAAGTGTACAACCACAGCCTCGCCAGCCTCTCAGCCAGCCATTAGCTCTGAGATTAAGTAAACCTCCATTTACATACTGTAGCACTGGCCCATGCTGAATTTTTCAACATTTGGCACAACACGAGCTGGGAAATTGCATAAATTTCCTGATAAAGATCAAAGGAACTGCTCACCCTATCCTACACTTGTCCTTGAAAGTATGTGCAGACATATCTTGAATTCCTGAGTTACTTCTCTGCTTCTTTTACATAATGCAATGCTGAGTGTGTGCTGCAGGAGCCTGGATGCTGAAAGCTGAACTGAAATCAAAACTCATTTTTGATATGAAGTCACTATATATTCTGTATCCTTGGTGTTTATTTTGACTTGTTTGCTTATTTGGTCAAAACTGCACCAAAAACAAAAAATGTAAGTTTAACTCATTTTCAGACATTAGTTTTATTCAGTTTGTTATAAGTCTACAGTTCCAGCAGCCTCTCAGACATTTAACCAGCTGCAGGGTCCATGTTGTTAGCTGTTGCCCATCTGTGATTTGAGCACTCCCGTATGTTACTTCATGATGCTGTAATTTACTTTGTCATGATTTGATTCACTGCCGTATGTGCAAAGCCTTGAGTTTACAGGACCCTTTGCTATCAGTTATGAAAGTCCAGTCTTTTGCCATCACCTCAACTGGACTATAAAGAAAGACGGGGGGGACAAACGCAGCACTGAATGTGTAGGAGCTGTCTCAAAGTATGTGTCCAACCACCTGCTTTCATGCACATTTTCAATTTGTGCATAGAAACACCTGTGAGTTGAAAAGCTGGAAATTTGAAAAAAGTCGTAAAAAAGATTTTACACTTTGCGGAGGTAGAAAAGTTGGCACATGAATAAAAACCAAATACTATAAAGCGCAAAGAAAACAGCAAAACAGTGAACATCACAGAAGCTTTCGCTCCACTGAGGAGATGAAAAATAGCAGCAGATGAAAACATCCGATCTGTGTGGAGCAATGAGGAGACTGTAACCTTCCTCAAGTACATGAAAAAAAACATAAACACTGTATTTCCATCATGTTTTCCATATTGTTTTCCATAGTTTGAAGTTTGCCTGTGGCTCTTTCAATTACATCATCCTGTTGTGCTAACCCTGTTCTGAATGGTTTTATTATCTGAGAATTTGCACCACAAGCTGTTTATCTCAATGTGCCCAACTTTTAATACTTGCATAACAGTACTGGATGGAAATGTATTAATTAGCATTTTCCTTTGCAGGCTTTCTGGAAACTTGACTCAGTAGGTGTTGAAATAACATGACTGAAAAGTACTGACTGGTGAGAATCAGTGCCAACAGAAACAAATTAGGCTACAAGTTACAAATTTGAACGTGAGATGGGTCCCAAATGTTCAGGGACGAACTTTATATAAGTAACACTATGTGTGTAGTGTTTCTGCAATATACAGTATAATGTGACTTTCCGTCTTCATTCAGTGTGTTTCTTGAGATAAAATGATGATACCGTTGAACACACATGAACACACTTGTAATGTCAGTTACACACCATTTTCTGTCTAAAGTTTGCTAACATAAGCCGTTAGTGAATCAAGAAATGGTGAATCAGACTGCTTATGAATTCAGCTTTTCATTTGTAAGAGAAAAAATGTTGTCTTTC
Organism: Holacanthus passer; assembly: GCA_025331565.1. Taxonomy (NCBI): domain Eukaryota; kingdom Metazoa; phylum Chordata; class Actinopteri; family Pomacanthidae; genus Holacanthus; species Holacanthus passer. The sequence continues at coordinate 1,443,951 of JAFREQ010000050.1, read as the reverse complement.
AAAAGTTACCTAGTCTTTCACTGAGCGGCAGCCTTCCTGATGAGACCAACATGCAAATATTCTAATTTTCCTCGAGCGTCTGACTTGAGCGACGTTTGAATTCAGAGGAAGCATCATTAAGAAGCAGTCACGCATCTCAAAGTGACGTCAATCACAAGAAATTTAATGACTTTAATCGGCGGTGTGATGTTGGCGAGTGCATTTTTTAACAGGTGGCTAGTCGCCGATGTTCCCCCAGGGTGGCAGTTGGTGTCACAGGTGCTGCTCGCGCTCCACATCACTCTGCTTCGGGGGGAATCATTGGCTGTGTTGGCAGAGAGTGCTGTTCTGTCAAGGTGCATTATTCTTCTCACCACGCGCCACGTCCCCGACTTCAGCCTCGCATGGCTCCTGGCCTCACACAAGAGGCATCTCCCTCCGCCTTTCTTTCTCGGTTCCTCCCCATCGCTGCGCTCATCTACCACCTTCCACTTTCACCTTTCCCTCATTTTATCAGTCTTCCTCTTTCTCTCGAGGGCTGTTATAACACAGACAGATCCCATTAACCCTACCTGTGATTTGTCCTTAACTCTGACAAGCAGGGGCATGCACAGAAAGAATAGAGGTGTGTGTGTGTGTGTGTGTGTGTGTTTATCCAAAATTCATACACACTGAACAAGTTTTCATTTTTCTTACATTTTGTGACAGGTGCAGCCAGCAATGCCAAAGAAAGAATGACCCCTATCAAATAAAATGACAGATTGACAGAATGATATTCCCTCAGGTTAAATGTGTTATTTCATTCTTTGTTTATTTTATACTTCTCCCTCTTGGCCTTTTTCAGTTTATGCTCTCGGAGAAAAGCCCTCTAACATTTTGGTGATGTTGTTTTGGTCTCAATTCCATGTTTTCATACAGCACGTGGTTTTATTAGAAACGAGCAATTGGTTCAGAAGCGTAGTGAGTCAGGTTGCTCATGAGGTCTGAGGTTGTCTTTTGTTTTATCTCCCACGAGGTTGAATCACTCACTCATCTCCAACCAGCCAGCCTGCAACTCTGAAGCAAAGCTGAGCGCCACATTATTTGCCACTGACCCAATTAGATCCTGCATAGATCCTGCGATACATATTTTTTCTCTTTCCTCTCTTTCTCTTGCTCACGCTTTCCCTTATTTTTCCTCGGCTCCTTTTGATGAATGGTTTGGCTTTTTAGCACAAATGACAGTTCCATGATTAATTGTGTTTGCACTTTCACTCTTTCGCCTTCTCACTTCTTTTCAATTTCTGTTTCTCACCCCCGTGTAACTAGAAATATTCTATGTGTACCTGGGTTTGCCCCATCAGCATATTCCCATAAATAAAAGAGGGGGAGCGGTTGAGATGGAGCAGAGAGGGGTGCAGGCAAGTGTGGCCCAGAGGCAGGGCAGTGGGCATGTGCGAAATGGAGGGGTGAATGGATGAAGAGGGAAGGGGAGAGACGAGACAACTGCTTCAGATCGGGAGTGTGAAGGTGACTGCAGAGAATAAGACAAAGAGAGAGAAAGAGATGAAATGAAATGCAAATGTTAAAGAGCAGAAAATAGACGTATGAATAGAGAGAATATGCAAAAATGAAAAATAAAAACGGCCTGATCTGAGATAGAGAGATAAGAGGAAGAAGAGACATGAAATTAAAAAAAAGGGCAGAGAAACAAAGGAAGGAATTAACACGTCTGATGAATAAAAAGGTGGATTGTGCGAGGATGTCAGAACAATTTCCACAGAAGGAAATGAAATCAATGAACTAAACCTTCAGATCCCCAAGTCCTTTCGTAATTTGGAGAAAAATGGGCCTCGCTATCGCACAATAAGAGGAGTTAAATGCAGAACATGACAGGAGAATGAACGGCAGAGCAGCAGATGAAGGAGTCAAACAGGGACGTATTGAAATAGCAGTGATTGTAGCGAGGTGTGCAGTTGGTGCCCCGTGGCAGAACGTCATGCTGTGCTTAATGAGGCAACAGTGCAGGCAATTAGTTCCTGATATGACATTATCAGTCACCAATAAGTGAACACATGATTAACCATGAGAGCCCTCCAACAGACCCTGGTCTTCTGCCTTTCACTCACGTACAAGCAGCACATGCCTCAATGCAGGTACAAATGTTTTCAATAACCTCTCGACCTTTTATTCTCTTCTATGAAACATATGTAGGACCCAAATATCATTAACAGCTGTGTACATTGAATTCTGACCCGGGAAAAAAATCAAACAGAGATCACGTTCACATGCGACTGATTTTCAACAGCAATTATGTTTTAAAGGTATAATTTCAAACATCTCTGCATTAAAATGTCTAAAAAAACGACAAGACCTGTGTTATATATTTTGTTGAGTTGTGGACTTACATGATCCCAAAGAGTATTCCAAGAGCATTCAAGAGAAATCAATAAGTGTGTTCAAGGTAATGTTGGGTTTCATTTGGTTGCCTGTCAATAGAACTGTACAGATAGACCTACTTGGCTTCCAGGAAAACACAGGAAACACGAGACGATGCATCAGAGAGTGGGGAAGGAAGTCGCCAAACCTGACTAAACGTATTGTGAGTAAATTAAAACGTTACCTCGTCCGTGAACATTTCTGCTTGAGTCAAGTCAGATGGATTTTCATAACAGCAACAGCAGCCACGATCCAAGACCACTTCACCATGTCATCGAACTACATCTTTTGTTTTCATTGCTTTAACTGAGAGACCCCTAGCAGCAGATATTACATAGGCCTATTGTGTGATTAAAGGAAGGACAAATTATATTTTAATCAAAATTCTGAGAAAACATTGTTAATTGTTGTATCTGGCAGATCACAAAATTACACAACTCAATGTGAAATTTTTAGTATCTACCAGCTTTGAAAAATGTGGTGTCGTACAGCCAAGACAACATTCTTAAAATATTGTATTGGTCTGAATGTAAGCCACTATTTTCTGGAAATTACGTTTGGAAAGGTCATCTTATATTCAAGGGCATCTTTTTGAACAGAAAAAGAATATGTTGCCTTATTGTCGCTGGGCAAATGAGTGTCTGTTGTTGTGTGTCTTTTAGAGTTAGTCAGGCCTGAAAGTGTCTCGTTAGCTCAGTTCAACCAACAGAAGTGTTTGATGGCTCATGTAACATGGTTTACTGCGACGGAGGAAATAAATTCTGACTTGAGTGGAAACAAGAAAAAAAAAGTCATGAGTGAAAACGAGTTGAAAGCATCTCCCAATGTCAGCTGCAGAAACACACCATGGACCAAATCATCTGTCAAGAAATGCTGGTGTCACAGATGATGAGGAGCTCAAAAAGACAAAAAAAAAAAGAGGGTGTCTGTCTCAGAAAAAAATCTATTTGACAGCTTCCAAGAGACTGACAGGAGATTGTGTGCAAATGTGACTCACAGATGAGCTACAAGCAAATGTGGAATATACGTTATGCTTTAATGGGCGTATCTCAATTTTACATCTCAGAATCAGGGTCATCTCATTATTGATTCGATGCAATGATTTTCTCCATGCGATTACTCTAAATGGAACCAAGTATATTATTATGTGACAAGCAACATCTGATTTTATTAGTTATGTTTATTATGTTTAGTTTATTATGGTTATGTTTAGACAACTCACTGCATTTGGTAAAAGTTGGGCAGAGATCAGCATCTTGGTTAAATACAGAAAAGGGTCAACAGTGACTTGAAGCACAAAGAAGACGTACTTACTTTATTAACATGTAATCATAACCAACATGAAACCCAACCAGTGTCAACCTCCAGTGTCAAAGTCCTGCACTTTGTACCAACGCGCTTCCATCAGAATCTAACTGGCAAAACAAAGCCGTAATGAATAATGCAAATTCTCAGAGTCGGGGTTGGAAAAATGCCCCGTACTTTATATCACTGCATCCACCCAGCATATGGCCTTATAATCAGCATTTCTAAGATTTCGCTACATGCTGCTCAAAACTGCACCACTGCCTCCGGCCAATTCAAGCCAAGTCAAATACAGAAGTTGATTTCCACTTAAGTAAACAATTCAAAGGTCTGCCCTCCATTGGGAGCTGACTGGTGCATGAAATTCGACAACATTATTGCACTCCCTTGTCTTTTTCTGTGAAGCTAAGGGTAAAATAAGTTTCCACTTCTTCCAAAAAAGCAAAGCACTAAATAAGGGCTTTGGATGGACGCACTAAGCATATTTGAGCGTGGCGAGAGTCTGATCGCACAGGGGAATAGGTCCCTCAACAGTTTCCCACTGCAGCGCTGCCTCGCTGGGCAAAGCACAGGGAAAGAGGGAGGAAGACAAAGTGAGAGAAACAGAAACAGAAAGGGGAGGAAAGCAAAAAAATTAGATTATGCCTTACCTGCAGTTTTTGTTTTCTCATGAGCACAAGAAAGTTTTTTTTTGCTCTACTTACTGGACTATCATCTACCTATTCAGAGTTGCTTCAGTGGACACTACAAGTCATGCAGTTGTGAAATAACAGCATATTTTTTCACTAGAATGACAAAGCAGGGAAGATTTAGTGATTTAGCATTTTTACGCATTTTAAAGCGATGTGTGACATTTACAGGAGTCATAGGTCATTCAGCAGGTTTGTCCAGTGAAGTGAGACAAAGTTCAGACGCTGACCACTGCCGAGCAAAGTAAAATGCCAAGGAGAGGAACAACAGCAGGGTTTGTATGGACAGTTACACGTCTTTGTCTTTGATCAGACGGGCTGAAAATGTGTCATTTGTGTTACATTTAATGGAAAAAAAAAATTATATCCACTCTGAGACAAAGACACTTCTGACCTTGTTCACAGGTTAAATTTAAGGGGGACAAGTTGGCAGCCAATGGACAATGAGGCGTTCAATAGAAAATGGCAAATCCCTCTACATGCTTAGCCTGACTTAACTAACAGCTGTCAATCAGTGAAGGAAACTCTCTGTGACAAAAGAATGGACAGAACAGGACAGGGTTGTCGCTCAGTTATGTATATGTACAGCACACACACACACACACTTATCCAACACTTCCGAGACAGCTTTACAAAGCGCCGTTGGCTTAAACCTCAATAAGTGAATCCACTGTCATTATATTGGTGACATTTAACATCCCATGCGTCAGGATGTGGACTTGTCACTTCAGGCTTAAATGGATGTCTACATTTTTTTCAGCAGTTAATTAACTTCTTGAACCTTAAATTCTTTGCTGTTCTGTTGGGCTTATCGCCATATATACAGTATATGTATATGTATTCTTCATCCACTTACTCCCACAGTTCAATTAACGTCCAATGAACGTCCAAAGATGAGTGTCTGATGCGTAAGAGTGCACACGCATTTCCAACAAACTCAGGACAACATCTTGGGTATGTTAGTGGAGAAGTCCAGTAGCATGTCTGTTAGGTGTGTAGGATGAGTTGTGCTTCCCCACACTGTTTCAAACAGAATCACATTGTTTTATATATCACCATGATTTTATTTATAAGGGAAGGAGAGCTTCATTTCTGCCCTTGTTGTTACCTTGACTTTCTGAAAAACCAAATCGTTCCTGGGGTTTGTCTTATCCCATCTTATTTTATGTAATCTTTTGCCTTATCTAACTTAGTTACTTTGTGAGCCTACAAAAAAGCTCCCATGAAAATTTTAATGTAATTTATAACTTATCTCTGCCATCTAAAAGCTTCTCCCTTTGAACTCAACTCTTTGGTCGTGCTGTGACGTTTATTCAGCAATGGTCTGGGGCTTCTGGGAAATGGCGTTCCTTCAGGCAGCTACAAACAGAAATATTGAACAAGCAACAATGTTATCTGTTCTGTTAAAATCAAGACATACGAAATGAACAACATGACATACTGATGAGCAAGACTCTGCTCCAAGGCGGGATTTTTACTTTATGGGATACTGAGTCCTTACGTCTACAGTCACAGTGTCACTAGCTGCTAAAATAAAGTGAACCCATCATGAACAAACAAAGTTAAACAATGTTTACTTTGCGAGCACAGAAAAAAACTACTTCCTATTTCATCATTACTTAGTTTCATCCATATCCATAAAACCTACCAATGAGCTTGTCTTCAGTCATTTTTCAAGTTTCTAGTTTCTGCTGTCTGGAACAGATCCCAAAAGTCAGGGTTTCACTAGACACATTATTTGGTCAGAATCATCTTGTCACAATTAATGGGAGGAGCTCAAGGCCATAGTCATAGCTAAATTATTCAGTAAGAATTATGTTTAAATAATGCAGATAGATCAATGCACAGCTAGTCTTCATGTCATCCCTTCACATTAGTATAATGTAATATTTCCTAAATTTCCTTTGTCCCCTGCTTTGGTGTTCATTGTCCGACCTTTTGCCTCTGTCAGTGGACTAATACCTGTAGCATGATTTCTCACTCAACCTGTATGAGCTGCATCTTGTTAACTGTTAAACGTGTTCAAATTCAAGTTAAAGTGGTTTGTTTTTCATGGACGCTGAAATTTGGTCCCTCGCGCTGTAGAAACTTTGGAACATTGATACGAATTTGAAATAAACATGTAACGACAGACCCGGGGTTGAATCAGTCAAGGTCAAAAAGGTTGAATGATTTTTGCATCTTGAATCTAAAGCCATTCAAACCAAAAATAGATTGAAATGAAATGTAAATTTATCTAGATTCACTGAATGGCTCATCTGCCTCCCCAACATATCTGCAGTAAGACAATATCATTGCCCTTTATGTTGTGGAGGACAGAGGCAGACAGCTACATCTCTAATCCAGACATACTGTATTTAGCTGGATAATCAGCCTTCATTATATAATCCCCAGGTTAGGCAAGGCTTCATACAATAGAGATACACCTCATTCACATGATCATCAGCCAAGACAAACAAGGAGGACAATAGAATAAACACAGAATCAAATCCTCTATTTCTTCTCTTTCTTCTTGTGGCTGAAGAAGGTAAGCTTGACTAAAAGTATTTTCCTGTACTAATGATTTGTAGTGAAGTATCAGTTTGTTTTGCTCTGCTATGTTTAATAATTCAAAACAACTGGAATGAGCTATGGTGTTACAAGCCGCGTACAGATCATGTTTGAGGTATCCAGTCGCACTTTAATAAGACTGACAGACGTCTCTTCTCTGCTGTGTAATATTTGATTATCTGGATCTCGAGCGTGTACGAGGCGACAGATGGCCGGCCCACTGTTTCCGTTTGTTTTGGTTCAATATTTGTGCCCCTGTTGCTCGCTACAATCACATCAACAGACTTAGTTAAACCAGCTCCAATGTGTGATTATCAGGCCAGGCGAGGAGGACGGGGCTGTAATTAGACAAGAATTATACAAAGCAGCAATAAGGAGATTGTCCCAAAAGAAGCGACAGGAAAAGATGTCTGTGAATGAGAAAAATATCTCATTCTCGCCCTCTGTTCCCTCCTATCTGCACCAATACTGAAGGCGACAGTCTCATTTCAGAGCCGTGACATGAAATCAGTGCTGGGGGAGGAGTGTGGAGGCAGAGGAGGAGGAGGAGGGAGGGGTGTGAGGTGGAGGAAGTGGTTGAGAGGTGTTAAGATAGGTGACGATAAGATGGAGTGCCAGACCCGATTGCATTACTATCGGTTGTTTATGGATCAGACACAGGCTGGTTTGGCCCTCTGGGATTGATTGTCTTCTGACTGGACAGCAGGCGAATGGAAAGATAATACGAAAAACAAAGCGAAAACAGTGGGAGAGTACAAAGGTGGCTGAAGCCTCACCTGAACTCATAGCAAGTCTTAGTGGATGTGTGTGTTTTTCCATCTGTGGCTTTGTGGGCTGTGTTTTTTAAATGTCTGCCAGGGATTAATTTTTGTTTGTCAGTTTGCCATTTAATCGGAAAAGTATCTCTTCAACCATCCAACAGATTTCAATGACATTTGGTGTAAATTTGGGCCATGTGCCAAGGATTCATTGTTTCATTTTTGACAATTTTCTGTGAACAGAAATGCAGAAAAACACAAAATGCTTAAAGGGAAATCCACCAATTTTACACATCAAAGTCTGTTTACAAGTTTTACAGGGGAATACTACAGCATATGTGTAAATAATGGCATAAAGCCTTTAGCGGATCCAGAGGGAGCTGAGCTAAATCTGACGTCCCCAAGCCAAGTCAAACTTTATTATAGCCCAATAGCACAAAGCTTGCTTCTAAGGGCTGTACATATATTAACAGCAACGAGCAACATATGTACATGTATATAAGTGAGATAAACTACAAAGCATTGCAAACAGAATACATTGCAGTTCACACATACAAGAAAAAATATACAAAAATGAAGTGAAACAACACATATATAAACGACAAAAAGTGTAACATACAGTACATGTAATCACATAGACTGAGTATAAGATTAGTCTAAGATTTCGTATTTAGGGCAGACTAAGAGACTTTGAGGCTAATGCAAAAAGATGTGTTTTGAGTTAACTTTTGAATGAGTTGACTGAGCTGGCTTCTCAAATTTGGGTTGGAAGACAGATCCAAAGAAGAGAGGCCTGGTGAGATAATATTTTTTCACTTGAAGTCAGACCTAGTATGTACAGGGAGTCAATGTAATATTAAGAACAGGGCTAATATGGTAATTTTTTTTCTAGTTTTGAAGAATGTTCTAGCAGCATAATTTGTAATAAGTTGTACTTTGCCAACAGTTGATTTAGGTAAGCCAGAGAAAAGCAGATTACTGTAGTCAAGCCTAGATGAGACAATTGCATGAAGTGTCTCAGCATCAGTCGTGGAAAGAATGGGACAAATCTTGCAGACCATCATCCTGTTGATCATTTTAAAAGGCAATGAAAAACAAAGCATTTTTTGTTTAGTTTGAAGGAGTTGCCATTGGTCTTTGATGCATTTCTATCAAAACCTACATCTCAACTCTGAGTGAGCAAAATGTGCTAATATTCAAACTACATGTGATGCTAGGGGAACACAACCAATTTGAAAATGTTGAAGACTCACTTGTAATTTTGTACAACTCACCCTTGTAAAATCATGACCACTATCAGCCCATCAGCATGATGTCCATTGCTGCTATTCATTTTGATGCGGATTCACATCCAGATGCAGAAAAACGTTTTCTCTTTTCAAAATAGCAGATTTAAAGCATCGTGCATCCTTGATAAAGTAATGGCCCCATTGAGTGCTTTCTGTTTTCTGTCTCTTTTGTGTTTGTTTTGTACCTACGTGTGTCTTGTTTCTGTGACATAAACAACAATGAATCCCAGTGCCCTTCACTCCAGTGGCTCTTGTGAAATATATTTAGACTATCCATTCAGTGATTAACCCCTCACACTCCAGACAGGCCCATTCAGTTTTGACCAAAACATCAGCTCTCCAGTGCAACGCGCTCTCCATCATCAGCTGCGTTAGTTTGTGTTTGTTTTCGCCCAGTCCACCTGGCCCTCCATTTCATTACTTCAATTAGCGTGATTAGGATCTAAAATTGCTTGTGTCGGCTCGGTGATTGACAGCAATTGGCCACTTAGGGAGGAGAGCTGCAGACACACACGGTGCTGCTCAATGGCTTGTGTAGTGAAACGCGCGTGTGTGTGTGGGTGTGTTTGTTTACCCTGATGGGAGTTTGTGCTCACTGAAGATGAGAGCAATTCTTCAGGCAAACAATGTGAGACCAACGCTACAGAAAATCCAGATATCTTGCTTTACCCACATGTGCAATGTGAATGTTTGAGGGTGTGGAAGAGACAGATGTGTGAGTGTGTGTGTGAGAGAGTGACAGAGTTTGTGTGTGTCTGAAGACTTTGTAAATATTATGAACTTATCTTGAATGCAAAGCAGAATATATCATCTACTGGGTGTATATATACATAAATAAACCATTGCTATACTTCAGCATAAAGTACAGTGTAGAATATACAGATACTATAAATCATTTTCAAGGAATTCCCAGAATGTAATCATGTGCTGATATAAAAATTCCTCCCTTCTCCATCCTTACAGCTTAACATGCTCTAAGCGTGTTGCAATCAGCATGTATCACATGCACACTGATTGTGTGAGAGCGTGACAGACAGGCAATCACTCCTCAGTCATGGCACGTTTTGTTCACTCCAGCGGGAGTTGGGAATGCGGCTCGTTTGGCGGAGGCACATTAAACGGTCGAGTGTAATTTAGAGGACTGGCTGGTCGTCGTGTCTCTTCTCATTACGACCCTTGTGGTCTATGCGGCCCTCGGTTTTTTGCAACTGCTGGAGCGGATCTTTGGTATCCGTCTTCGCACCATCTTCGTGGCATTTGAGATGGCGGAGTGAGGCGTTATGTTTAGAGCACATCAGCACCGAGGAAGGCTGTTCATCATCAGGCGCTGATAGCCAGAACCCGCAGAGGCCCATGGCAGAACATTAATCTGCTGCTCAAACAGTCGGCCATAAGTCTCTCCTCCTCCTTCTCCTCTGCAAGTCCTACACATGTGATTGTCATTCACTGCCTTTTTCTTCATCTTTCCCTTCTCCATCTTCCTCTATCTCACACTCTCATCTTTTCGTTTTATCTGCTCTTTTGATCATTTTGGCTCCCCCGAGCTTTCCTCCCTCTCTTATTCTTTGTGTATCATTATATTGTTTGGGTGTGTGTTCTCTTGTCAAAATTAATTTGTCTCTGAATTGGATTGGAGTGAATCCTCCTCCCTCACTTAGGATCTAGTAGTCATAGTTTAAACAGCACCCTGTGTCCATGTCTCTTGTTCTCTACAAAAATTATAAAAATGACAATGTGTAACATGACAGGGGTCACTCATATCGATCATCACCAGACTCTGCGGTTCCCTCATCTCTGCAGAGTGTTTTAGCATCTTTAAGCTAATTGTTTTGCTTTCACAGCCCACACATTTACTGTTTTGGTTCATTAGCCTCGGTTCCTACCACAGCGGGTTGCTGTTTTTAGTGAAAAAGCTCTGATAAACCCACTGTGCACTACCTGCCAAGCACCAAATGGCAGATAAACAAAGTGAGCCAAGGTCACGGTCAAGATAAACTTTATTACCCCAGACAGGGAAATGTTGGTGTTCATGGTGCAGAAGTACACAAACCAGTCATAAAAACAGACATAAATACAAATAGGCCTATACAATATTTAGTCCCCTTTCCATCGGCTTAACACACACACACAGCTGCGTATGCACACACTCACAGAGAGTGCACCCTCGCGCTATCACACACACACACACACACACACTAATATAGAGACAAATAAAAACTCCAATATGCAGTCGGCTACATTATCCCTGAGAAACTAACTCTACATCGACATTATAATCAAATAATAAATATATCGCCCCATACAAGTATTGCAGAGCATGTCCCGCTTATATTACTGGGGAACACAGTGGAGGATTTAGCAAACTAAAAAAACAGATATTTCCCTCAGGAGTTGATGGAAAGAAAACCACAGCTAAAAGGAAAGTGACTACAGGAGCGGTTGCCAGAAATATGACTGCAAATGAATGCTAATGACGCTCCTTGTCTAATGGACGTGGAGAGGAAAATGTTCGCTAACAAATTTGATCCTGTTTAACAACTTTATGAGGTGTTGAACTTTTAATGCAGCTTTAATTACGTTAAAGATCAATGTTTTTTTTGTCCAAAATGCATATTAATTCTTTTGGATTCTGATCGTTTTTTTCAGGAGATTTTTTTTTGTATTTTCTATATGTTCACACCCTTTTCCACATTTGTCTTTTTCTTCCATCCAGGATGTCTGTGAAAAGTGCAAAGGGAGGAGCAGAAAGTAGACCATCGTCTGCTGCCAGGTCAGTGGGGTCTAACTAAAACTGGTACAGAAAGATAATAATATCAATGAATATAGTCTAATTAACAATTTATTAAGAGCTCTGTAAAGAGGTGAGGTGAGCTTTAAACCTGTGTGTGGTAAGATATCTGTACATTTATTTCCTATACGATGTCAAGTGAATGAGAGAAAGATGGACACCTGAGAGATGTTGTAACCTGTTTGGGGAAGATTTTTAACATTTTACCAAAGTTTCTGGGAAATGCAGATTGTGGAACTTAGAAAAATGGTCTGCCATTGCTGCTGCTGTCTATCAGCAGTCTGAATCCATCTCAACTTCCTCAACAGGAGGGTTCATCTATGTGACAAGCCACAAAGTTCAGTGTTGATTTTTATCCTTGGTTATGAGAATTTTTTGAGAATTATATTTCATAACGTGTTAATATTCATTACGAGACATTAAGTGCACTTTAAATTGATTAAGGCTTCTTTCTCTTGTAGCATGTCTCCGCGAGGAGGGAGGGTTGCAGCGGCTGGCAGATCGCCAGCTTCGAGGACCTTCAAAAGCAAGGCCCTTCAGCTGAGCCTCTCCAAGAAATTCTGGTTATTATCATTCTCTGTTTCTAATCATCATTGATTAGGACAAGGGGAGTGGGTTGTGTAGATTTGTACACCCAATTAGCGCCATCGATTGTCACATCAGCTGCAAAACAAGCTTCCAGAATTTCAGACTGGCCCTCCTAAGAAACCATCTTTTTTCAAGAGCCTGGTTTAACCGCTGATGTCGGCTGATTGAACCGCTGACGTTTTTCAATCATTTCACTCGCAGTTATTTCAAGGGAGGTTAGATGCAGTAACCACCCAGCAGGCTCTTAAGTGTGTTTATTTATGTAAGTTAGGATGGGGAAAGTATACGTCTGGCTTTGATGATGACGGCTCTCAACACTTGGCACGCAAATGCACACTTCACAGCTCAAAGTCGCCCTCGGCCCAGGGGAAGGGCTCTGGCGAGGGGGATGGTCGCCAGAAGGGTAAAAGGAGCCTCAGCAACAGCTCAGCAGTGGCCGCTGCCTACATCTCCTACCTCAATAAGCTCTTTGGACAGGTAGGTGACAGCACATTACCACTCATAATCACACGCATGTTGATCAGCCTTGACGCACTTGTTAGTTACTAGGTTGCTCTAAATAAGGACATGCAATAGTTTCGAGCTTCCTGTTTTATAAAAACCATCATCAGGTGTCAGGAGCAGGTGTCAGGGAACGGCATCTAATAAATAGCAGGTGTGCCAGCTGACGGCTCAGTTGCGTCAATTAAGCTGATGATGTCAGAGGCCTAAACTGCTTGTAAGATCAATACACATCAACGCCCGATGCTCTCAACATCATTTCTGACTCATCTACCTGCTCCTGAGAGACAGCATCAGCCGTTTCAGCAAGCAGCGCAGAATGACTCATGTTCAAGTGCAACCTCAGGCACGAACAGTGTGACAGAGAAGACAAGGAAGAGAGAATATCAACTTTAAAATGCGGATTTACAGTCAAGTCAGACACGAGTCAAGAGAGTGCAGTGCTCGGTCCATGATTGTAATAAAGTGCATTGAATCCACCCTTAAGTACAATTAAGTTAATCAAAAGAAAAAAAACGCAACAACAATGCAACAACTGACAAATCAAATTGTAAACACAGCTAATGTTATATTTTGGTTGATAGAGAGCGAGCTAAATGTCTACACTGTTGTCTCATTAATTAGTCTCATGTTCCAAAACAAATCCAAAATTAATTTTAATTCCGTCGTGGTTATGAGTGTAGCTAATATTACCTGAGCATAAATAAAATGGAACAAGCAGGGGCTAAGTTATGTTGGCACTTTGGCTGAGGAGCTCAACTTAATACTGTAATCGTATTGTCAAAATGGAGACATTAGTAATGTTAAACAAGTACTCCCAGACCCCTAACTTCAGTAACATTATACGTGCTTCCTGCCTCCATGGAAATAAAATTAAGGCCTAATGTCAACATGTAAATTGTGATGGATAGCATTCAGTAACAGGATTACATAATGTTTCAGAAATATCAACTGGTCTTTAAAAAACTTAATTTGTTCTATTTCACAATGTTATGATTATATTATGTTTGTATTTAACCTCATGATTATTTATTTACTTAATTTTGTACACTTGGGTCTCCGTTGGCCGTGAGGCTGTTAGAGAGATGGTGGGAAGAGAGTGGCAAACAAAGGCCGATAAAGTGGAGGTTTATAGACTGAGTCACAGCTGAAAGAAATAACATAACATTGACTTTAAAGTAACACAGAATGGAGCTGGAAAATGGATCCATTTGTTTAGCTGATTCTAAGTGGTAACTATCGATTGAACATATAAACACCGGTTGTGGCTGTTTGCACTGAACGATGGCTGAAAACGAACGTCCTGCTGAAAAACCATTCATTCATGCTGATAAGATATGATAAGATAGTCCCACAACGGGGAAATTTGATAAAGAATTGGTCATATGACTGTGGAAAGTTAGTATCATTACCCACCTATACTCATTCAAACATGAAACCATCTGACCAGGATTTACATCCTTTAACATCCTTTCAAAGAAGTCACTCCAGCATTTCCACTTCACAGATGATATACTGGCTGGACACTGGGCCGGCTTCCATGAACGCCCTGGTTGCTTCAAGTTAGCTCCGGCTCTGTTTATGCCTGATAACCTGATCTCACATTGCTGCAGGGCTTCAGAGAATATTTGGGCAACTGACAACTGGAAATGATCCAGCTCAATGGCACCCTTCCCATTTCTTTTAAAAACATGAGTTGATTTATATAAAGAGCATCATTTACAGTATACATTTAAGATATACTGACTTGTTTGGGCACACTGGGGTATGGGTATGTTCACCTTTGGAAATAAGAGGATCAGTATAATCCTTCACAGACACTAAAGAAGGCAGTGTTTTTAAGTGTTTGAGGTAGTGGGAGACAGAGAAGAACACCTTGGCGACATGGTTGTCTTTGCATCAGATCCAGGATATTAATGAGACTTACTGTTCTGTCAAGGACAGAACCCTGAATGGCAAATACTCGTTAAAACAATTTGGTGGAAATAGACAGTAGTCGCAAGGAATTCTATGTTCTACTAAAATTGAAAAGCTGAAACTTCACATGCTTCACAATTTTTTATTTACAAAACAGTCTGTGCACCAGACTTATGTCAATATATTTAGAAATACTAACTTACATGTGTCACATTCAGAGACACTTCCATCAAAGATTTTCAGAAAAGAGGTTTCTGCGGTGAGAAGCTTAAAAAACTAAAAACATTAAACCACAGTTTAATCAATAATAGCTCAAATAAAAGGAGGATGTTTGGGAGGTGGTGTGAGGTTGTACCTATCATGCTGCACACCTGCAAGGATATGATTGGACATTACAAGTCAGCTGATAGCCAAACAGCTGATTAAGTTATAGGGATGCATGAATAAAGAACTTCAGTGATCTAACACTATGCTCCATTACAACTCTGTCTCATAGAAATTATATTTATACAGTGTTAAACTGTTTGCCAGATTACATTGTGGTGAACTCGCTTTTCTGAGGCAATGTTTTCTGAGAAAATGAGGCACCACATTTATGCAAAATCCAAAAATACTAGAGGAGCACCTGGACTCAACACAAGGAGCAGCTAGAACGCTTGACAGAAGGCACAAAGACGAACTGGCCCAGAATGAAGGGAACACACAGACTAAATACACAAGGACGGGATGATCACAGTGAAACTAATCAGCAATCCCAAAGGTGGAAAAACTCAAAGGCAGGAAGTAAAGACAACAAAGACACCTGAACAAAGACTGTTCTACTTTCAACATAAAACAGGAAACAACAAGACTAAAGCCCAAAACCATGGCAGCACTTTGACTTTAGGAGAGATTGTTGTTTCAGTTAAATCTTTATAAACATGCTGCAAGTGCAAATGTTTAATAATGCTGTCGTCGCTATAAACAGATACAGTATCGTACTGCAAGATTGGATATTTTTGGCAAATTAAATATGTAGATATGTTAATTAATTCCATCATCATGTTAACAGAAAATGTAATGTAATGTAAAAATGTAGTTGACAAGGACTGTTATAATATAAAGTGTGTATGTTTATACTTTTATGTATGTGCAAATCATTCGGCTTTTTAACGAACATAATATAATACATGTGAATTTGACGGCAGGGAGGGCTTAGTTGTCCAAACATACATGTTTTAAGTGCTTATTCCATAAAGCATTTGTTTGACATTTGCCTTTTATTTGTGCCACACCGCAAAAAACACATTTTATTTTAGTCTATATTAGTGATAATGGCGACGCATTAGTCAGATCAAGAGTCCTTTTCGTCAGCCACTTTTATTCCTTGCTTTTAGTTTTTATAGGTTATACGTTCGAGAACTATATAAGATATTATCATTGTTAGTAGTAGCAGCAGCAGGGATATTGTTGGCTATTATTATTATTTCATAGGAGGAAATTAATCCCTCTTTTTAATCGTGGAACCGTACAGGATCCTTATTACAAAGCAGTGCCAAAGGCTTTTCCATGAATACCTTCATCACAGGAAAGGGACTTACTGTAAAATATAACAGAGAAATGCACCGAGGGGAGTTGTGTGAACATTTTAATGATGCTTCATAACAAGATTTCTTAATAACTAATTGGACTGTTGCAGTGGTTTAAAAGCTATTTGTGAGGATTGAAAACTGTGACCTTGGGCTACTGTGGACTCCACTTCCACATCCTTTCCTGAGTTACTACCTCGCCTTACTACCTCGCCTGCCATGACCGATTTTCCTTGTTTTACTGTGACAGTCCCTGGTTTGAATTTACTAGTAGCCAGGTAGATGGGGTCTGCGATGTGTCCACAGGATAGAGGACACGCTGTTTTGGTTGCTGCTCTGACACTGAAGCAGGGAGACCATCCATCCTGCAGCAGTCCTAATCCCTGCCTCAACGCAAGTATTAATAACCCCCTTAGCAAGGTTCACTGTCAGCCCTCATTAGATCCAGCTGAAGAAGGGGCCAGCAGAGACAAATAGCTAAAGAAAAACAATTGATGCATTTACATGTCAGAGCCACAGCGGAAGACGGGTGGATGTGAAACGAAATGGACTGCTCTCATCACAGAGCAATATACAGCATGTGCATACTCTAACTGTATTTTAAGTGTCTTTTCTATCTGAGGACCGTGCATGTGTTTGTGAGAAGTAGCCACATACTTCTCATATGTGTCCATGCGTCATCCGTACGAAGCAGCAGGCTGCTCGATGGGCCATGTGAAGGCAGACAGAATGAAATTAACTGTTAATGGGCTCGTTCTGACGGATGAATTGAGAGTCTGCATGGCATGCTGTCTAATCCTTTCTGGATGAAAAAAATCCAATTAATGTATTGACCTTTCTATCTAAATATGCCCTTGTAGGCTGGGGGATCCTGTGCAGGGTAAACAGCGATTCTGAACTCTGGGAAAACCATATTAAAACTTAAGTGGTTTATATAAATCATAAGTCTTTTAGTATTTGAGAGAGTGCACGTATAGTGAGATAACTCTTGATGCAACTATGTCCTGGCATTGTCTTTGTGTTTTGACTCTGCTGGCAGTATTATACAGTGAATAATCATTTGAACGGCTGCCATGCAGAGCAGCTTCCAAATAAACCATGGGAGCCTCTCCTTTTCCTGAAGCTATTGTGCACTTGAGCAGGATGACCTTGTATGATTTATGTATTAGCCACCCTGAGTGCCAACATGTATTAGGAGAAAAATATTGCACTTCTCTTTGCATTTCAGTTCCACTACAGCTCTGATTTGCCTTTTTATCTCTCACTTTTGCAGCAGTAAAAAGAACAACTGAAGGTTGAAAAATCCTCTTCCTCAATAAAAGTAGAAATAAAGTAATGGAAATGTAGACACTTGATAAAAGCAAAGGTCCTACAAAAAAATATAAAAGCACAGACGTAAGTTGAGCATTAGAATTAAATAGATTTAGGGATCAAAGGTAAAGCACTTATTCTTTTAGAATGAGAAGCTGATGCATTCAAACTATCTTAACATTCAATGTTCATCCACGTAATACTCGAACAATGCAACATATTTAGGGTGTTTTATTGTAAGTTTTGCATGTAAAACCTCAAAGCAATCAGATAAATGTGATGAGGTTAAAAGGGCAAAAATTCCCTCCGAAATACAGCTGGAAGGAAGTAAAGTCTGACGTAGTAGAAATATCAGAGTAAAATGCCAGTTCTGTACATGGATAGATATAATTGTGCTACTTTCACCTCTACTATATCTCAGTTTTTGAATTCTATTGAGACTCACAATGTTTTCTTACTGCATGAAAGTGAGATAAAACAAGCCCACAGTAAATCTGCGCACATCTGTGCTCGCAGTAAGAGAGCTTTCATAAGCTTGTGTGTCAGTCTTGTTTCTTTGAACTTATAGATATCCTCAGGCATGTGCCGTCTTTGTGCAAAGCGATATCTCCATATGTCAGGCTCGGTTGCTCTATACGAAGACGACTGAGTTTGCGTGTTTCCCGTTTCCCCTGTGGATGTGATGAAGTTCCTGTGTTGAGTTGCACATTGTTAACAAGCCCTAGAGTCAAGATGATGTTGGCACAAGAATGATTTTTTGAAAAGGCATCTTGCTAAAGACACAATGTCTCATTGCTTTTAAAGGATCATTCATTTCATTTCATGATCTTTAGATATAAGAGCTTTACATATAAGTACACATAAATTCAAGTCAGCACATGTTTTCAAATATGCTAATTAGGAGATTCTTTCAAGGATTGACGCGTGTGATGTGTTGTGCTAAAATATGAGGCTATTTATAGGCAAAATACTGATGATGGATCTATGTGAAGCTCCCAAACTAAGCCCATCCTTTTTAAACTAAAATTTCAAGCATATTTCCTGCCTAAGGATATGCATTGCAACTGATGACCAACGTATAATGTGTTTTTATCAAAATGTCTGTCTGCAACCAGTGGAATATATTAACATAGTGCTATTTTAAGCCCTAAGCGCACATAAATTTCACTGCGATCCATTATTTCTAATGACTATCGATGTGGAGGTTTAGTTCCTAGCTTCTAGCCTTGCCTCAACTTCTCTGAAAACACTCAGAAAAAAGGGAGAGAAAGAGGGAGAAAGAGAGGGCGAGATCACCCTGAGCAAATGTCAAAACACGGCAGAGAATACTGAACGTTTCACACACACGGCTATATGCAAATCCTATGTCTTGTGTCTGTGCGGGCAAGTGTGTACGTGTGCGTTTCTGCGTCTTCGTTTTCATGTGTCTGTGTTCCTCTGCGACAGTGCAAGGTTTGTGCAACTCACTGCCACATGGTCGTGAGTGGGTGTGTATTTATATGCACACAGGCTGAGCTTATGCTGCATCTCCTTCAGGATGCTGCAGATGTAGAGCATATGTGTGTTTGTGTGTGTGTGTGTGTGCATACAGTGAGAGTGCTATATAGTGTCATTTTGCAAATTAGAAAGACATGTCGCTGGGTGAAATCCCATTAGAGTTCACTGTCAGCATGCAGCAGTGTTGACATGATATGCATGTTATTCTAATTTGGTAGTCAAAAACAGATTATCACTGGGGTATTCCTCAGGAGAATTTCCTGTTTTAAAGCCACCCTGATTTTACATCCCGTCCTCCGATGCAGTCTTGTAATTATTTCCACTGTCTTCCTTTTTTCTTTTCTCTGCTCCACAGGAGAGAGAGCTGATGCCAGAGGAGTTGGATGGTAAGATGTTGTTGGTGTAATTATGATGCAAACACATGATAAATTACTAGTCAATGGCACAGCTTCATCAATCGCATTGATATTTTCTCCTGTTAAGCTCACTTCTCTTCGTCGTGACTCATGTAAGAGATTGAAGGCTCAGACCGCTTTGACATGTTTTTCAATGACTCAGAGCTACAGAATCAATTAAAACAACATGCTGTTCTTGACAGCAGCTGCGGTTCTGTCTGCTGGAGTCAACAACTTACAGATAAGTTAAAACTTTGTTCGAAGTGTAACTATCAGCATCTGTGCGCACTGTGTAAGTACGTGTGTGTTTGACTCTTGGGGAAAAAATGTTTTTGCCTACTTTACGGTTTGTTGCAATTGCTGTAATTTGTTTGTCTGTCTGTCAGAGCTACAGGAGGCCTTTAAGGAATTTGACTACGATGCGGATGGCTTCATCCATTACAAAGACATCGCAGACTGCATGAGGACCATGGGCTACATGCCTACAGAGATGGAGCTCATCGAGATCATCCAGCAAATCAAGATGAAATGTGTGTATTTACCTGCTCTGATTATGTATGTGTGTGTGTATGGTTCTCATTTCTTCCTCAAAGCATGTGCTCATGATCGATGCGTCTCTTGAAAGTGAGCAGGTGTGAATGTGTGAGTAATGTGTCTGTGTGTTGGACAAACACGTGTGCTCGTATACGTGCACATTTTTTCCCGTGAGTCCATGAGGAACTGATGTTTGTCTTTGACGTTGGGGACATTTGAGACATTTCAGCAGACTGATTAATGGCCCTCACGCGGCAGGTGCAGGAGTGTATGAGTGGGAGTCTGCATGAAGAAGTGTGTGTTTAGTTGAGATGTAACTTTCCTCTCTCTGCTCTCAGTGAGGGTGTGTTGGTCTCTGCTGTGTTCTCTGAATGATCAAGTATAGATCTGTGTGTGGTTAGTGTTTAAAGTTGAAGGTGAATCATCATTGCTTTCTGCCATAAGCCTGGACAACCAGTTCCTGTAACGCCTACTTAGTGTCAGAGCGAGCCAAGAAAATCTGAACAAACCAAAGAGTGTGTGCCAAGACTTTACATAAACCTTCAATGGACGCACAGGACTTAGACACAAGGAGAATGCAGAACTTCTTTTTAGATGTTTGTGTGTTTACCATTTGAGCAGTGTGATGTTTCTTTTGAAAGAAAAACAGCACACCGACAAGTTAAAAGTGGGATTCATAGGCAATAAATTGCTTTGCTCAATTCAGCTACAACCTTACTTGGTTTGATATGACCAGTAGCTTATGGTGGCTGATGTTAACTAACGTCTGATAACTTTACATATATATCGATGTGTAACTGATATTAATAAGTTGGTTCACTGAGGACAGTACTTCTGCTACTGTAGCATTTACCATTATCCTGTAACTGTCAGTACACCAGCACATCACTGTTGGGTGTAGTTACAGGTCAAAGAGAGGACACATCTGACCACACACACATCAGAGGTGAGACAGACTTGAAACTTTGAACCAAAAGCGGAAGTGAAACACTGCTTTTCAGCCTGCTCTCAAAGTCCAAATGAAATTTAAGTCCAAATCACATGTTCTGTGTTTCCATTTGAAGAAAAAAAAAACAGAAACACAAAGGGAAGGTCTGTAGTTTTGTATTAATTCATCTGAACACCAAACCAGTCTCTTTAGATGGAGAACTTGTTTCTGTACAGCAGCCAGACAACAACAGAAGACTCTAAACAACAACCACATTAGCTTTCCTGCTAAAATCTCCTTCTTGTCTAACTTACAAACAAGAGCACATGTCTCGTCCTGCACCTTGACTTGCTGAGCCAAACAGACATTTAGTGGGAGAAGTGCACTGCTAACGTCAGATTGCAGGTTAGATATTTAATTAGCTGCTCAGCTGCAGCACATTAAAACAGCATGTAAACATACCTGCAAATGTCACTTTGGTCCATTTAGATGCCGATGTTGTCAATCCCACTGCTTAAAAACACTCTCTGCCCAGGACTTGAAAGCTACAGGGCCACTTTGTTGTTCCCCTGCTGGTGTTGCCAGCTGCTGTCAATCAAACACAGACACCAACGCCCCCCCCCCATCCCACTGAGAGCATTTCTGATATTTCTCCAAAGACCTTTTTTTCTTCATTTCAATAGCAAAAACTATTAACGATACATTCAAAAATCATATTATTATTTTATGCATGCAGAAAGGGAAGACTGGTGCTCATGATGGTTTTACTTGCTCTGTTTTCTACTGAAGAAATAATCCTTGTGTTGACTGATGCTCTGTCGATAATCCAGAGAAATGTTGACTGCTGTTGTGTTGAATTTCTTTTTAGATGTTGTAAGCACAACAAAAAAAATGCCCTTCACCTCCATTACCTTGGTGTGGAGGCAAAATCTCAGCCAAAGATAAGTCAGCGTGTAAGCATATAAAACAGGACAAGACCCCGAGAGAAGTAATTTATTTCTTTTTTTGATTTCTTGTAATTGGCTGAAATGACCTTTTATCCAGGTGCGTGTTATGCACATGGTTGTTAATCAGGCATTTTAATATTTAATATTTATTTTTTGATTTCTATATTCTGTGTATGTGTCTGCTTTGAGAAATAAATTCAAGATCAATTTACACCCACGTAACACAGTGTTGAGCCCCCAGGACAATAACACTAATAATGAGCAAATCATTGAACTTTAGGTGCACGGTGTAAATGTTTGGCCACAGAACAGCTACATGACATCGGAGGAAAGGCAGCGTTTCTCAGCAGTGATCCTGCAGGGAAAAAGACTGCAGCTGTCTTCTGTGCTACCAGCTAGTTAATTAGACTCACCTGAAGTCCCAGGTGGAAATAATTTCCTGATTAGATGGTTAGAATGACAGCAGCAGTGATATTGAGCCACTGCTGCATTATCCTTGCATAAGCATCTCATAAATGTTCCCATTTGATGTCGCAGAATATGACAGAACACTATTGTTTAAGCCCGCAGAGGCTTGAAAATAACAAATACATCATGCTTAATTTTAAAAAACTGGCTCACACTTCATTGTGACTTGTAATCTTGCAGCCATTAAAATGGTGTGTGGGATTTGAATTATAAGCTTTACAGTCCAGAACTTTAATGTAAAGCTGTATCAAGGACATAAACAATATGTGATGCTTCAAACTGTGTAGAAAAACATATATATATATATATATATATACCTACCTTAAAGGTTAACCATGAAAAGACTATTCAGAGCATCAGGTATTTGATGGTGGTTACTTACATATTTTAGGGTATGTTTCATACAGTGTAACATTAATTATTCATCTGTTCAGTGATGCCTTAATTTGACCCATAAGGTAGAATGAGCTTCAGACGCTCCCAGCTTAATCTCTGTAGCCTAATCCCTATAGAGCCATTAATACCATGAAATTCATTCTTTTTTATATAACTAGCGTTGCACTATCAATTAAAAAATAATAAGAGTAAGAACGACTTTTGGGAGAATTTTTCTACTCTGTGATTATAGACTGACCCACTTAAAGCGCAGATATTCTTCAAGGCGGTGTCAGGAAACCCCCACAGACTGCTGCTCCACATGGGTAAAGCCAGTCAGCCAAAAAATATACCGCGCCTTGAGGCAAGTATGAAAATTGTTTGCTAACTCAGAAATCATATAATTAATGGTCTTTTATTTCAGAAGCCTTCAGCTGCGGTTGTAACCAGTACATGACAGTTTGAGTCATTAGTATCATGATTCAGCACCATTAAAAGTGCTTTCCATGCGGGCAGAGTTTGCCACAGTTTGGTTTTCATGCTCAACAGTCCTGAGACTCTGAGCACTGATTAAATTTTTTTAACCACAAAATGACCGCAGGGTCTTTATGGAGGTAGTCTTTCACATCCACCAAGGCCCAGATAATGAAAACAGGCCAGGCGTATTGGTGTGCACTATCAAATAAGCGTGTCTTTTGTTCAACTAATAACATGAGCCTTCCCATTGTGTCAGTGTGTTGTGATAATTACCATGGGGATCAAACAAAACAAAGCTGTTGAGAGGGTTGAGAGGAGCATAATGAGCACATAGCTGAATGTATTGTTGCAGTGTTTTTATGCACCGAAGACATTCATAAACTTGACTTGACCAGCTTGGTAGGTACACAATATGATCACCACCTTTTTATCCAACCCTTGTTTCTTTCCCTGAGCATTATTTGGGGACCAGCCTTTATGCCCTCGCTAAGATTATTCGAGACCCAGCATTTATTTGAGTACCAATTTTTATTTAATACAGTAGTAAGTTATGAAAGACTGCTGAACCAGTGCACTAAGTAGCAATTCAAGATAAATATCATGTTGCATTGGCCGGGAATCGAACCCGGGCCTCCCGCGTGGCAGGCGAGAATTCTACCACTGAACCACCAATGCTGTTGTGAAGAGCAGAAGGTCTGTGGTTCGATGCCCATCCACTATACTGTATTCGTCAACATGTCCTTGGGTTTCATAAAATACTGAGACAGGTGGGTGGGGGGTGTATGTGATTTCTAACCATGGTTCTTGTGGATTGGAAAGGAAGGAAAACAAACAGCTAAATAAATTAAAATAACCACCGAGCAGCCCATCCAGTCTGTTGATAGATAGATAGATAGATAGTAGATAGATAGACAGATGTACTTTATTTGTCGCCAACAGGGAAATTCTTTTCTTGGAGCAGCTACAGTTGAAACAAAACAGCACAACGCATAACACATTAAACAACAAGGTTACAACATGACATAAAACAACATACAGTGCAATTGGAATGGGGTGTGTGAATTAGCAAACAAACACAGAAATCTAAATAGGTACTGTTGCATAAGTAATGGGTAAATGAATATTCATGTAGTTGGAGTAGTTGAAATAGTGAGCTAAAAAACAATGAATAGATAATGGAAAGAGTTAGCCTGCAACTGGCTACTTAATAATACAATCTCCCCAAAAAGTTGTGTTGCATTGGCCGGGAATCGAACCCGTGCCTCCCGCGTGGCAGGCGAGAATTCTACCACTGAACCACCAATGCTCTTGCACAGGTGGCCTTGTCCACAGGAGGTCGCTGGTTCGACCCCTGACCGCTGCAGTGTACTTGTCAAAGTATCTCTTGGCAAAATACTGAACCCCAACTTGCTCCTGGTGCCATCGGTGTGTGTGTGTGTGTGTGTGTGTGTGTGTGTGTGTGTGTGTGTGTGTGTGTGTGTGTGTGTGTGTGTGTGTGTGAATGGGTGATTGCTGTGCCAGCCTCATGCTTTTATTCAAGACCAAAAGCAGAACAAAATGGTGAGTGAATATTGGATTTACATTTGCTCAGTTTCCAGAAACATCAGAATAAATGCTGATGTTGCCTTGTGTCTACTGAATGTGTAAAAAAAAGCAGCTGTTAACACGTTCACCATAATGACTTTACCAGGTGATAATGTGTCAATATTGTGCTTTTATCTTGTTCTGCCCCAAAGCGACCCAATAAATTAATACAAGTGTTGGTGTAAGATCTGAATCCATTACTCTTACTGGATAGATAAAAACACCACAGACCTATTGTATGCGCCAATATCCTCTGACACTTTCATGCTTAATGCATGAATCCACATGTCAAGCAGAGACGCTCCAGGGAGGTGCAGAAGTTATTACTTGGTAGTCGACCTGTGCATGTGCGTGCCTGCATCTGTGTGTGTGTCCTTCTGTGTTTCTGCAGGGGGTGGTCATGTAGACTTTGATGATTTCTGTGAGTTAATGGGGCCGAGGATGCTGGCGGAGACAGCTCATATGGTGGGGTTGAAGGAGCTCCGCTGTGCCTTCAAACAGGTAAGAGATCCCCTCTAAAGGAGTCTGACTTCAAGCAAGTGAAAGAGGCCTGATACTATGACAGTCCTCTGAAGTGTGCAACCTTTCCTTGGAGAGTGCATGGCTCTTACTTGTAAACAAGAAGGGGAGCTGGCTATGAATGCAGAAGAAAAATGCTTAAGGAGAAAGGAAAATATTCATATTGATGTTTTTCTGAAGCCTGATCCTGAAAGAGCCATGATTTATATTCTATATATGTCTCACCTGTTAATTTGTGCTTATTAGACATGCCTGCTTTGTTTGAAATGTTGTGGTGCTTCATTGCTCTGGAGGAAACATTCACTGAGTTTCTCCCCTCGATGTCAATAAAGAGGCAGGCACACAAGCGCTGAACTGATTGTCGCCCAAAGCCAAGCCCTGGTGTAACGTAGTCTCTGACCAAGCAAAACAAATGGGGTGATCATGTTATTTATAAGCACAGCTTCACACACCTGGGTTCATCCATTTGACACATTACAGCATGATAGGTTTTTAATGGTTCCTGCAAAACAGACAACACTGATAATGTGCTCTCAATGATTTTAAGTGACAACATATTGGAGTGTACAATATGCTACTGGGATGAATTTATCTATATTTTAAATTTAGCCTCATGCATTTAGTTTGACTACTTTTTGGCTCCTGTAAAAAGCAGAGCAGGGATTGGACATTAGCTGCCACAGCAAAGTTATTTATGGCATTTATGGCAAGTGAAAGTAAATTGATATTTATATAAAAAACAGCAAAATGTTTTGAGATGGAAATATCACACTTCAAAATTTAACAATGCTTGAAGCTATAAGGCTGATTGTGTTAATTAAATAACCCACCCTTGACTGATCTTGAACTGCACTGGTGTTACAGTGAGTTTTCAAGCAACATTTCTATCTCCACAATCTCTTTTTGAAACAGTGGGGCTACTTGATAGATCAAGATTTTATCAAAGCCTGCAGGCAAGACACTGAAAGCATCCTCTATTTCTGCTCTTGTATCTACAGTCTCTCCATCACTTGTGCGTCATTGTCAAGGTCCTGAGTAATGCTGCAAAAAGGGCCAGAAAATTAACATGTTCTGATGTTTGAATTCATTTGTGGGGAATAATGAATAAGCTCTCAACTCTACTACGTCTGAACAGAAACTTCTGCAACTTCAGAACACGGCCTACTCTCTGAACAAATGAGAATAAATTTTCAACTCATCCCAACTCAGCCTCATAGTTACTTCAAAAGCCTTTCTCACTTCAGAAACACTTCGTGAGTCAGCATTGCCCCGTCTGCAGACTCAGTTTTCAGACTTCCAGCAACCTCATGCAGGCATGTTGTAACTGCATACTGCAAATGCAACTTCTACTTTTGAATCACTTTTTGCAAGGCATGACCTCTTTGTGTGTTTATATATGTCTCTTGATAAATGTTTCTCCCTCTATTTGTCTTTATTTCTCCTCATCTACTCATTACATAATGCTGCATTCAATCTCTCCCTCCTCCTCATCAGCCCAGGAACATGTTTATTCCTTCCTCGTTCCTTGTGTCGCCGCTTATCCCCTTCACCTATGATCTTTATTTGTCTCTCCTCACTCACTGCATGTTCATGTCACCACCTCACTTGATCTCCACTTACTGTGCACGTTGAAGTTTGACTGTGACGGTGATGGGAAGATCACAATGGATGAGCTGAAGGAGGGCATGAAGACCCTCCTGGGAGAAAAGCTGAAGAAAGGCGAGCTGGAGGAGATCCTCG
Source organism: Holacanthus passer (assembly GCA_025331565.1). NCBI lineage: Eukaryota > Metazoa > Chordata > Actinopteri > Pomacanthidae > Holacanthus > Holacanthus passer. Next base: position 1,416,826 of record JAFREQ010000050.1, on the reverse strand, counting down.
CCGACATTGACCTCAACAAAGACGGCAACATCGACTTTGATGGTGAGCGGTTGGGGACTTGGGGGGAGAAATGCGTGAGGGAGGAGTGGACTCCAGGCAGGGTGTGAGATGGCATTAAGACAAATATTAAAAAGCAATAATAAAAGACAGAGACAGGAGGGTGGGTGGTGTACTTCTAGTTGCCAGAGGGCTACATTACTCAACTAAAAAAATCCACTTATGTTCAGAAGATAAATTTAACATAACCACAAAGCAACTCCTCCAGTCTGTTGCAGTGTGTGAATTAGCAAACACAGAAACTGAAGTAGTAAGATAAATGGATAAAATACTTCATGTAATGTAAAGCAGAAGAAATGAATGAATGAAGCAATGAATAGCTAACTGAAATAGTGAGCTTTGAAATAGTAGGTTAGATTAGGTTAGGTAATTGATAAAAAACTGAAACAAGTAGCTGAAAATAACGGTTAAAGAGTTTTATGTAATGTTGACCTAACATTAAAAATGCAATGTTGCATTGGCCGGGAATCGAACCCGGGCCTCCCGCGTGGCAGGCGAGAATTCTACCACTGAACCACCAATGCTCACGTTTTGACCAACTTGACCACAGGAGGTCGCTGGATCGACCCCTGACTACTAAGTATCCTTGGGCAAGTTACTGAACTCCAAATTACTCCCAGTGCCATCGGTGTGTGTGTGTATGGGCTTTGCATAGTAGTCTCTGCCACCAGTATAAGAATGTGTGCGTGAATGGGTGAATGTTGGCTTGATAATATTGGTCATATTTTAGTACAAAGCCTCTTTTTGATTTGCTCTTGTTTGCCCTGTTTAAGTTACTGCATTAAGCTGTGAATACAAACCCAACGCAAAACACACTTTGGCTGAGACATTAACACACATACACCCACAGTGACTGAAATAACAATATGTAATGGCTAACAAACAACATATTAACCCTAAAAAATCCTTGTTGCATTGGCCGGGAATCGAACCCGGGCCTCCCGCGTGGCAGGCGAGAATTCTACCACTGAACCACCAATGCACATGCTCATTACAGAAGGTCGGTGGTTCGATCCCAGGCCCCTGCCGACATGTTGTCCATAATTGTTCCCGATGTCATCTGTGTGTATGTGTACACCGTGGACTGCCTAATGATATAACTTTCCAAAAATGTTGTGTTGCATTGGCCGGGAATCGAACCCGGGCCTCCCGCGTGGCAGGCGAGAATTCTACCACTGAACCACCAATGCTCCCTTTGGGAAAAGACAGTACATCGAAGGTCGGTGGTTCGATTCCTGACCACTGCAGCGCACATGTTGAAGTGTCCAAGGGCAAGAAACTGGTAATGATAATGATAATTATGAATGATAATTAATAGATGAATCTGATGCAGTACAGTATCATCCAGTTTATAATCCATTCATAAGAACACATGAAGAGCTTACCTGAACTCATCAGACATAAAAGGTTGGATGCACAGGAGATGAGAGCGAACTAGAGAGGACAGAGCACAGGGGTCAGTGAATCTTGTTGGAATGGGTTGAGGATGAAGGGGACCCAAGGAGATTGAGTCAGAAATGAGGCGGGTAAAGGGTGAGATGGGAAAGGAGGGATGGTTAAGTCAAGGTGGGTTGGCTGGAAGGGCCAATCCAATCTAATCAGTAGTGAATTAAGCCAATCAATACACATGCCTGGACACCTGTCACATGTTGCACAAAGAACACACAGGGTTGGACAGCTCAAGGACTTTGCAGAAATGTCATTACCACATTACCTCGCAAGCAAATAAACAATGCAATGGCACACACACATAGATGCACACATACATCTTGATGTGCACATGCATGCTGGTGCGATTATAGGCTGCAGCACACGAAGGGCTTAGAGGTGTGAGCCTGTTTGTCTTGTCTCAGCAATCCAATCAGCTACAATTATTGGGAACATATGAATAGGCGTGTCAGTCTGAGGGAAGGGATCAATAAGCAGGTGCTCCTCATTATCGCCAATTAGCCCCGGGGGCAGCGTTTGAGTGTATCCGTCCAGTTTTAGCCACGTGGGCCGAAAACGAGCATCTGCGAGAGCGACGAGACGATCGTTCTGAATATCAAGGTGTCAGGTCAAACTCAAGTGTTAGGACGACTGGGACTGAGCTGCTGTTCTGCTCGGTTTACTTCTTTTTATAGAAAATGGTTGGAGGAGTACCTCAAGAGATAATGTTAGTGGGTTAATCTGGAATTACGCTTTAGTACTCAGTCAGTCAATAGATTCTCACCTACAATCAGACGTCTTTCAGAGCAAAGCGCTTCAGGAAGTCAATGGGACATGATTGATTGGATGGATTTAGTGAAACCTGCCTCAGGCGATCTGGAGACAGGTTTCATGGACAGGACACATCAATAGCTGCGCTGATTGACAAGGGAATCCACAATGCTGGATACAGAGAGCTGAAACAAGTCGTAATCAAACTGATTTCCAATTATAAGAAGAGATGAACTGAACCTGGAAACTGGCAGTCGATATATTAGAGTCGTTAACCTTTTTAAATCTCGGACTGGGGGATAATAGCTGTCCAGAAAACCAGCCCTGTACTCTCACTTCAACAGCAGGAAAAAAATGAAACTGTCATATTTAAATTTTCAACTAAAATGCTTCCGTATCCATTGACTCATCACCTCATCACCACTTCAATTTTTAATCAACTTGGTGATAATGAAAACATTTTGTCATTACATCACCCCACGAGCTGCGTTCGCTCCCTGGAAGCTACAATTTCACGTGGGCTGATAATGACGTGGCTGCAGCCCATGCTGTCCTTTTATGATATTAGAGTGTCATAAGTCCTTATCAATGGATCTGCTGCTGTCTCTGTCTCCCTCTACAGAGTTTGTTATGATGCTTTCTGCACGATGACCGCTGATAGAAGAACATGGAGCATTAAGCACTGGATTTATCAGCTGTGTACCGACTCATGAACACTGTCTTCTTTCTGCTTTTTGTATCATTATGTATTTGAAATGTCAGACTGTAAAAAGATAATAGAGTCTAAGACATCTGTTTATATTTTCAGTTTATATTTTCATAATAAAAGTTGAGTAAGTGCAGAGGGTAAAGGGTGAGTTATGAAACACTAAATTGTGTGTAACAATAATGCTGCACTGTCGCCCCCCTGTGGTTGAGAAATGTACAGACTCTCCAAGTCTCCGAAATGCACTGATTTCTCAGCTCCTTACATTTTGACTTCAGGTTTGTAGGAGACCTATCCTGCACATCAATGGGTTAAAGGCAATGAAAGATTTTCTCAGCTGTGTTTGTTTCTCTGTCCTCTTCTGACTGATTTTGAATGGGCAGGACTTTTTTGGAAAAAGGTGACATTACATACGGTCAAACACCAATCAGAATTTAGCTATACATTAGAGGTTTGTTTGGTCAGTCAAACCTGACAAAACCACATATTCATACAGTCCAGAGTTGAGCTCTTGCATCTTAAAACTCTACTCATTAATAGCTAAAGATTTTATTTTTTCAACTTTGATGTTGCTTTTTACTTATGAATATTCAATGTTGCTGAGGCATACTCGATTATTTGATTAGGAGAAAATGTTTGTGGGGCTTCGAGTGAGGTTCTCGCTGTGAGGTAAAAGCTTCACGTCTGCTCAAAATCTTCCATTAAACCTGTCAAATATTGGACACTTAGGCTGAAGATGAAAAAAGAAGTGCATTTATTATTCAAATTGATAACTTAAAACATCTGAGCAAAAAGCAAGGTCTGTCCAAAAAGCCTTTTTACAGATGATTTACATATAAGAGCCTTGACTTGAATTCTTTTCAAAGAATATTTTTATACACATTATACACTGAGAGAAAAAAAAATACAATTAAAACATACTTCATACAATGGCAAAAAGGAATGGTAACCAAGCCAATGCACCGTGTTATTCAAAACACAATGCAAAAAGGTGTAAGGCAAATGCAGTCCCCACTGAAGCACTGCAGGTACCGCTCTCTCTCCTCCAAGCAGACAGAGAGCAGCTCTGAAAGAAGAATAATGCTAACCCACTGGCTGTGTACATGCCGTTTTTGTTTTCTTTTGATTTGTCATAATATTGCAAGACCCCCTTAGAATTTCTCAAACAAACACATGGTCAGAATGTACACATATATTTTTTACTTATAAATTATTTCAGTTTTAAGTTAATTCAATGGGTAGCTGAATCTTTTGGTTTAGAGGAGAGATAAGTAATACAAGAAACACATCTTTGCCAAATCCTCACATGCCAGCAGGATGTCTAAAGGTCCATGACAAAACAAAAAGTTTGGAAGATAGTGCATGACTTAAGGTTCAGTGTGAGAGGAAGAACAGCATTAAAAAAGCATAGAATCAAGATGAGATTTCAGGGTCATGAGTGCTCATCTGACCTGGTGTTAAGAGAAATAAAATGGCCCATCTCTGCGTGACAACTTGGAAGAAACTCAAAGTGGAAAATGATGAGAAGAAACAGATTGTGTCATTCTTTTAACAGGAAGGTCCTTTGCCACTACTTAGAGGCAGCGATAGAAGTTGTGCATGGTAAGCATGAGGGAGAAATGAAGGGGAAAAAAAGATGCTCGGAAGAGATCGATTAATACTTTTATCAGTGTTTGATACACATACACCAGCCTTTAGTTGCACTTTGTTTTGCATCTTTTCTCAGTGGTTTCTCTAAACCACATATTGTTATCACATTTGGACTTTCAGCATTTAGGATTTTGTTCCACAGAGTCACCTCAGCCCTCCTCCACATTAACATAAATCTTACAGCCAGGAGATAAAACACTCCTTTTCACTAGTCTCACCAGAGATGATACAACACAAACTATAGCACTTTATTCACCTCAGCTCCACAAGCACTAGCCTTAAAGAAGGTACTCTCGAAGGCCATTGTCAGAGTAACTACTCTGTTGTTGTTCAACAGCATCAACAAAATATCAACCAAGTGGAGAATAACTGCTCCTCTCCATTCCCACAAGATCAGTCAGGGTTCCTATGAAAATGAACTGCATTAAGAACAAGAGCAGATCAGAATAGTCACACTTGTCCATTTTTTTAAAATAATTTTTTACAGTCACCAACAGATAGTGTACGTCATTGGGAGTATCCCTGAGGTGGTTTGGGTACAACTCTGGTTTCAGTGATCCACAGTTCAAGGATGTTTTCAGTGCTGCTCTGATCTTGTGTAGGCTTAATATAGGGAACTGTGAAATGAGGGGTCTTGAAGGGTGTGGGTGGCATCAGAAACAAAAGTTGGCAAGTTCTTGATTCAAAGTTGCTTGAATAATATTTCAAAGTCCAAAGAAGATTTGTGGTGATGAGTTGAGGAAGCTCTAGTTGTTGGGGATGCTCTGCAGATATGTGAGAATGTGCTGGATCTTCACTAGGCGTTCTTTGAGGCTGGTCATGGAGAGGACAGAGAGCTGGTACCGTGGGTCAATAGGCAGAACAGCCAGGAGCCACCAGCAGCAAGCTGGACCATTAGGAGTTGCCTAGAAGAGAGGAGGAATAGTTTAAGACCTCTGCCTTCACAACAAAAAATCCTTCTTAAGACCCATAATCTCATTACTATTATATTATTTCAGTCAAATTAAGGACATCTCAGGGACAGCTTACTGTTTAGAAGGTTTTAGAGCAGGACAATGTGACAAAAATCTAAGTGTATGAATATCTGTCTCATTTGAATTCTTAGCTTGTGACTAGAAAAACATTTTGTAGTTTTAATATAAATAATTAAATAATTTGCACTCTCTGTGGAATATTAAACTGTGCCAACATTTGAAACTAAATCTGAATCTTTTCTATCTTTTCTCTGCCATGTATCACACAGCAAAGTCTGGGTATCAATACTCAGGACAACAAATTGAATCCAACAATCAATACCTGCATAGCTCCTGCGTAACTGACATTCAGAGTTTTGGGCTGCTACACTCTTGTTCATACAATTCCTTTAATAGATAGCTAGAAACCTCACTGTTCTCCTGTCTGTCCTCTTTTGACATGATCTGTCAGAGATGTAATGAAATCCATTCCCCCAAACTAACCTGCAGACCAAACCTCTAAATATAGATCTAACATTTCTGCAGTTACCACAGACAGTTATATACTCAACCACTTCCAGTGACTGGTAATTAAGTGAAGTACTCATTTTGATAGCATTTTAAAAATGTACTGGTATTACATATTACAACCGTGGGATGAGGTACAATGTAAGTGGTGTGTTATGGCAATCGGCCAGATGAATGTATGTCTACCTCAAAGTTACTTAGTTAAAAAATCCCCGTTTCTTTGAGTTAGAGAGGCCGTCATAAAATGTGCTTAACACTTTGAAGGATTTGACATGAATGATGTTGACTATATCTGTACTACATTGTAGACTGCATTAAGCAAACAATTACTGTCAGAAATGACATAACACCACCTGCTGTTTCACTATGTGTGCACGTGGGAGAGTTGGGGATTCTCTTCATGACACTCTTCTGACGCAACAGGGCCAGTGGGATTAGGTATGAAGCACCCATAAAGCTCTTTAGCCTATATTGTCAATACACCCCGCCCCATGGTTGTCCTAAGAGCGGAGCTCTAATCCCTTCCAGCGTTGCAGGCTGCGAGACGGAGCCAGAGCTAAGCACACACAACAACTGTGTTCCGGTATTAAGGCCTCTGAGGCAGGTGAATCCATGGTAATATGGGTTTCCCCAAAAGGCAAGTGTGTCATGAGATGATCCAGTTTTAGACTAACAAAGTGCAGTGTCTTAAAGTGTCAGACCAAGTAATAGCAGCTTTACAAATCCTGCAGTACTTGGAAGAAAATCACAGCTTTTGTATATTAATGTTAATATTATAATATTACCTTCTATTCTGGGGGGCAAACAACACAAGAGAAGTTTGATTGAGGACAAAATATAATTTTCCAATTTACTTATTTGAAGTCATCTCAAGCTCTGCATTACCATACATTTCGACCCTCAAATTTATCAGTACCGTGGAAATGTTTGTGTGTAATTAGACAGTGAAAAAAAGGAACCACTGCACACTGCAGGTTAACAAAAATATATTTATAGATTTCTATTGTTTAAAAAACTCAAAGATCAGTGCAAATATTTGGTCTAGAACTCGTTACATTAACTAATTTGGGCTGGAAAAAGAAAATCTCAGATTGAAGAAGAGGGACACTGTGCTGTATGTTTACCTGGATGTCAGCTTCTCGTTCTGGCATTGGTCCAAAGTGCTGCAGGATCTGGTTGTGGAAGCGGATCTTGAGGTTCTGGAACCAGACACGGGCCTGCTCATACACTGCATCATGCAGCTCTTGTAGTCTCTCTAGCTCATCTCTGTCTTCCACCTAAAAGAAAAGAATAAATTTAACTTATCAGTTTTGGATTGTTTGAACATAAAAACACATTTCTTTGAGAGGAATTAGAAATGAATGATAACTCAATGCCACAAAAACTAATCTTATGAAAGTAACACAACATGTAAAAATCAACCCCTGCAGAGTTGAAAGGTGGTTTCATATTAAAACAGATTTTGGGCGGATTACGATTATAAAAGCACAAAATACTGTCAGTCATTGTGGTTCTTACCCTTGTATCCTCTAAGTGCTCAATATCAGCAGTACTGTAACCATCCTTCATTCCTCGGGACAGGACCCGGAAGCGTTTTCCTCCAATGGTGTCCACGACTGATCGTCCATCAGGGAGAAAATGGACACTCCTGATGGTCAGCATGCAGCCATAATCTACAAACCTGCAGGATGGACACAATGGTGTATTTAGCTGGTTGAGTTTTTATGTCTAAATCCAGTGATCAGAACATCCACGAAAGATTGGTACAACTACACTGAACAAAAATATAAATGCAACACTTTTGTTTTTGCTTCCATTTTTCATGAGCTGAACTCAAAGATCTAAGACTTTTTCTATGTACACAAAAGGCCTATTTCTCTCAAATATTGTTGACAAATCTGTCTAAATCTGTGTTAGTGAGCACTTCTCCTTTGCTGAGATGATCCATCCACATCACAGGTGTGGCATATCAAGATGCTGATTAGACAGCATGATTATTGCACAGGTGTGCCTTAGGCTGGCCACAATAAAAGGCCTCTCTAAAATGTGCAGTTTTATCACACAGCACAATGCCACAGCCTCAGTATTCAGTGTAATTACTCATGTCCTACAAAGAAACTCTTATCTAGATATGCAGAAATAAGCACTTTTAATCATCTGATATTTTTATTGATACAAATCCACATGTTTGCATGTGTTGGTGTCTGCTTGCTTACCCTTTCTGGGGATCATTAATACACATCCCAAACTGCCGCGTGCCCGTGTCCATGCAGCGGCGAATCATGAGGCGGTAACGTGGCTCGAAGACATGCAGTGGGCAAGGCACGGTGGGGTAAGCCATGGTACACACAAAGATAGGCACATTCTTCGTCAGGCTGCACAGAAGAGAGAAACATTTTAGACCCCTGAGCCTCTTTAAACTTTCCGCATACAGAAACATCTGATGATCAACATTTGAGTCAAACAGGCCAGGAACTGAAACAGGCCAGGAACAGAAATACTTACTCAGACAGCTCTCTGGTCTCCTCCAGATGAGCTTTAGTCCTCTCTGCATACTCCTGACTGAAATACTGTTTGATCAGCGTGTCCAAGACAGTTGTCACCATGTACTTCCTACATGCTAGATACTGGAGAGAGCAGGACATGAGTTGAACGATTAAAACAGGAAACAAAGAAGGCATATTTTCATTAGCATGATGCAAGCCTAATATGATGATTAACATCCACATTTAATACATGCCAAGACTGGTCTCTCACCTCTTTCAGACTCTCTTTACAGAGGGGACACTGAGGTGTATGGTCCAAGCAGCGTTCCACACAGTTTTTACAGAAGGTGTGGCCACATGGTGTAGTCACAGGCTCATAGAACAATCTGTATTCATCACAGAGATACAACATTTATTCTGAATGTTCACTCATTTACAAGTGTACAATGTGAGCTGGCATGTAAACGTCATAGTTAAAGTATGCATGTGGCCCACTAGTGTGAGACCTTACCTCAGACATAGAGAGCACTCTAAGTCATTGGGGTCCAGCAGTTCCTCAGGAATACTTCTGCTGGTTTTAGCTTTGGCTGCCTGTTGTTTAGAACTTTTCGCCATACCTGAAGTCAACCAGACAGAAGAAAGTACTTCACAATTTATCTTCTAAACATCTCTGACATAAACATGGGGTTTGGTGGGGTCAATTTAAGAGTAGAGGATACACAGCAGAACACAAAAGTCTGTAATTAAGTGTCAGAAAGAATGAAGAGAAAGCATTACAATGGTGAGACTGGCCACTGACCTTGTTTTTTATGCTTGCTACTTCCACTGTCAACAACACAGGGTTCCATGTCCGACACTGACAACTTCCTCTTCAGCAGGCTCGCCTTCTCCTGGTCCCCTAGCTGAGGAGCAGAGCAAACTCTCTTCAGCCCCTCCTCAACACAACTAGAGCCGTGTACTCGTAGTGAATGAGCTCGGTTCAAACCAGGCCGCTCAAGACTTTCCCAGCGTCTCTGAATAATGAAAGAAGGGAGAAGGGCAGGAAGATGATTATGGTACCTTTTAAACATGTGACAACAAAATTCTTGTGATATCATTATATCATTATTCAGAGTGCTAGTACCTCCTGGTTGTCCAGATGGTGGTGTGCAGAGGCAGCACGGACCTGGTGTTGGTGTTGTCTTTGGACTGGGCTCTGTGATCGATCTTGGGTATCGACCATGAGGGTTTTACTGCGTAAGTGAGGCGAAGTGTTCTGCGCTGTTTCCCTCAGGCCAACCTTGACGTTCTCATCAGCCGGGGAGAGCAGGTCACACAGGATCTGTAAAAAACAGTTTGTCATCTGAAGTCAATGTCACCAAAGACAATTAGCACAATTATTAAAGAAAAAAAGAAACCCAATCTCCACAGGGGTAAGATGAATAAAAGGGTAGTCAATTGATGCAAACTTGGATGCTGGTGTCTATATTGCTGGAGGTGAGGTCTCCAAGCAGGAATACATTTTAATAAGATGTTCAGGTAGGTAGATGCTGGTGTTCAGAATCGATATCAGCACAACCTCATTTTGAACTCAGTGTATATGATGCAGTAAGACCATCAACCTTTCTTTTCAGTGAAGTTCAAGCTTATAGGCCATGAAACTGGTCTCTAAACTACAGATCATGTTAAACATATGTAGAGCGAGCGCTGCCACAAGAACTGAGACTATCGTTTTCAATTCTATGCGCACTGGGAAGGCCTTTGAAACAGTATGTGTGATTACAGGTATAACAAACTTGTTTTGACAACTTGTTGATGCATGTTGTCAGTCTCCCACACTGTTGTAGATATCTAGACTGAGCAGTGTCTCTTTCAGGATCAGAAAGATAAGGAATTCAGACATAATGACAATACAACCAGCAGTCTTAAAAAACAGGTTCAATTGGTTTCGCATTGTCAGTTTAGTATAATAGCAGATACCAACTATAAAATAAGAACAAGTGACTTGCAATAAAGATCACAACATTCACGACCATCCAGTTTTATGTGAGTGTACATGAAACACTCATGTACCTAGATTCCTTGAAGCAATGGTACAAGTTAGCTAGCTCCTCCAGCCTACTTGAATAACACACTGAGGATAACACTGAGTGACCTAACCTCCACTGACTGCCAGACTGGAGAATAACAAGAGCGTCTAATATGTTGTGTTTTTCTCTTCCCACACTCCAAGCTGACTAATCATAACTCCTTTCTCTGAAATTCTCTCACCTTTTCCACTTGTCTTTTAGCACAGGGGAAGTCTTTGTCCACAGCCAGGCAGTGGAGGAAGACTTGGAGGGACTCGTCCACTTGGCCCATCTCTTGTAGCACCATAGCTTTTCTAAACACAGCCTGAAAGGACAGAAAGGAAGAACAGAAAGAAAGAGATCACACTTCTGTGCCAGCGTTTATGATTGTATGCATGCATCTTAAGAAAACACTGGATTCAAAATCTTGCTGAACTGTTGAAAACAGCCAGAGAACACATATTAAACTTCTTAAACAAGAGATGCAGCTTTTTCTAAATCCAATATTTCCACGCCATCTAATAAATCAATGTGTTATTACCAATTATCCAAGTGCTTGCACATGATATTCTTTTTACCACATATAAAGAATATCCTAGGCTTCAACTCAGACATTTGGTCTCCTGTTACTGATGTAACAGTGATTAATGGCTTTCACATTAATCACTGCATTCTTTGTTGTGGTCAAGAAAACCTTCTTTATTCACGATGCTCTTTTATAACTTATCTACCCTAAGAGAAAGCCTTTTATACAATACCAAAAATAACAGGGGTTCATTACAATATTCCTTGTTAACAAACAAGATCACCACAAAGAAAGCATTCTTTGACAATGATTCAATAGATTCAGCTGCCAAGACATGCATCAGAGATGAACCTTAAAACCATTATATTCTATAACAAAGCAAATAAATGAACGAACATGATTATTTATATTTGGGGCCTGTAAACTGGTATACAATTAACTCGTGACCATAATTCAATATCATGACAAATGAGGTGCTCCCTGTCTGCTTTGTGTGTGCTAGTCTTAAAATACACCTTTCAAAATACCTGGCCATAAATTTGGTGCATTCATATCTGACAGTAATTGTCCTTTAATCAAAAAGCCATACTAATGGAGACTACATGCCTCAATAGAAGAGATTTTCAATCCAAACTAGAGCTGTGCAATATGATGATAATTTTATTGTTTGACAAAAGAAAACATCTATTGTTTCATATTACGCAGTAGGAGAGGACAGTAAGCAGCTCTCAGTGATGCCAAACCTTTAATGACATCCAAGACAAAAGCACTGATTGTGATGCGACCTCTCCTGTTTAATGGAGGCCTACTTATGCTGTTGTTTTGTAAAAGCTTGTAAGTGCACCTGGTTGATATGTCATTTGGTACCATGCTGGTTTTGACAGTTTGGACGGGCTACATTATTAACAACAAGCCATCTCCACACGCAGCTCAACTGCTGTTGTGAAAGCGGAATCGCAGATGTAAAAAATGTGAGTTGTGGTAAAGGCAACTTTATCAAACTGACTGCTGGCAAAGATAGTCAACAAACCAGACTCATACAGGAAGACAGAACCAGAAGATGGGGTGGGGCAAGCCGCGTGTCTGCAGTAGTTAGCCAAAGGTGTGTGTGTGTGTGTGTGTGTGTGTGTGTGTAGAACTGAAGGGAAACGCAAGGTGAGCAGATGAAAGTAGTTTGTGAGTAGAGTTCCCCACAGTTACACTGTCATTTTATGGACAACACTCAACAGAGTCACACACCACTAATCTCTTTCACCACCTATGCAAGAATCATGTCAAACAGTATGGAGAGAGGTTACGGATGAAAGCCATAAAAGTACAGTCTAGAAACTGTGAAAAACTGTATGCATTGGATTTACAGAAAATGTGCTGTATCATGATATGTATTGTTATCCAGTTATGAAATAGCCAATACTGGAATATGAGCTTTTGGTGATACTGCACAGCCTAAATACAAACTTAAACTTCTGTGGCATGGGGTAACAAATTATTGCAGTATCACTGAGTGACCTACTTCAGCAGAACAACTGGACCCAGGACAAAATTCTGTGTCCTCCAAAGCCAGACGGTACTGTTTGAGAGCCATGTATGCCTCCGCTCGAGACAGTCGTGCCACCGCTGTTGTCTCTGGATCTGCAGGAGACAAGTGGGAATGGAGAGGGGGGAGAAAATAAATCTTTATTTGCTATAAGAAAAGGTTTATCTTTTATTGTGTTTCATTCGATATTGGAAAGCACAGCATTTTAGTTTGATCTATACCATTCAATTATGGGTTACCTTAACATCATAAAACATCACAAAAGTAATACCATACTAATCATACTGATGTCAAATTGTCTATAACATAATGTGTAAACTTACAGCCTTTTCTACATGCATGGATAGGTAGTGTTTACCTTAACAGAGAGTTTTAAAAATCTGTAATTTCATGCAAGTGATAAGTTACATAAACACACGAAAAGCACAAATTATATATAAACTCTGTCACTGAATTCTCTGGAAACAATGCAATGCAAATGAGTTTCATAAGCCTGATATAGCAGCAAGGGATAAGTGGATTTTCTACTTCTGTTCCCAATGGCAGATAGCAGTAAAGGGGACACAAGAGCTACACATATTAGCATGTGGTAAAAAAAACAAAAAAACAAATAGCAAACAACATTAAGAAGCCTAAGACATCTCTACACACTTTCAGGAATGGGTGAATTATTTGGAATAATTGTGCACTATAAACCTGCCCACCTCATTCCTGTCAATGTGGTTTCTGTTAAAATCAGGCATTTGGCATTCACTCAAGTACATCAATGAGCAAATCTCAACCTTTTAAAGTAGTTTGTCCTGCAGACCTTATTGACTAATGGAGTCTGTTAGTGAATTAAGTTTACCTGCACTCCAAAAATTCAATAAGCTTAATTTTCTTCACTAAGGATTTTACAGCCAATGGCACAAACCTCTTATTGAGACACATGGGATTTAGTTCATTTTTCTGATGAATGGCAGATTCCAATGTGAGGTAGCACAGGTAGTGTGTCTAGACAACATAACATCTGAATATCTGGATGTTTCTGTCCTGCTTCTCTGGTTGTCTGCAGTACTGAGGGCCAGCACTGTCAAAAGCAGGTGGTCTGTCTAGCAGAGTGACATAAGTCTGCACCCTTGACCCAATGTCAAATGAAAGTCCTGTCGGAAGGTGCTAAACCAGTTATCCCCATTTAGCCTTTAAATTACATGGATCCCCAGCCAGAATCAAACAATAGGTGTCATAGTTATGTAGCATGCAATATAAACACTGGGTCATCAGTCAACTGGTCCACGGGTATTGTGAGTCCACCTGAGTTACACAATGCAGGAGCACAGAAGGTGGCGCATCCAAATTTGGCCAAGAGATTTATGTTTTCACAGCCTTGTATTGTCTTATACAACATTTCACCAGTCAATTTATCCTTAACTTAATGTGTAAGTAAAAGAAAAAAAATCATTCAATGTAAATGCAGAAACAAGTACTTCAAACTGTGGCATTCCAATGGTGTCAGGATCACTCAGGTTCAGTATTTTAGGTTAAGTCTGTCACTAGATATGTTTGATTAACAGAGGTCAACAGGGACACAGTACGGTTACATGTGTGTTATATCATTTGACCCAAATACCATGGATGTTTCCATAAACACCCATAGACCAGGTGAAAGTTCCAGAACAATTTTCCAGTCATACTGTGAGAGCACCAGATCATTTTTTAGGGTGTGGGAGATCAGATGTGAATCTAAACTAATGCACATAGGAACTCCCATTAACCAGCTTATGATAACAATAAATGAAGGTGGCATTTAAGGCTGATAACCCCCCAACTACAATAGCATATAATAACTGAATTAAAGGACAGTCACCATTCTTTTCTGCATGGTTAATGGCCATTTGGGATTCAGAGGAATTAAAAATACAGAAAGTAATATTTCTCTAGCAAGGCAGTGCCCTACCCACAATATTTCATATCACATAATTTTTTATTTGTAGTTACTAATTCCATGATGTCCCACTGGAAGGCAGGTTATGATAACTGCAACAATTAAGCCCCATTATTATCCAGGAGGTGGCTAGTGAACATGCAGGCAATTTCCAATTTAAGGTCACCTCTATGAGAAACAGCTGGACATTTAGTGCTTTGCTCAAGGGCACATCAGACCAATGCTACTGGTGAAAGTAGCATATCCCATTCACTTGACTTATGCAAGCAATTACAGCCTTTACTAGGATTTGCACCATTAGCCACGAACCTCCATCATCAATGGCCCGTTTACCATAAATCATCTGCTACAGAATTAGCCCAGTTTCTCTCCTTGCATAACATTAGGATCTGTTACAAAAGCTAACTCACTGTCAGTGTCACAGTGTGGACAACTGACCCAACAAACTGCACATTCACCCCCTCTTTTAAAACGTTTATGAAATCGTGCCTCGTAACAGCCACAACAATTACAAAATACAAACGCCCTCCCCTCTTTTAAAAGTTACAAAACCTGCCCCAATGTGTGTCATGACCTGCCTTATGCAA
This sequence comes from Holacanthus passer, assembly GCA_025331565.1. Taxonomy (NCBI): domain Eukaryota; kingdom Metazoa; phylum Chordata; class Actinopteri; family Pomacanthidae; genus Holacanthus; species Holacanthus passer. The sequence continues at coordinate 1,401,625 of JAFREQ010000050.1, read as the reverse complement.
CTTGGAGCCAACGCGCATGCGCAGCTTATGAAATTTCGTAAGCAGGATATAGCAGGTGACACGGCAGCCAATGAGAGGACACCGGCTGCAGCACAACACATGAGAGGAATAGTACCGATTTTTAAAATGTCGGTCAGTATAACATTGTCTACTTAACCACTGACAACAAACAACGCCAATCAAAGTAACATGCACATTAATTTCGCAGGAGATTCATAAGTTATGTCTACTCAACATATAACATTCCTGTCACATCCACTGAGCATGCGCGCTGCCTCATTCTTTAAACATGGATGTAAGGTTAGCTTAACAACACTTACCACACTGAATAACATCAGTAGCTAACGACACAGCTTCATGATACCGTTTTCTCCTACACAGCTCGTCCACTTGACACAGCGTTTTTGACTTTTTCAGCTCCTCCGGGAACCATTTTTCTAAAAGTCCGCACAGAACTACATTCACTCTCTCCTCCTGGTCCGTAACGGCTTCACTGCACAGCTTACATTTAGAAAGCAGCCGTCGTTGTAAACACCTCCTACAGTATGAATGTCCACAAGCTGCGGTCACAGGTTCACCTAAGAAGCTATGACAGCCGGGGCAGTCGAACATGTCGTCCCCGGAGCTGTCCCCTGTGTCCCGGCTCTGGCTCGAGAGTGAGTCCGACCCGGTGGTTTTTCTCTTAAAGTTGCGGAGGATACAGTCCACGAAAGTGCTTAGTTGCTCGGGTCTCACCGGGCCGTAGCGCATCGCCACCGAGAACCAGTCAATGGCTTCTTTGAGGCAGTTTTCAGATGCTAACGCGTTAGCTTTCTGGAGGATCAGTTGATGGTGGTCCTCCTCTTCTTCAACATTGTCCGGGTCGGCACCGATGAAGAAGCCTGCCTCCTCCACTTGCGACATCTTAGCGTCCAAAAAAATGACAATAAAATGTTATGAAAATGTGTTTTTTCTTCTGTTAGCGTGTCTATTCATTTCTATAGCTGCCGTTGTTCTGGACGCTGAAGTGAAGCGACTTTTCTCAGACACCCATTACATAAAAAACAGGATCACGTGAACAGCGAACTCACGCCGTGATTGGTCAGAACGTCTCGGTTACAAAACGTGCGTCCGAAAGTTTCATAACTGCGGAAGTTGAGTGACTGTGCCAGATTTCAGCGCTCACATTTGAACTAGACGGCCACTTTCAAATTCCTCTAATTGTGCTATAAAACAATTAAAACACTACGAAAACATATGATGTAACCCCTTGTTGATAGATGTATCAGAAAGTTGGAATTTCTTTTGAAAGCTGTCAGAAAAAAAAATCCCCCATCATAACTGGTTGTGTAATAAGATTTTGTAACACCTACTACTTTCATTTTTTTATGTAATTTATTTCATCCTCCAGAGCTGTGGCTAACCCATTTTATGGACACTTTCTATCACATGTTTGACAGTAATCATCGTGTTTTTCTTTGCTGATCTGATGAAATACTGTGCATCTCCTGTTTGTCTTAGACCAGTTTGCACAAAAAAAGGGGGGGGTGACTGAACCACTTATTGACTAAGAGTGTGTCTTGTATTAAATTTGTGATTATTATTATTAAATGTTTTGCATTAATTAGCCTTCTAATTTAAAAAATAAAGAGCCCTGCATACAACCTAATATTACCTAAGTTAGCACCACAAGTGTAATCAACCTTCACCTGCAGAATCTCATATGTAGCCTAATATCATTTCTTTTTGAATAATTTCAGTTCTTTATTTCCTTTTAAAACTGATCTTACTGGTAATCTAGGTTACATATAGTGATAGTTTATTCCAGCTTGACATAGCCCGATACATTAGTTTTCTTAAATGCATTGGTTTTAGTTAAAGGTAATGTGGAATGTCCCATGAAGGCATGTCCGGTGTCATGTATATTACTGGTGTGTGTTAACTGTGAATATATGCATGTAAGTTTTCTTAAGGCACACATGTTATTTATATACAGGACCAGGCTGCAGGCTGTCTCTCTTCCACCCTCATACATGGCAGCCTGGCATGCATCCTTTCACTGTCCCTGATTGAGCAGTGAAGAGCAAGCAGGCAGCTCTCATTAAGCTCTTGTTTTGAAGCACTAGACCAGATTGCAGGACAGTAATCGAGGTGGGATAAGACTAAAGATTGTATTATTTGTTTGTTATCTCTTTTAAAAAAGTATGCAGACCCTCTGATGATTCAAATTCCTCTACTCATTTTAGCAACGATATAATTAATGTCAGTTGACCATTAAAGTGTTTTGTCATTGATGTTTCTGCAAACACATACATTGACGTATCATCAGTGTGCATATCCATGCATTTTTCAACACAAGACAGATCATTTGCAAATATAGTATATAAGAGAGGTCCTATACAGCTGTCCTGGGGAATTGTGTATATTGTAGTGATTAAATATTTGACAAGGTAGCACTAAACAAAACACAATGTTGGATAGATGATTTTTCATTCAATTGATGGGTGAAGTTTTGAATCCATATGCAGATATTTTGACTGTACATCATACAATCATATGTTGCTGAACAGTATCTGCCATTAACCATCATTTGTTAAGTGTGTTAAAACTGTACATGTTGAGTAACCCACCTTATGTGCATGTTGAGATTCTGAGTTGATACTGTTTTCTGAGAAGCAATGTTAAATCTTTTTAAATACAATACTCTCCATAGGTTTACTCAAAAGAGGCAAAATGATAATAGGCTGACTATTTGGTTCAGTAAATAACGCCTTGATATCTTTTGGTAGAGGAGTAACCTTTAACCATTTGTGGATAAAGACTTTCATTCAGACAAATTAAAAATATGATGACTGACAGCTTTACGAATTTACCATACAGATTAGCATAGTCACAAGGTTTATCACATTTTACTGACAAAGAGAAGCTTTTCCATTTCTTTTAAGACAAGACATTCCTTTATTAGTCCCACAACAGGGAAATTTCCATTTTAGGTTTAATTTAATAGATTAAAATATCCATTTTTTGTTGTATATATTGTTAAACACGTGACTCAGACATGATGTGGCATGACTAAAATCTGGAACATGCGCTGTTATAAAAAGACCTGTTCCAGTTTCAGTAGATGCCACATTTGTTCTACATGTTACTTGTTTTAAATTCTCATACCCCTTGTTTAGGTCTTAATATAAGTAACTGGACAGGCTGAAAAGCTACTGCTGCCACCACTTTTTCTTTAACTGGTATGATCCAGTGTCAGAGATCTGAGTATAACACAAACTTAACAATGTAGCAAGAATATAGGCTCTTTATTTTACACACTTCAGTTCAGGCTTTGCTGCCCCCAACCTCCTACTGTGAGTGCAATAACAGTAGCCTGGTTGGGCAGATTATCTCTGACATGCATCTCCCAATAACACACTGCCACTCGCTTGGCTCTCATTTACCAGTTCACTGTCTCTGCAATCAAATCCAGCTGTGAATGATCAGCTCACAGCAGCAACAGTTCAGATCAGGCAAAACCCATAAGTCTTTGATAAGCTGTCATGTGGCCTTCTAAGAAAACTACAGCCCAAGTTCACTGCACTATGTTAGGCCTTCATGTTCTCCTGCAGCCAAAGAGCATTTTCCACTCTGGTGAAAAATGAAGCTGTATTCTATTGTATTTATCTTCAATGGTATGTGTAAATATACATAATGTACAAAGTCAAAAAGAAAATTAGTCCTTGGACCTAGTCCCCCTTTCAAAACCCAGTATAACTTAGACACAAGATCTGCTGTGAGGACATGCTGCGCTGGCTGTTGCCTCCCATCATCACCTGTCATCTCATGCATTCTGGACCACCGGCCCCCAACTGCTTTTTACAACACAGGAGCTAAAGTTAGTAACGTGTCAAATAAAACATTAAAATTGCAAAAGCAAATGACCTTTCAGGACCATGATGGTGTTTTGATGCTGTTGCAAACATGATCCACCAACAAGTCGAGGATATAAATACATTTTATTTCTCTTTGTAAAGAAGTATTATTCATTTACAAAGCTAAAACATAATTAAAACAATAATATGACTATTTAGACGGCAATAATAATAGCCATCAAACCGGACAGCCACTTGTCCTCTTGTCTCTGATTTGAGGTCACAAAAATAGCCTTGTTGTGACCTTACGCCAGACACACACACTTGCGAGGTCACATTTGAAAAAATTATCAACATTTCCACCACTGTTGATGCTCATTCATCCATTTATTCATTTATGTCTTGCTAATGGTTTGGAGGACCTTGCACAGACGTTGCATAATGTAGATGAAGTTGTATGAGGTCAAACAGGGCGTGAAACTGCTGCAGCTGTGTTTACTATGGGGGAACACTGCCCTCTAGTGGTCAAAGTGTTCCATTACACCAATAAGACACAGGCAGGGTAGTGCTGTTGGAAAATTTGACAATTTTCAAAATGCTTTTTGAAGTGGTGTACGACCTAAACATTTAATAAAAGAGTAGACACAACTTGGAAAAATATAGGCGATAAAATGTGTTTAGTGAAATACAGCTTTTAATGTGCAAACAAAAACAAAAAACAAACAAACAACCTTTTAGACAGATTTTACCAAAAAGTGAGAGACCCAGAGATTATACAAACTGTCTACAAACAACACTGTCAACACTTGTATGTTCTTATACAACCCTGATTCCAAAAAGTTGGGACGGTATGTAAAACATAAATAAAAACAATGCAATCATTTGCCAACAAACTGTTTACAGACAACAGTTACAAAGTCTTCCTGAGCCCATGTATTAATCTCCTTTATACAATCATGTGTTTGACAAAGTGTTGAACCTCTCTCCATCCTTGCTTGTGAACGACTGAGTCTTTCCAGGATGAACCTTTCATACCCAATCATGATACTATCACCTGTTACCAATGAACCTGTTTACCTGTGGAATGATCCAAACAGGTGTTTTTGGATCAGTCCACAACTTTCACAGTCTTTTGTTGCTCCTGTCCCAACTTTGAACATGTTGTTGGCATCAAGTTCAGAATAAGCATTTATTTGCAAAAATCAGTAAAGTTGACGAGGTCAAACATTAAATATATTGTCTTTGTGCTATTTTCAGTTGAATAAATGTCAGAAAGGAGGAGCAAATTATCACATTCTGTTTTATTTATGTTTTACACAGCATCCAACTTTTTTTTTTTTTAAAGTAGTGTCGTAATTAGATTTAGAGAACATTTTTACTAAAATATATTCATAAAAGCTTTGGTTTAAGAGGAAATTAGTACATTTTAATCATAGAAAAATACCTCACTTCAATGATTTTGTGTCACCTATAAAATGCAAATCAAAACATATAGAAATAAGATCGATATGTTTTTGGTGCCTTGGTACATTAAATTAATTTTCTGTGTTTAAGGGAGTGTTAACATATGGGCTGAAGACAGCAAAGAAGTCTGAGTTTGTGGGTGAGCATGAGAGTCTTATTCCAAACAGCCACCAGAGGACAGTGTTGAACTGCTAAACAGACATTAGTTGTTGCTTATAGTCCAGTTCAGTGACCCCTTGTGTTTGGTCTGAGACATTTCAACAAGGTGTCAGCTGGATGTGTTGTACGCTTGTTGTATGCAGATTCTTGAACTCCAGGCAGAGAAAGAGGAAGGTGGTGATCCAGTCATGATCTGCGATCATTGGGAGGGAAAAAAGCAGTACTCAAAGAAAATGAATTTGTTCATTTGTACAAGTCTTTCTGTTTTTATATTATTTTTACTCCTTGATACCTGGTTTTCTAAATATGTTCTTGCTGACTGGTGTGTGCATACAAACATCAGGACTATGACATCACATCTGTGGGATTTAGATGTGAATTTGCCACATCTGGCACACCAGTTATTAGGTCATTAAAACAACTAGACTGTGTGTAAGAGAGTGGGTCTGTAGGTGTATTATTACAGGCACATTCTGTTCATATGCAAGCATACACCAACCTAATTTTTTGGACAGAGAGATCTGTTTTTTTCCTGCTTGAAACTTTTACTTCCAGCCTTTGAAATTTCTGGAATGTCAAGATAAGATGGGGAATTATATGAGGTCAACTGTAGAAACATGTTTGAATAAATTCTCTGCTGTTCTTCGACTTGTTGATTCTTAAAACATGGTGTTATCAATGATGACATACCATTTCTGTTGCCACAATACCGCGAGCAATCCATCAGAGCATTCCAGTCCACATGTGGCCCAGAGTGTGTGTACATCCTGTGAGACTTGAGACCAAACATGACGACTAACTGCTCATGTTGGTGAGGATGCTGAGGGAAACTCTGTTTTACCTGCAGGATATGACGCAATAAATAAGCTGCAATAAGCAGGTTAGCGCTGGTGCTGTCAGCTGTTTCACACATATGCAAAGGTTGTCAAATGTGCAAAGAAGACCAATGTGCAAGTCAATATAGAAAAATTTGATTGCTTGCATCATTTCATGAGTTTATTGCCTATTGACTTTGCAGTTGGTTCAAGCTTGCTGTCATCTTTCAGTGTTACTTCCCCCTTATTAAAAAAAAAAACAGACTAATGGTGCTGATGTTCTCTGGTTCAGGAGGAAACAGAATGAGAGATCCCCAGTTATAGAAATAAAACATAGAATAAGAATTCAAACTCTTCACCTGGCATGTGCTCAGCAATAACCTTCACTGTTGTTCTGTCACAAGCATTTTTGATAAATGCTGTAGTCAGTTTGCATGCAAGCATGCACTCGCAGGTTGTTATTCATTTATCAATGTGGGAAACCTTCTGCGCCGGATTCTCAAACAACGGTACAGGAATGTAGCCCGGGCGCTGACTCTTGGTCAGCCTTATCTGGCCCACCTCCCAGAGGTGTTTAAGTTCCCAGCAAAAATACATACACATGTACATGCAAAAACATGGCAGCATTTAAAATACACACACACACACACACAAGAGAAGAGAAATAGAAAAGGTTAAAGAGAGAGAATTTGCATGTGGAGTTTTATATTATTCAACCAAAAAGTTAAGACAAATCTGTTGAATGTATATTATAAATTCAAAGGCAACATGCATATATATGTGGTTATGCGTGTGAGTCTCTGGTTAATCTCTAGCTCCTGTGTTGCACTCAAGAGGAGAGTATGTGAAGTGTTACGGGTTCGCCAGAAGAAAAAGTGTATGAGTATGCATTGTCTTGGTGGTGGGCTTTCACAGTCATGTTAACACTTGTTTCTGCTGTCACACTGTATGCATGTGGAAAGTACGTGTCCTCGAGCTAAACGCGCAGTTTGTAGATCATAATGATTCCAATGTTTGGATAAGAGCAGAGCTGTGAACAAAACAAGTACAGCATGTGCACGAGGAAAGATGTTTTCCCTCCTACAGACGTACCCTTCTCGTTTTGTAAAGCGATTATAAACATAAAGGGGTGCATTCTCTGACCCTTGGAACCCCTCTTCTTTGCCGCGTGACTGCCCCCCTTCTCCTCCAGACCAGGCCAGCTGTGGCACAACAGTCCCCATTGTCTTCTGCTATATGAAAGTGTTACATAAGAAACAAGACAACAAGTGAGATCACCATCTACTGAGCCAGTTGGTACCCCACGGCACGCAGCTCACGCCTCTCTGGCCCAATCATGGGTTTACTGATGTGGAATGAAGGCGCAGAGAGGTGGATGTGGTGTTGATGAGGGGGGGGGGAATCCAGAGTAAGTCTGGATCTGAGAAGGTGTAATAAACTGTAGTGTAAACAAATGACTGAGGAGATTATGGTGGGGATTTAGAGAGCAGAGCCACAACTTTTTGGTCTGAAAAATCTCCCTGTATACTCATTATTACATAACTCCATAGCCATGTTTTTTTTATTTTAATACATTTAATAGTGCACTTTGATTAACCTGTACAGAAATAATATTAATAAAAAAGATAAAACATTTGTTCATTTCTGTAACACAAAGCTTAACATTTACAATAAAATAAAATAAAATGGTATGATACAAAAACAAACACAGTATATCTGAGGTATAAATATATCTGTTTTAAATTAACTGTCATTGTCATGCGTTATTATTTGGCAGAGACACAGTTAAAGGTACAAACATTTACGATATGAACAATGGCTTAGTGAATTAATCATACAACTCAACACGACGAATGCGAGCCCTCAGATTGAAGCGTGCGTGTTACTTAATGAAGAAGGCCAACTTTGCTATGAGGACCTAAATCGCTTACTTTTTAAAAACACCGACACGACAGCACAGAGAAAGAAGCTTACACAAAGATAGTTTTCCTTCCTTTTGAAATCACACAAACATTCATTCTGCCCTCTTCTTTACAGTAAAACCTGTAAAATCTCCACCTTTATAAAAGGACCATTTGTTTTCTCTGTTTACTTTTATCTTTATCTTTTATAGGACTAGCCAGAGGTTTCTGTCGCAAGTTAGAACAGTGTAGTTTCTTTTGTGTTCTTGTGTACATCAAAATCATTGTGTAATCAATATTTTTTATATGTATGTGATAAGTGATATCCAACCTACAACAATAAAAAAAATGTGAACTGACTGTGCTCTTAACAACACTACCTCTAACTTTTTTAATAGTGAGGAAAAGCTCAACACGGGGAATCTACTTCTTTTGGCTTTTTCCAAATTTGGTCCTTTATTGTAGATTTGTTGGTTTTAAATTTTGGTTCAGTTGAGCCTCAGTCACAATATGTTCCTAACAAACTTTAACTGCTCTTCAGACTTGTTGAATAATTGGCTTTTTGCACTATGCCTGCTGGCACGATAACTCCTTTTTCCCATGTATCTTCCAAACTTCCAATCAAGCTCATGACACGTTGAGGCTCACTGAATTTCAATTCTTCCTGAGGGAATGAAGAGACGTCTATTCGTATGTTAAATGAGGCCCCTTCTTTGATCGCTCCTTCTCTTTTTGGTGAGCCAGCCACCGATTCTCATTTGTCTCTGCCTTCCTCTACTGAAACACTAAAACCCTCTGTGCTATCAGCCACCTGTCATCTCACTATATCCTGCCTATTGTCTCTACTCAGTCTGCATATTACCAGCACATTCACATCTTTCTTCACCCATGGACTCATCAATCAACTGACCATAATATCATCTGCTATTCCTCCTGTGCTTTGCTGTAACAGAAATAAAAAAGGAACAGAGGTAACACAAGGCGGACACAAACCTTTACCGTGAGCAGAATACTGTATGTACACATTATGCCGCCACTGGAAACCAGTGCGAGGAATATTTATTAACCGTTTGTTGCTTTGAACACTCATGCACACACGCGCACACACACCCGTTAAATCCCCCTTTGCTTCTCAGAAGCAATAGCACCCTTTGGATAAAGTTTAAACCTCACATCCCGTATGAGCGACGTCATGTCCTTTGGCCCAGATAAATGTTTGTGTGACATGAGTCCTCTTGGTAGCACACCGAGCCCTGACAGAGCAGTTTTACATGATAGCATCAGTCTGTTGTGACAAAATCAGAGCAAAAAAAAAAGTCCTTCAATCCAGGATCCAGGATTTGTCCTTTAAATGTGTGTATAAAGAGGCTTGGACCCCATCTGCCTCTCTGTTGGAATGGGTGAAATGAGTCATTTCGAGTCCTCTGGAGGATCCAAATTATGGTTTAACAGTCAGGGGTTCAAAGGGGCTGTTGAGTGTGTTGTCGCCCAAATTGCACACTGCTTTTTCATTTGTCCATGGGCACAGTGAATGAGTCACGTATCCGCGCCACCTCAGCAGCGCATAAGTGTCCATACAGTTTATTGTACCACTCTGGGAAACGACCCCTGAGGAAAAGGAAAGAGACACAGTGTTAGCTCATTGTGCCATCAGCTAAAAGACACTGAATCACAAAATTTGCTCCTGCCAGGCATCCACTCACCTGCAGTCGATCCTGGAAATATGTGTGAGTCTGGACTTGTGCGCCCCGCAGGGCTCGATGTAGTAGCGTGAGGTGAGGACATTGGCCCGAACGCCTACAACAGGTGCACCTTCATGGTCCACAGATGTACACACCAGTGCACACGCTCCCTTTGGCAGGTCTGTTACCCATGTCCTGGTAGAGAGTGAAGAGTTTGGATTAAATAAACATTCAATTAGAGCAGAAAGAATAAGAAGACAAAGAAACAGACAGGGAGGAAGCAGAGGACAATGGGTGTGTCTACCTGAGCACCAGGTGGTCTCTGGTAGGATGTGGAGCCATGGTGTTCCTGACATACTGGTAGACCTCCGTCCTCTCGTCCAGGGTCTCCACCATCCTGCTCTCGAGCAGGTCCTCGTCCCAGTGGCCCTGCTCCCGAAGCACTCGCGTCAGAACCTCCTCGGGACTCGCAGGCACCTCCACGGTCACCTTCCACAACCGCAGTGGAAAACCATCATGCACCTGGAGAAACAGATGGAAAAGTCCAATTAGTTTACACACAGTTCTTTTTTAAGTCTTCGCTGAAAGCTGACAGCAGAGAGATGACAGCAAATGAAGGGAGAGAGAAATGGGAATGGAAGCTAGATGTGAACCAAGGACATTGTGGTTCACGGTCATGCCTGTTATTCAGAGTTCTTTTTATTATAAGATAAGATATTCCTTTATATGTCCCACAATAGGGAAAATTCCTATTTTATTTGTCTCTGTATAAGTGTATTGTGAAAATGTTATATTTAAATAGGTTTCACAGCTCTCATGGCTCAAGTGAATGACAAGATAAACTTTTATTGAAATCTGTCTTGTGTTATCACATATTTTGTTCAATGCTCTACGTCATATATCTTACTTTATATCATTAAGTGGGCAGTGGTAATGTGGTAAGTCCTCCAGTCCTCAATCTTGAGGATATCAAATCTCATCAGTCATACTTACAGAAATTAGATGTGGTAATCAGACCATAATTTAATGCACAACAATCAGGCTGTGTTTAAAAAACCTCCCAGTGCCCTTTAGCCAAGTCAGCTGCCTCGTTCTGCCATTAGATGATAAAGAACACACACACTGCGCCTTGTGACTCTCAAACTGCACAAAGATAACCTCATATGAGGCCCTTCACCACTATACACAGGAAATGCAGGCCTGTCATAATGGTGAGGTCGTGTATGTGTCTATGTCGAGCTGATGTCATTCTGGGATAGAGTCCAGTACTGGGATGGGAATGTGAAGCCAAGGGCCAGGCCAGTTTCACACGGATGTCTTTCTATACAGGAAACCCTAACTGCTGGTTTTCCACTAGATATTTCGAGAAGCAGGAGAGAGTTTGAAGGGGTGGACACGAAGAGGAAAAGGAGAAGACAGGAAGCACAGATAGTTGAAAAGACAGTGTGTACTTCATGAATGGTGGCTTGTTTACAGACTAAAGACAGATTGACTGATGACTTGTTTTTTCTCTCATTAATTAATACTGAAAGCAGCCATATGGACTGAGCAGACGATGAGTGAAAAAAACTACTGTATAGTGAGCTGATAAATAAACAAGTGCTCTTACCTTCCTACAGGCCAGCTCGGCGTGCTCGGGTGTGGAGCAGCTGTCATAACCTTTAAACTTGTCCTTGGCCTCTTTGAGGAGGGCGTCCAGGCTGTCCTGTAGGTAGGCTCTGTAACCTCCCTGCCCGGCCTCTTCACCCGCAAGGTCCTCCAAGCGACGCGGCAGCAGCGCCTGCTCCACATATGAGTTCCTGCAGCGATTCATCTCCTCTGGGATCTGTGAGAAAAAAAGAGGACGATGAGGGTCTGTCTTTACCTTCCTATTGTGTTACTGGTGTCCCCTCACGGTTTAAGCTTCACTGTGCAGAATGATGTACATGCAGTTTGACACCAGAAGCCTGTTTTTACATTCCCCTGCTGAAGGGGGAAAGTTTGTCTGTGCTCGCCTGAAATCTGAGTTCAAGTTGTAGCGGCAGGAGCCTGAGTTTATGACATCACAACTAGTTTGAAAGTTAATCACTGATCAAGTGCAACTTATAAAAGTGTGATGTGAAAATATGAAACCTCCAGTGCATTTTGCATTCAATGTTAAATGTATTCATATTTTATGAGAGATGAAGAGCAGATGTAATTTTAAGAATTTAGTTTATTTGTATAAAAAAAGTAAAAGTATTTTAAAATGTGTGTGGAGGGGATCTTCAAGTTATAAATGTCCAGAGTGACTAGCACAAGTCTCTACTTTGTTAAGCGTGACTTGTGAAAGAATGCAAAACAATTAAAAATTAATTAAAATTAAAACTATTTTCATCTCCTTGTTTTCCTAACTCGCTCTCTTTGTCTGTTAGACTAACTTACTGTCTAAAAAAAGGACTTTCATTAGATAACAAAAAGGCTCTTTCAAATGAAGGCAGTATTTCATAACGGTATTTCATGGGTCATATTCCGCTAATGAACCTCCACGAGCGAACACAGATCTAATTAAAAGAAAATAATTCAGGAGGTAATTGAGTTTGCTTGTTGTGTGATGTGAACATGACAGGAAGCCAGGAAGCTCTCCCACAATCTAATTAAACTTTGCACAGTAATGACCCACAGTACGCAGCCTTTTAGCTTTTACTGTAGGAAGTCTGAGAAGAAGTTTTAGGCTGAATGGGATTGAAATAGGATTAGTAGTAGTAGTGTGATTTGCTGATTATTTCTTGTTTATTCACTGAAGTGCTCTCCTTGTGGACAATCATCATCTCCGGATGAAGTGGATTCAATTTTTCTTTTGTGGGACTGCGCTGTATTTTAACTTCTTTCACAAGTGCTTGAGTTTGGTTAAAATGGGCAGACGTCAAGTCCAGTTCTGCACAACGGGGGCATTTAAAACAGAAGCACATTTACTTTATGTAATCATAACACTGCTTGAGCAAATGACAGCACGAATTGGATCAACGAGTTATGTAACTGGGACTATGTTTGTTTACGGGGACACAAGGTGTTTGACATGGTACAGTGAGCCAGAGGTGACATTCCTTCTGTCAACAAACACAACTTCATCATGCTGTTCGCCACATAGATGTCAATCAGTAAACCTAAGTGACCTTTTTTTCATTTTCATGCTAACTTTAACTTTAAAAGTGAGGAGTTGACATTCAGCTAGAGTGGTTAACCACTGACCCGGAAGAGTTTCCTGCACTCCTGGATCATGTGTGCCAGGCCATGAGTGGCAGCCAGGTTCTCATTCAGGTCTCTCTGGTCCGGCTTTCCCAGCGTCTGCTTCCTGTTCATCACCCTTTGACCAGCGAAGAAGGAAAAGACAGGTGGACACAACAAGATTAGAAACAGCATCCATCATCCAGACAGTGGGTGACAGAAAGGATAGAGGAAGCGAAGGAAAGAGTTTTGCCTTGTATACCTGATGAACCCTCTTCTGCCAGTTGTGAAACAAATTATGTTTCTTAATTAGGTAAAGATATTTATGTAACCTTTCTATTTCCTCTGTCTCTCTCCCTTCCTCCTCCCTCAATTGCTCTCTTCCTTTTTCTTTTCCTCCATCTACAGTATCCTGCTCTTTTGTTTCTTTAGAGCAACCCTTTCCTGTTTTGAGAATGTACACCACATTACACGTTATGTAAGCTGCTAATACAATAACCGTGTCAGTGACGGCCATCAAAATAAAGCCAGTGGTCACAGTGGTGTAGAGGCAGCGGACACACACCTTGGCGAGGAGCTCTCCTTGCGCCGCAGGGTGTTGAGGTGGAAGAGGGACGGGGCCAGACAAACAGCCAGGTTGGTGGGAGTCATCTGGTTCTCGGCCACGCTGGCCGTCACGTCGCTCAGCAGACACAGCAGCGTCCGCAGCGCCTCGCGGTTTTCGTCGGGCAGCAGCAGCACGGCAGCCCGCACCGCCTGCAGACGGAGCTCTTTCGGCATGTCTGGAGAGGAAGAGGCAGGATGTCATGGCTCCTATTTAATATCATAGGCGGAAAAAGACTAATAACCACTGTCATGCTGCATTATGTCATCATTTTCATGTGTCTGCTGGTTAACTTGAGCTTCCCTCCGCCTGCCAGGAATGAGCAATGATGGGGTCTGTGTTGAGCTAAGTGTGTTATATAAGCCTATGTGTGTGTCTGTGTGTGTGTGTACACTATATGCTTCATGCTTCATACTTCATGCACAGGACTGGTTCTGTTTCACCTTATATAAACAGTTCCTAATGCAGCTATTACAGTCATAAAGAAACAGAAATTGAACTCCATGTTAACAGTGAGTCAAACAGCATATCGCTGTACATCAGCTCATTCCACAGGTATTTCCTGCACTCATCTTGTTTGCTTTCTTTTTTTACGGTTTCAAAATTTCTTGCTCTGTGACAGGCAAGCATCCACAGCTCTAAAACAACACTGCTTCATGCAATCCTCTTCCAGATGTGTGTATGTGAAGTGAAGGCATGTGTGACTGCATGTGGATGTCTCTGCAAGATTTTGTTTACACTCTGAATGTACGTGCGTGTATTCTTACACTGATAAATCTGGAGGAAGGTCTCAGACAGTTTGCTGGTGAGCAGGGGTTCTGGCAAATCTCTGAAGTACTGCTTCAGCATGTCCGCGACGTCATATGCCGACTGGCCCTCGTAGTTGACTCCTCCCCCATCTGCGCCGCTAGCCTCGTTCATCTGACGAAGAGCTTGTATACGAGATTTAACTCCTGATTTCCTGAAAAGACCCACCTAGAAAAAAGAATGAAGGACAAAGAGGGAAAGAATTACATCATGCGTACATGCACAGAAACCTGATAAGTCATCTTTGAACTATAATTAGTCTCAGTATTACCATGAGTACAATCTCCTGTCATTAAAGCGTATCAAAAGTGATTAATGTGCCTAAAGCACATAGAAAAAAAAGTCTTCATAAGCTGCAGGCTGCTATCATTGAAAATAACATTCTTGAGTTGATCCCCAAATCCAGAGCTTACAGTCAATATGGTTACATCACAATAGATGCTGTTGACTGTATTTACACCCAGTGGGCATTCTTGTACTGAATGTTGTGTAGGACCTCATCAGTGGCCTTTTAAGGCTGTATGAAATGGCAATGTTGGGGAGGAAAACAGAAAAAGACCACTGGCTTGTCCAGCCCGAATATTTTCCATGAGCTTTCACCACTTCCAAACAGAGGCGCCTTGTCCTGCTTCGAAAAGAACGACATAACTCTGTTTGCTGTTTTTGCCCTCCATTAATAGCCATTTGCTCCATACTCCCTCTTTCTTTCCTTTATGAATGCACACACACACTCTGGGATAAATCTTTCATAATGTCTCTGGATTAAACAGACAGACACAGGTGACCTAACAGCTGCACACTTTGACTCTCTCCAGGCCTCCCCGCTTCAGCAATGTGTGACAGAGGGAAGAGAAGAAAGGGGGATGGACAGAAACTGTATACACACACACACACACACACACACACTGACTGAGTGGGTATCAGGCTTTTTCCGATTCGCTGCTCCATCTTATGTAACATCGAGTGAAAAAAATCATGGATGCATATTTGACTGATTGCAGATGTCCTGAAATTCTGATGTTATCTAACTAACTAAGAAAAAGGTTTGTCTTTTCACTGCGGACACTGAAAGCAGAATTAAAAACTAAATGACAGACTGGCAGGAATTTTTTACGTCATATTTACGCTGGAATGACAGTGTTCACACAAGTTTATGCACACATCTGTATATAAGCATAGTTTACTTGTGTACTTTATGTTACCTGGTCGAGACACTGGTTGCGTAAATAGCGCATGGCCTGCTGAATTCCCTGAGGGAGGGGCTGGCCTGTCCTCTGGACAATGACTTGTAGTGGCACACCGAACACATTCCTGTCTTTGTAGTCGCGCACCTTGATCCGCTTCATAAACTTTGGCACAGCCCTGTAACATACACACACAAGAAAAGATCCCTCATCAATATCTGCTACATATTGACACTGATTTTATGAATTTGACAATTCAGTTGTAAAACAGGTTGACAATGACACGTCTTCATTCTTACAGGGTTTTATATGGAGAACCTATGTTATAATCAACAATAACACAAGTTACAATGAGAAGAAGAAGAAGAAGAAGAAGAACTAACAACTAATATTCAAAAATTTGACTCACAAGATACATTTGAACACAGATTTATTCTAAAATTCTGCAAGACTAAATCAAATTACTAGAGAATTTGCCTGGCTACCAAAATGTGGGTGTGTGTGTTTTATGTGTGTGCAAGGAGGAACCCAAGGAGCTGCAGAAGCCTGTCTCCAGGTTTATGAGAGGGGTGGATAAACAGGGTGAGGGGAGAGAAGAGGGGGAGTAGGATGGACGTCAGGGTGTCAAAAGGGGAGGATCCCACTGTTTTATACATCCGCGCAAAGCGTCTGTCTCTATTTGTTACTGTGTGTTTGTGTGTGTGCACTTGGGTGCATCTGAACACCAAGTCTATAACCACAAACCCCAGAGTTGAAACATGCAACTCTGACCATTTCACAAGAATGCGTCCACAGATTTACGGCTGTGTGTCTATCTGTATGGGTGTGAGTGTGTTTAGCGGAGAGATGCTGTGCGTGACTCAGGACAAGCTTGTCTTTGTAACAGGCGTTCACAAGACTCAGATCGCTTCTCCGAACCGCAGTTTGGGAAAAATGGAAAAGGAGCACATTATGATCGCTGCGCGGAATTCTGAACATGTGTGGGCCTCCATTGGCCAACAAGTGGCCTCTGTCTTTCAGTGATCTTTCAGCCTGTCATAAGACAAGCTGGGGTCATAATGCTTTCTATTCCTTTCCAAGAAAGGCCTCGGGTAGAAGAGACAGTACAAGTAAAGTAAAGTAGCATAACATTTACTTCAAATGTTAAAAAACAGGTATTTCTGGGTAACTGCTAATTTTTCTTTGGTTCACAACAAGTTTGATTGTATCATATATTTTGAAAGTGAAGAATGTCATGTAATGAATTTACTTGTCAACAAAGTTAAGCCTTGTTTATCTAATTCTTTTGCACTGCTTTTAGTTGAGGTCATTCTTCAAATGACCTATATAAAACATTTTTTCCCTGTAGCTGACTTCAGAAAAAAGTGAAAAAGGCCGGAATACAGTTGAAAAGAGAAGCTGTGCTCGGGACCCTAGTAACAAGGAGGATATTAGGTGCCATTGGATAATTATGAGAAGCATATAAAGATAGACCTATAGTCTAAAAGTGGTCGAGAAGGTAGTGCTGGAGGGATAATTGTTGAGGGCTGATCTTTCCAGCCTCCAGCTCTAGTAACACCGTGCGTGTGAACTGCCATGATTGCCCCGTTGAGAAAAAGACAATGTCCACCCCTTCCCAGCAATTACAGGCCTGGGAAAAGAATGTGAAACCCAACCTCTGTGGACAGCCGTCACCATGCTATACAACGACCTGCAGATGGAGGGGATTGAGAGACTGGCGGGATGGAGGGGTAGCGGTTGGATGGACGGATGGTTGAATAGATGAATTCAAGGGCATTGCTTACGAGGAACAATTAGCCAGACGCAGAAGACATTTCACATGAAAAACAAGCTTTAAGAAAATCAGTGTGTTGAATAGTCACCATACAAAATCGCTCCACAATACTCCTCCAGTACTTACCAACTGAAGCCATGTTTGTTTGTAGGGGTGTGTTTCTCCAGCAGGGCAGTGAGCTGCAGCAGGGAGAGCTTCTGGAGCAGATTCATCTGTAGCACAGACTGGCAGCTAATCTGGAGTTGGGCCGAGGCCAAGCTGGGCCGATGGGAGTTCTGGAAGCTGGGCCAGCGGAGTTTCTGCGGCCTGGAGTGCAGGGAAAGAGAAGAAGGAGGGAGCACAAATTGAGATGTGAGAAGAAGAATGTTGATTAAAAAGGAGCAGTTAAAGACTTGGGATCTGCGTCATGCTTTTGTGTACACATACACTAAAGACAGCCACACACAGTATTTGTAGTTTTATGTGCCAAGTGATCGGTTTAGGGATTACAAGGATTTATCTAGACATCAATCAAGAGACTGTCTAAAAGACTAAAAACCCACACCCCCCCAAATGTAATTCTGCCTGTAGATTCCTGAAGGAACAGAAACACTCCCCATGGAGACGAAGCAGCATTCCTGTGTATTCAGCACCATTACGTAAGGAGAGAAGTCTCGGCGTGTCCCCGTTTATCCTTTGCTGTCACTTTCTTTTTTGTTGGTAACTCAGTGTTTGTCTGTCTATTGTTTTCGTTGCCTAAAAGCATGAGCCTGTTTGGAAGCAGCAGGTTGAATTATAGTTTTGTCTTTTAAAGGATCAGTTCTGCCAAACAACAAAAAGCAGTATTAAAAAAGTGATATAAAAGTTAGGTTTCCATTGGATCTTCTTTCTACAAAACAAATAGTCCCAACAAAAAAGTTTGATAGTAACTCTTGTTGACAATTTAATTCATCTCCACTATGTTGGGATGGAGGCAGAAAACTCAGACAGATATCGAAATCCATGGCTGTATACCATGAGAGGTAGATGAGAAGATGTTTTTTACTGACCTGCTGGTTCTGGTTAGAGATGCCCCGACACCAGAATCTCTTCTCTCTCTCATCCCTTCCTCTCCCTCGCCCAGAGGGTTTCCTGTGCTGTCTTGGTCACTTCCGTTCTCGGTCTCCTCCAGCCGATTCTGCAGAGGAGACGACGGGCATGGGGAGGCCGAGTCCAGTGCTGAGTCTGAGTCTCCTTCTTCCTCTTCATCCTCCTCCTCCTCCTCATCTTCACCGGCCACAGCTTCTGACCAGGCGTTAACGAACCGCTGTAGTCCGCTGACATGTTGCAGCACTTGCTCCAGTTTGTGTTCATCCCCATCTTCCTCCTCCTCTCTCTCGGTGTAGGGGACGTTGTCATAAAAACTGAGCCGGCTGTCGACGGAGCCTGAGGAGCCACGACGCTGGCGTCTACTTTGCCGTCCCCTGAGGATCACTGAGTTCCCATTATCGTTCCTGTTGTTGTTGCGTGAACTCCCGTCCTGCAGGGCTTTGGGGAAGGTTCCAGGCTTGTGACCTTCTGGTAAGTAGAAGAAGATCATGCCATCCTCTTCCTCCTCTTCCTCCTCTTCTGCTTGTCTGCTATTGTCTCGAACACTGAAGTTGTTCCTGCGGTTCTGCTCATCAACCGTCATCCCATTACTTGCTTGGCAGGGGATGGGCGGAGCAGATTTGGGTGGGGGTGTTGGCTGTCGGTCTGAAGCTTGTTGGGGAATGCTGAAAGGATCAAAACCCTCCAAATACATTCCTCCTCTCTTACTAGAACCTGCAGCCGTGCTGTGGCTGCGAGCGCGAGTCACTGGGCTCGGTGTGCTCACTGCACTTCCACTGCTGGCTTCAGACTGGCTGCTCCCAGTGCTTCCAGTGCTGCCGTTGCTGGTCTGAGTGGAGTAGGATACAGAGCGATTTCTGTTAAGTGTCATGGTCTGAGTGGGATTGCGGTGGTGATTGAGGTTCTGGTTGATGTTGATACTGGAGATGTCCACACAGTTGAGCCTCCGCAACTTGTCATCATCCAGACCCTCTTTGATGACAGGGCCACTGATTTCGATCTTTCCTCCACTGGTCCCCTTCTTCTTTCTCTTGGAGGTGGTGCCGCTGCGCAGCCGTAGACTCTCCATCCTCTTGAGGAAGCTCTTGGCCCTTGAGCGTGTGCTTTTGCCACTGCCTCCTCCTCTGTCCAGACTTCCTCCGAGTCCTCCCATCCCTGTTTTCACATCAAAGGTGAACTGCCCAAGTGTCTCCAGGGGTGACGGAGGCATCCCATCAGACAGGGAGTCCTCATTAGCGCATCCAGACCCGCCTGTGCCCGATGATGAACACATGCTGGCTACAGAGCTGGCACGAGTAGCACCAGAGGGTACAGCTTCATTTGTCAGGGTGGCACCATGGCTCTTCTCTTCTCTTCTTCCTCCACTCCCGCTGCTGTGGATGGAGCCCACTTCAGGCTGCTCGCTGAGATCGGTCAGCACACTCTCTGAACTATTGCCTTCGTGCAGGGCGAGCTTGCCTTTCTGGGATACTTGGTCCTTGGGGAATGGGGGCGGGACACCGTCTGTGGGCAGTGTGGAAAAAACCTCCAGCTCCTCCATACGGGACCAGCGCTTGCTGTCCCTCTGGAAGGTCCAGCGGCCACTGATGGCACAAGGCTCGTCCTCATCGGAGTCCTCACTCTGTTTAGGGGAGAAGGAGGAGATAATGGGGAGGGAGGAGGAAACAGCAAGAAGAGAAGGAAAAAAGAGAGGAAGGGAGAGGGGACAGTTAGAGTTAGGCATTATGCACTGCTACATTTTCCATTTCTTCTCCAACATTCCTCACCTTGGTCCAGGAAACTTTCTGGAGTTATGGAATTTATTTTATTTTAATTTTGTACTTGCACATTGCCTTCTGCTCATTCATGCTCAGTTCCCATTTAGTTGTGAGGGTGGTTAATTTATCATATCTCATCTTCTTGTCATAAGCTTGTCAAATAAGCTACTGGGTGCCTTGATGAACATTCTTTGGGATTAATAAAGTATCTAAGTAAGCATAAGAAATATACAGATAATGATGGCTGTTAGATACCTTGACAGTCCAAGAATCTTTACATAAAAACATTTAATGAGGAATTCCTCTTGGAAGACATATAACATCCTGATGACATGATAAGACAACAATTTTGCCCAACATTATCTTAAACTGAGGTCTTGTGGTTAAGCATGAAGCAAAGACATCCACGGTCTGCCAGAGAGCATGTCTTCCTGACTGCATGGACAATACATACACAAGACAAAGAGTTACCGAGTCACATATAGTGTATGCACTGTCACAAAATGCACACACCTCCCCCACTTTGGTTAATCTATCTTAGGCCGTGGAGGGAGTTCAGGAAATTCCATTATGACCCCCATAGTTCACAATGCAGTCGGCCAGACTGGGGTCATTCCCACCTACAGCCTTTATCCCCTCTGTCTGTGCATATGCATACACATCGAGTGAGTGTGACTGTGTCACTGATACACTGCTGCTTCCTTATCCATGACAGAGATATCCACCTTCTTTTAAACACACACACACACACACACACACTAAACTGGAAGATTCCAAAGGACACTTCACTTCACAGTTCCCAATCACAGTCGAGGACCCAAAGCTCATAAAACCAAACCACAGGCCACAATTTAAACACCTCCTTCTCTTCATCTTTCTAAAGCCGTATCTATAATTTGAGCTCACGAAAACACAAACATGTTCACATCTGTCAAAATAAAAAGTTTAGAAAGAGATCAACTTGAGAGGTTTTTAAGCAGAAAAGCCCCATGTAAAGATGCCAGGAAATTTGCACTTCCAAGAAGCAATTCCAGTAGAAAAATGATCAAATCCACGAAATCCATGTTCCACTAGTTGAGAGCCAGTGTTGCTGCTTCACTGCTCACATGGGCTGCACATAGAGGCATCATTAATTATATGTTTTGCAGTGGAAACATGATGTAATTTCAAATAATAATGAACAAAGAGTGCAATCTATCCCTGCTTGCATATACAAGGATTTTCGTGACATTTTCAGATTCCATTGATGCTTTATTTCAAGTTATGTTGGTTGGAATGTGAAGTAACAATAAAACGTGATTCATTGTGCACAGACATCAGCATCAACCATTTATCAACATTCTGGGGATATCTTATCCTCAAACCATCAAGCCACCAAAGCCTACACTGCAACGGGGACAGCTTTGAACGTCAGAGCCTGCATTTATTATTACAATAAGACAGATAGAAAGACAAAATCAGACAGAAGGAGAAACAGGGAGATTTCAGAGAGAGGGAATGTTAAGACATGAGGAGATCAATGCATTCCTAAGTTGTCTAAAGGGGAGGGGGGTTGTTGTCCCACAAAGATGGCAAATAACCTCTTTGACTCTTCTGCTCTTCTCTGTTGACTCCAGAAATCAAAGGTGCTGCAGAAAGGGTCGTCCTAATGAATACCACCACACACAGTACAAGGATGTTACTATGTAGCACTCAAGGGAATTAAGGTTGATTTGACTAAAATGGAGCAATTCTTGTCATAAAGTGTGAGTCTAAACTTTCAAGTTAACTTGAAACACGCGCATCTAAAACTGGGATATTCACAGAATTATCCTCCTTTCTTTGAAAAGGAAAACACTTTCTGAGAGGCCTGTTTCCTTGAAAGTGAAATCTAAGCATGTGGTGTTGGAGAGAGTTAAATTTCTCATAAAAGCTACTTAAAAACACACCATATTGCAAGAATGCCACAAAAGCAGCATACTAAGTCCTTTTATGACGAACCAGAAGTATGAGGAAGCATTGGAGAAAATAAGGGGAGCACGCCTTGAGTAGGGGGAGGTCCTGGCTCAATGCAACCCCTTCATTTAGACATTAAAGCTATCCTCCTTCCCCCTAGGGTCCTCACAGCCCGCTTGATATAGAAATAAACCCAACAGGTGCCTTCTCATTAAACAAGATGAGAGAAAACACAGATCTGCGCCCTGTGGCCATGAGTGAACTGATGGTTGAGGTGAGGAAATGCAATTGTGGTCGAGGAGATGTGCAAAGGGGCTTTTTCAGAAAGGAGCGGAGCAAATGTGTATGTGCACTTACTCTTTTTCTTTGCGGCGATATCTCCAGTCTCATTAGAGCACACTTGTTGAGGGTGTTCAGTCTCCTGCAAACACACACAAATGCAAAATGGGTTATGTTTAGAACAGGCTTTAAAATACTCCAGCCAGCCAGAGTTTTTCCTAAAACCTCTCATCACTGAGAGGATGTACGATGGAAGAAAGGATGAAACGGGACGAAAAACAGAAGAGGGGAAGAGAAAGACAGAGGGGGAGCTCAGGGCAGACCCAGGCTGGCTAATGAGCTGCTGAAGGATAATCCCCACATGAGCGGGAAGAGAATGAGAGGGAGACAGAAAAGGAGAGAGCCAGGAGAATGAAATCTGCTGGAGTGGCGACGACAACTTGGGGAGGGGGGCAGAAAGCTTATCCCCCTAGCCACCTGGAGAAAGGGGAGTGAGGGTGGTGGTGGGGTCCACCCTCTGGAGAGCTCTTAGAGCAGATCATGTAACAATGGATAGATGAAGGGATGGGAAGTGAGGGGTGGTTGGGGCTGTGGGGATGGGCCGAAAGGCTGCCAGGAGAGGAGACATTGAGATGATAGCTTCCAGATGTATGGAGGGACACCTGCTGTGGTTTATTACAGAGAGTCGGAATTTGATGAAGAAGTCGTCTCCATTAAAAAGCCATTAACCTCCTCCTTATATGCTAATTAATATGGCAGGGGCACCAACTAGAATGCAAAGCCAGTCCTCTCCAATGATACTTTCAGCCATTTAGCCATTTTTTATATACACATACTAACATGACTGAAATTTTTTGAAGTTTTGAAACCAGTAATTCCCCAGTTGTGGAGGCAAATGAGTTTGTCTCTTACAACATGAAGTGAAAGACTGGATGTAAAGAGCATTGCGTGACCGTAGGCAGGAGTGAGATACTGGTATGTGCTTGCCAGGACAATACAAAAGACTCTAATGACTGGGGTAAACACAATCAGTGAACCAGAGAAAAAAGAAAATAACAAGAGAAGAAGGTATGGGCATAGAAAACTAAATGGAGTGAGGAAAAGGTACAGGACGTCGCTCCAAGGTGCTTATCGTGTCATTCTTTCATCTCGTCGGCAACTTTCCAAAGCATGCCTCCTTTTGAAGTCATGCCCTCATGGTTTCATTTGAGGGGGTAAAGGAGAGATAATACAGAAAAGAAGAGGAGATGGAATGAAAAGAATGGCGCATAACATCAAAAGAAAGAGAAAAGAAGTACAAAAGGTTTGGTGTGACTTGTAATCTCACCTGCAGAGAGCCTCAATAGCGTCCCGATCGAGGAAGTCATGGTCTCTGGTGACTGAAGAGATGTCAATGGGAAACTGGGCATCTAAACAGAGAGAGAGAGTCAGATTAGTGTGGGGATCTCTGTGCCGCTGATTGGATCACTGTGTTCAGATGAAACTAAAGATACAACCCCTAGCCTTAAAAAACACCCACCTACTCAAACACCCACCAGGGCCTTCCATCCCACCTTCTCCCCCACATACAGCCTTGATGAAAAGCTAAAAGAGGAAGTAGCGTCTTAGCCGACCAAACAAACACAGCTGCAGCTTTCAGACTCGGCAGGCAGGGGGGATGTGGAGCACAGGGGGAGAAAACAGGGGATTGATTGTAGAATGACAATAGGTACTCCACCACTGCTCAGAGGTCCCACTTCCTTTTCTCCTTCTCGTTCTTTCTCCCCTAGTCTACCTCATTAACAGGATTGCTTATTCACCAAGTCACAGCATTAGTCATGGCACACAGATAAAGTGTGCCTTTAAATCATACACAATATTTAAGCACCATAGTCTGCTTTACGGATGGATGGATGGATTTTAAGATGTTTTCTGGAATGTGTTGACCCAACCCAAAATGGGAATCTTGCATCTAAACCCTCAGGGGGCGATGATGATAAGAAAATGCTATTCACGGGAGGCCAGCACCTTCAGCCTACTGTACTGAAACAGGCCTATCAGCCTGCTTATCTTTAGTGGGGCAATAGTCTTGACAGCAAAGACAATAGAGATTGTCCCACGGATACAAGGGAAGGAAAAATGTGTCATGCATCGGCACTACTCGTGTGGAGACGGCTGCAAGTGACAAACCAGTAGGGGTGTAAAATCTGCACAGTGATTGATTGTGGTTTGCACTTTTGTGTTGCTGTTCATGTATGTATAAAAACAACCACATCACCTGTGCAGATACACAATGAGCTTTCCGTTCAAATAGGAAACATTTCACGGTTCAGTGGCAACAAGCAATGACCTGTTGACAATGCTAGCTTGGTCCTGCTGTCATCGTCCTGCAGTTACATAAGGGTAACTGGTACGCCCATTGTATGCCAAAGCATCGTTGGAGTGGCTACATGGAGTGTAAAGAATGTTTGACATATTTCCGTGAGTCTGTATTTAAACCTCAAGGGTCAGGCATTCTTTCTATTTGTCATTGTATGAGTAACTAGAAGGTGTAGAAAACATTTATTTTTTGTGTTCATTTATTTTTCCTCAACATGTTACTGTGTAAGTTACATCATTTTGGAATAAGGTAAGAAAGACCTTTGAAAAAGGACACCTCAACATGTTACAAAGGGGCAAGTGTGCATGTTGGTGTTTTGTGTGCATGACAAAGAACATAAATGTCTTCTATATGAGATAAACATCTGTTCTGTATCTTCATTACTGCCACTTGGGGTTGGAGAGTGAGTGGGGGTGTTTCATAGTGGTCCATACCTTCGTAAAGCTGGGCGTACTGTGGGAACCCTGCTGCTCGGAGCCAGGTACAGGCCTCTTTGGCTTCGATCTCTGCAGAGGAGACAAAGCGGAAGAATACGAAGACATGTTAGATGTTAGGGGAGACACTTTAACCCACCTGAACAGAAAATATTATCAAAGCACACATACAGTAACACCCAAACTGCTTGTAATAACAAGGGTGATTTACAAAACATATCCTTGTGAGCACAAAAAAAAAAAAAAAAACTCTGGAATTGAAAACTCCAACATGCCAACAGCTTATTAAATGGGAACCCCTTGACCCGATTAGCTATCTCACACTCGGTCACTCTCCGCTCACATGCTTCTAAAGCTAAGAGCTCAAAGCATCATTCGTGCAAATTGTACTAACCCCCTCACACCCCAAGTGTGTGCCACTTAAGCTCCTTATCCAGGTAAGACAGTGCTTTTCGTTGTTCACACAGAGAACGTCTGCGTGGAGCCTTCTCCCGTATGGCTCTACCCATAGACATTTTAATGTTTCAAAACTGCTTTTGTTTGTTTTCTGGATTTGATTTTTTTGACAACATACGATATCCTGTGACTGCAGTGCTTCCTTCCAGCTTCTGTTCCCTCTCTCCCAATATGGAAAATGTAAAGAGCCTCTGTTGGTTAAGATGCATGCAGGAAAGGATGTATTTACATACATACAAATTATGTTTCTCAAGTGTCAATCACTGCCATTACTACAGCCGACATTACCAGACAAACTCCTCTATAACCCCCTTTAAACACAAGGTGTGACATTTGGGCTTGTTATGCTAAGTACTGACTGAATGTTGATGTCCACTGTGTCAGAGGAGCCATGGCGAGGTCTCCCAATTATCTGCGAAAGCCCTTTAGTCGGCATATGCCAAATGGCAGCAAACACCACAGCCCCCCACAGTCCAGCAGTTTGTAAAGCGAGAACAGACAGAAACATGTCTCCAGGCCTTAAAGAGCTGACTTTACAATGTCCTCTTTAGCGGAATGACAGCAAGTACAAATGTAGCACAACCTTGAGAAAGACTTGTAAACTGAAACCAGTGGAACAAAGGCAGGAAGAGACACTGGATGAAAGTGACAACATATAGAAGGACTGCAAAACACAAAAGTGAAATACTTAAATGATCCTGGTACCAATGCAAGAACTGCACGTGAAGGCTAAAAATCAGGCAGGACAGTTAAAAGTTTCCATTTCAAATTTAGACATTTTGACATTGTACATATGTCCTACACGCTTTTAATAGGGGTGCTATGTTTGGCTGAGCGTGACTGAGCTAATAGTAACCACCGGTAAAGAGATGCAGAGTTGTTTATTTTATCTTTGAAACGCCAGTCTGGCAGTTCCACCTCATTTCAAGGCTAAATTACACCAAGGAATTGTTCTTTTTTTAAGCTCAACCTCAAGACCAGGAGCATAAAAGGAGAACAGACTGTGCCTGAAAAGAGACTAAAGACTTTGTGGTGTTCTGGTCGAGACTTAGAGATAATAAAGAGATAAATGTGCAATAAATAATGTCAAACAAGTGAGATATTAACAGCTGGGAACTGACCAACTATTAAGTACAGACAGACAGAGATGTCAGAAGAAGACTCCTGCTCCAAAGGGTCTGGCCTCAACCGTATACGAGCATTTACATACCAACAACAAGCCTAGACGGCAGACAAACCCACTAACAACAAGGTGTGACACGACCAAGACAGGGCCTCCCCTCTGCCACTGCAGGGGCCAGCACTCCTCGAGCAAACCACTGCGACACCAGCATGCACCCAAGCGTCAAATAACACATTAACAACTATGTTTTAACTTAATTTTATTTGACAAATGAGCTCCATTTTTCCTTTTGGATTTGAAATGGCACGTCTCAGGAGCTGTGCGTTTGGCGGGTGTGTTGGGCCTAGTATTTTTGGAGCGTAGCGAACCCAGAGGAACGTGGAAACCAGAGGGTAATTATACCAACATTCTTGAAAGCGAGCACTGCGTAGGGCTAGAGATTCTTGTGTTTGCTTGTGTATCTGTGTGTGTGTGAGTGTGTGCACATGCAAGTGTGTGTTTGCAAAGGCCAACCTCATGTTTAAAGACAAACCACTCAAAAGACAGTAAAGCTATTGAAATGCAAATTAGACATACAAACACATGGTTAGCTTTCCACCCCCCGAACCCCAAAAAGAAGGCTATGGGATCCGTTAAGTGCCTTTGGAGGGAAGCTATCCAGTGACATACCCAATTGGGATAGAATGTGTGTCAAATCTACTTTACAGTGACATAATGTAGGCTTGGTGTGCCGAGGAAACAAAATAATGACAGTATTCGCCACGCAGATGGATAAAACTGAATAATATTTGCCACTGCACCACATTGTGTCTCCATTCATTCGGAGAGAAGCAAGAATATTTTTCTGTCTTTTGTTTGGCTGCAGGAAGTGGACAGGGGCATGGGGCATCTGGCACAAACAACCTAACAATAGACACACATACAATTGAATGTATCTGGAATAAAATAAAGCTGGATCACCAAAGCTATAAAAGAGGTTTATAAGAATACGCCACTCCAGTCATAAAAATGTCATCCTAGAACTCCCCTCCACTCCTTTACATTTCTCTTTGCTTCGATAACTTAAAGATTTGTTGGTGTATTATATTTTTTATCCTCCCTCACTGTCCAGCCCAATTCCTTAGCCCTCGCCAGGGAACTACCTCACTTCCTCTTCCTGCTTCCCTCACAGGAAGAGAGCCAAGCGGCGCTGTAGTGGCCGCCGACCACCCGGCTGTAAGGCCCTGCCTTCGTTTGTTCCTGGCCAGATAATAGGCGGAGAGGCAGCCAAGACAAACACTGGCTCCGGTGATTGTGTGTACTTACCAAACGTCCTCATGGTTAAAGACCGCTACAAAGCCACTCTGGACAAATATGTCTCAGAGCAAGCACTTAGCACTTCAATGTGTTGAATTACTGAGCTATCCTCACATATAAAACAGTTCACTATTTAGATAATGACGGTGATATTTGGTCTACATGTGCCAAGTTGGATGAAATACAATATAGATAAGATAACAAATGTGCAAGGAGTAAGGCAAGCACCAAAGACTCAAGGACAACTACAGTACTGAAAATACTACATGATCTGGCAAACTAATTGTGCAACAGTTGACCACACATTTCCTTATGTGCAGTGTAATTTCTAGAGAAGCACATTCAAGACACATTCCTTTGCACATTTAGATTTAGTTTTTCTCACGTAGTAACAACTGTTTGGAGACACCAGTCCACAAAAACTTTGTCAACCTTCTGTCATTTTGGTCCCAAAAACTGCAGGCTATGAGTTACAGGGGAAACACATGGTTTCAGCTATATGTAGTTCCCTGAATGCAAAAGGTAACCTTATGCAAAGCCAAACCTTTCTGCTGTTTGGTCATCTTATTACCATCACTGATTGCGGCCTGTCTGGTTTGGAGACAGACAGACGAACAAATGGCTGGATAGGTTAACATGTGAATCTGAGAAGAGACCAAACCACAACTCCCAGTCCTCCTGAGGGGGCAAACAGGATGTCTGAAACTTGTCTGGAAGAAGTTACATGAACTCAGTATTTAGGTTCTCTGGTCATTTTGACAAGTTATAAATCATGTGTTAAAATTATCACAGAACTCTGAGAATTGTGGACAGAATTTGGGGTTGGGCCCTAAAATAATATCACAATATTTCAGGATATTACTTTGATAATGACATTCTTGACAATATGTCAACCTGCCAAAGATCTGATGATGCTATGCTGAGCCAATGTAGTTTGTCTGCTTGGTTTATAACTCACAGTAGCTGTTGAGCTCTTTCATACTCAACCACATGTTTCTGCTTGAAGCGGTGAAATAAGTTTGTTCTAAGTCTTCTTGCACTTCTTACACAGATTGTTGTACATCTGATCTTTTGTAACCAAAGACTTCCACACTAATAAAACTGCTCCCCTGTTTGGAACTAGATCTTCCATCATGGAGCCAGTAGCAATGTTACCTTCGCTTTCAGCCATTGCTGTGTGTAACAGTATGACCTCATTACATCAACAAGTCTAAATATTGCCATTATTTGCAATACAAATGTTTTGAAATCATATTAAAAAATTATACCAATATTACCGTGAACAATATGATACAGCACACCCTGAACAGAAAGGCAGACAAATCCTCTCGGTTGGAATAAAAATGTTAACCACACATTAGTTCTGGCTGATGTGAACGCACAAAAACAACACAGTGAGACACACTCCTTCTCAGTGGGAAAGAAAGATGAGAGCGATTATCAGCAGATAACATGACTAATAAGCTGATGCTAATAGAGATTTCATATGGATCACAGGAGGCTTTTCCCCAGGAATTTGGCCAAAGCTGAACTGTTGAGCAGCCATCAGGGTTAAGCTTCACCCACTGCCCAGCGGTATCGACTTCTAAAATTATCCATCATAGTCTCTGCTTTCCTCTTCCCTGCTCTCACCCACATCTCCTCTGCTCCCTCTGCTTACTTCAACTCTGCTCTGCCCTTCTCTTCACTCCTTTCCTGTGGCAGGAAATTCTCACAATTGCCGACCAAAGTTTCCCTCCATCGCAGGAGGCAGCGGGGTCTAGCTTGGCTGAGTCTGAATGCGCAGCTCCAGTGGGAGTTTGTCAGCAGCTCGCAAACAAAGGATGCTGCTCCCCACCTCAAAGGCTCTGCTGCATACATGGCAAACTGGAGGTCAAGAGTCTGAATACAGTTATCACTATGGCTGTGTCTTTGAAGTTGGCAGATAGGGAAGAATGCTTGACTAACAACTGTTGTAAATTGAGGTGGCTTATCTGGAATTACCCGATCAACACCGGGTCTCAAAGTGCCGACTGTA
The DNA here is from genome assembly GCA_025331565.1 of Holacanthus passer. Taxonomy (NCBI): domain Eukaryota; kingdom Metazoa; phylum Chordata; class Actinopteri; family Pomacanthidae; genus Holacanthus; species Holacanthus passer. Next base: position 1,371,489 of record JAFREQ010000050.1, on the reverse strand, counting down.
AGACAACCCAAAAGGCAGGCAGCGGGTTCTTATCAACTCCAGGTCTGAGTGGGTCATTCTCGAAGGAGCTGCGAAGTGGGTCTAGACAGGTGATGTGATAAAGAGGGCCCGACTCTGTGGCTCAGCAGTAATCTACAACAAGCAAAGCCAGGAGTCTGGATGCTGCCGGTGTTTGTCCTTCACCTCAACGGTGACAAGGACAAACTCCCGATGTGTTCATGAACTTGAAGAACGTGTTTCTGATTGACTCAGAAATTGAATGAATGATTGCAATGTCCTTAACAGCTTGAATCGCTATGAAAGCATCATGACAACTGGAGATAACAGCTTTCTTGACGTGACCAATGTAAAATCCCTCCAGCACTTGACTGCAAGGCAAAGATGGGCGATAGCAGATTTTCTTCTTGATGGGTATTAGGTTTTGTGATTCCATGGTTGAGACAGCTGGTGTTCCCTGAGAGGATCTGGCTGTTAGCTAAGTGAGACGATGCCAGGAATATCACCATCTGGCCGGCCTCAAGCTATGCCCTGTTGACACACACACTGGAAAGAATAATGAGGTTGCTACCATGGTCCATTCCAGTTATCTACCACCAGCCGGGGTAGACACGAATGCATGGACACATATGCATGCAAACACACAGCTGGCCCCCATGGATCATCGCAGGGCTAACCCCGAAGGCCCCTGTGCTCTCTGACGAAAGATTTATGTTCACATGGAGGGCCCTAGCCGTGGATCAGGTGACCAGACACATTCAAAGCCTCTGATAAGCTTTCCACAACCAGATGACAGCCTACCTGCCAGGAACCCTCCTCCTGCCCCCTTGATAATATCCATAAACTGATCCCAGGACAGAGAACCTTCAGCACAGGGAAAAAAATGAACATATGTGTCTCCTCACAGGACATGGAGCAACAGAGCGCCAGCTGGATGTAAATCTTTCAGATAAGGCCCCAGCTCACTTCCTGCTTCACAAAAACTGCAGATGAAGTGTGTTTCCTTTATTTGCTCTTCTCCCACCACAACCACCAACTGCTAAACCATCCAGTCCCATCCCTGACCGAAAGGAAAAAAAAGGCACGTAGCAGAAGCAGGAGTGAGAACGAAAAATGTGGTTCAAAGTATTTCTGTAACATGACTACTCTTCTGTTGCAGAGTCACTCATTAACTGTGTGTGAAAGTGTGGTGTCAGTGTACACATTGTGTCAGTGTCATACAGTCTCCAGGTTAGCAGTCACTGTGTGTGTGTGTTTGTGTGTCTTTGCGCACGTTCTTGATGGTTATATGGCTCAACCTGGCTGTGCTCATATCTGTTCCAGACCTGAGGTACGTGATAAGGAGCCATGTGTTGGAACAAACAGTTGTAACAGGACAAAGAGCCAAAGCCCACAAATCAAGCTGAGCCTGCCAGCACAGGATTGAAAACTATCACAGCCACAACACATCCCCTCAACCCCCCCCGCCAATCAGCAAAGGGTCTCCAAAAGGCACAGGCAGTACACCAAACTGGAGGCAATGAGATGTCGACTGACCATCTTAAAAGACACTAAATGCGAATTAGGCTGAACATCCCAGTTCACGAGAAACAGAGTTTAATCCAATTCAATCCAATCTTTCATCCAATTCAACCCGTCCACTGCGCATAGGTTCATTCAACTGCGTGCGTAAAAGCGGATTTTACGCACACACATTTTGGTCAAGTCAGAAAAGCAGGCTACATGAGGTCGTGCGTAATTTGGGAAAACTTGAAGTGTAATAGAAACCACAGAGTTGTGACCAGCATTGGGGACACTGGAGACGCGAAGTTATGCGTAAAGTCGGGAGATTTCTTATCTGACAGCCCGCAGCGTTGCGCCTTCAAGACGACTTAAAGAGAGTTTTACTGGAAGGTAAAATTCAAGCAAATATCCACAACCTTAAATACTTTAAGTAACTGAAAATAAGCACGTTGTAGACTAATTATTAGACATACAAGTGAGCTCTATTTCTCCTGGATAGACAGGAAACCGCTTTAATGTATGGACACATTTTTACTTGAAATAGAAAACCATCAAAAAATAATTCATTTCCAAACACATGAGTTAAAGTTAATGGAACAGACTTACGTGTTAATATCATCTCTCTAATGTCTCGGTGAGCAGGCTCAGCATAAACCCAGACTCTGTCCTCCACTGTTAAGGCCAAACCCGCATGATAAATCCAGAGCAAAGAAAAAATTCAAACTACACAGTCGAGCTGCAAATGTCCCCTGACCGGTGCGCAGGACAGTAAATCCACGGACATGATTAGATTTTTTTGAGGTGTGCGTAAAAATTCCACAAATCTCCAAATCCTCCCCAAAATGCTGTGAGTCCCTGAATGAAGCGGTCCCCAGCAGGAATGTGAATGGAGAGGGGTGATTCAAGCTTTAGGAATGGGCAGTTCTGCAGTGGCTCCACCCCCAACCCATACTCCTCTGCTCCCCACCTGATGAGGAGCTGGAGGCGCACACGTCCACCCACACCAACCTCAAGAGCAATATATAGAGTAATAACAGTGACACCAAAGCTGCTGTTTTGATTTCTACTCTGGACTTATTTATTAATTTTACATGTTCTTTAAAACACTCAGGACTCACAATGTTGTAGTTTATATGTAGTTTGCACAACATCTGGTCACTATGTTCTTTGCAGCTTGCACTAATTTTGCACATCTATCTATCTATCTATTACCCTTATGAAATCGAAAGTGATTAATTGGGCCCCCCACTGTTCATTTCAGCTCCCCTAATAGGCAGCAATTGACTCTGAGGTTGGCTCCCAGTTTGCATATGATTAGAAAAATACTGGGGACAACTGAGAGACGCTCCTTTGTGACGCGAGATTAGTGTGAAAAGCGCAAGTGGCGCAGTGAAAAGCGGACTGTTGCAGGTATGGTAATGCGCTTTGGTCCTGCCCCTGTCCGCGGTGCTCCACCTCAGGTTCATTATACAATAACGACACAGTCCTGAATTCATGGCAGGTTTTAAGGAGTAGTGATGATGTACACATATCGACAGCACTACGACTTGAAAGCACCTACAAATAAAGTTAATATAATTAGCGATGATTTTAACAATAGGATTGAACTACATTTGGATTTTTTTGATACAGAGCTTGGTTTATATAAAATGTAATTACTATGTCTAAATTTCTTTGTTTGTTTGGCAACAATCCATGCCAACAAAGTATGATGTTTTTCAGATTGCATTACTCATTTATAATTGCTCTATGTTAAAACAACCTGTGCAGCTTTTTAGTTTGCTCCTCTTCTCCTCCATCCTCGTTGACTTTTCATCCACAGTTTTCCAAGATTTCCTCAGGACGTCAGCGCTTGACATCATCCAGCTTTGTTTTATTGCCATAGAGACACAGATGCACTGAGGTGGTGCAATAAGGGAAAGCCAGACGAGTCACCATGTGGCAGGGAAATACATGTTATCCAAAGCCTGGACTGCGAGGGGGAAAGGATGATGCAGAAAATCCTGGCGAACTGAGCAGTCTGTTGTTGGCTGCCATACTGATCCCAGCTGACTGAGGAGTCACAAGTGATTCACCCAAAAGAGATCCTGCCAGCTAATAAAGTGAGCAAAATCATGAGTCTGTGCACAGCATGCAGCGATTCAGAGGAGAAATTGGGAATGATTTGAAATTTGAAATCAGCCACAAAACTGTAAACGTGCATAACCTGCATAATGCATCAGTGTTTCACTTTCTGTTTAGGGATCGTGGGAAGCCCAAGTAATTTTTGAAAACACACACAACATTGTTTTCTCACCTTCATACTTAATGACTTTTCTTAATCTTATGAAACTAGATTTGAACTGATGACATGAGTCAGAGGTCTGCAACAGAAAGTTAACACACTACTTCTCAGAGACTCCAGCTGTAATTGGTGTTGACAGAATTTTTTTTATGCAGGGCTACATCTCCCAAATCCCATTAAGTCTATTTGGAATCCTGTTGTTGGAATTAAATAATAATTTGAACAGAGTCAAACCTTATTGGTTGCGTGATCTCAAAATTTAAGTAACTTGACGAGGTAGGATGACAAACTGTACATTTCTTTGTCCGTGGTTGATTTTGTAATTAGTATTACCTCGACACATACAGCATTAGGGTCTGTGGGAACCCAAACAGAAGTAAAGCCAGCGTCAACAAAAAACAAGGGTTAACACAAGCAGCTTGACAAAAAACATCATGCGGTCCAAAAAAACTTGCAGAGTTGCCCGATTTTCTGATTTTGGTCTGGAAATACTCCATGAGTGAGTCAGTAAACAATACTAGGAATATGAGCATTCAGTATCATATAATACTTTGGCCAGTACTCCAAAAGTATTAAGGGTTCACTACCAATATCCAGCTAAAGCATTATGTCAGCTGAGCAGGATTAATATCAGTCTATAAATATCAAATAATACATCAATGGAAAGCGTGTGCAGAGCTCATAAACTGAGGAAAACCTCCTGTGATTTTTATCCTAAATCTATAACCTGAAGGGAGGGAGAGGGATAATTATGGTCTGTTAGTGTGTGTTAAAGACAGAGGGAGAGAGAGAGAGAGAGGGAGAGAGAGGGAGAGAGAGGAAGGAGAGATGAAGAGAGATTACCAAACAAGGCCAAATCCCCGAGCCACAAAACCCGACCACCCAGAGGCTGCACCCAAAACCCCAACCCAAAGCTCCCCTCAGCTGAGATGGGTCGACAACCCCGTGCAGAGTTGAGGGGGTACGCGCTCTCAAGTTGTTCTGCGCTGACAAATACACAATAATGCCAGCGACTGTTGATGAATGTGTGTGGTAAAGTGTGAGAGATCAGACAAGCAGACAGCCGCTGCTGCCAGTTGCTCTGGGGCAAATGAATGTGTCGCTTTAGAGCGTCTACAATTTTCATTCATCAAAGCTTGTCAGAGTCGGGTGCTTGTTTGGCTTATGATTCAGATACAGATCAAATACACACCAGTATAATGAGGGCTTTGGACAAAAGAGAGGAAATGAGGAGATGCATCAGTGTTGCAGCAGGCAGACACACGGGATTAAGACTGCATTAAATGTAACTTTTCTTTAGAAAGAGAATGCAAATAAACGCTTTTACCTTTGAGGCATATCATAAAGGAAATTTCAGAGGATTATCTTGTGAGTCATAGTAAATTTTACTCATGTCTCTAGCTGCTCTAAATCATTACTTTTATTTGAATCCAAAAAAGCCCAGGTGCAATAAACAAAATAAACCGCAGACATTCGATTTGTATAAAATTTGTCTTGCACACCCCGTCATCCTGTTGCTGCTGGGTTGTTGGGTGACGCTACTGTTGTAGGCTGTAAACTTTACAGTGTCACCTCTGACCCTGAGACACAGAGGGAGGGGCAGGAAGAGGAAAAATAGAGAAAGTAACTATGAAAAATAAAAAAAGAAAGACTTAAAAAAAAGAGTCAGAAATAGAAATAAATAAACAAAAAGGACCGAAAACCAGAAACAGAAAAGTGTGAGAAAGATGAAAGATCCCCCCCACCACCATGGAGAGGCCTCCTTGGGGCTCGCCTTGGGGTTTACGCTCCCCTCTTCTACCATTCCTAACCCCAAACATGGGGGCCAGGTGAGGGTCAGCGGACGGACGTGTCAGTCCAACACACACACACAAACACCCAAGGCCGTGTCAACAAAGAGTCACACAGCAGATAACCAAATTATGGGTCCACAAAGGTCACATGGCCATCCTGAAATAGAGATGAACATGTTAGATGTGTGTGTGCGTCTGAACTTTTTTTTTGTGTTTGAAAATTTTAGATAACAAGGTCATAAAGATGTTTGTCAGAACCTATAGGTTGGTCATAAACTAATTAAAAACAGAGAAGAGAGGGACCTTTATGAATTTATTACAATGCTACTTTAACAATTTACTGTGCGTGTGCGATTATTAAGAGGCAAGGTAAGACCACTGTCCTCCAAACCTGAATCTAAACGCCTCCAATGACAAGTGTGTGTCCTCTGCTTTTCACTGATCCAGTCTGAGATAATGACTTTAACTGCTGTGTGTGTGAGAGACAAGAGAGTGAGAAAGAGGGTGGGTGAGACAGAGGAGGGAGGGGAATAATCTTTTCATAACAGGAATCTCCAGAAATAGCTCATCCATGGTCGAGGGGATCAGCCCAATAAGACACTGATTAGAGACAGAGACAGAGAGAGAGAGAAGAAGAGAGAGAGAGAGAGAGAGAGAGAGAGAGAGAGAGAACATATGCTTCCAAACACACAATGGTGAAGAGGAAGTGTAGGGAGACAGAGGCTCGGAGCAGCACACACACAAACACACACACAAACAAAGGAAGTGTGAAGCAGACAGCGGACCAAATGCCTCGCCGACACCCCCTCCGGGCTTTGATGGACTGACCACGATCACAATAGAGGCAGGAGTCTGACACACACACTCACGCGAACAATGGATCGCTGTTGTACATGTATTTTTCAAGGGGTTCACAAAAACCGCAAGCTTTACGTTGGATCGTCCATTTATCTGTGTTTCAGCCGCTGACCACAGCAGCGAGGGTCTATTTAGATTCTTGCACAAGTCCAAAAAACACTAAAGCAGGAAAAATAAACCACTGAAGGAGGGTTGCTCAAGATTTGCATTGTGCAGGAATAATGAACTTTTAAGTGATAGAGTCTTGTGTGTGGTTTTGTCTGTACTGTACGTCCTATTGCACACATACACACACACATTATTTTAAGGGTGGATTTAAAAAAAAGCCTGCACAGGATTTCCTGTTTTTAAACTGCATCAAATGAGGCTAAGCCAGGTGCTTGGTTTAAGGTAGTCTGGATAATGGCCTCCTCTTCATAACAAGATTGATTGTAAAAAAAAATCTTCACACCACATTTTCCCTTATAAAACATCAAAGAAGTATCAGCCTTTATGATTGAAAGTGACTATTTCAGTTGCAGATGCTGAATGAGTACAGAAGGTATAGGTGCTATTTGTGCACTTCTGCAAGGTTACCGTACATCAAACACAAATGAATACACACATCTTCACACACATACTCGTATGAATGCATGGGTCAGAAACTCAACTACAAAGTCCCACGTATGTGAAATATGCAACACTGTTCCAGTCCAAGGTTTCTCCTGGACGTTTATTGTTTAATGTTTATTTGAATGGAGATTCATCTCTTCTCTGATTGGGTTTGACTCTCATTGGGTCCCTTTCAGATCAGATTCTGCCAAGGGTTTCCATGGGTGCATTTTGAATCAGGTCCTAAAAAACCTCTTGTCCAGTTACATCTCAGCTCTCAACTGCTCTGATGTGTCTGTCATACACATCAGATACAGCAAGGTCACAATTAGCTGCAAACAATTGTGATTGAGATGAACTGTTGGTGGCCAGTATCTGCTGAAAAGGTAAATTCATTTTACTCAGCTGACTGTAAATCTTTGAACACGACTGACATCGTACAGGACTTAAATCACTCTTTCCCTGTAAAGCACTAACATATGTGGCTTCTGCTCTCAACCTTGGCTTTTGGACAATGACAGAGAGAATTATTGGCCAACACTAATGTGTAAATGCCAAAGCAAACAGTGTGTAAGTTAATACACACACACACATATGTACATAGAGACACAGGCAGACTTAAATACACATGTGCACAAGTGCAGGCACTTTTAGATACTTCTTTTAGTCACACACAATGTGGTAATCTTGATTAGATAACAAAAAATATTTAGCAAACAGTAAAAACATTGTTCAACTAAATATGTGACATTTTAACATCAGTGATAAAACAGGAACTCTTGATACCAACATCTGTATACATAACATTTTTGGTGTCAGACATATTGTTGTTTATTATATTGATACTATATATACAAAGTATTATAGACATTACTATTTTAAAGTTCAGTAAATTAGTCACAGCTTTTATCAAACAAAGTCAGTAGTGTCTTGAAGACATTTTTCACAAATTGAAATCCACAGATCAGCAGCCCTCTCTAAGGTCCTGATCAAGATAAAGAAGACCAAAAAAGAGCGCATGCACACACACACACACACACACACACACAGAGCTCTAGACTATTGCTCATATTTTTCCTATTAGTCATGCATGGGGAAAGCAGATTAGTGATGGTTTGCTTTGTGTGAGAGAGGGATGGCAGAGGAAGATCAGAACCGGCGGGCAATTGTTAAAGGTTTTGGTAAAAGACACTCAAAGTTAGATTCAAAGAAAATGAAACAGTAAATAGGTTGGGAAACATACACATCCAATAATGTTGGTGAGATGAGATTGCTGAAAAAAGGCAACACACAGCAGACAAAAGAAGATTACATTTAAAAATCATTGGTATTCTCTCCAAGTGCTACAGGTAACATGCCAAGTCAGTGAAAACCTCTAGTCCAACTTAAAAATGCTGTAAAAATAACTGTGGTTTTTCTGCAAAAGCTGGTTGATTATTGCCATTAATCTCACTGCTAAGACTCAAAAACGACATTTTATGGTAAAGTGCAGATGTTACTGGCCTAAAGTGAATGAAACGAGCTGGTTTGATTTATTTCCACAGGCTCCAACACTGGACAAACAGCATTTCAACACATAAAGAGTTACTGTGTGTGAGACCACATTTTCTAAGAATTACAAGAGGTGGAGGTCTGCTTGGGAAACCAAGTGAATACTTGGGGAGTGGTTAATGATGCCAACCATATGGCTGTGAAACGAACACGCAGCAGCAGTTTGAGCTGTGCCGTAATGCCTGGAAATTTCCAGAATTCCTATTCCAAACCAAGTGAGGTCTAATAATTACTGTTTAGTGTAATTCTTTCCAAACTGAACATGCTGGTTCATCAGCTACATCAAAATAATTTAATTTAATTTAAGATCATGTTTTATTTATCCTATGTGACTTTAACGTTCACAGTGCCAAAGTAGTGTTCCTTGTTCTGATGGCCAAACCTTCATGGCCTAAGCCTTTACCTTTACCAGCAGTGCTCCTTCTCTTAGACTCAAAATGAAAAACTTTGCACTACCTCAAATAGCAAATGGTCTCATTTAAGGAAAAATGTCTTACCATGTATAATATCTGAAACACATCTTCCTCATTTTTCAGCCAATATGGATAAGACATCCTCAAAGTGCTCAGAAAAAATTTAAACATCTACAACTCTGTTGATGAAGATCATGAAATATGATCAAAGGTTTCAGAACAGCTACTAAATGGACCTTGAGGTAAGATTGTTTATCAGTGACATCTTCCCTACTTTGATGGCTACAACATGTGTATCCCAGCGGGCTTTAGTGTGCGACTGTGCCTCATTAAAGCGATTACAGGTTTAAAATAGCTATTCTTAGACAAAAATGTAATGACAGCAGCCTCTGAGAAAGTAATGTCTGTTGATATGTTCTGACATCATGATGAATTGTTCTGGATAAAGGCAAAGTTGGCATATTGCTGGAGGAGTTGGCATGGGTGTCAAACATATGCCAGCTACCTTTCAGCAGTAATGAGTGATGATGAATGATCGGGCCTTGGGTGCAAGATTAAATTTGCAACGAGATGATGAGCCCTGCAGTGATATTGTGGAGGGTTAAGTGTGTACGACTGAGGAACAAGGCGGGAGTGGATGGATGTTGGATATGTCAAGGAGATGGGAGATAATTGGCATCAGGGTGAAACAATTAGTGCACGTGTGTGTGTTTGTGGATGCATGCCTGTTTTTCTCTGTTTAAGTGTGTGGTATTTTATTAGCTTTGAAATATATGCCTGTGTGTCTTGCATGTGCACGTGCATACTGAGGTGTCAATAACACTGTTGGCTTTGTGCAGACTGCATGCAATCAGATCTGTTTCTCAAATCATATCTTTAGGATAGACTGTTATTTGCAAGTGATCAGATCAGATTTGTGTGTCCAGACATCACCAAACCTATCTGCAAGGTTTGTTGTGGTAACAACTTAGGCGTAAGTACTACATCTGCTGGTGATGCAGCAAGAACCATCATCTCACCCTGAAAACAAAATGCTGTCAAATTGCAGCGTAGAACTCCTTTGTTGCACCAGACAAACAGCAATTGAGGAGGCTGGTATACAATGCAGATATGAGCCACTCTGATTTGTCACTCTGGATTAGATGTTGTTTGTTGTGTGTCACATTGCAAGTGACACAAAAGACACTCAGAAATCCGATTTGGACTGAAACGCATCTGTAGAAATCTGATTGGAATCACATTTCAAACCACCTCCAAATTTCATGTGTTTTGCCACCGTCCAGACTTTCTAAAATGAATCTGGATACTATCTGGAAATGCCAAAAATGGTCCTGGGCTGGCAGTCTGAACACAGCCTTTGACAATAGAAAGTGCAGAACTCTTGTCTCTTTTCTTTCCTGTTTTTGACTTTTGTCATGGACAAGTGGAGCGAAGACCACATTCCAAACTACCATATGTCCATTCTCCCTCTGTGCAGAATCAGCCAGTGAGTAACGCAGGAAGTTCATGCTTGAGTCTTCCCTGCCCTGACCCATGGCCTCCTTTGAACCCTGACCTCTGGCGCGTCACGTGACAAACCATGCAGACATCTAGGCTGTCATGACAAACACAAACCAGGTTCAGCCTGAAGATTATCACTGATTCAGAGGCTCCTTTGCAAAAGTGCACAGAGCAGCTCCCAACTTCTTTCAGCTCCTGTGTCTTGTGTAATTTTTTTTTTTTAGAAGATAAGATGAGAGAGAGTGCTGCTGATGATCAAAGAGAGATGGGATAAAGCACAGATACACGGTGACAAATCCTATACCAAACCAAAAATATGACAAACCAAAAATATGACAAGCACCTAAAATCAATTTCACATCTAGTCTTCTTTGGAGAAAACCTTGATAAAACTGATGGTGACTGAAATGTTATTTTTTTTATTTTAATGTTTTGAGCCAAGATGAAAATTCTTGTCGTTTAAAATCAAGTTGCAAAAACATAAAACATAACGTATATTTTCTTGATCTGTTTTATCAATTTCATGTTTAATTTATTGCTCACCTCTGGTATATTTCATCAAACATTTCTGGACATGGAAATGATTGCTGAACCAAACAGGATACATATAGTAATTGTGTCTCTGTGTCTGTAGCAATCTTACAGTGTTTACTGCACAGGTGTTTTGGCCTGAGACGCACTTTACTTTGTTATATGCCTGACAAAATTACATAAATACTAGTGTCAGTGAGATGTGTAAATTGACAAAAGTACCCAGTGCTGATGGACTTTCAGTGATTGTTGGTCTCCTCTTCCCCGAGGTTACTTAAGATGAAAGTGCTTCTCCCATCTCTCATTCTGCTTTCTGTGCAAGTAATTTTCTTCCCGTCAGCTCTGGGCTGACAAATGACAGCAGGAAGGCAGCTATCAGCCAGTGGATATTAACTAATTCCTCATGTGACAACCTTGACCTACTAAACTAGAGAGGGACATGAGACTTACAAGACAAATGCCTTGCACATGCAGGAATTAAGGAGACTGACTCTTGAAATAGTTTTTTTGTGTGGGCCTGGGCAAACCTACGTATCAACATGAATTTATTTGCATGCCTGACATATTTTTAAAGATACACTCCTGTAAGCATTGACTAACAAGGAAGGTTTTTGATATGATTATAAAGGGCCTTACTTCAGTTGGAAAATCTAAATATTTGTCTTTATGCATAGCTGACCCAAATCCACAGCACGGGAATCTAAGGAATCTGGTGTATTGAGCCAAATACAAATAAACAGAAGAAAGTCAATGTGTGTGTTTAGCTGTGTAAGGAGCAGACAACACACCAGTAGGTATGCAGTGGACAAAAACATGTTATGAGTGGACTGTGACAAGAGAAAATAGGACACTAAGGGTCAAGCACTTTAATGGCTAAATAAAATGACTGACAATATTTGATTTATTAGTTTTGTGAATTGAATCGTTCTTTGATACAAGACCTTCACCTTCACTAATGTGTGTGTTTTCTCCTTAAGCATCAATAATAACAGCATTTATCCTTGAATGCTGAATGTCTGAGTCTCATTCTCTCTGGTCACTTTAATTTGATGTGATTAGCCCCGATGCCCTGAACCCTCATTCACCCACTCTTTCACTCTCTGTCCTACACATAGACAGAGTCGGTTTATTTACTTTAAGATCTAATGGACAGCACTGATGTGTTTGAGGGTGGGAACTCTGGGTGATGAACAGGAGCCGCAGTCAGACCTGTGACTCCCCCCACCACGTCCCCTGCTCCTCATTGGTCCCTGGGGGATGATAGCTCAACTCCTGAGTAACGAGGGGGACTAATACTGTCCAGCTGGAGGTTGGCAGCAGTGACAGACCCTCCATATGCCCAACAGATTGGGCTCTGGCTCTCAGGCTGACCCTTCTCTGTTTACCCAGTCCCTCCCTCCATCTTTTCAAGAATGGAGGAAAAGGAGTGGACAGGAAAACTTAAAACAGGGACACTGGAGAGACACAAGCAGAAACGCAGGAAATTAGATGCATGAGAATGAAATATTATTATGACAAGCAATGGACCAGACCACAATAGTGTTGAAGTGCACTAGTAGCAGCTGTGATAGTTTGAGGGAGTCTACTTAAGTAGAAGTTAACTCAAGCTTGATGACCACTGCCATTTCCATCCCAGGAGCCATGCCTCTAACACGGCAAAAAATGGGTTTAAATAATTAAAAATTTTCGACTTTTTAGCAGCTCAAGGTGCTTTTTAGTATGTTCAAGGCATGCTGGGATTGACTCAAGCCTCCCAAAGATTATAGGTCAGAATTTTCTTTGGTTGTCTATTAATTCTGAAGTAACAGTTGCTGATTCTGTGATGACAAAAAAGAAAAAAAAACTGCCATTCCTTCATTTAAATTACAAAAATGTTAGCATTTGCATTCAAAGTCAAATCACATGATGCCTGCGCAACTCACAAGCAACTGTAATTTTTACAAACAACGATCCCTGTGTTCTCAGACAACAACAGGGTCCTTCTAATACTTGTGTTGAGATGGTACGGTCACAGAGAGATGAAACCACGTCATTGTCTGAAGAAAAAAAATGTTTCGGGCCTTAAAAACCATAAAAACGAGACAAAATCCCCCCTCGCTTATTTGCTTTTAGTGCTAATGGCTTTAAGGCAATGAGGCAAGCACCGGACAAGCAAATAAAGAAGAGGGGCTGCTGGGTTACTGTGTTCTGCTTGATTCGCCCGCAGGTTTTGAACTCGATCCTCAGAGCTGTCATGCTCACGAGGCAACGGACAGCCAGGCTTTTCTAGTTCACGTTTCAGTATGCACATATTGGTAAGAGCCACTCAAGTGGTTCATATGACAGCTATGTTGACCCTGCAGAAAGACAGGCAAAGCAAAGAGACCCCCCCCCCCCCACCCAACATGTTTACCATTCATTCAGTCAAATGAAAGGTATTTGAGAAAGAGACAGACGCACACACAGGAATCTGTGTTAGAAAAAAAAAGTGGAGGTCTAACATCACCTCAGGCAAAATCAAACAAACCCTCATTTTCATAACGTTCCCAGAATGCCTAGTTCAGAACATTATGGACCTGCTGCTTTGTTGTACAACCAATGAATGAAAAATATTGCTTCCGAGGGTGTAGATGGCAGCTTTGTGACCTGTAAAGGTATTTAGTCCAAGAAATGGTGGACACACATTATGTTCGCTGACCCTGACCTCAGCCACACACACACACAAAAGACATTAAGTTGTCAAAGTGTCACTTACCCAACATGCTAATGCTAAGCGCTCCAGTGCTTGTATTATTACCAGCTGTAAGGAGTTAAAGTGGAGGTCGGCCTGGACACAGAGGGTGACAACACTCAGCCAGCAGCCTTGTGTTCACCCATTCATGGTGGCAAAGGGGTTACGATCCCTGAGTGTCTACAAGGTGAAAGGTCACCTAAAACACCTCTCGATCAGAGGGAGAAACGGACATTAAGTGGGCGTCTCAGTCTAAAGAGAGATTATGCTGAGGCTCCTTGGAGGTCTCTGTTGGGATGAGCAGGGAACAAGACACAAAATTTGTCCGTGTCAGCGCTGGACCAGCCACTCATCTCATGACTCTTTAAAATGGGAAATAAACATCTCGAGTACCTCAAATGTTTCTTCAGAAACAGATTCGTGCATATACAGAAGTGGATTAAGTTGATGCCATTTGGCAGCAGTCCAGAACACAACTTGTGATGGATCACAATGTTGCCCTGACACAAACTTTTCCTTTTGAGACTCTTAGGAAAGGCTTTTAAAAGGACCAGCTGGGGCCCGAAGGCATCCATAACTCCTTCCTCAGAAGCTCACCAGAACAGTAGATCCATTTTTCTTTGTCCTTTTCAAGGCTCCAGACCTCTGACCAAATTCTTACTTTACTGATGATCATGACCATATATCATAAGGACTCACATTTCAGTAACTTCAGCGCAACTTTCAGTAATCTTATCTAATTTCCAGCAATAGTTTGGTCCACAACATTTACAACACTCTCTATCAGATCTACCAAATGCCTGGAGGAGAACGTAGGTTAAAGGGTCACTTCAGAAATGGTCCTCTGAGCTGCGCTGCTGCTTTTGTCTGTAATATGGTCTCAACTGTCAGGAATATTTAAGTCCTTTCTAACACAATGACAAATGCAGAATGGAAAGTATGAGGAGATGGAAAAAGGACAATGTCTTTGCCTGAGGACCCAGAGCGGCCGTCAACCTCCTCATAAATAAAAATACCATTCACTTTCCAGTGTGGAGAAAATAAGACGTCAAGAACGAGGTCAGACATCAGAGAGAGGTGGTCTGTTAGCCGATTCTGCATCGTAGGAATCCATCTGTAATCACTTCCCTTCCCAACTTCTTTGGCACATCTCCTCACTCTTCATATTTCACCTACCCTCAGTCCAGTCACCATCGGGTCAAAATTTAAATTTGTCCAATACTTTGGTTTAAGACCAAATGCCTGGAAAACTGAAGACATTCCCATCAGCCTCAGCTGCACTTTGTGTTTAGTGCTATATTATAAAATATCACCATGCTAACACACTCCTCTAAGATGATGATGATGATAATCATTATACCTACGAAGCATGAGTAGCATACTGACATTATCTTTTACAGTGGTGCTTTACCACTGTGCTTAAGTACATCCTCACAGAGCTGCCAGCATAGATGTGGACTCTTGGACCTATTATTATTCAAACTAAAGTACTAGTACAGTGCTATGATATAGGCGTGCAACTACATCCTTGCATTTCACTGATGTGGCAAGTCTAAGGATGAGTGGTTGAACACATATTGCCAGGATTCCCAGCAGTATTGAATCCTAGTGTCCTTTACCCAAATTGTCCTCAGTCATTAATGTTTAGAGTTTTAAGATATTGTAGTGCAAAAATGTTTTAACTTTCCTTTATTAGAAAAAATGATACTTTGATTAAGACTCTATCCAAGCCCAAATGTCTATGTTAGTGTTATTTTCTAACAGCTCCTGTGACTCGTGCTGTCTTGTGACCAGAACAACATCTATTCTGAACATAACATAAAAATCTCCATAAATATTTGGAATCAGCTGTGCAGATGGATGATTGCTGTTTGGCATTTTACTTGTCTGTGCTCGGGCAAAACATATGAGTGCACATGCTCCCATTAAATGATACGATCTTGCTCAAATTTAGCTGGCAGGTCAGTGGGATGCTGAAAGGACAGTCGGATGGTGATGCTCACAGGGTGTCTTGTGCAATGACATGTGAGAAAATGGGCCAGTGTGTTTGTTTTTCTGAAAATATGGGGACAACACCCTGATCTGATATTTTAGAAGTAGATTTTATATAATGTTATGGCTGCTGAAATCACACTCTGTCAGTATAACAGTGATGGACATCAGCTAGTGTTTATGAATCACATGACGCTATTTTAAATTGACGTGTATCCAGGTATTGCTATTTCTATCTGTGTTAAGACTTACTCTCATGACTGCAACATTTATGGAAATCATTTTGTCTATATTTCCATTGGGTAAAAGTTAAATTCAAGTTAAAATGTAAAGTCGATGGGATGAAAGGTTGTCGAGAAGACTGAAGGACAGACAGACAGAGGTTTCTTCGATTTTAGTAAGATGGCCCCAATCAATGGCATTTGAAAAATACCAACAAGAGCATCAGGATTAACTCAAAATCCCCTGTGGATCGACTGAGTAAATTAAAGATGGCTAACCCACTGAGATCTGCCAGAGCCGCAAAAAGCAGCAGACTCACAGGAAATGAAGGCCCACTGGAGAGTAAACAAACAACATACCATGAGATCAGGCACCCCAAGAGGCAGTTAAGTCACCAGAGATGAGACCAGTCTAATGGGGCACTAAAACTTGTTGTAAGTACCCATCTGGAATAGATTCTTCTGGAATGTGGCTGTTTTACAACTAATGGCCAGTGACGAGTTGTCACGCCATCATCTTCCTCTTGTCTCGCATCACAAGTCGCGCTAGCATCACACGCAGGACAGATATTAAAACTTTGAGCTTTTAAGACACTGACTGCCTTACAAACTATTATAATCTGATAGTTTTGGGATTCGAAACGTGTAGAAATATCTTCCTATGCAACTTCTTTGCAGTCCACATGGGTATTTACATCTGTTCACTGTTGATGATCAGATGTCATATTCTGACCTCGACCTCCCATCTTCCCTCGTACCTCACAGCTGAGGATAGATGGATGTGCATGGAGGAGGTGCCAAGAGATACAGACACACTCACATGGTTTGCAGTGAATTCATCATCCTGAAATTCCAAGTGTTTATTTATCATATGAGGGTTTTGGTTCTCAGAAGTTTCACTTAAGGTAAATACACATGAATGCATGATACATATGATTGCATACACATTATGTAATTGTCATGTGCAGTTTTTCAGGGGTGGCCTTCCTCCCTATATATGATGAATTTCTTGTCCTTTAATTGTGCTTTTCTATCTTTATTTGTGCAAAAACCCTCATTGTTTGGAGATGTTTCTAAATCACGTGGAGTCAACTGAACCCTTTTGACACATTTTCTCTCTAATTCTCTCTCCCCAGTCCACTCTGTCATCTGTTTCTCCCTCCTTGGTTCTTTCATTGATAGTACATGACTATATTTGAAAACAGCAGCACCAATCAATCCAGTAGTATTGATTAAAGCTGGGGAGGTGCATTGCACACAGTGACTCAAGGTAATAAAGACAGCTCTGTCTCTGCCAACAAAGCAGCACTGCTCACATCAGCACTCGCACCATTTCTGCTGACGGAGGGAGGAAAGCTGTAGGAGTGGACCGGCCTGAAAGTCTGCGGTGTGAAATCAGACATTCTCAAGCGCAGAGGCAGGAGTGAATTCCACAATGTGTGCAAATATTTGTGCACACCACTTTGGGAATCCCGAGCTTTGCCAGATCAGGAGTTCTGTGAGTGTCGGCTCTGCATGGATCTGCTCCTCATCTCTGTACAATGTCAATGGACACTTGAAATAGCGGGCTTGTTGTTCCAGCTCAGTTAAAGCTGGATGTTTGAGTCTGTGAGGCAGACGAGTGTTTGCCCAAGTTCTGTGCTGCACAATCACATCACCTTCCAGCTGCAGGAGCAAAGCATGGGCAGCGAATGGGACAATGAGAAGTCAAGAGCGCGCATCAAGTGGGCTACTTGTGGTCTTGCTCAAAAGTGCTAGACGTCCTGCTCGAGTGATGATTAGGGTGAAGAGAACCAGAAATCAAAGAAGAGGCTGATTAGGATTCTGCTCACGAATCAGTGGATTGAGTCTGCAGCTCCATGCTCATAACACTGACAGCTCAGATCTGGCTTACTTTCTTTTGCTCTATCTCGAAACAGTTCTCACTACACATAATGAGGTAAAAAGAACATCAAAACATTTATTAAGCAAAAGATATGATCGTTATTTGATGTAGTGCTAGAATCTCATGGTAAAAGATGGTCGACACGGCTTTTGAGTTGCAAGCTCCAGAGCTGCTACCTGGATCAAACATCTCTTCAAGGCCTTTACTAAAGATTGCTGGATCAATAAAACAGAGCGGGGCCTTATAATGAGAGAGTCAAAAGATGCATTGAGTGAGCTCATGTGTTAAAAACAGAAAGGGAGAAAAGACTGAAAGAGGAGGGAGCGTGGCAGAACAAGCAAAGTAAACAAGTTTGGCGTGAGCTTGCTGGAGTCACCGGGTTTAGCAAAACATTCCAGAGTCTTCGAAACAAGCGGCCTTGTGAGTGTTCAGGGGCAGAAACAAGGGGGCTTTAAATCACTGAACAGGAACAGCGTTGAAGGACTCTAATTCAATCATAAATATCTCAAAAATGTTCAGCCTCACACACGGACATGTCAAGTTAAGTGACTACCAGTCACCTATTTAACAGCAGGACAATCAGTCAGAATGACCTGGCCAAAACTAATAAACTAGAAGAGGACGATATGGTTCACTAATGCAAGCCCACTGGAGCAGAAATGATATACAGTCTATGCTCTTACTGTGGTTTCCACATTAAAATATACAGACACAAAAATAATAATGTGATCATTTATTGCACTGAAGAAATTTGAAGACCTTGGAAACTTTACATTTATCAAAATGTCATATAGCCTTATTTATTATGTTTATATAGGCTGCGGTTGACGTAGAAATCATATCTAATTACATTTCTGCAAGATGAAACAGACTGAAGCCGTCAATACATCATCTCACATCAGTGGTTGAGCCAAACTGCAGACTCAGAGACTGTGATCTAAAAGCTAGTTGACTCTTGAGAGATGGCTGATTTGAAAGGTAAAAACAGATTTTGACAGAGGAGAAGACAGATCAATGTGTGTGTGGTGTTTAAATAGAAAGAAATCACAGAGGGGAAGACTTTAAAAATATTTTCCATTGTGAAGAGAACAATTCTGGATATACACAGTATACCCTTAAAACTTGCATGCAGCGGCCTGAATGAAGATTACAATCCAGTCTAGAACAGAGCTCACATTTTTTGTGTTAAAGTAGTTTCTACCTTCTTCTTGGTTGTTATGTAGCTGATTGCCAGGTGCAATGCAAACTATATTAAGGTGGATCACCCTTGTGTTAGGCAATGAATTTATGAGGCAACTACACACTGATGAAGGAAGACAACATTTTGTCTTCTGAAAAAAAAAGTGACTTCCTGTCATTGAGAGCGACCCTCCTCAACATTAGTCTTCATAAGAAGAACAGAGCATAAATTCTTCTGAGCACGGAGGTGTGCAAACTCTCTTGTCCTGATAAAGACAGAGCCCTATGACTGAATGCACTGGAAAAGGTATTAAGGAGGTATTGAGCCCATACAGTTTACTCAACAATGATGATGCATAGTACCATTTCTAATATAAACTCTGTATTTGTAATGTCTTGATTTTGGCCTCCTGCTTCCTGAGGGAACCACAAAACAAACCTAGTTTTGAGTAACATCTTTTTGATGTCAAGTGCTGGATTACAAAATGCAAAACAAATAGAAAAACATACAGAGATAGGAAAAGATGGCGAGAGGCAGAGAGAGAAAATACAGTATGTCCCTGGCACATATCCCAAAGTCAAGTCTAGTCGAGCTTAACTGTAATCTTATAGTGCACACATACGCATGCTATCACCGTAAAAGAGTCTGTGCATGCTTTTAGGTATGCTCTGAATCACTCACACTCACTTACACACCCACACACACTGCTTTTATGACTCTTTCAGTAGTTCAAGTGTGGCACGCTTCACTCATGAGACACGCATGGACTTCAATAAAATCTCTGGCACAAACAGAGATGACAGGAAACACTGTTCTTGGCCTACTTTTTCACATCCACATGACTAGGATGGGATGCAGGCACAAAAGTAGACAGTGGAGCAGTTCATCTGCCTTGATAAAATAATAAGAAGGGTGCTATTTATAGGCACGCGAATTGAGCAGCTTGACCTGAATGTGAAGGCATACTGAAACGTAACGCGCCGACGAGGGAATTGGTGGCTATGAAGAACATCACAAGCTGTTCTATCAAATGGGTGACTTACGGTGCTCAAATGAAGCCACTGGAATGTCAACACGATAAAACATCATAAGCAGACCTGTTTTTGAAAACAAGAAAAGATTCAACAATTACTGTTGAGGTGTCACATGCTCACGTCGACATCGAGATGGAAAATGTCTCTATTTTTAGTGACAGAAATATGCTGTGAGAACTTACAAGATCTAAGCAGAATTGAAACACATGTTGGGAGCCGAACCACAAACACTTTAATTGTTGCTAAGACCACAAATGTATATGCCGCAACCCAACAGCTGGGGATAATGGGTTAAAGCTCAACAGCAAAGCAAGGCAGCCATGGGTGTTCAAAGTGAACCAAGCCTTACTGTATAGTATGTAGAAGAAGCACACATTTCATATTTGTGTTTATCTGCAGTTAATTCTCATGTTTTCAAACTAAATCCCTCATTAAACTTTAATCGCTCTGTCCATTCTTGCGCTGAAAGTATCTTGTTGAAGCTAATTTGTTACATGGTTGCCTGCTGCGTTTTCATTCAAAGAGATTTCTGCTGATGTCACAGTGGTACGCCCTTTCTGACTTCCTTTTTGGGCGTCCTTGAGGCGTGAAATGGCCCTGCTGGGTCCCTGTAGAGTCCTGTAGGGCCACAATAGGCCCAGGACATCTGTGTGGTTTAACAGTAGGCAGGGCTTGAGTAGACCGGAACATGTCTATGGACCTCCCACCGGCCCACCCTTAAGCCTAATACAAAGGCCTGGTTGCCACCTAACAATAACACATTCATGGACAAGTAGGGGCACAAAGATACAAATACACACTTGAACACTGGCAAGTATTACAAATATATTTCCACAAATCCACACAAAGACCTATTATTGTATTACTGCAGTGCGTTTAGGCACAAGAGTGTTTATGACCTTCATGTCTCTCCCAGCTGCAGTATAGTATTGATAGTGATGTTTTAGATATATGTTGAAAAACCTTGACTAAAACCAGTGCATGAACTGAAGTTTTCATCTAATTGAGGGTACACAAGTCTCTATGTACGGCAAAGTCAGGTGGTTTTTGGTTTGGTGGGTCATTTTGGTCCAGTTGGTTACATGCTGACAGATTGCCAGCTTCATCTGGTACAAGGCAGGTTTTTGTCTGCCTGTGCTTGTGTATTCATCTTGTGGTTTGAAAGGGACCCACCTGTGCTTTCCAAGATGAATGGAGTGGTGTAGCTGGGGATGTGGTAATGTAGATTTGGTAATGCAGTGCAATTTTGGTATTCATTTTGGCATTAAATTGTGGCTCCACTAAGACTTAGCTCAAACGCAGGTGGTTTATTTTGCTTTAGTTGGTGAAGGCCCACACACAGGCTTCTATAAAGTTACACAAACCCCTTTTAATGACAGTTGACTTCTTTCAATTTCTTACAAATTGCTCAACCACGTACGCCTTTTTGTTTAGCATTTTGCAACAAATACCTGGCTAGATCTGAAGCGGAGACACTGAAATTACATGGCATGTGTGTTAGACTGCTGGGCCACTAGGAAGCTTGCACATTAAATATCTACTCACACCAAATCTGTAGGCTGTTTTGCATCGACTCCTCATTTATACAGTGAAAGTTCTTAGGAATATAGCAGGGATGTCGACATTAGTGGAGAAGATACTACACCATTAAAACAATTTAAACTTCCATCTCCAGTGCAACTGGGGTCAGATTTACTTATTACCCTATTTGCACTTGCAGTCTGAATTTAATTAGTATCTGATTTACTTGGGCAGCAGCAAACTTTGACACTGTAAGCTTGGTATATTCTGAGAGTGTAAGGAAAACTTCAAAACTCAAACATGCAAGGCAGACAATGCATAATTGAACCTCAAAGTCTCCACCTTCCTCAGAACAACATCAGTTTCCTCTTAGGAGAAGCCAAGTGAATTTACAGCCCATGACAGGACAGAGAATGAACTGCTTTCAAAGGGTATGAAAGGAACTGCTTGACGTTTGTACCTATTATGCCCTGGCTCACAAATATATGGCTCTAACCTCTTGCTTTTCTTGCTAGTGGAAGATGAAAGTCTAGATGGACTGTATTAACAGCTGCTATTAAGAGAAACTCCATGAATCATTGTTTTGGTTGCTGTATTAATGCTAAAGGGAAAACAGTGCAAACTCAGCAGCTCAATACATGTGAATATTGGTGTAAAATTACACAAATGCAGCAGCTGTATGCATGTTCACACTCATTTGACATTCCTCAAACTTGAGCCAAGGCAAAGCAACATGACAAATTATAGCGCAAATCCCTAAGCCAATGAGGATTTCTTCACTGTATGTTCTGTAACTACGACTATATAACAAGTTTAGCCTGAGACATGTTTACAAAAATGTAATATTGAGAAATTTGCTGAAATACTCTAAGCCAAGATGAAATTATCCAACCCAATAGGCCTTCACATGACGTTGGAAAATGGATTGATTGACAAATCTCGGGTTGTTATGCAACAGCATTAGCCCGGTAGCAGTATGATAGGCATAATAAAGTAATTAGGCCTCTCAGGTAGTCAGCCAAAAGTGGTGTAAAAGCAGAGGAGAAATAACCTTCACCTTCAAGCAATCTATGATTATATCACACAATGCTGTCCTACAGAACTGGCACTAAATTATAAATGAGCCTCCACACAAAATGTGGGTTTTCTGTCAACATGACATTTAGAAAGAGTGTTACACAATATCCAGGTCACGTGAAATACCTTAGTGCAAGGACAGAATGGTGAGCACATATGTAAGTGACATGGAAGAGAAAAATAATTCATGTGCTGAGTGGTGTTGACATAATTCACTGTACTGTATACTCTGTGCTGTGTCTCTGATCACAACTGCACGTTTGTCTTTTTCTTCTGATTGTCCTACTGTGTTTATTGTTGTCCACATCTTTGCATTCATTAAAAACCTAATCATCTTATCTTATATCATGGAAATTAGTAATTACCTGAAGGGTTATAGTTGAATCTTTGTACAATCATTGCAGTTTTGGATTACGATGAACAAAAATGAAAAGTTACCTAATGTTATCTTCTGTAACAAGTAATACCAACAGCTCAACTCAAACGCCAAATGTGTATATGTGTAAATCTGCCAACATTACGATTTGACTGGAGTCCTTAATGAACGACAACTTAATGAATGACTAAAGAAAATATTTTGCAGGCGGGTATGATGACAGATAATGTCGTTGCCCTCTTTCTTTCTTGCTATCTGCCCTGATTCCAGATGCCCTTTGACCTGCCAGAAGCTTAACAAACACCGTTTAAAACAGAGCAGAAGGCATCCCACTCATTCTAGACTGTGTTCTCTTCTTCGGAGTCTTTGCTGAGTCAAAATCCATATTAAGCCTACCTCCTATAAATCAATACAAATCACTGAATTCATCTTTTCCAAGGTCGTGGAGCATCGAATCTAGTGATGAGAACAAGTCTAAAGGCTTTGCAGTTTTCAGAAATGAGAGAAATTCTCAGAACTATTAATCATGAGCTGACGAAAAGGCTGGAAGTCCACACTTGTGTGCAGCCTCAATGCTACAGTATCTGTTACTGTTTTGGTGGAATTTCATACCTTTGGCCTAAAGGATGGGATCATAGTCCTCCAAGCCCTGGCCTCTTAAAAGTTCCATTCATTCGCCTTCGCTGCCTAAAGAAGCTGTGCCTTGAAAAGGGGTTGATTTAAGAGGGCTCCTGAGGACAAAAGCCTGACAAAGCAGTGATGTTTTTGATGACGTCTCCGATAGACAGCGTGCACAAAGGCTGTGAGTGACAGCCGGGTTTTGTCAGTGGATAAACTCGGTGTTCTCAGGCGCATGTTTTCCCCTTCAGCTGTAAACATGCTTTAAATATGTGATGCGATCATAGGGATGACAAGGGTGGGAAACATCAACAAGCCTATTGAGTTTCAGGATGCGTGATGCTGCACAGAACTGACGTGCAGTCCTTGAGAGCACGCCCTGAGTGTTATTAGCTAATGCACATGCGTCATCAAGGATCACATACCACAATAATGTCATCTTCATGTTTTATAGCAAATAAATATCAAGTCATATTTGTAGTAGTTGTAATTTCCAAGGCAAGACTGTATCACCAGCAGAGAAGTCATGTTAAAATCATATATAAAATAAATTTATGAAGGATAATTTGATCATGATTCATAATTTAAGGCAACGTCCACGCTGAAAGCTTTGTACAATTAAGTTGTCATCAGATAATGGCATGTGGATACAAGCACGCCGACTAAGAGCACCTACAGATCTCATACAGTGTGTTCCTGCACTTTACAGCCAGGAACACACACATGCATGAATTCACACAAACACACACACACACACATAGTTGAACTGCACATGTATTTCCGGTCAAAGCCACAACATCGTGCCAACATCTTGAAAGAAGAGAGTAAATGAAAAGAAGAGAGATTATCGACATGTCAGGAGAGCTGTAATCAGATCCTGTCATAATTCTTTGACCCACTTTTCAACTCCTTCCTCTTTCATGTTGGACAGTGAGTTACGTTTCGACAGCCTGACCTGGACAGTGTTTGTAGATATTTATCACCCAGTCCTCCCTACTTCAATAGAGAGGTTAGGCCACGGGGCACTGACCTCTGGATTCAGTGGGAAAACTGTGCTACCGCCTTTGAACAGAAGCACACCAGCACCTGTATTGACTCGGAAGGTGTCAAGATTTCAAACATGATGCAGCCAAACGCATGTCAATCGTGACCCTTGCGGGGATCACGCCTCTCTTAAAAACACTTTGAAGTGGCCTGAACCTGCAGATGATATCGGCCAACATTCCTCAAGAGCAGCTCTGTTAATCCATTTTCCTTGCTGCTGCTCTTATATGATAGAGGACTGTCTGTATTATTTAAAAGCAAGCTAGCCAGGGAGTTGGAAGTCTTTTCTGATGCACTCAGTCCTGCACGGGTACAACCAGCTCATTGGTTATTCATGGACAAAACCTGGTTTTCAAGCAAGTGAGTCAGAGGCAGGTAAGAGGAAAATTGCCACCACAGCCATCTCAAAGTCATATGCAGGAAAATGCATCCATGCACATCCACCAACACAAATGGACCCACTGTCAAATAAAGCACAAAAAAATCTAAATATGACTCAAATGTGACAATCATCATGTTAGAAATGGGACAAGAAACATTTGAACTAGTCAGTGCCTGGTCTCTGGGCTGCAGCATCCCTGTTAAATGCTGTCTATTGATCTGTTTGAGAGAAACACTGTTCACTGTACAGAAGCCTTGCAGCGTATCCTGTCTTCTCTCTGAGACGATGACGACGCAGTTTTCCCATCCTGTTGTGCACCTTGTTAAAGAATCTGAGACTTCACATGCTTGGAGTAAATTACAACTGTGTGTGCTGGTACAAAACATATGCATGCAATCAAATGCAAAACACAAGCAAACAAACACGCACATGAACTGCACAAATACCTACACACATACACCTGCTGTGTCACTGCCTTCATCACTCACCTACTAGTCGACTCTCTCGAGCCGTCTTGCTGAGCATATCTAGGGCTTTGGAGGTGGAGGACCTGATGTGGTCGCTGAAGGACCTCTGCAGCAGCAGCAGCCTCATGGACCGAGACATGCTGATTAGCATCCACCAAAACCTATCTGCGTCAGGCTCCTACCTTATCCCTACACCTGTCCCTGCTCCTGATCAGGTTGATTTTGTGCCTTGTCAATCCCACCTCTTTTCCCTGCTGCTATTTCTTATCTTGCACAGTATTCAAGCTTTCAATCATAATCTGAGTAGTTTCTGTCCTGGTTCGGTTTCTGCCTCCTTCTCTTGTCACTCTGTTCTGTTCCAGTCTGGACTGTACACTCCCGTCTGCTGCAGCAAGCATTAGTGCAGTAACTGCTGGGACACATCCAGCCGGTGCGGCAATCCTCTCATATTCTATTCTGCCAGTGTGTGTGTGTATATATGTGTGTAAGTGTAAGTGCTTTCTGACACAACTCCAGCGCTCTCTCTGAATATCTGAGTGCTTTAGAGTCACGACTAGCATCCCTCCTTCCCTGTCCCTTTTTTTTTTTTTTTTTTTTCTTGCCTCTCTTTTCTGTCACCTTCCTCCTCTCATCCCCTCTGTTTACACCTGCACTACCCTGTCTAGACACAGGGCACCAATGGCAGTTATATAACTCACTGCCCGGGCAGCCTGCTCGTTATGAAGATCCACCTGTCCTTGTCCACAAGCGGCAACAAACATCACAGAACTGAAGCCAAAAGACAGGAAGTGAGATGATGAAGGGGTCCAGGATAATTTTTTGAGTCACTCAGACAAAGCTGCAGGACAATTAAATGGTTCCCAGAAATGGTTGATGGTGAAAATATGTTGAGGGATTTCCCAAAAGGACATTGAAATGTCAAGAGGAAAAAATGCTGGGATTTAAAACTGTGCTCTGACTGGTTCTTCCTGCACCACAAAAACCTCTCAGTTATTCCCGACAGCCAATAATCACATTCCTCCACCATTCAGCTGTGGGAAATGGTCCAACACATGACATGACTTTACTGTAAATACGTTATAGCGGGAATACAGGAAGCAGTGCACACATCAAAAATACACACACAAGCAAGTAAACATATTTCTCACATAGCTATTGAGAAATATGCATGTACTGTAAACCTTATGTAACAAAACTTAAGCTACAACAACACAATGGAATCCATTACTTAGACTGCTGCTCAGCTGATCGGATAACGTTGATTTAGCTTCTATTAAGCAAGCACAACTCTCGGGGTCTGTGAAAAAGCTTAGTCATCAGCTTCTTACTGGGTGAAAAATTTAAGAACAGCAGAGGGGTTGTAGTAACACTGCGACACCAGGAATAAAAGCTGGGGGCTTTTTAAAGAAAAAATATGAAAAACTAAAAGATTATTATCATTTAATGTAATCCATACATGTTGTGCTGGTGCAGGTCCAATCACTTTGTGTAATATGGAAAGGTCACTCGTAGTAATGAGCCACAGACAATTATCAGCCAACTCTGCAGTTCCTCTCTGCTCTACAGAGCTTTTTTAGTATCTTTCAGCTGATTGTTTTTGGTTCAGCCTCACTGCTCCAAGCTAAGCTGTTTACAGCTGTTGATAAACCCACCGGGGGGCAAACCCAAGATAAAAAGAAAGTAAATTTGCTCTGTGTCTGCTGGATGAGTAAATAGACTGCTTTTTGCTGACACATTCACCACGTCAATTTTAGAAGGTGATGAAATGTCAATTTGTGTTTACAGTTGTTTCATTGCCGCCAATTAGACAGAAAACTGGGTGAAACTTACTGAACTTAACGGTAAAAAACAAATACTGTAAGTGTCTCAAAGACAAGCTCATATATATATGACAAGTGACTCATTACCCGAGTGTATGAGTTTACATGTGCGTGTAGCTGTGAGCAGTATGTGCTGTTCCAGATTGCCCTTCATGACATTGTACACTAAGCTCACACTCGAGAAAAAGTCAGCCAGTTGTGCTGATTGCTCCAGCGAGTGAAGGTAATGTGCTCAGCATTGGCTTATTGCAGCCTGCTGATAGCATTGTGCTCATCACGGCCAATTGACTTTATGGTCTCTAAGGTTTGCTGAGACTGATAAGGCTGGATTCCCGCGTCTTTGCTTTTTCATGACCCTTTAGTCTGTGCCTCTGCAATTGTAGAATGACCTCTTTAACAGTGTTGTAAATGAGGATTAGGGTGTGATACAGGAAAATAAACATCCTATAAAAGTATCACTTTTTTGCTGTCTCATACACACCTGCTGGACTCAAATGACATCTGAATCAAATTTTCATGTATGTGTGTGAGTGTGTGTGAGACAGTATTGTCAGTGTTCGTATCACAACAACATATCAGTGTACTTTCCCTCTCTCTGTCTCCATACCTGTGATGAGGGGGCAATGCGCAGACTGTAACCTGGATATGACGAAAAACGTCCTGAAGGGCGGAGGAGAGGGTGAAAACAATGGTGTTCTCATACCTCAGGAAGGAAAGTCTTGCCAAATGCCCCCTCTGTCAAACAAGTGTACGGCATGCCAGGAGTGTGTACCTACGTCTAAACTCCACAGAACAGAGACAGGAGAGGGTTACCTGCCAACATACTGACCTAGAAATACAGACAGGGGAGGTGAAAAACGAGGGTGGGGGGAGTTTTACTGGGAGGACTTCAAACAATGTATATAAACAGTATGTGAGAGTCTATCATCAAAACGTCGTGAAAAACAATGCACTATACTCTATTCTTTACAGCACTGCCAAAAATATGTCGGTATGTTGAAGAATGTATGTGTGGGTGTGCCCCAAGTGACTGTAATTGTGTGTGAGTCCCTTTGATGTGACCATCTGCTTGAGGTCTTACTCTGCTATCATACACTCCCTCACCCTCACTGTCTGCCCTACTTTCCATTATAACTCTATTCCAACCATCTGATACCGTTGCATCTTGTGTGTGCGCCAGTTAATTCAAAAACTAAAAATAGATATCCAACCAGACACCTCAAGATATCAAAACACAAAATATCCCATATAAAGTTTATCCAAACACTCGACATCTCCGTCTCCTGCATGTTGGAGACGATCTCTCCCCAACACCTAGACAAGGGGAATGAACCAGCCTGGGAGTGACAGAGCCTGCTGAGCTAGGACTGATTCATTAGCCTGGGGACAGCGTGGGCATCTCACCCCATCAACACTGGGAGATTTACAATCCCCTGGTTAGGGATGAAAGTTCTCACCGGATCATTTCAGATGAAGCATGGGTTCAGGTCAGTAAGAAACCCCAGTTAAAATGATAAACACGAGCAAAAGGAGGGACCTGTGCAAAAAAAAAAAAAAACACTCTTTGTTTGCTTGGTTTGCTCCCGACACATTCTTCTTTTATATTTGTAGAGCGTGATCTACTCAGACAAAAGGTATTTGTGGCAAAATACAGGAAAATAATACCACTATGACAGGAGTCATCACTTTAAAGAATGCTCCATATATCTATATATGTAAAGGCCACATTAGTATATTCCTTGTACAAGCAATATGTTGGACTACAAAGCCCTCCATCCCCATACTCCTAGAAATGATGTCTATAAAAGATGATTATGTATCTCATGATTTAGGTCCTGTGCCAACATTCACTGCAGGAAATAGCATGTCCTTTATGCAGCAAAGCAGAATATAAGGATGAAGCTGTCTGGGTGGAGGATGGGCATGTAGCCTGGAGACCTATTGACCTTAACCATGATATTTCCCTAATCTTGTCTTATTCCTTTGTGGCAATAAAGTTGAAGCACTGAGAGACCACATAGAAAAGTAGCTTAGAAGAAAATTGCAAAAATGTTTTGTTTTTTTAAAATTTCCATGTTAAGAAATCCTTCTAAAACACTCTCAGATCTGCGAAGTGAATCACCCAGTCCATGGTTCATGACCTTATTTTCCATCAATTTTCAATGAAATCCATATTCTGCTGATAAACACAAGAGGCTGATAAGATTTCTTGCAGATTGAATTAATGTAAAAATCCACAACTTTTTCATATTCTTTACATAACTGTCTAAATTACACCGGCGCCATAAAATACAGAGACACCTAGTTTTTCACCGTCCATACAGTTACTCATTGACCGGGGTCCATATGCAAAACAAAAAGCATGATGGCCTATTTTCTATAAAAAGCAATTCCATATTTTCATGCACAGTGGGTGATGAAGCACATACCAGTGTGCTGAAAAATAAAGCTAAAGGAAGAAAGATGACTCAACCCCTCTAAAGGTTTCTTTCTTTGGTATTGGGGAGACTTTTTGTTGTTGTAACTCTGCAGTTCAGCATGCTGACTTCCTGTTGTAAATCCCCCTTCATGCAGTGGTTTCCTGCTCCTGAGCACCACAGCTAGGGAGACAGATTCCCTTAGGAAGACGCAAAAAAAATTCTAAGCTTTAACTCAAATAAATTGGCGATACAGTGGAGATCAGTAATAAGTTTTTTTCCAGTCTTAGTAAATGTATTTTTGGAACATGAGGGACACTTATTTTCATTCATGATGATTCAACATGAAGTCGGAATAAACAGCAAAACAATGTGTAAAACATCTAACTTTTACAAACTTTTTTAAATTCTAAAATATCAAGTATATCCACACGTTACATCAAGCATAAGAGAGCAGAGTTATGTGCATTCTAGGGGAACAGATGGCACCTGTAAATGTATTCACAGCTGAGTCTGAAGTGTGAAATATAAATGGAATGAACTCCAACATGTTACTGTACCAGTTTCCACACAGGAAGCTGGGGAGAGAGTGTGTCAAATGGGAGGGGAGAGGAGGGGCTGTTTATGGGGGGAGGTGTTGAGGCTGGTGTAGACTGATGGGGGGAGGCCAGGAATGTGACCTTGCACAAACACAGCGACTCCTGTACTGTGTATGGAGGGGTGGCAAAGAAAAAGTGGGATAAGGCAGACTCAATCAAAGAGCAGGAACAAGCAACAGAAACAGATGAGCTATTATTGACTTGGCTCCAGGCTGAGGGAGCTTCATTACATCTGTCAAAGCACCTACTCAGATGAGAGAAATGTCCTCAAAGGGCACGTTGCTGGAGGGTATAAAGGGTATGAATGCTAACTGATTTCGTTGTGACATTCTCTGAACTAAGTGAAAATTGGTGTGGAAATTTGCCCATTTTGCAGGCTGGAGATGTGGTGTGTTAGAGCCAAAAAGCCCAATCACAAGATCTGTGGATGAACAGAGATTTTCAGACACCATCTGTGCTGAAAGGACTTTGTTAGTTGTTTACCCTGGCAATCTAGTCAGAAACTGAAAAGCAGATATTCTTCACAAACACAATCACATCTCTATATCAGTTTTTATTCAAGGAATAGTTTCACCTTTTGGGAAATTCTTTTACTTGCTTCTTTGGCAAGAGTTACATGAGATGAGATGAGGTGAGGACTCTTATGTCTATATGTTCTGAGCTTTAGCATGAAGACTGGAAACAAGGAGGTGCTGGTAGGCAATTTAAATTTATGTATTTATTTACTTTTACTTTGGCAGACTACTTGCTTTCCCCTATTTCCAGGCTTTATGCTACACTTAGTCAATCACTTCCTGACTCTACCTTCATATTTAGCATACAGGCATGAGATTGATATCGATCTTCTCAGCTAGAAAACAAATATGAGTATTTCTCAAAATGTACAGTTTTTAGCAGAAAACTCTAGATGTGGCTTGAAATGAAATTATTTCCTTTGAGAACAGAGATTACTGATGTTATTCTTTTTCAACATAGGGGACTTTTCAAAGCGTGTAACAATAGGATGATAAATGCTGGGATCCCCACAGGTCAACACACAGGGCAGACATAATTAAAGAACAGTAATACACATCTGCAGTTACCAGTACCGCCAGCTTTGAATACCAGTAACATGAATTTGTCACTGGAGTTCCAAGAAAAGGAAGAATGGTGACTAGAAAGGAAACAAGGGATAAAAGAAAGAAGGAAACAAAAAGGAAAGCCAGACAGACAGAAATGATGAGACGAGTTATTCACAGGAACCACCAACTCCCTCATGACGAGTCCCTTTCCCATACAGGACTCCACTGAGGGTGCTAAATCATTTCCTCTTGCCTCAGTTTTCCTTTCCTCCACCTACAACAAGTGCTGCAAACTATGAGGCTATGAGTCCAGGTAAAAGGTCAGACTTTAAGCCTGCCGTTGGTGGGATGCCCATCATTGTGTTCTGTTTATATATTCCCACTGGTTTATATTTAGATCAGGAAGGCACAGCATGGTGCCTCTAACCTCAGCCACAATCAAGGAAAACAAAAAGGTAGGCCATTCTTCGAACCAGGAATCTCCAAAGTGTGGCGTTGACAAGCTCTAACACCAGTGGGAGAGAGAGAATCGGTCCACATTCTTCCCACATGGCTTGAATGTAGTTATATTTAAAAATAGTGTCCAGGTTTTTAATGTGATACTGTTAAAAACACTCACTTCACAGTGGCTGCTTTCATCCCATTCATGGAGTCTTAAAGCTCCTGTTACTAAATACTCAAACCCACCTACCACCCGATCCTTCACCTGCTCAATCAGAAGGGTAGAAGAAACCAATGGGTCAATTGTTTGGGGTTAAATGAGTGAGAATATGTAGGACAATTGTTGACCAGAATGAAACTGTGCTGTGAATAACGCAGAAATCAAAAAAATCAAAGAAACTTAACCAATACTAAATAAATAGCTATACAAACTCAGTGTGTGTATTTTATTCACCACAGAGGAGAGCATTTAATATGATCTCTTGCCACTTAATCTCTCTTTCACTCACACAAGGTAGACCTGTCAACTTCCTTACTCCTTATATACTTTTATATATGCTGAAGAACATCGCTCTTCCATATATATATACATATATAAAAATATAAAATTGCAGGAACTACAACTACAAGAACTTTCCTCTTGTTGAGTCCAACTTTCAAGTGATATTTAAATCTTTCTTCTTTCACATCGCATGCATCATCTCCTCAGTCATGCACAACTGACGATAAGGACGGTCATGCAAACTTGATGCGTGACTGTCCTTATCACCTTATCTGGTATGTGGTATGGTATGAGTTATGTCATTTCTGGCCACTCCAACACACTAGCACCATCACAGTCCTCTGCTTTGCTAAGGTTACAAGCACTCTGTAGCATAATCTATGCAGCATCACAGGAGCCCCATAAACAACACTTCTAAACAACAGGTTGTCAGTCGTAACTCTGCTGCTTGTTGACACATCCTCTTTGTGGACAGGAAAGCCATGACCACTCACTAAAGGTGCACCCGGCGCCACAGGGAGGTCATCAAATGTGCCGTTACAGAGAGCGTGGGCCGTGGAAACATCTTGTTGATCACTGGTGTGCTTCCGTTGTCACAGAGATTGTAAAATTAACCATGAATGAGCTGTCTTTCATCAGGAGGAGCCTTTAGGGCATGATGTGTGATGTAACACTGTCACAAATGTGTCATTCCCAGGGGCTTAAATGGTGGAGATACAGAGGGGGCTTTGAAGTGTCACAATGAACACTGGGCTTTGTGCTCCATCAAGTCCCCCAAAACTCCGCCAACTCCCATCGTACCCCCGCCCCCCCCTCCAGAGTCCTGGGTTCCATCACGCAGACCCAGAGATGGAGGTTACATAACTTGCTTACAGGAAGTCAGACTGATTTAAATGAGGAAAAATGACCAAGAACATTTGACCTATTTGAAGTGGGTGCTGTGGATTTCTGCAAGCTTCAGCCTCCTTGTAAAACCTAACCTTTGGAGTGGGCCTTTTGCCAGAAAGGTAGTCATGCTCATTTATGCACACACACACACATATACACAGACAAGAACAAACATACTGACAGCTTCTGCACATTTCCCATGAAAGGCTTTCACCAAGTGGCGGTAATTAGAGTGAGAGACAGAGCGAGAGTGAGTGAGGACTCCCAGCAGGCTTTGAGACAGCGGGGGGCAATATGAAAGCCTCGTCCCCACGTCCAACCACCACTCTGGTATTGTTTACCAGTGGACTGACGACACAGGGGGGTGTTTAATGAACACTGCTCCCCTGCCGGCTGTCTGAAAGTAGGTCTGTCCATCCATAGTTTCCTGATGACCCTGTGCATTACCGGCAGACTGCTGACAGAGAGGTCGGAGCCAGAGAGGAGGGGGCAGTCACTACAGATTGAGTTTCTTCTTAAGATCGATTCATAATAAAGTGTGCAAAGTGGATGACGGAAAGCATTGCAAAGCGATGACATAACATGTTAATACTGTGAAGGCTTTTCATCAGGAGGAAGTCATGAGGATTGATAACTGTAGGCCAACAATGCATGTATGTGAAGATGTGCATTAGTATAGATTTACATACACGAGGCTGTCTATTCTCCAGATGAGGTAAGTAAGAAATGAGGGCAAAGGTAAATATATGTATGGGTCAAAAGTTTTGGGCATCAGACACGACATCCAGTCTGGCTCTTATCTTTGACAGGCGACTGGTTTGATGGTTTAGTAGATGAGTCTAGGATCTTATCTACGCTCACATCCAGTGTCTCATAGAACCACAGCCTGTCCTCCTCCACTCAACCCCTCCCTCCTGCCGCTCTTGCACATGTTGTGAACACACGGACAAGACCATCAATCAGAAATCGTACCGCAGAATCTCCTCACATAACACCAGACCAGACACAGACCAGATCGACTGCAGGCAAACTCTTTTTCTAAATGCACATATGACAAAGTAATGGAAAAGAAATCGAGCTAATCACGCTATTATTTTTAGCGTCAAGACCTAAACTGAACACATGAAGATGAAAAAACAGCAATGACTCACCAGCTTTTTCTTTCTCGGGAATGGTAGAGGTGCTCTGGAAAAGAGAAAAGAAAAAGGATTAGTGGAGATAACAGGTTAGATGCACTATATGGTATAATTCTATTATCTATCTAGCACCCTTCAAACATTCCTTGATAAACATTTAATGTTTGTGTAATGAAATGTAATAAGAAAACTATTGTGGGAAAATATCAAATAACAGTACTTATTCTATGATCTAGAACATCAGAATCAACACAAGATTATTTAAAACAAGTGTAATTACAATAATCCTTGCAGATACAAAGTCTTGAATCCAAGCAAATTCAGCGTACACCTAATGTGTTGTTCCACACACCAATACAACAATGACAGAAATACAAATTAGCCATAGACACATCAAGAAGGTGGCTTCGAAAAACTCCATATGCATAGTTTTCCAATGTGCCAATATCGTGATAAATGGTCAGAAGAGATAACTAACCCACCAGAGACTTATGAACAAATATCACATCATTAAAAGTCAGAGCACACAGCACATTCTCCTCTGATTCAATGTTGATCCAACGCTCACGTAGACATTACTGATAAAATCACAACATATTTTTAGTCATAGTAGATTCTCAACATTCTGCGCATGTAATATTTCCTTCTTTGGCTTTGTGGTGGCTTTAGGAAAACTAAACCAGCATCAACAAAGGGTTTCTGGTGAAAATAGAGCAGTCATTTCATTGGTAAAATGTGTGTGTGTGTGTGTGTGTGTGGAGGGCAGCAGTCAGTTGGAATGCAGAGGTCTTTCTTGCCTCTGACTTTTGACCTCAGGTTCCTCGGTTGACCTCCACACCCTGACCTGTTTTAATCCACACTCCCCTGGAACAGATCAGACAGGACGAGGAGGACGAGGCACATTCTCAACACAATTCATCCATTTTGTCCACAGTCCCTTTGCTGGACAGAACTTGCAAATATCTACTTTTCCTCCTGATATTAAGATAAATGTCTCCTCCTCCATGTTTATTTTGTCCCCTCAGGCCTAATTAAAGCGATTTAGCCGCGTCCTGCTGTGACTACTTTAAAGCCTGTTTACCATTTGGCAGCTACTTACACAGCAGATTCAGTACAGCCAAAACCACACTGATTAACGTCTTAAAGGAACAGTTTGGCGAAATGCACTTATTGGCTTGCTTTTCCATTTACATGAGAAGATACACACTCATGTGTGTAGCTTAGCACTTAGTTTAGCACAAAGGCTGGAAACAGGGTGAAACAGCTTGCCTGGCTCCATCCAGAGGTAATAAAATCCATCTACCAGCACCTCTAAAACTGATGAATTAACAGGCTATATTGCATTTCTTTAATTGTACTGGCGCTTCCTGGGGTCTCCTTTGATTGCCTGGCACCCTCCGGGCCAAGAAACAGCCCGGCATCTGGGACCAGCTCCAGCCCTGGCGCAACCCTCAAGGATAAGCGGGTATAGCTAATGGGGGGATGGATAACCACCTATAAAGCTTCAACATGTCGATTAAACAAACCAGATCTAATACCTTAAATAGCAAAGCTTTAGAGGTTTTGATTTTATCATGCAGTCATCGACATTTCTGGGCTACACACCGTACCAAGGAGTACAGCTAAAAGGATGCAGAGAGGATGGAGAACATTGTTTCCAGGAAACTCAATATTACACCTTTCCCTTAAACATTTCCACCTTGTCTTCCCCTCATATCTTTCACAAAATCTGCTCATCTCCCAGCTTCTACCTTATCCTGTCTGTATCACACCGTAGCTTAGGAAACATGCTCCTTTTCCACTGTACAGTACACCCTTTGTTAACACATAAGCTGCCTCTTTGTGTGAGCTGAAGGTGTGTCGGCATTAAGACTAATATCATTTTTCCCACTGTGCCAAATAGTTAAGTCTATTATACACATCTTGCATAAGGAATGATTTTGATAATGACAAAATAATCCTCATAGATATTCAAAATATGCTGTTGTGAAATCTGCTTTATTTTCCCAAATTAGTCCTCTGTGACTACACTAAACTTTACAAATCTGATTAACGTGAAGTTCTGTAGCTCTTGGGAATTTCTCCCTTGATGCACTTTGTGTGATACACAAATCCAAATTTAAGATAAGAGCATTAGTTCCATTATTAGTCATTTAACTTGTTCACAATAAGACTATAGAGCGTGTTCTGATGTGAAAAACAAACAGAATGAATCACCAAAAAGCAAAAATGTGACTACAGGACCTATGCCTCTCAAATATCAAGGGGGCTCTTATATTTTACGATGAGCCACCATAAGCGTGACACAGTCTGGTGGGAGAGAATACAAAGCCTGCTCTCATATGTGAGATTGTTTTCGCTAACATGTTGGCTGATTAACGCCGGATAAAGTGTTGTCTTGGTCCCAATCTGTCTCACTCAGATTGTTTAGAAGCTAGTAGGTGAGCTGTCTGCGCATACATACTTTATCTGAAACTCACCAAGTAGTCCGTGTAGATTTTTGTGTCTGTGTGTGTGTGTGTGTGTGTGTGTGTGTGTGTGTGTGTGCATAATGTGTGGGCAAAAACGGCATTTAATCACTTAATGGGCCATGTTTCAGACACAATGTGGGTAAAATTCTCCCAGCGGACGAATAGCTTCACAATTTATTGCTGATTAAGGACCTAAAAAGACACCAGGGAGACGCCACAGCCAAACACTCCTACTCACTCTTCTGTCTCTAAATCACCAGCTCAAACAGAACAACAGTGAGGTGAAATCAGAGATAGATTTATACTCAGTGCTGTTTCAGCTGTTGGACTCCAGTAATATTAGCTCTGCTTTTTCAGCCCAAGCAGTGTCCTTCGCTGCCTTCCCCTGTGTGCAAAACACGGTCCGTAGTGTGAGGTTCAGTAAGGACAACACTAACAACCCGTTTGGTTTTTGCCTATTTATTAATGGCATAATGTCTCTGCTGGCCAATGGACAGTATATTTATACCTTTGTTTATTTAATTAAAATGAGCATGCTTTATAATTTAATATTTTTCTTATTGTCAGCAAATCATATGAAAAAACTAAAACCAACAATGCATTGATCCTTCTATATTTCCTGTGTAGCCAAAGATGTAGTTTATTTATTATTTATTTCAAAATCTATTAAAAACACATCAGTGAGCCACATTGTTGCGCTGGTTGTCATATATCATTACTGTAGGTTTTGTTTTGACTCAATCCCACAGAAAGGGTATGTAAGTCAGAAAGCAAGTAAGACAGATGGTAAACACATTGTTAAGTTTAGTGTTCTTGTATTCTTCTTGTGATTTGATAAGAAAATATAATAGCAACAGCCTTATCTTTTAATTCTGCTGTGGTACATTGAACTATATCGTCATACTTTTAGACAGCACTGCATCAATTAATGTGTGAATTTGTGCCAAAGGTTTCTTACCTGATATTGTAGCGCAGTCATGTTAAAAAAATCAACAACTTTCTGTATTTTTAATAGTCAGCTACAACGCCACAACTTACAGGAAAAATGGCCTTAAATAATGAATCAGTATGGGAGGTCTGTGTGGCTTCTCTGCTTAGCACTAACAAGACATTTCAGTTGACCGGTGTGTGCCCTTCCTATTGTGTAAACGCCACACCACGGGTTCCTGTCAATGACCCATGAAGTCACTTACACACGGTGTAAATCTCGCCTTCACACAATGCCGTGTTTTCCCTCATAATAGCAATTACAGTTGAATAAATGTGAGCGCGAGACCGCAGAGCTTAACAAGAATGTGAATGAATGGGTACCAGTAAGTACCAGTGTTTTCATAGCACCACGGTCGCATATTTTCCCGATGTTTGCTCGGCATGCCACAGCGCAGGTTGTCCCAGTGTGGGGTTGTCCGGGCCGTGTCAGGTGTCCACTGGGGAGCTGTAGGCTGCACAGCACACAAGCGTCAGCTGCCTCATTTACTGCCACTAATTTACTGGAAGTGGGATGTGTGGGGGCACAGGGGGTATGGTATGTGTTTGCTTTACACATGTTTGTGTGTGTAGCGGTCTGCAAGCATGTGTGCCTGCATGATTACCCACTGTAGGGTCATTAATGTCATTACTGGGGCAAGTAAAGTAGGTTTTCCAACTAATCATTTCAGTTTTCGTGATGATTTTACAATTACTAATAGAAAAGTTGTTATATGTTTCAGAAATATTGGAAGAAACTTTTTCTGGGTGACAATACAATGTTTGATGGTATGATTAGTGTTGAAACTAACATGTAGCACTGAGTATTGAAATGTTTACATATTGTGCAGTATTATATTTATATATTGTGAGTTTTTGTACCAGTAGAAATAAACATGCAATAAATTTTCTTACTTTTAAGGTTTGTGGAAATGTTTTTTCTGTATCATTCAGTTTTCACATTTTTTTCATTTAAGATTGTTAAAAACATCTCTGTCTGACAGTATCAGTCTGCTGAATGAAATTGTAGAATTGTAGAATCAAATATATTATGCATTACGTCGTGTTACCTCTTCACTGAAGCTACATGATGTTAAAACTGAGTGAAATACTCAAACCCAAGACTGCACGCTGTCTACAGCTTCAATTAAATGTAATGTATGTTCTACATGCATTGCTCATCATCCTTTTGACAATCTTGTGGGATCTCCACTAGAAATGAAAAATAATGTTCTACGGCTTTGTTTGACTGCACAGCATGAGTTTTTTGTGACTCATTCACTGGGACAAGAGTTTTAAATCGGGAATTATCTGATGAAAGAATAAGAAGTGATGAGTATGACAAAATATTTGGTGTAAGCTTTTGGTACTTGACAGATTTTGATACTCCATTGCTGCAGATACATTTTGATTGGGACTAAAATATTTTGCTTTTCAGTAATGGATTCTGCAGTGTGTACAGCTTTCTGCACATGCTTTTCTGTGAGAATTAGTCAAAGATGCTAAGCAAACCATTGGCATGTGGCTCTTGCACAACAAATCTGAGCAGTCCACAATTCCCCTCTCATCCCCAGCCCCCCTCCTGCACTGCAGCTGCAGTATGTGTGTTGTGGAGAGTGTGTGTGTGCGTGTGTGTGACCACCCATGGTCTGTGCTGGCCAAGGATTAGGGGGCTCAGGCTAACCCAAACCTTTTTCTCCACCACTTAACGCAAATGGCTAAATTGGTGCAGATGGCTTATGGTCAGGTAAGCTGGCGGCTCCAGCACTAGACGTATAGGGTAACTGTGTGTGATAGAGGGAAGAGAGACACCGTGTGTGTTTGTGTGTGTATGTGCACGTACTCCTGTCCAGAGCCTTTGGAGATGTTATCTGGAGCTCATTTCTGTTTTTTGACTGGCATGAATGTGCTCTTTCTGCCCTGCACTTATACAAGAATTTATTCTCCATGCTCCGTCGACCCCTGAGTGCACGTGTGCAGGGAAACGTGGGAAACAATTTCTTTTTAGCCTTCTCCTTGAGGAAAAGTCCACCCCCCCCAAACCCTCATACTTTCTCCCCTGTGTCCCCTTTCCACATTTTAATAGTTTCCATATGTCACACTTGAAGTGTGTCAACAGGAAGTGATGCGATGACTTGGTGTAATGATGCATTGGAACATTTCCTGCAGAAGATGTATATTAGTGTCCAGATGTTGGATTTAACAGCTTTTTCAAAAGAAAACAACTCCCAACGAAATTTGGTGACACTTGAAAACGTCTCAGTAACATGTACTGACATCCTGTATGATGCTAAAAACCCAGGTTCAATCTATTGCATGAATGGGTGCACTTTCAGTCTTTAGCTGTGTTAGGAGGTTAATGATTTTACCATACCCACCGTGCACTCACTCACACACACACACACACACACACACACACACACACACACACACACATACACACTCCAGCCGCCAGCTGAGGCCTCATTCTATCACTCAACCCGAGTCATGAGATGAGTTCTGTATGGGGTGATGTTGACCGAAAGAGAGTGAGAAAAGTGGATATGCACACACACAGACAGACGTACACACATTTGCCTTTGTTTACAAGAGTAAGTCAAAAGCAACAGGCTTCTGGTTTCAGGCAGTGTCTGGTGGGATTTAGTGCTGGGCCCCTGGAGCATAAACTGAGAAATGTTGACTAGCCCTTGGAATCCATCACGGGACAAGACAATAACTCTTAACTTCCTCCCAAAAGGCAAACTGACTGGTCGTCACCAAACTCCACTTCTTAGGTCATTCTTACAGGTGTCCATAAATGGAAACAGTTCATCTTTAAAGTATCTAACCTCAGGTACAACTTCACCAAACATGAAATGTATCTGCGTGTAAATGTGTAGATAGAGAAAAAATTATCTTTTTTTCCCAGAAGAAAATTTGGGTCGTACTGAATCATGTCAAATGCTGTAATGAAACAAACCACTCAATGGTTCCATTAAGAAAAAGCATGAACAATATATAAATCCAGCATTGACATGTGAATGGATGCAATGCAATATGTACATACAATATGTATAAAGAAAAAAGAAACCAAATACTGTAACTACACCAAAGGCATACATTTTCACAAGTGGCGAATATACAATACTGATGTCGCTCTTTCCCTTCCATTTTTGTTCTCTCTACAGAAAATAGTTACTCATCAATCTATCGTTCATATCGTTCATTATAGGATATTCTGATGAATTATTATTATGTTACCAAGTAGCTCCACAAGTGGTTTTAAAAATGTGGGATACAAAGTTTGGAAATTGACGACATATGGGACCGCCTTATTCCCATTATTCCAGCCTCATCTTATTACACTGATTAAGAGACAAAATGTGTCACCTGTTCCCGCTCGCCACCAGGTTGCATTTGTGGCTTATGGACCAGAGTTAATAGGGATAAGCCTTATGATCCCAACTGCACCAACAATGCTAGCCTGTGGATTAGCCGCTGACATTTTTGGGAGAGAGCGGAGAGTGGGTTAACAACACAGAGGGATTAGACTGTCCTCTGGAGAAGTCTGTGGTGGCCCCATAGCAGTCCTGTGGCAGACACACAGCTTATTGACTTACCAGAAGGGCCAGTGGGCGAGACCTTGCTGGGTCACAGTTTTGTAACATTTACTAAAGAATGCACTGTCTCCTTTAGAGGGTTGGCCGACGGAGCGTTGACTGCTGGGTAACCTAATTGTAAACACATGCCACAAAGATACTATCTCAAAATTTAAAAATGAGTACGGCGTGCACCTTCCTTAGGGATTAAGACTGAGGGCAAAGATGATTAATTGAGCGAGGCACTCTGGTGTATTTTGGCTGAGGTAATGTAACTTCAAGGCAAACATGAATGAAAACACATTTAACACAAAAATGTGAATGCACGCTCAAGCCAAATGTCCCAATTAAAATCCTGAATCACAAGCCAGAATAAGTGTTATCAAAATTGCACCTGGTTTTACAACAAATTCCTGTGTACATGTTTCAGCATCTATGATTGTGTGTGTGTGTGTGAGTGCATTCAGTTTGTTTGTTCCTCCTGTGATTTATGGCAGTTCATTATCAGCCGGCTGCAGGGGTGTTTCCAGATGCCTGCATTTTCCAGTCATCCTTAAGATTTACTGTCAACAAGTACCATCATCCTGCAACTATTCCCTTCTTTTTTTACTGTCTCCTTTTCATAATAGATGTAATATGTTCGGCTTCACTGACTTCATGTGTGCCTTTAACACGACAACTAGTACTTGTTATTAACAAACAAAGTGCAATGATGTTTTCACATTTGATGAAAAACTATGATTCATTTAAATGAAAAAAAGTAACCAAAACCATATGGAGCCCATAAATCACTCTGATAATTAAGTTGATGTGATTTAGGCGTCATGCCACATTACATTGTCACAAGAGAGAGTTGCCATTGAGCACAGGGGTGTAAACACTGAGATTTATGTGATGTTTGACTTCAATAAAGACGCAAAAACAGAAACCCATTCGAACAATTAAGCATATCATAGCTCAAATCTAGTCTGACAAAATGTTCAGTATGCACACTGAGTCAGGCTGATACATGTGGAGGATTTCAATAAATTTCATGATGGTATGTTTTGGCTTTGTGCTCTGCTCTGTTTTGGTTTTTGTTTTCTGACAAAAAAAAAAAAAGAAGAAATCTATTTATTCAGTATATCCTTCTTTCTCTTGTACTTAGAGCTCCTTATGCAATGGCTATAGCCTTGAATCGACAGGAAAAACAAGATTTCCTTGTGGGGGTTGAGAAGAAGTTCATTGTCCACATCCTGTTCCAAACACAAGCCTTTTCTTTTTTCTTGCCCTCTCTTTTTTAAACCACAGCAGGTCTGTGTTTGTCTCCTTGTTACAGCTGTGCTCAGCAGAGGATT
Organism: Holacanthus passer; assembly: GCA_025331565.1. Classification (NCBI taxonomy): domain Eukaryota; kingdom Metazoa; phylum Chordata; class Actinopteri; family Pomacanthidae; genus Holacanthus; species Holacanthus passer. The sequence continues at coordinate 1,328,745 of JAFREQ010000050.1, read as the reverse complement.
GACCTTGGGGACAATGGCACTACACAAAGCAGCGAGCGTGGCCATGACCAGAGCCACTACTGGCACCCCTCGTCAGACTGAATGGCGGTCGGTTTCATAGCTCGCTGACTCATTATGGCCTACTACGGTCTTTAGGCCAAATATGTGTGTGGAATGTAGGCAAACATAATTATGCCTGCTGCACATGGTGTTGACTGTTGACCAAGGACGGGAACAAGAGGGAGTGGGAGCGAATGCAGAGATAAACGAAAGGCAGTGAAAGTAGCAAAAATATTGAGTCTTTTATCCGACATTGAGAAGGTGTGGTTTGGATAAAGGATGTTTGGGGACTGTGAGGCTCCCAAACCGGAACACAGAGGAAGGACAGAGCAAAGATCTGCTAGTGACCTTAGCACGCAAACCACAGCACTTCTATTGTCCACCAGACCACAGACAGATAAAGAGCTATGTTCATACACAAGCAGCTGACAGGGAATAAAGTCCTTCCGTCATTCTGAAATAAAAATATCTCTCAATCAATCAATCATCTCCCACAAAAATCCTCGCGATCCAGACACAAAAACTCGAAAATGAAACAGCGGCAAAACCACCACAGGAGATGACATAAGTTGTGTTTGTAGCGCTGTTGCCTGGACACAGAGCACAGATCCAAACAATGGTTCAAAGGTTGCCCTGTTAAGGAATGTTTACCAAAGACGGAGCGGATGAGGGCTGGTACAGGGCAGCGCCTTACCTGTCACCATACGCATGACATGTAAAACACCCCTGTGCTAAATTTAACAGACAGCCATGGTTTGTGCCTTGTTCACTACCGGAGGTCTTTGGGGGATTCTGGGTATGTCTCGCTGGTGGGAACGCTCCGAGCTGAGGGTGACTGATATGTTGTTTCCGACTGTAACATTCTGAGGAAGGTGGCCAGGGGTCAGCAGCCTCCACCCGCCTCCACCCGCCTCTGTGGCTTGGCACATCCTCTGCAGCCACAGAGCTCTAAAAATAGAGTCGCATAACAAATGGCTCTCACACCACGCATAACTCAAGTTTGTCAATGCGGATTAGACTTATAAAGACAAATTAATGACAGCTAATACTGCCACAGTAGGCAATTATACAAATTCATTAAAAAAATAATAACAAAAATCGCAAAAGCTAGTACAACTCAAGATTGGAATAATTACACTGAAGAGGGAAATGTTTCAGTGAAAGAATATTATTAGAGTTGAAACAATGAATCAATTAACCAATTAGTTGATTGAAAACAATAATCAGCAACAATTTTGATAATCAATTAATCATTTCAGACATTTTTTCTTGCAAAATTGCCAAACATTAATTGGTCTCAACTCTCAAGTATGAATACTTTCTACTTTAGAAGCTTTGGGAAACTGCAACATACTTTCTCTATTTTTTTTTTAACAGTTCATAAACCAAACAGATAATCAAGAACATAATCAGCAGATTAATCAATAATGAAAATAATCATTAGTTGCAGCCCTTAAACATAATATACTGCCAAATCAATAAACTCATCAGCCTATAAACCAAATAAAAGCCACCTGTTGCAACACAACAATGCAAGCCAAATAACATTGTAAGACACCTGCTACACCAAGCAAGTAATAGAAACCTGCCAACAAAAACACTCAGGGCAAAGAATAGCAGTTCCACCATGACAAAAAACCACCTGCTGTGGCCCAACATCCGCTAGATGTTAGCCCCACATTCGATGCAAGAATAACAGCCACCTGCTGAAGGCTAACAATAGCCACCAGCCAAGCTCGCAAGGGGCCAAGAATCTATTCACTTGAACCCGATGCCTCATCCACAACAGCGGGTGAACGATACTGTACATGCCAAGCGAGTGTCCACTCATCACCAGCGTGCACGGCCACATATCACTTCACATTTATCATTGTTACTCAAAAGACAGAACAGCATGAGTATGTGCTTGGTGCAGTCACATCGAAGTGTTACGCTCAGTGCCAGGAGGTGTCAGGGGGACAGTAAAAACACACAGACCCGTTACCTCTTGCATAATCCAGCATAAGATGGAAGGAATGCAAATGCACAATGGAAAAAAAAAACACCACCCATATCAAAATACACACCAGCCACTCCTCATCAATCATCCACAAGACATGAAATGAGACAGTGACATTTCTTTGTTCCTTGACTTTCTACACTGACACCTTTCTGAGCTTTGCATTGTTTTAATGCCCAGATACGCATCTACTGATTGGGGCTATAGCAGCCAGTAACGGTTGTGTTCCTCGTGTTACACTTGCACTTGCACCCTGAGGCATCTTTCTTTACTCACCCAATATTGAAAGGAGCGACAATGACTTCAGCCCACCTCGAGACCCCACATTCACTGATGGCCAAGATGGTGGTTCAAAGCTATTTAAACTGCTACCTTGGTTTGATGAAGCATCCATGCATTGCAAATTACAACTGATTTTTTTTTAATTACTGAAAAAGGGAAGACTAAATTAACACTTCCTCAATAAAGTGGATTTAGTCTTTTAAAAGTAAACCATGAACAAAGACACACACCTAAACTACACTGATTTCACTGTCAGTTGGTACGACAGAATTTTAGATTTGCATGGAGATATTTATCTCAATATTTTATATACAGCATCAAGGTTGTGTTGTAATAAGCCCACATACTGATACTTTAATCTTGGCTGCTTGGACCTCTTCTCATAAATCACAGGAGTGTGTACAGTAGCAATTTCTGTGTTGATGTTACCTTTAAAATGGGCTTCATTCACCGTTGGCACATAACCATTCCTATAAAGATATACGTTGTTTGCTGTCCTGTGTAAACTTGCAAATACCTTCTTGGTGGGATTGATGTCGAGACATGTTGAAGGCAACACATGCAAATGCAAGTGAAATGTTATGTAGCACAGACTCAGTGATTTATTATCTGGCATTTATCTTAATTTAATAGTGTTTTTAATGTTTATATTTGCCTGGAATTTGGCTTCGTTGAACAGACTGTATGCAGTACAAGGTGCGTCATCAGTGTGTGATTTGATTGTGTGCATGTGTCTATTCACTGCATACAAGGTGAACAAAGTCTGTATCAGAGATTGATCAAACTAGATCAAAAAAACTTTGAGGCTGTATTTTGTATTGATGTATTTGTTGTACTGTATGCAGTTCTGGTTATTTAGTCACCCCATGTATTACCTATAGAAGCTATTAAAAAAAAGCTAGAAGAAACAATGTGATTATTTCCCAATTTAACATGAGATTACACTAACATATAATGTAATCAAAGGTTACACCTTCGCTTTCCACTCTACAAACGTCCTTCCCTGTAATTTAGAACTGAACAGTGTTTTTATATAATAAGAAATGATAGTAATTTTTCTGTGTGTTTACATTATGCATGTTGACATCTTGTAAAACACAACTGTGATGTCTGGTGGAAATAAAGCTTTAACCTCAACCCTGGTTCTTCCTTGTATCTGCCATGTATTTACATCATTTAAAGGATTTGTATTGTCTAGCTAAAAAGATTAAGTGGGCGTCACAACGCTTTAGGTCTGAAAGGACTCAATAGTCCCCCCGCACTATTAACCACTGAGAATCCCCTTCATGAAGTCATCATCTCTTTGGCCTCAATCAATCACCCCACGGGGCCTCCACTGTAAAAAGCCTCCTATTAGGCGCAGTGAAAGCACTGTTTACCCAAGCTTAGTGAGTTACCTTGGGTTACTGCAGGAATGGAGGTTGTGGAAACAGTTGGCCACAGACTTAATACATCACACATCATCAAGTGTGTTGCTCCGTGTCCCTTCAATTAACCGTCACACACCGCCTAACTCTGAGACAGCAACAGAGTTGGGATGTGCACCAAGACAAAGCAATATCAACAAGGAATTGCAAGAGATAATTCAGGAATGTGAAACGTCCCTTTTGTCAAGAAATTGTGATGTTCCCACAGGTTGCAGTGTTTTGTTCTAGATAGATAAGACAAGCTTCATAACAGAAACATCCTGTTCGGCATTTAGAGTTATCCTATTATGCATCACTACATCATGAGATAAAGTCCCTCAAAGCATTTTTTTCCACATTTCCATTCAAACAATTACTTGTGAAAGCTTGCTCCAGTGCTCAGTCTGCTGGCTACCGACCTTGTTCGCTTTGACCTCGTTCTGAAGGCAATAGCAAAGCAAGGCTGACAAAGTCATTAAGTGAGCAAGCAAGGGGTTTGAAGACGCACGTCTCACTTGAAGCGTATCCCCCGGCTCGCCCCCCCTGCCCTGGCTTTTCACCCCCAGACCCCACGTTCTGACCCCTTTGTTGGAAAGAAGCGGTCTAGATCTTTGGAACTAGCTAATTATAGAGTTTTAACATCTGCTTGGCTAAGCCCTAAGTGCTGGGGGACATTCCTGCAATTGAGAGATTCACTAGGAGAGTGTGTGTGTGTGTGTGTGTGCGTGCGTGTGTGTGGACGCGTATTGCTCACGTTGTGGGGACATAAATCTGTTTACACAATCATATTGTGGGGACTCGGCTTCCTTTTGGGGACAAAACACAAGTCCCCATAACGTAAATCAATCATTTTTGGGTGAGGACTTGGGTTAAGGTTACACTAAAGGTTAGAGTCAGGCAAGTAGTGGCTCTGGTTAGGGTTCGGTTAAGGCTCCAGGAAATGAATGTAAGTCAGCATAGTGTGTTTGTGTGTGTGTGTGTGTGTGTGTGTGTGTGTGTGTGTTTTGTTTGTGCCCTTTGTGTTTGCTGTTTTTATTTAAATGTTTGTGCAGCTATGTCCCCAGAGAAATGTTAGTTTTATTGGAGACATGAAAGCTGGTTAACAGTAGCTCTCTGCTCAGCTAAAAAACAAAGCAAATCATTTGAAATGTTTAATCATGAGCACACAAGAGAAACTAGAAACCTGTAAAACAGCCACAACTCTGTCCAACTGATGATTCACAGTCTTAAAATCATCATTAAAGTTTACAATTCCTATAATTGTTCTGGAACTTCCAGAGATAGTTTGAAAAACTGTAAATACTGTGAGAAAAACATTTATACTTTCAAAATAGAGACACACAAAACTGCCAATTTCAATGCAGGAAAAATACAGACATGAAAAGCAAAGGAAAGGAAAGGAAGCCAAACAGGTGTCTCGAATAAACAAGCATGCTGTTGATATTTTGGTAAGTAAGTCCTTTCTGTCCAGATGTGTCACCACATGATCTGCTGATTATGGATCTGATGTATATTGGTGTGACACAGAGCTCGTGACTTACCCCACTCTTAGGTTTTGCTCCAAGGGCTGGTGTGGGTCCTGAGTTGGAAGCAGCAGGAATGTGTGGATGTGGAGGGTTTTGTGATGCTGTTGTTGATCCCGAATCAAACTCCTGCACAGGTAAAAGACAAATATTACAATGTAGCCGTTTTTCTTGATTTCAGTGTTTCTTCAAAGGTGATCAAGAGCATAGTTTTAAAAAAGCAAAGCACACAACGCAGTTCATCAGCAGATGAATGATGCCTAGTGCCTACAGACATTGCTATGCCTCATATTGGCCACTATGGGACAGATACAATTTCTATAGGTGAGGGAAGACATGAATGAATAAATGAATGGTGCTCTTTCTGGATCTACTTAGTGCAATACAGTACTTTAAACCTGCTAACAGCAGTTTTAGAGTTGTTTCAACCGCAGTAGAAACTGTAGTCAAATCCAGCCAGGTAACATGCAGGTGTGTACCAGGAGTTGTCGTCGATTGAGGATTGGGGTGCTGTCCATAGAGGAGGTGGCGCTGAGGGCATTCTCAATCTCCTGGTCCAGCTGGTCCAGCTTCATCAGCAGCAACACCATCGAGTCCAGACGAGCATGCTCACGCTGAATAATGAGACAAATCAGAGAAAAAATATTACCATTACACTCAGCTCAAAAATGTAGCAGGACAATTATTATAGCATGTTATTTATGGGCCCTCATTGGAAACTCAGGAGGTCATTCATTAATTGCAGGGTTGATGGTTTGATCCCTGGCACTGGGGTAACAGTGCCAGGGACATTTGTTCTAACATTTGTTTTCCTGCCTACTGAAGTGTTCAGTGTGGGAATAGCTTACTCTACATGGTCATCTGAACATATTGTACTTAGAAACTAACTTTGTTAAAAAAAATAAAAATAAATAAATGGATAGATATAAATGTATTGAATTGTTATTTATTATTAAAATAATAAATAATGGTGCACCAGCAACCTGAAAAACAAATCAACAGATTGAAAAATCGGTGCACCCCTAAAATGAATGTCAAACTGATTTAGATCTGTTCCACGTCCATCTAAACTTTGGCTCTCCATGCCAAAAGAATCGAGCAGCTCTATTCTGTAAACTGTGTCTTTCCTCTTTCTTTCCAGCTGCTGCTGATAACTGTTATCCCGACACTTTCACCCTCTGCTCTTCTATTTCCTTCTCCTTTCTGCACCTGAACTAGTCTTGCTTGTTTCCTTTTGCCACACACCCTGCGCATTTCATGTTTATAGCTTTTGTGTCATCTATGGTCCGTTTGTAATCATATGACTTCAAGATTTAAATATTTACCCGTTGGTCCTCTAATCTGCAGTGTTCAATCATCCAGTCTAATGCTGTGATAACAGGTCTCACACTGACCTCAGGTGGCGTGTCTCCAGTAAGACAAGCTAAATACTCATTCATACTCCACCTACCACTCTGTCCTTAGTTGCTATCCCTCAATCCTGTTTTGTCTGATGCAATATAAACCCTTGTCTGAAGCTCTTGTAAAAGCCCTTACTGGTGTTCTTAACAGAGTATACAGTGTGTTTTCGTTTCCCTCTGCTTGTCTTTTATCCCGGCTCCGGGTGTGGCTCTCTGTCTGAGCTTCTCTGCTGAGAAGTACCCCAAGAAATTACATCACACGGCAGGCTCATTAGTCCCAAACAAACCTTGTTACAATCTCCAGCAACAGACCCCGTTAAACACTTTATGAGGGTGAGCTCATTGGACACACGGCCACTGCGATCATACATTCGTGAGGCATAGAGACATGTTGAATATAGTGCAAGTTTTCTTACACTGTATCTTAGGTGTGTTACATTACAGAGAAATCTTACTGTGTTATGCAGGATAAAGTCTGTGCTTTATGAAAACCATAAACACATCTTGTGAAGTGGCTCATGTGGCATGATCTTGTTTTAGTTAACTTTACAATGGGTGTGTTGTGATGACAACATATGAGCTGAGTTGTGACTAATGCTAATGTGTGTGAGGTCAACAGGCTTACGGATCCTAGATAGAATCTGCATCACGATAAACAAGCTGCAGCTCCAACGCTGCGCCTGGCTCCCATCCCTAATGACGTCTTATGACTTGCGCTTACATTTATTTTCCAGTTAGTGCCCCATTAGCCTGTCAAAAGCAGTTCCTATCGGGTTTGCTGAGTGAGCAAATATACACCAGGGGCCATGTGTCTCATGGAAATGTGTCTCACATTGATGCATTCATTGGCATTCCTAGCTCGTGGCAGCGCACGTCGCCACGTTCTTTCTCCTTGGCAAAGTATCACAATGAAACATTGTATGGTGGTAAAACAATGACATCTTTACGAGGCCTCACTGAATGAACAAAAGCATCTGGCTGGAGATGGCAACAACAACCACAAAACAGCAGAGTAAAAAACAAGTGCAGTGCAATGTCAGGCGCCTCAGAGAGCCAAAGTTTTTTAGGGGGCATTCTGGTGGTTTGGGTGTTCTCAGAAGGTTTCTTTTCTCTCTTTCCCATCTTTTGAGGTTTCTGTTACATTCCTCTCGACTTCCTGTTTTGAGATGGGAGACAGTTCCCACACTGTTTGAACTCTTAGACCCCTCCCTCCCCTTTCCTTGCTCTCTTTTTCAAACCCCCTCTTACACCCGGTGGTCTGCAACCCATTTCTCAAACCTGTCCATTAAACTGTCTCATTCACTGCTGAGCTAAACATAGTGTGCAGATGATTATGCATCAAAACACTGCACATACACTGCGTTTAATGTAGGTATCTCATTCAGAAAGCAGCCAAAAGACAAGTGTATGATTAATAAAAAGAGAGAGAGCACTGAGACCATGACGTTGCCAAGTCGTCTGCTGTCAGTTGAGCCAGTTTGGCCCTGAGGTCAGGATAAAGCATTGTTGCTAAAACAAATAAACACAGTAACAAAGCCCAATATCAGGTTAATCTGACGCCATTATGCAAACCAGATGGGTTCAATTTACGAACTGAATCTGCAACAACAACACAGTTCACCAGGGACATAATCATTAGTTTGTACAATATCTTGTCAGAGATAATTCCACGTTGCTGTTGTCCACTCAGAGATAATAACATCAGCCTCGTAATTTTATTTATGATATTCAAGAGCTTCTTCTCCATTTTCTTTATGCTAAATAAACTATGTTACCTCCCTTGGGGGTGATAATGTTCATTTTTACTGCCTAATTTCCCTTCTGTTTTCATGATCTTCCCTAAAGCACATGTTCTTTGTAAACTGGCTTCATACAGTATGTAAATGCACCCCATGGTGAAAACCCTGTGGTGCAGTCAAAGAGGAGGAGAAGTCATCACCATATGGTGGATGGATTGCCTTCCGCTTTTTTTATGGCTGAACTCGTCTTTTCGAGTTCCAGGGGCCAGTTTTTTTTGGACATTTAATCCAAGGTTTAAAGTCATCCTAAGATTGAAACCGGAGCCAGTGGTAATAAATGCAGCACTGCTTTTCCATGTCCCTACACTGGACCATGATGGCTCGTTTCTGGTAGCTGATGGGGGTGACGTCAACATTGGTCATGACTAAGAGGACCTCCAAAGCTTCTACGCAAACACGGAATTCATGTTGAAATAGCGCAGTCATTATACATGAAAATCTCTGGGATTACTCAGAGGGTTTTCAGGAACATAGACACAACCAGAGTGTCAGTGCATGAAGCAAACACTGTGACTGGTCGTATGTATCACTCACTCGGCATCGTAGCTGCTTGTAGGCTTTACATTAAGCATTAAAATACATTTGTTTTGTTGTATTTTTCATAGTGGGTTGTAGTAGTTTGTATTAGCAAATACACTTAGTTGCCAGTTTATTTGATACACCTATCTAAAACTAAAACAGATCTGCAATAAATCCCACCTCGATGAAGGTTATAATGTTCAAGATTTTGTATTGCATGATACAAAGAGGTACTCCTGTTATTTAGCCTACCCTCATAGAAACACCTCTCAATACAATGCTATACAATTCAACAGCACCACAAACCGCCACCTCCAAAATGATCTTTAATTTGAATCAACGTCTCTCTAAAACATTCTAATTTTCATTAAGGTAGGATTTATTGCAGGACTGCATTAGCTTTAGCTAGCTGTACATAATAAACTGGCAACTGTGTGTGCATTAGAACAAGTTAAAACACAGTCTAGACCAAGCATAATCAAACAAGTCACAAGTCTTTATCGACCATGATGATCAAAACATCCCACATCCTGCACACTGACCACTGATATCATATCACGAGGAACATGGAAGGAACTATTGTCTTGTTTATTTTAAGCGGATTTTAAGTGGATTTACAAAGGGAAAAAAAAAGATGTATAGAATCATTTAGCATTTATAAGCAGTAATAAACATTTATAACACACTATAATGGATGTGTAAGCAGATGTTTGTTTATTAATACATTTGTCAACAACTCTGACTGTAAAAAAAAAACAGTTGTAATGATGTATGTCTTTATAGAAGAATTCGAATTGCTGACAGATAGTGTACATTAACAAACCCTTAAAAATGTCCTTATGTCTGCTTACAACTACATTATAATGCTTAATGCAAAAAATTGGACGTTAAACCAGTGTTAACCTAGTTTCTAAAACCAATACATTAAACCTGTACAAAGATACAACTTTGAAAACAACTCAAGCACAGATTGGAGTCTGTAAGAGTCTTTGCTTACAAGCAGGTGATCGTCTTCAGCAAGAATGGATCACAAGAATTCCACATCCTCAATGTGGTGCTTGTCTAAACAACATGCCTGTTTAATGCATGCCAAGTTGTAAATAATGGATTTCTTGTTGTCATTGCAAAAAGGCCAACCCTGCAACTACTAATAGTGAATAAATACTGTGTCAGTTCTCAGGTCATTGCTTTGCTCCAACATGTTTTTGGTACTTTACTGTACCTAACACACACTCTGGCTAGCAGAGTGTAAATAGCACAATGTACAGCATTTGCTGCAGAAAGCAGTTAAAGCCTTTCACCCCAGAGATCACTTGAGCTTCCAGCCCCCTCTGTGTTCATAGACTCCATGCCCTTATAGGACCTTGTTTTGCAATGAGCGGTTGAGAAAGAGTAAAACATTTCACAGATCCCCCCCCACTCACAGATCTGTAAGCATGTGAGAGTGAAGTCATTGTTTTCCGAGCCGCTTGCCAGAGTGTGGGACAAAAATTATTTGTAGGCTGTATATGCCCAGTGACTGTCAGTTCATTTTGAAAAGGAACTTAATTTCGAGGTGCTGAAGACAGATTTTAAACTAATATCACTTATTTTCTACTCCTTCTACGTCTATATTAAATACAGCCTTACCTTTCTCATGCGCACTTTGACCACGTTGTCCTCTTTTGGATCTCCAGGTTCATCCGTTCCATCTAAAACTGGACTGGCAAGTTGTGTGTCACTGTAAATAACTGTGTGTGCGGCCTCATCTGCCTCCTCCATACCAGAGACTGATGCAGCTGGTCTGCGGTGTTCCCTCTGACCATCTGCCACCTCAGAGGCAGGTGACTCACTGAGGTAACAACAGGAGGCATCCTGGTTGCCTTGGTGTCCGTCTGGTGAGAGCTCATCAGAGACCTCTGTGGAGCTTGGTGGCAGGTTTTCGGTGTGCTGTTCAGTAGCTGTATGTTTATTACCCATGTGGCAGTGCTGAACATCTGGATTTGGGGTGAAATCGGAGTTCTTTTGAAGATCCAGTACAGGGGTGTCATCTGGCTCAATGTGGCTAACTTCTGGGATAGTATCCAGTTTTGAAGAGCTATTTTCCAACTGCTGAGCTATGTTTTGATCTTCACAAGAAGACAACTCTTTGGACGCCGAGTGTTCATCAGTGCTCTCCATTGGTTGACTTACGGAGGTCGTTGTTTGCTGATACTGGTCTGCACACTGAGTTATGTTTGTCTGTATTGGGTTTTCTTCTGAATATCCTGTATCCAGTTTTTCAAACAACATATTGCTATTAACTGTCAAAGTGCAACACTGACCTTTGAAACAAATATCAGATGATGTGATTGGTCCATACCTGACTTCTGCTGCCTTCTCACTGCTGTCTGCTTGTGTACTTTCCTCTCCCTGAGGCCCATTCATCGCTGTCATTTCAACATTATGCTGTTCCAACAATGTCTGGTAGGGTATTTCACAAGCATGAGTCTGATCCAATACCCCAGTGCAGTCATGATGATCCTGCTCTCCTGCACGAATGTCTCTTGAGTGATGTTTAAGTCCTTTATTTTCATTTAGAGTTTCTGGGCCATTTGATCCATCCAGTTCGTCAGCAGAATCTGCGCTCCTGCTTTCAGTTATTCCTTTGTCACATACTTCTTCTACCACTAAAGTCACAACTGGTTCCACAGTTTTGTTAGCATGTGACATGACATCACCACTCTCCATCATATTAACTGAACCGTGCAGCACACCAGCAGGTAAGATTACGCTTGCATCAGCATGGCCAGAGGCGGAAATCTTCTCCTCCTGTACATCTGGGAGATTAGTTTGAGGTTCCAGTTCAGCAGCAGAGGACTGGTTTACTGTGGCCTCAGAGATTTCAGGAGGTCTGCTGTAACCCTCTGTATGGCTCTCCTTTGTTTCCTGATGATTTGGAAGTTTGCCAGGCTGTTCACCAGCAGATTCAGACAGTGGAGGCCCATTGTTTGAAGAGATAGTGTTGCATTGTTGCTGTTCAAGAGAGATATGTGGACTTTTAAAGACATTATCGTCATTGCAGATGTCATGATTCTGGCTACTCTCTGTGCCAACTTCACCTTCACCATTGATAGTTTTCTCACTGCTGCTGTCAGTTGCACAAAAAATATTTGACTTCCCACTGTTTGAATTACAGTGAAACTCTCCAGAATTCCCAATGTTTGAGGTTTGGAGATGTTCTGATTCAGAAGTTCTTTGGGGAATGTCAACATCCACAAACTCATATGGGCCATGAACTGACTCATCCTGCAAATCCAATGGAACATTTACATTGCTTTCCATTAGCTTCATCTCTTCTGACTGAGTATCATCATTCATGGCAGCAGCTGTCACCTCAAGAGTCTGAGTGAGGTCCTCTGTGGGGAGTCGGTGGCAGCCCTCTGGCATGGAGGCGCACCTTGTCCGTCGACCTTGTTTGGAAGCCCCTGCTCCCATCCAAGGCCCCTCGCTGTCCACCCCATGGCAGCAGACCAGATCCAGATCATCATAGCTGTACTGTAATCCTGAAGCGTGAGTCACGTGCTCCTCCCAGCTTCTTTTCCGTATAGCTACTGGCATGGTGGACAGCCCGTGCTATCCCATACAGCTGCTTTCGACGCCAGGGGAAAAAGGAACCAAATCTGCTGCAATCAAGAAGAGAAATGGGGATAAGAAACAGCCAGTGTTCCCAAGTTATGAGTTTACAGTACTGAATGTGCAGATGACAATATGTAAATAATGTTTCACTTTTAAAGTAAACAGCAAGGGAGTAGTGGGTGGAAGTTCAAGAGGGGCGTAATTATACTGCATTCACAATTTCCTGGAAAGTATAAACTCTTCTGGATCTGTACAAAATGACAGGATTCCCAGTTTTGCTAAGTTAACATGGGAAACTGATGCCTCCTTGTGCAAAGCTGTGCCAAATTTCACATTACAGCATTATAAATACGTTGAATGTCCTTGATCTGGAACAGCTGTTATTGCCAGAAGTGTTAAGAGGCTTCCAGGAATAAAGCAAACAAAGCTGCTTGGACTCTAAAACATCTAGATAACCATCAAGATAAATGCAGATGTCCCTTGTTTACCCTTCAACATCTTTACATGATGAACTGTAGCTGAACCAGCTTGTCAAATTCACACCGCAAACCTTCAATACACATTAACTTTAACTGTGCAAAACTGCTCTGTAAAATTCAGGGTGTTGGTTAACTGTCATTCTGTATTTGTCCACGCGCTACCACAAGGAGACATTAACATAATACATACTGTGGATCCTATCACATCAGTGAAACCAAGCTCTGTACCGCACTTTTCCTGATGTTCTAAGTCAGAATGTACAGTAGTAAAAAACAGGGATTCAACAAACAGGATGAGCTCAATTCAAGCTGAACAACTTCTAAATTGAAAAACATTAAAGATTAAGAATAAATAGATACAGTTGACAGGAAATCCTGGACTGTAAATGACTGAAAACTAGAGACTTCAAATCATCGTTTATATGTAACAAAGTTCAACCTTTCAGAAAGACTAAAACGTATTTTGCACATTATGTCTACTTCTTATCTAACAGTTTCTTAAGCAGTAAAAGTAATATCAAAATTTGAGACAGGTGTTGTATCTCTCCAATTTTTCACCTTTTGTTTCCTCAGGAGAAGAGCTGGATGCTACCATCTGCCATCTGCACCTTCTGGCATGAACCTGCACCTGGTTATTAGTTAAGTACGAGAGGTTACAAAAAAATGTCCCAGAGCTGTTTCTCCTTCTGCTTGACTTCAAACCAGCAGCAAAACTGACACCTCAGTTCATTTCAGATATTTTAAGATGGACTAACAATGTGTATTTCTGGATATTCTCCAGTGATGACACAGTGTTTTATAACATAATCCACTGTACATACAGTCATTAACCACCATGTGACAATCCAACAAATAGGTTACAGATCCAGTATTTGCTTCGAGGACAGTTATCCAGAGATGTGTCACAAGTTGCCTCTTCATTCATCCACCGAAAGCAACGCATCCACGCTCGGGAAATATGAGTCCATCTCTTTCCAAGTGACTTGACATATGTTGTATTTTGTAAGCAGTCGTTAGTCTAGGTTTCTGCAAGCCATTTTCTGGACTCCAGTCAGTATCTCCACTGTAAAACTGTCGGGAAGGCAGCAAAGCCCCCAAAGGCAGGCAGAAAGCCGGGGAGCAGCGAAAAGTCCAAAGACAACTTCCATCTTGATCACATTAGGGTTTTTGCTGACGCTGAATGCCGAAGAGTCGGGGTGGTGTAAGAGGGGCCGGGTTTTCTTTCCCCCACTCCACCCCTGCTCTCCTCCGTTCTATCCCTTTTCTCATCAGGTCCCCTCCCCGCTGGTTTTGACAGGGAGTCTGAGTCACATCCTAGGAGCCCCATCCCCCGTCTCACCCAGCACACTATACGCATTTATTCACTCCACCCTCCTCTAATGTACTCTCTCCCCTCACTGTTTTTGAAACTTCCTCTACACTTCTTCCCTCAAAACCTGTCTCTCTCCTCTCTTCAGTGGGCTTTTTCTTCGTACTGCCTTCGCTCGCTATTTGACTAAGCTGGGCAAGGCTCACACCAGTTGGTTTTGATTAGTAACAGACAGGCTGCCTCGTAAGACTCTGGCTGTGGGCCAAGAGAGATTGTTCTAATGTTTTGGCAGTTATTTCTGAGGCATGCTTTTTTAAAAGTTTGTCATCTTGTAACGCTACAAGCATTCTTAACCAAACACACCAGCACTAATGAAAAAAAAGCAAAGCGTGATATCTTTACAGATATGCTTTCAGAATGCATTTTTCAAAATATTCTGTTAGAATATCTGGAAAATATAAATCGCTTTAAAAATGCTGTATGGCAATGGGGACAATGTTAAAAGTGCTGTCAACCTGATATCTTTGTTTTATAGCAGACCTAATGGAAGAGAAAAACATTAAAGCATCCAAATGCCAGTAATTCATTTCCTAATATAGTCATTTGTCAGAGGCACTCAGTGGGAAGAAAAGGCAAAGCCAGGGATATTTACACTTAATGTCACTGAGGCAATTTAAGACAAATTTTAATTTTGTCTTTAAAGTTTGATTGAGATAGGGATTGTAAAACAAATAAAATATTACATATACTTCAATTTGCACTTACCCTTCAAGGGCTCCAAACCTCCTGTTTTACATGATCACACTAAACGCACAATACAAATTCATCACATTTTTACAATAGCGCCTCCATTCGAGTGCTCCATAAAGTCACCTAATCTTACAAACTCGAGCTGTTTCTCAAGACTATTTTCTCAGTAGGGTCAGTTACACAAAAAGAGAAATGCATCAAAGCAACAGTGACATTACAAGCACAAGAGAGAACTGGAATGAAGCCCCCTCCAAGTATCCCCACAACCCCGGCCTCTGACCTCTGGGTCGTCCAGATGTGAGGTGAGGCTCTGGATGAGCCTTTTTTAGGGGTCTAGCTGGGAAACTGTACACTGCCGTCAAAGTTGGCTCTCCGGGGACACAGATGTTCGTACTCAAGGGGAAGGATCCAAGTTCAACAAGACTCCTCTACAGCATGTCACATAATGCGCTCTGTGGTTACGCTGAGCGCAGTGTAACGAAACGCTGATCTTTTCGGTCACAGTAGCTTCCATGTGTATATGGCTGGTGATTGAAGTGCAGAGGCTGACACAGAACATGACTCAGGCTATCCACTCATTACCTCCTGTGGACATCCAACACGGGCCTATAATTTAAAAAGCTAAGCCTCCCCCCTGCCAGTGTGACCATCCTGCAGAGCCACGGGGCAACAGGTCTACGTCACAATCTGATCCATCAGTGACACTGTGCAAACACATGTTCAATCAACAACATGTGTGAGACTAAATGCCCACAAGCAATGTCTGTGAATGTGTGTTTGTGTTTCAGCTGCAAGAGTACAGATGCATTAAAAGTGGAAAATAAAACAAATGCAGCTTGTAGTCTACAGCCACACTAGCTGCTCTGTGAGGCACAGTGGTTTGCTAATTGGCACTAAACACAAAAGTACAGGAGACGAGACTGATTAACATAATGTCATTATGTTATATATGATTATATATTCTACTATCATTGTGCCAGTCATAAACCAAAATACTGGGCTGGGAACCATGAATGTCTGCACCAAATTTTGTGTCAATCCATCAAGTAGATATTGAGATGTTTTACAGGATAAGTTCAAACTTTGACCTGCTGGTAACACAAGGGATCACAAAAACAGTAGTCCATGAATGTCTTTATAAAATTTCATTGCAGTCCGTACAAAATTTATTGAGATATTTCAGCCTGAACCAAAGTGGTGAACCGACCGACAAACTGACTGACAGACAGACCAACATTGCCATCCCTCGAGTCACACCACTGGTATGGCTAAAAATGATTCACTCACAGACTAATTTTCCACTTACTGTCCAAAGCTTCACACACGCTTTAGACTCTGACTCGACAAAACAGGAGGAAATATGAACTGAAATATTTTATACATTTTATTTTGCAGTAATTTATGCAGATGTGTCTATTTTTCCAATCTGTATAAATGACTATGTACTGTGTCAGTCTGTCAGTATTTATTTGCCCTTCGGGAGTCATCGTTACAGGCCAGACTCCCACATCACAGTGGACCAGCATGATCATTCTCACAAGCATGCAGCATCACTGGTTACATGTCTCAAGCAGTCACACACACGGTTAAGAAAGACCTATTCATGATTCACCCTATAATCCCCCACTGTTCAACCTCTCGACTTCTTAAGTGGAGCAGTGAGGGCCCAAAGGAAACGGCCTCACATTCCTCGCTGATATAGTTTATTATTGGAAAAATAAGCCCGTCTAAATCATGGGCATTGAAGAACATGCAGTGTTTGCCCATGTAGGAAAATGTAGGTGACGCTTGTGGAGAAAAAAAAATCCTGTCCCTCCTATAACTGAGTCATTTTGAGTCCTTGCATACACAAAGACTGCTTTGAGAAGATTTCCTTGCATCCTTTTTAAGGCTCCTTTAAATAACTATTTTCTACTGTACTTGCCCAGCAGTTATGTGAAGTTGTAAAAACGGATCTTGGGTTCATTTACACTAAAAAAGAAAACTAAACAAAATGCCAGAATCTCATCTGCAGATCTAAAAATAACATCAACAAACCACACCAAGATCCTTGCAATCCTTTTCCTGTCACTTGCTATGCCCTGTGGTTAACAACTCCTTTTCAAAAGCCTACAGTCATGCTGGTTTAAATAACAGCGTTTGAGGCCTGGGTGGGAACTTGAGCAATCGCAATATTGTTGAATGAAACCTCCCAATGTTTGTGATGCAACTGAGGAGCATGTAGAAAGCCAGTTGAGGGATCCTTAATATAGAAAAACTGATCCTTAATCATCTGTGGATTTTGATTCAAATAAATGCAAGAAGTCATCGTGGGAGAAACTGAGAGGGCCTTGGCCACCGATCATGGGTTACAGTGTGACTATTACCGTGGGAACAGGAAGTACAAGTTATTGAGGATACAGGCCATAACAATCTCCAGGCTAAAATAATCTATCTAATCTTCTTGAGAGGGGATCTGTGTGTGTGTGTGTGTGTGTATGTGTGTGTGCAAGAGACGAGAGAGAACGTTATATGCATGTGTGTGGGTGGTTTTGTTTATGTGTGACTGTTCACTGAAACATGGTGTTTGCTGTGTCAAATCAAACGATACAGACTTGGTATCATCTGGACCTTGTATTTTTATGATGACAGTGGAAAACACTGTCTCACACACTGAGAAAGTCCCACTGGTGTTCGCTGTGTACAATCTGTTCTTTGTTTTTTACTACTCTGGCTTGGTTAAAAGGTCTTGAGGGCCAGTAATGTCACAGTGAAGGGGACAGTGCCATTTTATACGTCACTGCTCTAAGAAACAAATATCCTGCAAAACAGTCACTCCATTTGTGTTGAATAGCAAACCATTAGGATGACTATATAGTTCACATAAGCAAATATATTCATGTAAATACAAATTCAAAACACACAATACCACTCACACCAATATCCTGTTAATACTCACTGGAATATCCAGTATTTGTGTGGCTGCCTGTAAACATGATATGCCATTTATAAATATTTGGATGAGTCCTTATCCTGATTTTAACTTGCCTGAAATCAATATACCTGCTGCAAACAGGCTTACTAGAAAATAGGATACTGTACATGTAAACAGCCTATTGCAAACAAGACCTTCAAGATGCCATGAAACAGAAACTTAAATGTCTTTCTGAAAAACTGCATATCTTAAACTGTGACCTCATACTGGACAAACAGACATAAACAAAAAGAAAGAAGGCCATGGCAAATTTTAAAGAACTCTTGCTTCTTTGTGGCTTCTTCTTGCTCCTTTGGCTGTCTTATTCCAGACATCCTGGATCTCTGGTCAACAGGAGACTCAGCTCTTGTCTCTCTCCCTCTATATGAACGGTATCCTTGAGTTAGAAGTGTGGTCCTCTTTCTGGGTATTCAAGGTAGAGAGGAGGTTGCGCAGCCCTGTTCCAATGGTTTTTGCAGCACATGGAAGTTGCCTGATATCCGTAAAGGTATGAAAAAGATGTTTCTTAAGAGGATATGAGTCAGTAATACATTGTGCAAATAAATGCAAGGACAATCTACCTGCATCTCAAAGAGACAGTTCCATATGATCAAAGCAGGGCTCGGTAGTAACAACAGCTGGATTTCATCTGTGTTCTCTGACTCAAACAAATGCCCCATAACCCTATAAACACCTGCACCTGAGCACATGCTCACACTTCTGTAGCCTCAACATGTGGGAAGGAATGCACAAAGCCAAATCTACAGATACACACTCGCACATGCATTTGCATTAAATGTGGTAAAGGGTTCACAGGCTGATATCACAAACATGCAGCAAACAAAGCAGATGTTTAGCTTTGCTCTTGTTTTCGATCTCTTTTAAAGGGCGAGTCCATCTGCATTCTTTTCTGAGTTTTTCAAATGGAAACTCCCACTCAGCTGTTAGTAAAAAGCAGTGACATATTGTAGGTTACAACGCTGATGCCCTCTCCTCCCTCCCTCAACCTTGGGGGTTTATATGTAGCAACATCACCCTGCAGAAATCAGGCCATGTTGGAAAATGTTTTGAGAAGGGCTTGGGAAAATAGCATTTCAACGTTAAAATGTGCACATTGACCAAAATTTGGTTAAATACATAAGGAACATATATATGTATAAATAAATAATAGACACACCTTTTAAAATTCTGATATTCAAATTTGGATTTGTGCGTATTTAAGCAACATAAAACTAAAGTACTTTTCTTGAGATATCCCACATGAATGAGAGCAACTGTAAATGATTTACAAAGAATCTATTGTGAAACTGGAAAGTGGGTAATTTATCACCACGCCATCCTTCCACTTTTGCAAAAAAAAAAAAAAAAAAAAAGGTGCAAAGAAGAATTTTTTTCCTTTTGGAATTCATAACATCCTCCAAAACTTGCCATTTTCTAACAGCTTGAATCGTGAAAGTATCTTCAGACAGGGACACATAATATTTATCCCCTTGTCTTGTTGTTTATGAGAAACGGTTCTTGAGCTCGGACCATTCCCTCTGAGGGCCAGAAAAGTGACGTACTACAACCCCCCCACACCCAGGATTCTGCTGAACATATGCAGCGCTGGCATTGACTCTTCCAGTAGAGATCCAGGAAAACGTGTTGTCCTTGGACACCGTTGCCACAGCATCATCAGCAGGAAATACTTGAGACAGAGAGTCAGGAGATGAGGGGCCAGGAGCTGTCTCATCATTAGATGAGAGGGACCTCTGAACACTTATGTTTCCGCTCCATCTTAGTTTGCATTTTGGTTCCAAATGTAACCTCCCAACATCTGCCCTTGTTCTCTCACATACATTCACATGGGATTCCAAAGTGTTGTGTTCAGCATATGTTGGTCCTGCAGCATCTCTATCTCCTTATTTTTGCTTTAAATCCATATGGACGCAATAAGAGCTATTATAAAGTATGAGGAAAATGTGCATGTGTGTCTGTCTTGAATACAGTGTTTCAAAGAGGGATTATATGAAGCCTAAGGCTGCAGGAATTTTGCACTAGTTAGGGACGCTATTTGATAAGATTGCCACAGTTAAATATTTACCTTCTCTTCCGGCCTTCTACGCATTGCAGTAGAAACGTTTATAGTGCAATAAGTGCAAAAGGAAAATAAGACGTAAGACACCTCTTCTTCAGGAAACTGTTTGACATTCCAGCCCACTCAGAGAGTTTACAGGTCAGGAAAACTTGAACACTATGAGGTGGAGAAACTTCTTGGAAAACAGCAGGCAAGGGGTGATGCCTCCTTGAAATTTCAATCATTTCAAACACCACTCCACCACCAACTGCAACATTTTTAAAATAGTATATCCAACTAACTGCAAGCATGCTGCAAAGAACACAAATCAAATGTTTCAGGCCAAAAACGGCTGTTCCTGAGATAAAAAATAATGCATGAGGAAGCAGTTTTATTCATAAATATAAAGTTACTTTAAGATACAACACAGGATTCAACTCAGATCCCAAATCACTAACCTTTGCCTTTGCTTGGACTTGTAAATGTGCATGCCTCTGGAAAATCTCCTACCACATGCAGTGAAGTTGCACAGTGTGTGAGGAGACCCCTTCAGCTGGATGGGCTGCAACCATCTCTCTGTCAGCAGGCATCTCTGAGCAAGATGAAGTCCAGCAGCAGGGCTACCACAGAGTCTCTGTAATGAAACAATAAATTAGCATTTGATGGAAGAAACTGGTTGTAATAGCAGGACACAGGCTGCTGGGGGCGACAAAGCCACATATTTATCAATGTGAGGAAATGTACATGTAGATAAGCAACCATGTGGTGTAAGTTTAGATCTGTATATGCTCAAAGTGTAGGGTTTACAATAATAAATAAGAACAGCTTACAGTAACTAGCTGTCTCAGTGTGTGAACCTGTAGCTCATCATCACTCACCTGTGTGGCAGCCGCAAGGTGGCGCAGGTAAATTAGAAAACTGGCAGCTGGATAAGATTTATTTCGGTCAATTATTGGTCTTTATAACATAATTTTCTGAGACTACGAGAGACAAGCCTGGTCACACTAAGACTTACATTCACAGTTAACACGTATTTCATTACTTCATTAAACCAGTAAACGGCGCCAAATGCCGCACGTGCGTTTGTACAAGCGCCTGCAGTCAAGTCTACCGACCTGTATGCTGCCTTCAGGGTGCCTTGTAACTTTCTAAGTCCCGCGTGGACCTAACTTTTGATAGGAAACAACAATGATAATATTAAAATTATTATCTTTTGAATTTGCCCTATTTCTTTTGATATTCATCTTCTAATGTGTATGCACAACATTTTTATGAGCCTTAACTTTGTAAAATGTATATATAGCCTATTCAATATTCTAATGGCTTTATAATCATATGCTTTTATAATAGTAGCCAGATGTGATATTTTTTATTTTTTCTCAAAAGCTCAATATAAAACTGAATATGTCATACATTAACATACTCTCATGAATATAATTAATTATGAGGCAAATAAGGAGTTTGATATTTATTGAGATGTTCTTTCAACAAAGCCTGTTTTTTTCTGTGCCATCATTGTCAATGTGTTCATAAAAGGTAAAAAACAGAAAAACACATATAAATGAGAATGTAAATTAAAGCTTTTAGGACAACAACAGCTGCTAATGCTGCTAATATTGCGGTAATTCTTTGTCCGATAATTTCTCATAGTCCCTGAAGGCATCATAAGAAATTGGACTTCTTCCGTGTTTTTACCTGCAGCTCGAGACGAAAGCTGCTTTTCAAATGGCTGTCCGTGACTGAATCAAACAAGGCGTGATCCGAGCAGTTTATTCGTGTCTTTGCGTGGGTTTACAGGTAGAAAGATAAGAGGAAAGGAAATGATATGAAAAGGCGACAAAGTTGAACCAAAGAAAAGGCACGTAAAGTTGAGTTTTGGCTAAAGTTAGCTAAAGTTGTCGAGCCTCTCCTTCACCATGGGTTGTTGTAACAGCACAGAGGTAAGTTAGCTAAAGCATAATTTGAGCTATGGCGGCTTTAAAACTTGCTTTAAAAACACCAGTAGTTTGAATGTGAGTGAGGACAGTGTCACTTCTTCGACTGTAGAGGCAGCAACGACATTTATTTGAGTGCAGATATTTGGAGCAGCAGGAGGCTAAAGGCGCCGCAGCGGCTCCGACAGAGACAGACTGAAGCACATCTGTGTCATCTGTTTTTATTATCTGTCATTTATTATTTATGCCTTGGCAGAGCAAACGTGACTGGCAACCGCTGGAGGAGCGCAGCTGTACGGACATACCATGGCTCATCATATTCACGCTGTTTTGTATTGGGATGGTAAGTTTTCCTGGGCATGTCATATCAGCTCTGCAAAACGAGGGTTGCAATATTGGGTTTTTGTTTAAACTTTTTCTTTAGATGAGTGTTGAGTCACTTTGGAGACTGTAGTTTGTGCAGCTTTTGCATTGCATGAGACGTCTTTCTTATAATTTGTTCATCCCATTTATTTGATCAACATCATCACCAGCCTCCAAAATGATCCTAAAGTTCAATCATCAAAACCACAATATTATAAACTTCATGACTGGAGGATTTATTGTAGGGCTTTTGCATTTTGCATGCTGTACTGGCAAGTCAATACAAAGTAAAGTTTTGCATCAGTTGGTAACAACCCTGCAATAAATTCAGATTTGGTTGAAACTGATTCAGAGAAATGTTGAACTTAACAGTAAATTTGGAGGCTGAAGTTTGAAGTTTTCAGTTACTTTTACTTTTACTAGTTTACTGAGATCTGTTTATAATATTCAATCCACCATCACTAGTCTAAATAAGGTGTACAGATATTTAGAAAATGCCAGTTTGTGTAACACAAATTAGTTCAGTAGCACCACCAACTCCAAAATGACTTCAAAGCTAAAACAGTTTCAACACACCCTGAGCATTATAACAGTCATAAAAGTATGATTCATTGCAGGGCACTTGGATTATACTGCATTCATATTAATTCATGTAGGTTGACCGTGAAACTAGAAACTAGACTTTTGATTTAAGAATAATTGCATGGTGACACATGATTATTAAATCTTGGTCTTTCATGTTATCCTCATGATCTCCTCTAATCCATGTCATCTGCAGGCATGTATTTGTGGCTTTCCCATCGCCACAGGAGCTGCCTCCAGGCTCATCTCAGGATACGACAGTTATGGCAACACCTGTGGTCAGAATAACACTAAGATCGAGGGAGTACCCCTCAGTGGCCGGGACATGAGAGAAAACAAGTTAGTCTGATTTGTTACAACCTAATATATTTCATGCATCTTTTTCTTTAATTAAATCAAATCCCTGCTGTCCCTTAAGTATATTCATTCACTCTGTTTTCCTGATGTAGTTATAGATTCACCATATTAATGTAAACAGACCTCTTTTGCCCTCTGTTGTCAAGTGTTGGTGGCACATAAAAAGGCATTCAGCATTACTTGTGTGCATGCAAGGATTGCATCATCTAATCCTAATCTAATTTGCCACAAATGTAAACACTTGAGTTTACCTACTGTACAGGCTGACATGGTTGATAAGGATGAGCTGGCTAGACTATGACCTAAGTGCAGTAACATGTCGAGAAAAATCCTCAGTATTTTCTCCATTCAGGACAGTCTGATGTTAGAGAATTCTTCATTTGGACAAAGTGAAGAGAAATATCATCGGTCAGAAGGTTAATGTAGATTAATATCATCAACACAAAGCTCCACTCACTCATGGTCGCACTGTGTTCTGCTGCTTAAGTTCTTTGTGTGTCTGAATGAATAGCACAGAGTATTTCTCCCTTTTTGTAATTTCTCTCTAAGAAAGTTAGACATTATTATCGCCCGGACAGAACTGTCACAAATTCTCCTCTTGTCATAATTTATGTGAGAAATCTTTGATGATATTCTTTTCGGGCTGTAGCTTTTCATCAGCATGCAGCCTGTAGGCCCAGTTTTACTGAAACAATGGGTCATGCTTTATTGATGGGCTGATTGCCCATGGAGGCTTTGAATAAAAGGCGTTTCTGCTACAAAGAAGGATCTGTGCGGCAGAGTAGCAAATGTCACCATCCTTCATTTTCTGCCCAGACAGAACAGTCCCAGCTGGCATAGTGATAACCAAATATACTGATATTTAGTTTAAGGGAAAATAGTTTCTTACTTTGGAGGGAGGGTTGTGGCACTGTTCTATATTGAACAGCTAATCTGAAATTCAATTTTTTCCTCCTATCAGGTATGTTTTCTTTCTAGACCCTTGCAACCTTGACTTAATTAACAGGAAGATCAAGTCCATCGCCCTGTGTGTCTCCAAATGTCCTGCAGCTGAACTGAAGACACACAGCGACTTAAAGCAGTTTGCTCTGAATAATGGTGAGGAAACTGCACAAAGTGAAAATGTTTTAGAGAGAAGGTGGTGGAGAGTTTCAGTTTATTAATATTTACATATGTTATGATACATGTTGGTCATAACTGGGATGCCATTGCAATTTCTTGCAGACAGGTTTTAGATATTTTAATGAAACTGTAATGTAATGTAACATATAATCTAATATTTTATTTTGTTGTGTTTTGTTTTTTTTGGATAGGATCTCATCTCTGCTCCTATGATATTTCTCCTACAAGATACACAAGCCACTCAGAAAGATCCACTAAATGTCCCAAACTCCCTGTTCCACCAAGGTAATTTTTTAAAATTTGTTTATTTCAGTGGTTATTTCAATAAATCCAAATAAAAACATATATAGGTAGATAGTCTGCCATAGTCCTCTGCTTTAACGACTGTCCATTAAAAATAAATTAACCCATGCTCTTCATCTCTTTCATGTTTGTAGTAAGTCTGTCCCAATCTTCCACCGCTGTATTCCTGTGGACATCGCCTGCTATGCTGAATTCGCGCAGGCATTCGTCACATTCGTCAGCGACAACAGTGTGCTGCGCCGGGTCGTCGCAGGGGTGATGGCCAGCAAGGAGATCATCATGGGCCTTTGTGTGCTGGCTTTAGGTAAAACATCTGGCTAATAATGTGCATCTGGATATTTTGGGTGAAGAATGAACTGTTTTTATCCAGTGACAAACTACTGTTATGTTTGTCTATTTTCTGCTGCTCCCACTGCACAGCCGTAATTGCTCATGAGGATTCAGAAGGAAGGCAACTTTCGGAAGGGGAAGCTATTTTTGTCATTAAAATAACAGGAAATGTCTGAGTGGTTACAGCCATTGTATCCTCTGTAGCTTAGCGCATAGGCATGAATATAAGGTCTGCTCCAACTCCTCCCATTGGGACAGCAAAAAAGGACAGAACAGATTTAGACATCTTTTATCTCAACTATTTGATCTGTCTGGTTTGGATAAATTGATTGTCGAGGCCTCATGATTCATAGCAGGATGGAGTTTCCCTACATGGGACTTCTGGGCTTTTCTCATTCACTTACTGTTTGAGTTGCTTAATTACATTGCAGAGTTCAGTGTGTTTTATTTATGTTCAAGATAAAGTAATATTTTATCAACTTAACCATAAAAAGGCACCATAAAATCAGCACTTTTCTGCAGCTCGATGTAGCTTTTTCCACATTAGCAGTGTTTTCCATACTCATATCCTGTGTTTTGTTTCTCAGTTCTGTCCCTGATCATGATGGTTGTCATTCGTTACATCTCCAAAGTACTGGTGTGGATTCTAACGATTCTGGTAATCATCGGCTCCATAGGTAACTTTCAGAAGCAACATACATGTTGTAGCACTCTTACACCTACTCAGCTAATTGATTTTGACATTTTGACGTATCTTCATGTTGTGTTCTGGCACTCTTAAATTACATTATGCTGATAAAACAGTACATGATGTTTTTTGGCATTCAGGTTCTGTTTAAACTCTGTTCTGCTCTGATCTTTTGCAGGTGGGACAGGTGTCCTCTGGTGGCTTTATGTGGACCACAGGAATGCCCTTAACAATAACACCTTATCAGTGTTTGGGAAAGAAGTGGCCTCAGATAATGTTAAGGCCCTGCTTGTGTATTCAATTGGTGCTACTATTTTCACGGTACGTCAGCGTATAAGGCATTTAGTGATAGAGTGTGTCTTATATCACTCGAGAGTAATACATGTTTTTCAGATTTGGCCCAATATGGCAGGAAAGGCCTCTGTGTTTTAAATTTAATTCCCCACCTCTAAAGCTCATTTCATTGGTTTCATTTGCTCATTAGTCTTTGTCTAACCCTCCAGGTAATTCTCCTGATAGTGATGTTCTTCATGAGGAAGCGTGTGGCCCTCACCATCTCCCTGTTTCATGTGGCTGGAAAAGTCTTCATCCACCTTCCTCTGCTGGTCCTGCAGCCTCTCTGGACCTTCCTCTGCCTCATGCTCTTCTGGGTCTACTGGATCACTGTGCTTCTCTTCCTCGGGACTTCAGGTGAGGACAAAGGCTCCAGTGCTGGTGGTTCATTCATGTCAGATTCAAAACGGCATTTGCAGTTCAGAAAGATGTGTAGGTGTATACATGCAACAGAATAGTTCTTATTGTCAGTGCAGTACACAGACTAGATTCTAGCATCAGATATGTTAGTGGTACCATTCACAAACAAGCAGAATATTAAGTTTGTTACTTGTGACATTTTGTCCGGGTTTTGTGGCATGACTAAACTCCCACATTTGGAATCTTGTGCTAGTCTCGTGATGTGGGAGGATGGAATCAAAGAACGACTTCTCTCTTCGTCTCCCACATCTCTTTTCTGCAGCTCACTTTTAATCTCAGCAAAGGAGAATTTAAAACAAAAGTCCCAGCACAAATAAAGTAAAAACATCATATTTTCTTGCTTTTTGTGAACTATTGTTGTGGTCAACAGTGGTTAATGATGATAATAATTGAAGTGAAACTCTCTGGCCATTGTGAGTCTCATCATACTGCATTTGTATTTAATGTGCCATAAAGTGAAGCTTTCCGAAGGCATTTCTTTTGTTTAGATTACTTAAATGAAATTCTTGATTTGTTTGACCCTCTTCCCTTCAGGAGCATGAAAAGACAAAATGTTACACAATGTTAATTATGAGAAAAATGCCATAGAGTACAAGTAATGAATTTATGAAATCTGTGTTGATTTGCATCTTTGGCAGTTGATGAGAAGTTAATTTGGGAATACTGTTCGCCTTCACTGCAGTCGTACATTAATTACAAGTCAGGTCAGACAGGCAAAATTTCTTGCACTTGTTTCCAGGTAGGATGCTTAAAAATATCAAGGAAATACAGAGGGATGTGCAGTGGATGCTCTTGTTTAAAACAACACAGACTGAACTGTAAAACATGCAGCCCAATCTCACGCTTGTGCTCTCTCACAGGGACACCGATAAAGAACAACTCCACAGGTGTGGTAGAATATGAAATGCAAGGGCCTCTTCAATACTTGGTGTGGTACCATGTTGTGGGTCTCATCTGGATCAGCGAGTTCATTCTTGCCTTCCAGCAAATGACCATCGCTGGAGCTGTGGTCACCTACTACTTCACGAGGTAAGTAATAAAAAAATACTATGCATTTTATTATGTGAAAGGCTTAATGTTGTCTTTGCTGTCATGTTTATTTGATAATTCAGTATTTCAATAACGTCTTTCTCCCTGTATCTAAAGGAATAAGTCCCAGATGCCAGCTTTACCCATCCTCTCCTCCATGGGACGTACCATCCGCTACCATCTGGGGACTCTGGCCAAAGGCTCCTTTATCATCACGCTTGTTAAGATTCCTCGTCTCATCTTAACGTATATCCACAGCCAGCTCAAAGGAAAGGTGAGCTGTGAAATTCTGCGAAGTTGCTACAAACTCAAAAACTTCATCATGGCCTCATGTTGAGCCTGTAAGTGTCAATCATCAGTGCTTTTAAATACATGCATTTTAAGTTTGTTAACCTGGATATTTTCTCCGTTTCCAGGAGAACGCGTGTGCTCGCTGCATGCTGAAAGCTTGTGTCTGCTGTTTGTGGTGTCTTGAGAAGTGTCTCGCGTACTTAAATCAAGTAAGTCATGTCAGGTTGGTGAAGGAAGAATCCAGTGTACTGCACAGTGGAATCCCAAGTATTTACGGTGTCCATGTCCATATCGAATAATTTCAGAACGCTTACACTGCGACAGCCATCAACAGCACCAATTTCTGCACCTCTGCGCGTGACGCTTTCCTCATCCTGGTGGAGAATGCCCTCCGAGTGACCGCCATCAACACTGTGGGCGACTTTGTCCTCTTCTTGGGAAAGGTACCACACAGAGACATATTCTGCTATATTGTCCACTTAAAACAGATCTTAATGTTTTCTAACTCTCACATCTACACTCTCAGTTGCTTGTAGTGTCCTGCACAGCTTTTGCCGGCGTCCTGGCTCTGAACTACCAGAGGGACTACACCGTGTGGGTCCTGCCTCTCCTCATCGTCTGTCTGTTTGCCTTCCTGGTGGCTCACTGCTTCCTTTCTGTCTTTGAGAATGTGGTCGACGTTCTCTTCCTCTGCTTTGCCGTGGACACAAAGTATAATGATGGAAGCCCTGGACGGGAGTACTACATGGACAAGGCCTTAATGGTGAGAGGATAGTGTGGATAAAGGGGATGCTGATGTTGTAACGAGTAAGAATTTTGTCAAAGGGCATTTTTTTCCCCCCAGCGATGAGAATCTACGACGCACTTCATACTTTCGGGGGCTCATTGGGCATTGTGCAAGAACCACTCATACAGAACAGCTTCATTCTTAACTTGTATGCACATAGTGGTGTAAGAGAATTTGTGGCACTCACCAATTTTCTAGAACTTAATTTGGTCTTAGGAACATGAAATATGAGCGGTCAAAGCCTGTTGTACGAGCCACGTACAGTCTGTCTTTATTCACAGGGCAAAGATGTTTTTTAGCATCTAACTTTATGTCAATTCCCTCCTTATTTCTGTCACAGTAGAGCGCTGCTCTGACGACACATCATCAGCAATCAATTGTTTCGGGTCCTAATTTGTCTGCTGATTTCTGAACTCAAATAAATGATCTATAACTGTTTTTTCTGTCTTAGGAATATGTTGAGAACAGTAAGAAAATGGGTCGGTACAAGCCAGAAGATGGAGCTGGACGGGAGATGAAGTCCATGGTGAGCTGGAAAATCTTTATAGTCTTCTCCCCAGTATGCTGTATGCAAACTGTTTTAGTTTAGCTGGAAAGCAAACACAGAGTTTTCTTGTGAAGCGCTGCTAAAAATACAGAAACTGGATTCATGTCTGTTACCTTGTGTAAATAAGCTAACCACCAGGCTGTGTGTGATTCTATTGCGCTTTAAGGCTTGAAAGTTTTTAAAACTTTTTTTCCTTTGCAGGCACGTGGAGGGACTTTTGCTTGACCAAACCTCAAAAGAACTGCCAAAACCACTAAAAATACACCAAAGCTTAACTCAGAGTTTACCAGAATTTCACTCCAGGGACATCAGTAAGATCACTGTGCTCTTCATACAGAAACTACACATAGTTTCAGATAATGTTTTTGACACTAATAGGCGTAATGTGGCAAATTCTCATTTGGGTTTTGCTATTAATAAGACGGGTTTCTAGTTTTGTCTTTTTCCTTTATAACTGGGGTTTTGTCTTTTATTGTATTTTAAATAATATGGATGTTAACATGGTTTAACATGTTTTCTTTTTGCGTAATTGGTGTTAGCTATAGTTTGGTGTACATTTTGAAATGGATAGCTAACTGTGTTTTGTCAAAGACTGTTCCAGTTGTTTTTATTACTTCTCAAATTTTATACTTAAATAAATTAAGATACAGAGTTTCATTGTTTGATCTTTTGTCCACATTTGTAAAACCTTGCAAAGAACAGAGGAAAAATTGTCACATATAGTTTCTCCTCTCTTGTCACAGGTCTGTGGCCATTTCTCTGAATTTTAACTGAGATATCAGAGCATGTATGTTAGGCTACAGAATATTCATTCCTGGCAATAATACTGTGTATCATCTACTTCTGGTCAGCAGGGGGCAGCAGATGAATTGAAAGGCACAAACATTCAGTTTTAAATTTAACAGAAGCTGTAACAGGAAGAGCAAATACTATCTATATTAGTTAAGAGAAAAATGGACTGTCATTCTGAAGTCCTTGTTCCTTAATCTCCAGGTGTATGGACATAAATTATAAAAGATGATGTGCATGAGACAGAGAAAAAGTCACCAGCAAAAGAAACACATCAGCACACAAGCTGCATCAGAATGGTCCATATGCTTAAATAAAAATTCATGGTGAGGATTTACAACTTATGTGAAAAGTGACCATCTCAAACATGTTCCTGAAGAGATTTCAGTTATTAACAAAATGAATAATGAGATAAGCTTTATTGATCCACCACAGGGGAAATTTACTGGTTACAGGAGCTTGCAAAACAGGCAAATTAAATACAATACTCAAGTAATAAAAAATAGGCAAAAGGTGCAGGTGACATGTTAAATTTAATTTTCCTTTCATTAAATGCTTCAAGTTAAACTTTAACACAAAATGTAAGATTTTCATCATTGAAAAAATTCATGCAGACAAACTATTAGACAATGAAGCATAAAAAGAGGCAACTGCGAACAAGTGTTTGGCTGTGGAGTCTGACTTTAACCACCAGAGGGCAGCAGATCCTGTCAAATGAATGGCATTTCCATTGTGTATCCATTGCTGACATCATGCCCTTCAAAAATAATGAGAACAAAATGACATTTTAACCTCATTCCAAGGACTAACAAGTTTAGAGTCTTCTGAATCCACTTAAGGAAAATAAATGGTTTTGCCATTTTGATTTCTCGTCACTTTTTGGACGTCACTCCGTATTTCATGACCTTATTTAGATTTGATTTAGAAAAGATGAAACTTTGATGAATTTAGTTGGTCACTTTTGGGACAGTGGGTGACAATGTTTAACACTGAGTTCGTGTGATAAAATGCTGATATTTATCTATATTTATATTTTATATCAAGTTGGATATAGAGCTATACTCTCTCGGTCGACAATAGCTCTATTTTTGCAGTTGTCTCAAACATTTTTCACCCTCAATTCAAAATGTGTGTTTTATCCACAAGTAAAGGAAGTTAGGCAAATTTTTTTGCACATGTTAAAAAATGTAAACATTTCCAAAGGAAATACAGAATATATTTTTTACTGAAGTTACCTTGCAGATAAGAAATATTTATGAGCACCATGGAGGTAGTCTGACCTGCCACAAATCTGATTCCTCAAGACTGCATCCACAATCTACTGATGTATAGATTACTGCCTCATCCCCTCCAGTTTCTCTCCAATCCAGCATTGACCAGACAAGAATCAAGCCACTAAGCGGTTGGAGGTTATTGATGGGAAAGCTCTCTCTGCGCACTGCTGTCCGCCTCCATAAAACACAAGAATCCAGAGGAAAACAGCTCGATGGCTGGCAGTGAGTCACACCTAAGTGATTTCTGTAGTACTTACAGAAAACTAACCATTCCTGGAAGCCTTTTGTCACTGGACAGAAAGACAGGAAAACATGTTCTGCTCGAGGCCGCCTCGGCAGGAAGCTGCAAAATTTGACCCTGAATGACGAGGTTTCTTTTTATTTTGTAAATCTGTCACTTGAGTAATTATGATTATGTTGGTTATTATAGTGAACAGTATGACATGGCTGGAATCTATTGACCTAAATCAATCACTTTTCATTTCCTATGAAAGCCAAAACATATTTTACAGAAATTTGAAAAAGGACAACGGAGAGCAGATTTCTTTAAATTGGACTGGGAGTTTTTCAGCATATATTTTTTTTGCACTTCACTGTAAAGTACCTGCAGGCATATTTATTGCAGCTTCTGTGAAGAAATTTCCCGTACGTGTATTTTTTGAGGCCTTTTCCATATTTTAAAACCTCCATCTCAACAAGTATCTGTGCCTTTTATTTATTTATTTTGCAGGATAGGTACTGCATGTCATCATATAGTGTTCTCAGCACAGGTAGTGTATGAAATAATCATTTGCTTCTTGACAGAAGCTCTAAAGCTCTGATTCAACTGGTAAATAGTTTACAACCATTAAAGCTGTTCTTTCCCACTGCGGTATGGATGTCTATTGTTTGCGCTGACTCAGACACAGTAACATGAGCCTGCGATATGTGTGTGTATGTGTGTGTGTGTGTGTGTGTGTGTGTGTGTCAGAGTATTGACCAATGGTGACTTAACCATTAAGTTGAGCCATACTGCCTCCTCAGCAGCTTGTCCTGGAAGCTCAGCTCAGGCCTTTTCAATGCTGCTTCCATTTAGTACACTAACAAGACTTGGCCAATGGAAAGAGCTCACGATGCTGCTGTAGATGTGCAAACAGAGAGTAAAGCTGTTCAAAAAAACAAATAGATCATGATGAGTGTGATCATGATTATCATAATAAAAGGAAAAGAACACACTCATACACATAGATTATGTTTAATTCATTTTCTTGAGCCACAGATGCTGAACAGACCATCATCACACCTACCTAAGTGTATTTTGTAATACGGCTGGGTGATAATGATTGATTGTCTTTACAAGATATTTTTTACAACACTGACACACCAACAAGTCTTAATGAAGGCAATTGCCCACAAAAAGCACATATAAAGTTTTTAAACTGATGCTGTGGTTCAAAGATCATCAGAGGAGACAATAATCTCACCACAAGGTCCGTTTAGTACCTGATGAGCAAAAAGTCCTTAAAGTGATGAAAAAATGTAAATTTGAACATCTACATTTTGACAACTAATGTGATTTAATCAAAAGCTTACAACCAGATACTAAATGAACCCTATTGTTCCACATTGAACTGAGATGGTTCTATTTTTTAACACTGAATTGTTATTCATAGCTGAACATCAATATATAACAGAAGCTTAGCAGGTGATTACACCTCATATAGCAACAATACTTCATCATGCAGCAGGGTGTGGAAGTGATAAAAGAACCTGCGTCACTGAGTGTTGCTTATCCAAGAAACCTGATTTGAGAACATCATAACTGCTTCCTGCATCTGAGGCATTTCCCATCAGCGCTCAGTCATACTGTCTCCCCGTACGCCGGCAGATCACTTTTTACTGTTGGATGGTCTCCAACAACAGGCTCTGCTCTGTGGAAATTAGATGCTATCTCTCCACATTTCCATGGTCAGCACATACAGGCAGAGGAAAAGTGTGTGAAAATGAACATTTGATATTTACCCAGTGACTTTCCTATCTGGAGCTGCTGAGGGGTCCTGTTGCCAACACACACACTAATTTACGCATTGTGTGAGTTCCTGCAGCCTGGTTACCCTTGTGGACTATATAAAAAAAATTCTCACTGAAGAAAGAAGAGAAACTTTTTCAGGTCAATGAATGTGCCTTTTCACTCTGCTAATTCGTTTATTGTATGTGTTTTGCTCTACATGTACTTGCATGTGCTGTGTGTGTGCATGCATGCATGTATGGTGTGTGCGTGTGACTACGGCTCATGAAATATTCACCTGCTCTTCTCCTACATAATGCAGTAATGTTCCTGCACACAGAACTCACTGCCTACAAACAAGCAGTCTGTCACTCCTGACCACTTCTTTTAAACTGGCTTTGACCGATGCACTTTGAACTTCCACTAATGGCAGATGAGTTATTTCAACAAGAGCGGTACAATTTAAAATGGGGGGAAATTATGGATTCAGTTCCCTCATACTCTTGAAACTGAACATCCTCAACTTTTATAGCACAAAACACCAGCAACTTGTCTGTCTTTTCCTAAATATAAGCATGTTAATAGAGAACCGAAACAATAGATGTGGAAGAGAAACTTGGTGACACGCACTGAAACGAGGGATCGCCACATGCAGACATGTCTATCCTCACTCACGACCACAGTGAAGCAAACATTGGTCAATATAGCTTTTATTTCAGCAAATCATACATACACTGTAAAAAATGCATCTGTATCATAACCTTAAAACACTATCAGAGCTGTGATGATAGTGTGTGATTGGCTGAGAGTGGCTACAGTGTCTGAGGTCATCAAAATGATTTGCATGTCATCACACTCATGAAACAGCACACTTTAAGACTGAAAGGTTTTTTCCAGTTCCAAAAGTGAATTGAAATTCCAAGTTAAAAGGAATGACGGGAGCAAAAAAAAAAAACCAACACAAAAAATAAAGAAACTATCGGACAGTTAGATGGCACTTTTCAGGTCTTAACATGGAATTTCAACAGATGTTTTAATCAATATGAAGCCAGACGGCAGATTAATAAGTGAAAATTAACATAGGAGCTCAGCGAATCCCAGGTCTGCATAAACGGTCACAGGACTTATCAAGAATACACAAATCTGGGATCAGTTTCCAACCCTGACAGATATACACTATAAGTAGTTAGAGCAGATCGGGTACAAATCAAGCTTCTGAGACAAAGTAAAAGCAAAACACTGTAAGATGATCACTTTTTTTCATATAAAGCTGTCTAAACCAAAGCTTCCTCTAGCCAGTGTACTAATATATAAACCATTTTCAAATCCGGCAGAATCTAAGTGTTTTATGCCTTAACTGTTAAGTATATCTGTGCTTCTCTACATTCTAGCTATCCTATGTAACAAATCAAAAGATCGGAAATATGGCCTATTTAACACCGTCATAAGAGAGACCCAAAACACAAGCCATACCAAAACCCAAACAGTATCCGAGCTTGACAGTGAAGCCACTCTTATGCAGCGTGAAGACGAGCTGAAGTCGGTCCAGTAAGCATGCTTCTCCCACTATTGCCACCATCTGTCCTCACCAGTAAAAGGCACACCTTACCCTTCATCCCCTGCCAGACATTTCGAACAGGTCTGCATGGCTCTGTGGTTTCACTACTGTGCAAGAGATTTATTCTGTCGCACCGTGTGTTCAAATCACGTTAAGGTCAAGAATTCAAAACATCAAACTCCCCGTTTTCATCGACGTGAGCTGCGACGAGGTTTTCTTTCTGACGTATTAAATGTAGTAAACATTTTTTTTTTTTGTAACCACACAGACTTGTGGCTCGATAAGTTTATAACTATGCAAGTGCAGTTTCATCTGTACACGCTTGAGGGGATTTTTCCTCCCTCCAGCTCCATTATATATATTTTCCAGTTCCACAAAGGTTTAGCCTCTGGTTCTACAGACTGAAACAACATCACGCAGTATTAGACATGCTACGACAAATCTGTTTCATCTTCTGTATTCATCCGACAATGGATTAGAAAAATAGATAATAATAATATTTTCCCCCGAACACCACCGGCCAAGCAGTAATTTGTCTTTCCTTGTTGCTGAGCCTTTGAGATGATTTGACTCGATTTGTGTCTCTGTGAAAACAGCGAGCATGTCGGTTCTGATTGTTATCCAACTCACACTGTGTTTTTTTTTTTTTTTTTTTTTTTTGCCTTAATTCTCCTAATGAAGCATGTCTAAATCTTATCTTGTTTTTCCACACAGTTACAGTCACAGTTACAAATCAAGATCAAAAGAAACCTAAAGAGTGCAATATTCTCTTATCTACATCATATCAACATCCCACCTATACACAGGAACATTTGATAAGGAGTCAAAGGGTGGGGGAGGAAGAGGATGGAGGAATGAGGAAGGGGAAATCTCTTTAACATCGTGCCTCAGGCATCAACACACTCAGGCATCAGGAGTGCTGCACAAGGACAGGACACACTAGAAGACATGGACTGTCCAATGAAGGGAGAGGTCTTTGCACACGTGACCAAATCCAAAGCACTGGATTGGTGGTCGATAAGTCCTTGTTATGTTCTCTGGTTGGCTGACACACAAGTGAACAAGTGCCATTAACCATATTTTATACTTAGAGAGGAAGAGAAATCATAAAGGTTTGCCAGGAATATTGTTTTTTTTTCTTACTAATGAACAAACAATACACAGAGAGTAGTCCATAGGCTGTTAGTACGATTAAGTATCTGCCTGGGGAGTCACCTAGAAACGTGCAGTTTGACCAAACAAACAGTTTTCTCTTTTATCTTTTTTTAAAATTTTCTTTTTCAAAATTACGACAGATATTCGTCGTTGTCGTCGTCGTCATCCTCGTCCTCGTCGTCCTCGTCGTCCATCCCGCCCTGGTCGTTGAGGACGAAGGAGTCTTCGTCGTCGTCGGTGAACAGCGAGTCTCCGCTGCCGAGGTCTCCAGAAGACTCCAAAATCACGCCTAGAAACAGAAAATGAACCACGTCTTATAATTCCAAGAGGAGTTCGGGGAAATACTTGAAATACTGTTGACACAACTTTCATGCACGGTCACTGTGAATGTACCATCGGCGGCTCACAGGAAGGAAACAAAGTGCAAGAACATAAAACTGCCTTTAAACCACAATGAGTCATTTTCACGCTTAAACAAACGGCATTCGTCAGCTGGTGAGCTTCAGACGTCTCACCTGTTACCTTTGCACAAATTCAGACTTCCTGTTTTCAGTCTCTGTGCTAAGCTAAACTAACTGGCTGCTGGTGGCAGCTTCAAATTGAATGAAGACATAGAAACAGAATTGCAGTACAGGAATACTTGAAATGTGCATGGTAGTAGTCCAGAAAAAGATGTATGAGAGTGGTAAC
Organism: Holacanthus passer; assembly: GCA_025331565.1. Lineage (NCBI taxonomy): Eukaryota > Metazoa > Chordata > Actinopteri > Pomacanthidae > Holacanthus > Holacanthus passer. The sequence goes on along the minus strand of JAFREQ010000050.1, from coordinate 1,292,095 downwards.
AAGCAAATGAGCCTTTTCCACAAAACATGAGTCCTATAACAGTTTTATGAGACAAATACATTGTGTTAAATGACAAAATAAAAAAAGAACATTGATAGTAATACCTATGATTTTTTTTTCTCCATGATGCCAAATCAGCTCTGTTCTCTTACACAAACACAGACACAATGACATTGTTTCCTCGTCAGAGTTTTACCTACCGCAGTTTGCAGGGCCGTGGGAGCGCGAGCCGGCCACCTCGTTGCCGTAGCGATCCACGCACCAACACTGGCCGCTGCTGCTGTGACACTGGTGGGACCTGTAGTAGCCCTCCTCGTCACAGGATGGCAGATACTGACCTACAACATGGAAGCCAAAACACACACACACACACACAATGAATTAGTGCAACGCAGTTTGCGTGTGTATTTGTGCTTTTGTGTGTGTGTGTGTGTGTGTGTGTTTCTCACCAAGCAGTTTCTTCCCTGCTTGCTTTTTGTTGATACTGGACAGCTCTGCTTTACAAGGAGAATCTGAAAAGGAGAGACAAGGGACAATCTGCAGCAGTCTGCTTTTCTAGGAAAGCATCTGTTTGTGAGAACTTTGCTTCCTTTGTGTACTTTCTGCTTTCGTCGTGATGTTTGTTATCCTGCTGCCTTTGCTTTTATAAGTGCAGCTGCGGAGACTCATCTGAAATACTGTTTTTTTTTTATGCCCCAAAAAAAAAACTAATTTTCATCCTCACACTGTGGCATTTTAATGCATTGTATTGTGTTGCATTTTACTCTATTTTACAGTAATGTCTTCTGCACATGCAAAGTGACAATATGCCATTCTGACTAAATGGAAGATGTGTATTATTTCTTTGTCTGTAGAAGCCAGTTTATAAATGTAAAAAGTTTTGGTTGGTAAAAGTTTTGGTTTATTACGACTTCGGTCTGACTTTCGCTCACCACAGTAACTGCTAAGATTGGGGAACACAGCAAACTTGCTGAAACAAAGTAAGAAGGGGCAGCGGACACAAGTGATCACACAGGTCATAAAACAAGCCAATAGTTAAGCCATTTTTAAAACCACTTTATTTGGAGGTAAAACTGGAAGTGCACATTCAATGGAGATAATTATCCCTTATTGCAGAGGAAATACTGGGAATGATCACAACTACAATAAGTAGAACAGGTCAAAGATTAACCAGAAAGTCTGCTGTGATGGATGATTACAGCAGGAGGTAATAATTGATCTGTTTGCATTTGTTTTCTTCTCCAAAAAAGGTTTTTATTTAAATCCTATGTGTTTATGTTTCTCTTTCTTATTATATCTAAAAAAAAAAAATGTAAGATCAAATTGTTGTAAGAGATCAGAGTTTTGCTTTCACAGTCTCACATACACACAACATGGAGAGACCAAAGCTGACCTGACATCTGTGTTTGCATGTATATCAATGCATTTAAAGTGTTTGTATTTGCATGTCGTTATACAGAGATACCGTACCTGTGTACCTCTGGAAGCACGTGCACCACTCAGAGCTGGTTATGACTTTGTCAGCGTGTGTGTCGCAGGATTTGAAGAACACGTCAGAGCACGGCTCGTGCCTGTCCAGGTAGAGGCTCTTGATCTCCGACTGGTCCAGCTGAAGGTCAAAGTTTGTGTCCAGCCGGGAGAACATCCAGCCCAGAGGGTCCTTACAAATAGGTGATGCCCCGACCTCAAACTCTGCTGGCAAAAGGATGAAAAAATGAGAGAGGGCAGATGCAGTCAGGTGTCTCAGTTTAACAGTGACTGATAATGCATGAAGACATTTTTTGTTAATGCCACGTGACTCACTGTTCTTCTCTGGCTTCTGGATCTTGACTCTCTTGTGGTTGCCATTCTCGTGCAGCACTCTGAACCAGTCTCTCAGACGACTCACCACCTCCTTCAGGTCCGACTCACTGCACACTGAGGAACAATAACACTAATGATTAATGATGATAAAGTGATGCTTTATTGCTCCCCCCCCCCACTCCCTTGTGGAGATGAGAGATCAGAGTCAGCTATAGCACAGCAGCCCTGTAACTTGTAGGGATTCAGTGTCATGCTGAAAGACACTTTAGCAGGGCAGAGGGGTTTTAGCTTGCCAGGAGGAGCTTTAACAGGGGCACCATGGAAGACTTTTTAATTGAGGAGAATTTATTGTTTCTTCTGCGAGGTGTCCTAGCTTGCAGTGTGCAGCCATGTGTGCAGACCCTTGTACCTTTCTTCTCTGCGGAGCTCTGTTCAGGCTGAGAGGGGCAAGGACACATGCCGGGACACTTCACAGCGATCTTCTTTCCTGTGATGCATGCCTGGTAGTCTAACTTACACTGAGCCGCACAGACAGAGACAGAAGGGATGAGACAGAAGAGGAAGTGAAATCAGGATGTGCGTCTCATCAAGGTGCAGTGAAGCTGTGTGTCCTCAGCTGTCTCTATTATAGATGAGAGATAAGGTGAGTGTGTGTGTGGGTACCTTGGTGGAGTAGGTGTGGCCGTCAGTTCCACAGACGGGAGAGGGGTGGACCACAGGGCAGGGTTTGCACTTTGACCCCGGGCTCTGGTACAAACTGGCATCTTTAAAACTGGAGAGGAGGAAAAGACTCATTTTACACACACACACACTAAACATCTGACTGCATGCACATGAAAATATAACGGCGTCATTTGACATCGTCTCAAAACGCCGTTTATCCTCCCAGCTTCATTCAAAACGTTTCTGAAGCATTTTGTATCGCTGATGTATTTTCTTGTTCTTACATCAATTTCAGAAGAGAGACAAGGATTAGGATTTATGTGTGATTATTTTCTGATTTGTTTAAACTGTGTAGTGGTAATTGTGTTGTTGGTAAGAATGGGAAACGAGGTCAGTATGGCGTTACTGTCCTCTGTCCGGTCTGCAGTGCCCCAGACAGACACACACACACATACAAAGCCCATTCATATCTCTTGGCAGGACTTTGTGTCCGTTGTAAGGCAGTGCCAATGCTGGGGTAATTGGACTAAAAAGTAATGTCACACAACAGCCATAAGAGAGCCAGGCAACCAGTAGACCAGCTGGAAAAACAGAAAAACAGCCACCCCTCTGGTGCTGCTGCCTATCATGCTGCATGAATAAGTGAGCAGGGGAAAAAACCAAGGGAGGAGAAAAACAAATGGGAAGTAATGAAGAGATTTGATTTGCTCCTAATCCACTGTTTCATTTCTGTTTGCATTGTCGTGAAAACATCTGAATGCAAATTTGAGGGACAGCTTTGAAACTTATGCCTGTTCAAAAGGGCAAGTGAATGCGTGTGTGAGAGCGTGCTTACCTAACTCTCCTCTGGCTCACACAAGAGGCAGTCTTATAATCCTCGGCCACACACACCTTGTGGCGACTGCACTTGATCTTAAGACATGGGTCTTTGGCTGGATCAAGGCCTAAAAACACAGAACAGAGAAACAGAATGAGAATTCTTTTAAGTGTGTATATGTGTATTGTATAGGTGTGTGCAAAGAGCTTCCTAGAAAGACCATGAGCATAAACAGAGAGAAAATCTTCCAAGGTTACATTTTCCTTTTGTTCTTTGAAATCTCAGCTCAATTATTCCTAGTAAGAACATGCACTTCTTTTTAATGTTTACAGATCCGAGCTACGTGGACAGGCATTAGACATCTGTGTGTGTGTGTGCGTGTGTTAATTCCAGCCACTGTCTGTTCACTTACAGTACACTGCCAACGTGTCTCTCAAGCTGAACCCATAATACCATTAAGTATCCTTACAGCTAAAAACAGATGGAACTGCTTATAGAGGCTTCTTCTGACCTTACATCAGCCTGCACTGACTGCCAGTCTCAGGCGTGCTCTTACTGAGACCCTCGAACTGATCTGGCATCAGATCCCACAGCTGAGGGCCGTATGTCCGTTTTAAGGCGAGAGCTGACTGTAGATCTGAATCTCAGGCCGAGGGTGTGATCTTTGTCAGTAAAGACAGGCAGGCTGTTTCTGACCGCTTGTCAGCCTTCGGCGTGGCACCTATGCACAGGATCGAAGGCCCTCGACTGATCTCAGAACAGTTTGTGAATGACCTCTGCTCTAAAAGAACCTTACAGTAATCCCTGAGCAGCTTTGGCAGATTATCCTGCCTCCATCCTCCAACGCACTATCTAATGCTATTGTTTCCCTGACATGTCTGTGCGCGTGCAGATGTATGTGTGTGAGCGTGTTTGAGGTCACAGCGATCAGTGAGAGTGAATGTGTTTGTGTCCCCGTGTGTCTGGATGTGTGTATGAGCTTATCGCTGTCTGTCAATACAATGGGAAATGAGATGATCAAAGAACAGACAATCAACTGGTTGGTGTCGCGTTGGCTTGGAAATAACAAACACAACATACACTCATATACACCAAGAGGTAAAGTGTTGTGAATGTTAATATCTGTCCAAATCCCACAAAAGTATACAAAAGATGTTTTTGAGAGTCACAGTTTCAGGGTACAGACAAAATTCAACTGAGAAACATGCAGATTTTAACTAAAGATTTTCTATTAATAAAATACCACTTTTAAAGATATGTTTGGCTTTGTAATAGTATGAGTTCTCTTTTCTAGTGTTGTTTTTTATCACAAAGCCAACAGCACTCGAGGCTCTCGTCTTCACACCCACCTTGATCGAAGGGCTTGGATGGAGTCCATGTCCCCGGCTCCTGAAATGCGGTTAAGCAATAAACAAAATTATAAAAAAAATATTGTTCAAATGACATCTAGAGTAAATAATACATGGCAGGTAATTAAGTCATACAAACCTCCACTTCCTTTAGGAGAAAGCATTATAGAGAGAGAGAGAGAGAATGGGGGGAATTCACTTAGATTAGGGTTTTCTTTTTGAGTGAAAACTCCATAATGAAATGAACTGAGAAACACACACACCAACACGACATCAAGCACAAACACGTGGAGCATGCATTTATTCAGGCAAGATGCAGTTGATGTTACGACACCAGCTCTATGGTGTCATTTGCATAAAAAGGGGCCCGTGAGACTTCAGGTGTGTGCATGTGCTGCTTATGATACTCATATCACCTAATGGAATTTAGATTATATACCATTTGTGGCATACACACTCTCAACAGAGAGAGACATCAACAGAACAGTTGGAAGATGTGAAAGTAATAGTAGCTTTTCAGGCTTTCCGGGTTTAGGTCATGAAAATGAAATTTGAAGTGGATTGTAATTACTGACAGGCTGTTTGAAAAAGACCCTTTTAGAGCCAGTAAAATGGCATTTCATTGCAGAGCAGAAATACATAAATAATTTTTTAGAACCTAATTTACTGCACTGACTGCATCTGATTGACTAAAGTCTTCATTAACATCAAAGAAAACCTATGTTTAAATGGCACATTTTGTACCAGGAGGCACGTTAAGGTGGTAACATGATCTTCATTTAATCTTTTGAATAAGACTCTTATCTTTGCCACATTGATGTTACAGATTGGATCTTAAATATAGAATCCAATAAGAAACAAATTTAATCAAAAGCTGAATCATCCCCACTCTGGGAAAATACAGACTTCCTGGGAAAACGTGATACTTTGGGAGTTATGAGGAATATTCACAGAGCTCTCATATGTCTGTATATACAGAAAGTCTACTGCATTCTCAAATAAAAAAATGCAAATGTAAATCATATTAATTATAAATAACACTATTTCCCATATAAAAAAAGTGCTTTATTCTTTTCCTACATGGTTTGAAAGTGAACTGTTCAAACGTTTCTACATATAGCCAGGTAGTTCAATCCGTTGCCTGTGGGTGTGCTTCAACAGGCTGAATAAGGATTGCACAGAGGTGAGTGATTTGCCTGCTTTTAATAGAAGGACAAGAAGGAGACACACCCAGGGGTTGTTGGCTTATGATGCAAATGTAAAAGGAGCTTAAGAAATAGAGCGCTGTGTGCATTCAGAGAGCTTGTTCTCTGGTTTGTTCTGTCTCTGGTCTCTGGTTTAATACAAACCCAACACTGCACCGTGCTCTCTCTTGTTCTGTCAAAATAACCTGTTCTCATTATCACATCTGTCTTCTTACTTTATGTTTTTCATCATACATGCCACTCACACACACACACACACACACACACACAGAACCACACTCACACATGTTTTTGCCGTTTAGGAGGTCACTGAATTGACAATTTTTTGGAAACATGACCTGACCATAACCATAACCACAGCAGACTCAACCCCAGCTCTTACCCTCTTAACATCAGACCCTTGTGGGTATCACCCTGTCAATGTGTGTCAACCGGTTTTTGTCATTTTGAAAGTAAATGACAAAATGAAGTTACCCCAAATAAATAAATAACGAATGAAAAAAAAAATAAGTCATTTAATAATAGAATAACTGCACCTCAAAATTGTATACATGTACTTGCTTAATTTACTAATTGCAACTAATTTATAAGTTTATTAGTTGAACTGTTGTGATCAAAATACACACACACACTTAGCTTTGGCACAAGTTATTTACTGTAACTCAGAAAATGAAACATTCATCATCTCTGTCTTTTGGTGTGTGTGTGTTTTCACTCTATGTGTTTGTGTATGTGTGTGACTCATTCAGTTCTATATGCCAGAACAAACAGGAAGGGAAACAGGGGAGACAGAAAAATCTTGTCTTATCAGCATAAATCCCACAGTGCGGCTGAGCAGAGACGAGTGTCTTATCCACCTAATTAATTGGAGATTTGCACATTTCACTGTTGTGCAAATCACCACCAATAGGTTGTATCAAATTCAATTATAGAGTGAAATTCAGAACTTTTTTCTTTGTGTACAGTTCAATAATTTCTTTGGACACAATTGCCTCTCTCATCTGTGCATATAGCGTTTACTGGAGTGATGGATGGTATAGACAGACACGACACAGGTAGGACATAATAACATCAGTTATAAATCAGTTATCAATTACGATGCAGCAAGAAACTAAAGAACAGTGCAGTAAAATGTACTTTAGAAACAGGCCCTTCAAAAACACACATGAACATTGAGGGCAGGAGTCCCAGTAGAGGTGTGAATCGTTGGCTTAACGCTGATTCAATTAGATTCAATTCACAAGCCAGTCTGCACAATTGTACCGTATATCCAGCAAAAAAGCAATACACTGACAGAGGAGTTCTTACGTGTGTGTATTTGTGCAAGTATTTTCATAAAGAGAGAGTAGCACAGTGAACTATGCTGTACTGTGCTACCTGAGATTGTCTCTGGCTTGACAAGTTCAAGACACATAATGCAAAAAAAGGTTCAGCGATGGTTGAAGTGTGGTTGCATAGATGAAATCTTCCTGCAGCGTTTTTGCAGCTTAGCAAAGTTTACAGTTGTTTTTTTTTTTTTAACAAGCTGTCAATTTTTTTTCAAGCAGCTCAAACACATTTACACCTTGGACTTCTCTGCCATGCTTGTTTGTGAGATGCAGTTTCCCGTATTGTCACCCGTGGAGGAAATAGACAGTTACTGACCTACATTTCTCGACATTGATGCATTTTTTTTGCGTGTTTGCAAATACTGTAGTTTCGACTCAAACATTTCAGCTTAACTGTTGCTGAAACAAAAGGTCATAAATTCTATTTTTGGTATATCAGTGCAAATGAATCTGCATGATTTATCTTCAATGCATCAATACATTTAATGAATTGTCACACCTCTGCATGTATCGATACACATGCTGCTTTATTGGAAAGGTTGCATGTTACCTTTACACAGTAATACCCACAACCCTCAACTGGCCTGAACTGGTTCTGTAGATGTTGCTGATTGTTGCCATTGAATTTAGATATCTACGTGTCTTGATGTGTATGTGTGTGTGTACATAAAGTGCATGTATATACCAAACCCTTACACTCTGACACAGTTGGCCACAGGATCCTAGTTATTTTTCAAAAAACACAACTTTAACTGTCAGCTCTGTCTCACTTCCTTGCACTCAATAAGGTGAACAGGGTCAACTCTTGCTTTCTCTCAGCTCTAATTAATTTCTCCTTCTTGAACTTCATTTCTGGCCCTTTCTGACCCTCTGCATCTTCACGACAGACTCATTCCTCATCGTATCACTGCTTCCTCTCTATCTTCCACTTCTGCAAAGCTCCATGTTACAATAAGAGAAAATTCAACAGTGGCTCTGTCTGTTTCTTTTGTTTAGAATTACACACAGTACATTAACAACTTCATATGAATAAAACCCACATACTGAGAGCTTAGTCAAGATAAAGCTGAACAGAGAGGCACTTTTGTTTCTGTTCAGGATGGTTCCCCTCTAGCACTGCAGACCATGAAGACTGAATAATGAGAACATTGCATTATGGGGGCCAGGCCCTCTAGACCAGTCAAGACAACAAAGTGCTTGCGGTCTGATTCCTTAATGGAATCAACAGACGCACACAAGCACGCGCACAAACACACACAGGCATATACACTAGTGCAGAGGAACACACACATATGCATGTCCGCACACAGTATAAACAAACTAACTTATCACCACACCACTGACTGTAGTGCCAGAATCTGTCAGCACTACAAAACATCAAATAACTGCATGAATGCACTTCATTGCACATGCAACCAGCCACCCACTTTCCAAAAAACACAGAAAACCCAAAATTCAACAATAGGTCTAATGGCCTCCTGAGTGCGCTCTAAAAATAGCAACTTTTCAATTTATCTCTCCGTCTCTTTCCACCTCTATTCCTCTCTCTCCCTCACAGTTATAACAGTCTTTTTCCTCATGTGCACAAATAAACGCAAACACAACAGCGTGTGCATTCGGCTCCGTTGGCTAACGTCCTAATTTGCTAGTGTGCATACTGATTTTGTGTGGTTTCATCTGCACGTCTATATGAATAAGCCCTCATGAATATGTTGCTTCTGACAAGTTTTTTCTCACCCATACTTCAGATGTTCACAGATCATCCCCACTAATTACATCCTAATGGCTTCCTTACCTTTCCTGACTCCTTGCTGCCTTCCCCCTAACTTCCAACAGGAGAAATATGTGCATGTTTTGACTGTACTGGCTCTGCTCGTCTTGCTCAAGCTTGTCGCATGCATACACGCACAACTGCGCACAAATACACACTGAGGTGCTTTGAAGTGGAAAAGGCCTCAAGCTCTGTACCTCCCCTACATCATTCACCCTCCACAACACAAACAGCGCAGGACGGACATGCACGGTAAAAACACACAAAAAGAGAGACGTGGGGCGAAGAGACGAGAGGATGAAAAGGCGTAATCTGCTCTAATGAGGCCGGTCGGAGCGAGATATTAATTTATTCCTATACTGTACAATTAAGCGCCATGCTCTTCATCACACATCATTCATTCACCCTTTCATTGTGTTTTTCCTTTCATTGTTAAATCTTCCTCCTCAGCTTATCTCTATTTCCTCCGTGGCAGCGCTGAAAGCTAGCCAAGGCCCGGTAAAAGGAGCAGAATATCTTAAAAAACCCGAGATAGTGCAGCAAAGAGAGCCCCAGGCCTCTCCAGCCACCCTAACAGGACTTACAGTAAATCAGTGGCCAAGATCCTATCTAGTGCACTTAGCAGGAGACCCACTTATGGCTCTTGCTGAAAGATGAAAGTGACAGTACATGCCTAAAATGTAAAATTTTAAACACAGTAAAGCAAGGCTCGACACAGAATACCCGCACATGGGAAAAAAAATGTGGGTGCATTGCGCAGTTCTGAGAGTATAATTATGAATATGTATAATTATAAATACTGTGTCTTTGATTGTAGGATAATGCTAATAGTTTTGAGTAAAGATGCCCAAACTTGTGTATAAAGTACCAGCATGATAAATAATCACATTATAGATTGGTGTTGAAGTCAAGGGTCATTTTAAGTAACAGAAAAAAAAATCCATTACTGAGTTTGTATGTAAAGTTACCAGCATTGGGTTAACATTTAGTAAAATTAATTTCTACTTAAGAATTAGTTTGTGTGCTGCAACATGTTTTACTTTAGCATAAACAAGCATAAATGACCAATTAGTAAACTCTCCATGTCGAACTGAAAAAGAGGTCAAACCAACTGCAGCTCATTAAAAAGGTCATTTGTGAGGCAGATCTTCTCACTTCCTAAAAAAAAAAAAGTATCTATATGTATCTCAGAAGTACAATTTACACGATCTGCAGGCAGTGTCGTGTATGTGTCATGAGAAACAGTTGGAGCTTTCGTGTGCTAACTGGCCCCTCGAGCTGTAACCTCTATACAGTGCATGCGGTACGTGACAATAGTGTGACAGTATTGGGAGTCATGTGTTCCATTATGTGAGACTGTATCAATCACATTGGCATCGCGTCTAACTATCTAGATAATGAATAGATTCATAAAGAAATAAATGAGACTGCAGGAGCATTGCCCACCTTATATTCATCCTTTACTCCAGCCATCTTTCAAAGCTGTTATAGCCTAAACACAACAGGTTTAGTCTCATTCCTGCTTTTGTTTGAAAATGTTGTAGTCAATAATATCTTATTTTATTGTAACTATAAATACGTGCCACAATTACACATAGTGTTGATACAAGTCTAATTGGCAACAAACATGCAAAGAGAAAATGTCTGTCACTGTTTATTTTGCTATTTACTTGAGTGCCTTTATGTAATGTACTGATTCCTGTGTGAAAGAATGCAAAAACACACGGTGACACACAGACAATCTGGGACACGGCACTAAAACAGGAAATGAAAGGCACACACATATATGTACACAGAGCGGATAATGCTTCGTGTGCTCCACCTCCATCTCTTGCCTGAGCCTCAAGGTTAAAACACAGACGTGAATGCACACAGAGTCTTCAGTTCACCGCCAGTCACTCCACTCGCTTTCATCTTTCCTTTCTACTCTCATTACCCTGCCCCTCCCTCCCAGGTATCTATCTATCTATCTATCTATCTATCTATCTATCTATCGGATGCGATTTGGGGGTATTTATAGACCTCTGTATTATCTCTTGGTCAATCTTTGTCTTACTGTACATATCTCAAAGAGCAGCAATCACATTTCCTCTCCAGCATTCGGTTCCGACACCCTATTTGCATAATCCAAATCCTGCTAAATAGTTCGACCTGAGGTGTATCACATGGGTCCACCTGAGCCAATGGGCTCACACGCTTAACTCTGACAGGCAGGGAAAGTGAGAAAAAAATCCTGTTTCAAATTTCATATAAAACAAGAAAACATCTCTTAAAAACACAGCACTATCACTTATCATGGAAAATTAAGGAGAAAGTTGCTCCTGCTTTTGTCTCTCTCTCTTTGTCCAACATCGAATATATCAAGGGCTCTAATTCAGAGAAAAATCCTGCTGCAACACATGGTGGTGAAACCACTCATTAAAGCTGGTGTGAGTGAAAAGTGTATTTTCCCTGGTGCATTATGTTAACCCTGTTGTTTTTGCAGCACACTCAAAAGTACGCCTCCCTGCGTGTATATAATGTGCATACATGGTTGTGTGTGTACATCTGTGTGTGTCTGAGTGCGTGCAAGTGCGAGCGCGTACAAATCACTTCTGCTTGTGTGGACCCATTTACCGCAATCTGTGGTTAGAGGCAAGATGTGCTTCTAACAAATACACTCCGCCTGAAACCTACATTGTTCAAAATATACGGACTTAAAGACTTAACCCAACTTTTTACTTTGAATTCTGGTCCTTTCTCTAATTTGAGACATTCATTCCCAAACAACAGTCATGATTTCCCCTGTGTTTTATCTGTCGTCTACAGATGATAAGTATTTCATTACTAGCTAAAAACATCTTAGTGTATGATGCCTAAATGTGTGTAAAGGTCACGCTGCTGTGCAAATAAGCATTTTCCTAACATATACTGATGTCTTACATAGGCTGATGTCTAACAAACATGATGATGTGACAGCAGAAACCGTGAATGAAGTGAATCTTCTAGGGTCAGTGAAGATCTGAGGGTTTGGCACTGAAATATTTGAATGAGTCTAGGGTCACATGTTAATCGATGACTATTGCAATCCACACAAGTATGAAAGTATAAATTGACTATTATTATTATTATTATTATTATCATCACTTCAAACACCCAGTTAAGTGTCAAAAAGCTGCTCTTGCCTCCTTAAACAAATAAGAAAACAATCAAAACAAAGCCATATTTTAAACAATGTGTAACAAACTCGTCCAAGCTTGTAATCTGACTGAAGTGCTGTTTATTTCAAGTCAGTCAAATACTTCAGGTGGTTTAGCATCTGGTAAGAAATTCAATAAGAAAAACATACATAATTTGAAAAAGCCACCGAGGCCCAACCCAAGCAACGGTCAAATTTTATGGACAACATAACAAAATGCTCCTTCCATCCATTGAACACATATTCTAGCCACTCTGTGTTTGAAATAAGAGCCAATAAATGAAGGGTTAGTATCAGCTGCCACTGTATGAACAAACTGGGTAATAAAGGCAAGCCTGCAGGGTTCTGTCATCTGGCAGCACTTGTTGTTGTTTGGGATCTGGAGGAAGCGGCATGTAGGCGCTCTGCTGGTTGGACAACTGCCGGCGCTACACCAGATTCTGTGACCTGAACAGGATTTTCAGGGTTATGGCTCAGATTTATACTATAAACATACACTATTTGGGTCACATAATCTGATGGGTCACAGAATTTGGTGTAACACCGGCACCATCATTACAAGAATTTGGCTTTTTTTGAAACATAAATGTCCAGGCTTTCTAACATGCTTCCAGTCTGCACGTTCATATACAGGAGTACACACAAAACAAAATGTGCTTCCAGCTTTAATGCTATGAGGTAAAGTTAGCAAATTGAATGACTCACAATTTAGTCTTGAGTACAGGATGCTGCCCTGTGTTGTTTTTACTTTACTTGATATTGGTGGCCTGACTGTCAGGAGATAAAAAAAAGCTGTCCACTGGAGGAACCAGGTTGACGCTCCAGGTACTGAGCAAAACCACAACACAGAGGAGAAGGGGCTCTCGTTTAAAACCCATCGGTTCCTATCGAGCTATAATCATGATTTACTACAAAAAAAAACTGCACAGGTAAGATTCTGGGCTTTGGTGAAAACGCTCAGGGCTCCAGCCTCGTGAGCCAGCTGGGCTTCACGGCGTGTGCCTCGACAATCAGCGGCTGCATTACTCACCTTACAGAAACATGTCAGGGTAATGGCGGCTGACAGCAGCGGCACAATCAACCGGATCAGTTCAAACACAATCAGTGCTACACTGCCAGAGAGAGGAGACCACTGGAGAGGAGACTCAGATGTAGGCCTCAACAAAAGCCACTGAGACATATCTCTTTAATATTCCCATAGGGACTCATAGTGTGTCTCTTAGTTTACAATGGACTTGCTCTACTTTGTAGTCTTTGTCATTCTGTTAATATGCTGTTACATATTCCCAACTGGGGCCTTGTGCTTTTGTTGTGATATTAGCACTGCATCTCTACACACACGCATGAGGATAATGGATAAAGCACATTTGAATCTGCACAGCTCTGGTGTTTACTCCTGCACACTAACAGCACATCCAGGCCTCATACCTGCCCATAATTAGGCCCCTTTCTGGGACTCATTTGGACAGCCAGGCGATGTGCATTTGAGGCCTCTGCAAAAAGCAAGGACTCCTATCTTGGAAAACACAGTCTCAGGCATGGATCCCAGTATGGTAAGTGTATTTACAGCCTCAGAGGAGCAGGTGATGAACGTGTGACAAACAGCAGCACGGGCCCCATGACGCGTCGCTTTGGACACAAAACCAGGAGCGCATGATCACACACCAAAGAGGGAGGGAGGAGGGAGGAGGGGGTTCAATGAGATAATGAGGAGAGGGGGGGGCGACGGTGATAACACAGGCCAGGATATATATTACTCACATCTCTGAATTTATCCCATCTCCCGGCCAGCCACTTATCATCCAAAAAATTGCCGCTGTCGGAGCGCGCGGAGACTCGTCCGGAGGCGACGGCGCACACGCACAGCAAGGCGACGCACAGCATCTGCGGACACACAACAACAGCATGGGGGGAGAGAGAGAGAGAGAGAGCGAGAGAGAGAGAGGACACGGGATCAGGGCTGCAGGACGTTCAAAAACACATACACACACACACACACACACCAGCGATTCAGTCCGCATCAGCCATCGATACTGACCATCAGCTGCGGGTGTGATGATGCGGAGGTGTGTTTTTATTGGCTCCTACCTTGTCGCATCCACTGCTCTGCTCTCCAGACTGTATGTGCTCTATGCCGTTTTCTGTCACTAGTAATAGCAAACCTCTCCTCCCTCCCTCCCTCCCTTCCTCTCTCTCTCTCTCTCTCTCTCTCTCTCTCTCTCTCTCTCTCTCTCTCTCTCCGCACCGGCTGTCTGTGCGCAGCAGAAAGCGGGAGCGCGCATGGCACATCGTGCGCGCCCCCTAGGCTCTGTCCCTCTTTTTTTTTTTTTTTCTCGCTCTCTCCTCGCTGAACAGTCATGATAGCTCACTGTGGGCTGTTATCAGGCCACCAAAGAGTCTTCCACTGATTACCTCTTATAAATAAAGACATTACACAATCCTATGATAAAGGTCAGAAGGATGATAGGTTCATATCACTGCAGCAATGTAGATGAATAAATGTATGGATGCTTTGCTGGTGGCATGTAAACACAACAAAAACAAACAAACTGTTAGGTCGTTATTAACTCACTGTAGAATATGACTGAGATGTTGTAAATCCAAATAGGAAAGATTTTTTTTTACAAAAGAAATACTGTATGCAGATCAGCCCTGTGTGCATGTGTGTGTTTTCCTTTCTCTCTCCCATGTTTCTTCCTTTGTTGCAGGCGTCACATGGGAGCCGCTCCAGCTTGTTTGTACAGCAGTGACTCATGAGAGAGTTTTCACTCACATTCCTGGCAGGGGTCAGCTCAGGACTGCAAATTGATGCTGCGAGGTAACGTGGTTTTCATGAGACACACACCTTAAATGCTCCACTCTGGATGATTTGTGGAGGTGGGTGGATCCGGTCTCTGTCAGGGAAGACCCCAAAAGCATTCTTCCTCAGAGTGATTATGTGCGTTTGTTGGTTGGAAGTTGGTTGGTGCCCTTGTTTTAGATACCACTGCAGCTTTTGATCTACAGAAAGACACACTGTACGGATGGGTGACAAATTAAAGATGCCACCAGAACAGCTTCAAAAACCCTGAGTGTAGATTCTACAAGTCTCTGAACTTTACTGCAAGGGTGAATACTATTCTTATAAAAGATACGCGTCAGGCCTACATCTTGCATAGGTGCTCAACTATATTGAAATCTGTTTGCAGCAAAGCATATGATTCACATTACTTTCATGCTCATCAAGCCATTCAGTGTGGAAGCATCTGTGTTCATTGCAATGTTTCTCCACTCAGTTATTCAGGTAAAAGATGGACAGTGAAGAGAATGAGACAGAATGAAAAGTCTTGTAAACACAGACAGGATGAGCAAATTTGAGAGTATTTATATTATTACCACGCTCCTTACAGAGAAGCCTCATGGTCAGGTGGGTCACGGCATCATTATGCACAGTTGCTGTAGAAACCAACCTTGACCTCAGCTTCACATTTTCATCTTCTCATAGGCAGCGGAAAAGACGAGTGTGTGTGTGTGTGTGTGCGCATGTGTGGGCATGTGGAAAAGATGACAGTGTGCAGATATTTGAAAGTCAAATTAGAGCTATGAAGCATGCATGACTGCATCAGAGAAACATAAGAGTGCATCATGTGGCGTGCGCAACTGACGTGCTCGACGGTCAACTGCAGAAGCACACACAGGTACAGACAAGTAAAAAGAGATGACGTGAGTTGTGCGTTGGCTTCGACAGGAAGTGTGCAGCATGTAAACAGGAAGTTGGTAGTAGAGAAGCCGCTGTGGTCAAAAGAGCATCAGACGCTGGTTTTCTTTGAGTCGTGCTTTGTTCTCTCAGATCAGATGATGAATCTTGGTTATGATACTTGTGAAGATGATGGTGTGCAGGACTGTGGATGATGTGGTCATTCTTTGATGGCTTACTGTCAGCCCGCGCTTTATGACATTTGTGCAGATGGAAGCGGTAAAAGAGGTATTTTGTGTGTGTGTGTGTGTGTGTGTGTGTGTCTTCCAGCCCAGGGGGTTCATACATTATTCAGTCTCAGACATTAAAGATGTAGATGTGGTCAGAGACATATACAGGAGAGACACACAGAGTGCTCCCACACACATACACACACACACACACGGACTTCTGTTGTTACCTAATGAAACTCTGCATAGATTTTTCATTCCACTGTAGTTTGATTTTCTTTTTTTTTTCTCCTCTAAGCAAATTCATGAACATCACACATTGTTGACTCAATCTCTGCACAGGGAGAGAGAAAAGATGAGAAAGGAGAGGTGGAGAAAGGAAGGATCTGAAGAAAAATACAATAAAAACAACGTAATGTGTGACTGTGTGTGCCTCTGCGTGTGTGTGTGTGTTTGGACGGGAGAGACATGAAACGTGTCTCAAGAAGCTGAGATTTCACAGCCCAGTGACTCTGTCACTGTGCACCTGCTCGCTGAGACGGTGGGAGGGAGAAACTTAGAGGAAAGAGGGAGGAGGTTTGGGGTAAAAGGGAGTACAAAATCCATCAAGAGAGAATTAGGGTGAGGGTACCAGAGGAATTTATCCCGCTTGAAAAAAAGACACAGAACACATCACCATGCAATATCTTATCAGTGCAGTGCCATGAGAGAATACATTAGCATTTTGCACAACCTGGCCAAAAGTATGTGGACACCCAAGCACGACACCTAGTTTACCTGATTGTTGAACATCTCATTCCAAAACCATGGATATTAATATGTCCCTATAACAGCCTCCACACTTCTGAGCATGTTTTATTTTACCTGAGATTCCCATTTACCCACAAGAGTGTTACTGAGGTTGGACATTGATTTGGAATGATGAGCCCTGGTTTGAAGTCAGTATTCCAGTTCATCCCGACAGTGTTTGTTGGGGTTGAGGTCAGGACTCTGTAAAGGCCAGTCAAGTTCTTTCACAACACACTTGAATTTCTTTTTGGACCCCATGAGAGCATCGTCATGTAGATACAATAAAGGGCTTTCCCCAAACTAAATAATAATAATAATAACTGCATTTATTTAGCACCTTTCAAAAACAGAGTTAGACAGAGCTTGCTATTGTCTAAAATATCAATAAGACTGCCCCTGCCAACATGCACGATACCAAACTCTAAACTGGCTCAACTCAATGGAAGACAGCCACAACTAATGTCATAAATTACACCTGTTCTTTTCCTGCTTTGACACGTCACAACATCTGCTGTTTTAAAGGTCTACTGAAGCAGCAATGCAAATCAGTCATAATGAGCTGTATTATTTACACCTGTGCCGACTGTGACACGCCAAAACATAGCTGACTGAAACTACTGAGGGGCCAAGTCCATGAAAAACAGCCTCAGACCAGAAGTACGCATCAGTATGTGAACAGGGTTTCCACATACACTCGGTCTTGTAGAATATCTCTCTCTCTGCCTTGTTCAGCGCAGCTCAAGTATCATTCAAACAGTATTGCGAACAATTAAATTAGGATGTTGGACATAATGGAGTATTATTATAATAAGATGTTCTCTCTCTTTCTCTCCGGCCTCTTCTGTCTCTTCCCATCGTGATGTGAGAAGAAAGGCAATAACAAAAAGCTGAATTAGAGAGAGACTCAGGTGTGTCTAAATCTTTAATTGGATTTCTTGTCATCTCTGTTCTTCGGTGAAATGAAACATTTAGGTTTGGTTGGTTTCACAGCAACTCTAGGAACTGTTTTGTGCCATTTTAGCAAAATGAAAACATTTTTTTTGTGTGTGTGAAGATGTTTTGTAGGTTTGTATGATCGTGTCCAGAACTTTCTATGTGTGGGTGTGCGCGCACATGGATATGTAGGTGTATGTGAGTGATATTGTTTTGAACGTGGCTCTGTGTGTGTGTGTGTCTGTGTGTGCATGTGTGTTTGAGAGAGAGAGATGGAGAGAGCAAGAGAGGAGGGTGGGGTTAGTGTGTTATCTTGCAAAGCAGACGTTTTGAGCATAGCTGTGACTATAAGGTCAGTGTGAGTCCTGTGTTTTAGCCCCAGGATGAAACGCTAATAGCAGAATAATGACAGAGAGGGAAACTGCAAACAGGAGATAAGGTAGACAGAAACAAAATGGCCATCGCTGAGAGGGCTGATTACAGAGCCAGTGAGCAAGCATAAGAAAAGAAACTAGTGAGAGAGACGGGGTGTGGGAAAGAAGAGGATAAACAATATAGAAAATGGATGGATCGATGTTCTGACCTCTGGACCAGTGAATTTTGAGAAGGTGACCCTGTCTTTTCTGTGAGCCAAAAAGCACAAAATTATACATCTGTCGCTTTCATATTTATTATGATGTGAAAATGTCTATTTTCCAAAGAGAGATAGCTGCCTTTCTGAACTGGTAAATGGCACCCGAATGACATGCTAAGTGTGCTTTTGTGCCAACTAAAAGCTTCCAGGTGGAGTTTTCCATTTCAGTTAGCATTCACATATGAGACCATCTATTTTACCACGATCGGAAATGTCCCAAGTTTCAAGTAAGGGGACCCAACAGCACGTCTTTGATCTGTATCTGGGAGAGTCACGTGAAACATGTGACATACATACAGAGAGCCTTTGTATGTGGTTCAGGAAATAAACATAAATACAAGCAAGACAAGACTCATACAAAGAGTGGTGATGATTCTATCATGGAGTGGAATATTATGAATCAACTAATGGGAGCATACTGCAGATTTTTTCATTATGGTGTTTGTTCTCCCCCTTGTGGTGATTATTACACATTACACTCAATCAAGTCCATGTAAAATTAAAACACTAGATTTTCTAATATTCCTGCTTTTGCTTTTCCTGGCAGAGATGAAGACTGAAGTACAGTTCCTGATGATCAACAAACTAAAGTTTTGCTCAAAGACACTTTTTTTTTTACTTTGAAAATATTCACTGTACATGTACATTGTTAATGGCACAAACGTCTAGACAGAGGTGCTTAGTACCCTCTTATAGAAGTGAGATTTAAAACTACACTTCAATGGGTTGTGTCATCAATAATTAATTAATTAATGGACAGACTTACTTACATTAATTAAGCAGCTTATAAGGTGCACCACTAATGCAATCTAATACAACAGCCCTGTAATAAATATATTACCAGGCTGTGCAGTTTTTGTTCACACTGTAAAAGACATGTTGGCATATGATAAAGTCGAATACAATACCTCTCATTACAGCCTAAATAAACTACAGCTAAATTAACACATTAACATGACAAAAATGAACATTTTTAAGAGTGACAAAGGTTAGATTTACAACATGGCTGTTGTAAGGGATTGCATTACTACCTAATTAACTGCTAACTCAGTGTACATTGATAGCTTCTGTATGGCTCGTACACACGGTATTTCCACTCATTAACTGACGTAATGTCTTTGCATAATAGCAGGGAACAAGCTTGGCTTTCTGATCTATTGGACACGCTGCCTTTAACTCTCACAGTATGTTTACCAGAATAGTCAGTCTGGTTTCAGAGTGGCTCAATTCACCAAGTCCTAGAGTCCATGTTGTCTGTAGCACATGTACCCTCACCTGTGTCCACTCACAGACAGAGAGATGAGCTGTTCCATCATATCAACATACTCACAAATGGCACTAACACAGATGTCAGGATGTACTTAAGTTTGTCAGGACTGCTGTATTCTTCACACAAAACACTGTTTGCAATCTAGATAGTGTTGAGGGCATTTGAAATGGTGGATTGCACTTTTTGTATTTTTTAAAAAACTTTCAAGTTAGCTTCTAATTAGTCAGCTTCTAAAAGTCTTCCAGCTGTGGAAAATCTTAGAGTTGGTGGAACAACTGTAAAATCAACATATCACTGTTTACTTATACACTAGTTTTCACAAAATGGACCAAAAAGAATTCACCTGAAACTATTTAACCTGTAACTAATTTATTGCACAACATGCTGTGTATTTATAGTAGTTTCAATCATCTTTTAAATTCTCTGGACAAAGTTGGAAATACGTGTTCCAATGGTGGATTTAATGTATTTTTTAGATCCTAAAGTAGATAAAAGACAGTAAAAAAAGACATCCTTGTCCTGGTCTGTGAGACACACAAGTCACTACTAAAACAAATTTTTGATGTGAGTCTAGACAACACTGCAACTCCAACCTGGTCCTGCATGTTTACACACCACATCCAAGGGATCAGACACATCTTTATGAGGGATTCACTCCAACCCTCTTTTTGAAAAAATTGTAGTCATTTTCTTTCTGCATGACCGTGCCACCCTCATTACTTGGCTCCTAACACAAGTCACCCGGTTCCTTCATGAGGAAGGCTGCAGGAAGCTCCACTTATTAAACCTGCCCAAATCCTCCCATGTTTCCTCTTCTACTCTGCAGGAATGGCCAGCTGTTCATGTACGAGGTTGTGAGAGGATCAGGTGCTAGAGACCTCCAGGCCGTTCTCCAGCAGCCACACCTCATCTCGTTTATTTGTATTCCATGACCAGATGCTTGGCTGTCCTTTTCCTGTGCTAGCGGTCATCACTTCACACAGTCATGACCACTGACTCCTGGCTTCCCAACTGAGAAACAACCTTCCTAGAACTGAAAATTCACTCTGTGCCTTCTGTGAGAGAGACTCATCTTCCATATCTCATCTCACATACATTTTCTCACTGAATATTTTCTCCTCTCTACAGCCCTCCATAAAAAATCTTTTCAAGGCACTCACTCCATACATACTGTACACTGAATAGCTGAAACTAATGCAATCTAATACAACAACCCTGCAATAAATCCATCCCTCATAAATGTTGTAATGTTCTGGTTTTGTTTGGACCTGTTTGAGAGAGGTGTTGGTTCAACTGTATGTGTGTTCTGAAGGCTGTAATTTGTGGTGCAGTTAAATTACGTTGCAACATACTGGGATGTTTTTCTAATATTATGTTGTGTCAATAAAGGTAGACTAAATAAAAGAAACACTTCACGGCAATACAATTAAACAGCACCACAAAGTGCAGACTCCAAAATGATAGAGTTGAATCAACACTGAACATTAATAATCTTCATTTCCTGCAGGTCTGTTGTATTAGACTGCATTGATTTTACCTTGTTGTACCTAATAAACTGGCAACTGAGTGTAGTATATGAGCGTACGTGAGAGAGTGTCACAATGAAGAAAATGTAACATGATATGTGTGTTTAAATAGATTAGGTTTCACCTCCTTCTTGTCACCCCATATGTGATTCTAAAACATAATTAAGTTGAGTTTTTGACTTTTTCAGCAGTGCAGAGCAATTTCATTTTCAACTGCTTAAGGAGCAAAATGAGTTGTGAATTTCCATATTATAATAATGTCTGGATAAAGGTCTAAATTCAGTTACAGACCACCAGCATCAACTACTGAATAAAGTGAGTGACATGATCTATGTTTAATTGTCTGTGTAAATATATTTATGTATGTGTTGTAATTGATCGTTTTCTTTTAATTTTCCAGCCCCTGTGGTATCCAGCCTAACTCTAAAACGGTGGTCAGTAATTAAAGTATTCATTCACTGTGCCTGGTATGCCTTCTCATTAAACCCACCTTTGACTCTGCTGTGGCACAAACTGAACTACAGTATGTTGGTTGAACTTTTAAATCTTTCTGTGTTGCATTATATCTACTCTAACTTTCCCATCAGATACAGACACGCACAGACGCTCACACGGGGTTATTACTTTAATCATAAATGTAGCAAGGAGCAAACTTTAATCATAAGGCATCTCGAGGGATCCACCCCTCTGTCGCTCTTCCTGAGGTTTCTTCCTTTTTTCCATTACAGTATTCTTTAGGGGGGTTGCTCTTTATCAGATGGTCTGAGGATAAAAGGAGTTGTGTGCTATACATATTGTAAAAGCCCTCTGAGGAAAATCTGGGTTGTATGTAGAGCATATTTTGACTTCTATGGAATCAGAGCATCTGCATCTCGCAATTTCTTCATCTTTCCCACAACTGCTGATGGAGTTCTCTTATCAATGAACCATCTGGTAGAAAGAGAGTTCAACTGAAGTCAAGTCGAGTTTATTTATGTAGCCCAATATCACAAATTTGCCTAAAGGGGCTTTACAATCTGTACAGCAGACAACACCCTCTCTCTTTAAGACCTCCTCTTAATATGTTCATCACCTTTCACATATCTGTTGCAGAGAAAAGGTGATTGAAGGATTCATTTTATAAATGCTGCCAAGCCAGATCATCACATCAATAGTAATATTAAATTAAATATGCACCCTTAATAAAAAAAAACAGACATAACATGCAGGAAAGAGCTGACTGCTAGTTGTTCAATTTGTAATACTATTATTTGTCCACTAGGGCGCAGAACAGTCCAGTTCACACAATAAAAAATTATTCAAAGAAACTAAGACTCTCTAGTCCCCGAGTGTTGCCCATTTATTTTATTGTCGAGCCATGTTGCTTCAAGTGCTTTATATTCTCTGTTTAATTCAGGTTTATTCATTATAGACGAGCCCAAACTATTAGTATTTATTTATTTAGTTGTGTTATGATGAATTAGCCGTCCCCCGAGAGCTAAAGCGTCTGTCAGATCATTTGCCTTGTGTGTCAGTTTTATTGCAGAGCCCTGCACAATCCAAGCTCCCCCTGCTTCCTCATCTTTGCCCATTTTTCTTCTATCTCTCTCTTTGTTTGCAGTCTCTCTGTCCATTCTCTCTCCCAGCTCTCTCAGCAGCTTTTCGCCCCTCACAAAATATGCAAGTCTTAGCATCCCCACTCCCCCCCCTCTCTCTCCCCTCAGACACACACACACACACACACACACACACAGATGGACAGACAGACACACACATACACAACATGACCACCACAGCTCTCCATGGGAGAGTTGTGTCATGCTCTGTAGATTGGGTGTCCCAGGGTGATTAACTATTGATATGGAGCTCAGGTAACACACCTGATATCTGGGGGGGCAGGGGAGAAAGGAAGGGAGGGGGAGAGGGAGGGAGGCAGAAAGAGAATAGCATTGGAAGAGTGGGGGGAGGAGGAAGAAAAGAGAGAGTGAAACGGATAGAAATAGTGTGCAGGGGCGAATTAGGAAAGAGACACGTGAGTGTGAAGGCAAGAGCCAGTTAACAGACGAATACACACTCCAGATCCACATACAGGCCGTTTTGGGATTGGAGGGTGGAGAGGATGCTCAGGCCCAGGAGCCAATAGCAAAGTAGCATATTGTGATGACTCAGGGCATAGCTGAGGAAATGGGATGTCGAGGGCAGTGAATGTATCAAAAGAGATGAACAGTGTGTGTGTGTGTGTGTGTGTGTGTGTGTGTGTGTGTGTGTGTGTGGAGGGCAGATGCATAAACAAATGGATCACTGTTAGAGAAGAAACATCCATTTGTCTACACACATCGTGGCTCTGCTCTCCAACCCCCCAAATTACTTTGCATTCCCTTCAGTTTAAGGGTGTGTGCATGTGTGTGTTTACCATGTAAACAGACCTACTTCTTTGTGTGACAGTCGAGTCCCGTGTCAGCATAATTACAATGAACTCACCCCTTAAATTCTTTATCTCCACCTCTTTTCTACCTGATAAGCATCTGTCCTCTCTTCACTGTTTGCTGGTGGGGAGTTAGCCCCAAAGCCCCTTTCTCAGTCTTTCCCTGCAGGTAAACTGCGAGAGCATGGCAGCTTTTTCCACTTCGTACCTATAGGAGAGGGTGTGTATAGTATGTACTACATGTATGTATGTACTATACGTATACGTAGTGTGTACTCTATGTCTGTAAATAAATGAACTAGTGAATGAGGACTAAGCTATCTATAACACAATCTCTCTCTCTCTCTCTCTCTCTCTCACACACACATACACACACTCACACACACAAATGACTAGTGCAGATGGTGTAACAATGTGCCTCAGCACAACAGTTTGCTGTGGATAGCTAATTATTTTGCTGATTATTAAGGTACGTTACAAGGCATTTTTCGCCAATATAGTTTTAGTAAAATAAAGTGCTGAATTTCAGCAGCATCAGGAACTTTATGTTCCAGCCCTCAGTCATCAATCTTTCAGAAGCACACACACACACACACACACACACACACACACACACACACACACAAAAGCGAGTAGGTGAAATAGATAGATAGTGTTATGTTAATGCATTACATAATATTTGACATGCCTTGAGGAAATGGAACTGCCTTTGTATAATGCAAGGTTTCATTTTCCTCTAATTTCTTAATACCATCAGCTTCACACAGAAGAATTCACTTGTTTCTCACAGTTTCTAATGTTTCCAAATCTACTCCTGTAGTTTACTAGAAATGGAGAGGATATGTAAAGTGTAATATAGACAGCACTTTCTAGGAAGGCACCATTGATAAAAGAGTTGAAACTAGAGGCTTTGTTCACGGTTAATAAATCATTTACTAAAGCTTTAAACATCAGCTATAAGCCATCAAAAAGAATACATTTTAGTTTGCCAGGTTGTGAAAAACCCCTTTGAGAGTGTGGACTGTGTGACCACAATACATTATACATTGATGAATCATAAGTTATTAATTAAACAAAAAATCCAGATATTCTCTGGTTCCTGTTTCTCAAATATGAGAATTTGCTGCTTTTTCTCAGTTTCATTTCATTTGTAAAGTAATTATCTTTGAGTTTTGGACTGTTTTGTACTTTTACTCAGCCTAAGTAACTTTGAATGCAGGACTTTTAATTGCATCACAGTACTTTTACACTGCTTATTGGAAAATGGTATCTCAATATGCAGGTGAGTCAAATACCAACTCACCAATTACTCTCATAATGTTTTTAGGCACAACTACTAAAATTTTCACACTCAACATCTTCCTATAATTTCACCACAGTTCCTGATCACAGAAATATGTTAACTGTTTGATCAGTTCAACCTCTGGTCAATACACTCATCCCACCTGTTGACAGTATCAACACAGAGGGGAGAGTCAACACAGGAAAAGTACCTGTATGAGTCGATACTCCACCCTTACTGTGCTCGACTCACCCAACCACTGTCACCTCCCCCGCCCGCCCCGCGTCATCGCCATCTGGTTAGCCCCGCCCCTGTTTTTTTTTTTTTTTTTGCCAGTTTAATGTTCCCTCTGCTCATCTTCGATACCCGGGGACACATTTTACTTTAAGTCCTCGACACTTTTTTTTAAATGTTTTATCTCCATTCCAAACCTTAAAAAAACTCGTTCAGCAACATTAGGACTACTGCACCTCCACCCCCACCTGTCCTGAGCAACGTTCACGTCACAAGGTAAGGCCAACACTGTTCCAACAGGTGCAGCCTGAACTCCACCACCTTTTCATCCTTCACTCTTACTCTCGAAAAAAAGTAAGTTCTGATTATTAAAGTTGACGGTTGTGAGCTGTTTCCGCCCTTTTCTGGCTGTTTTTTGCTGAAAGCTCAGGTGCGACAGTCGAAACCTCCTGAGACACAGGTGTAGCCAGGTTGCCGTGTTGCGTTCACGTCCTTTGCGAATTATCCGCTCACGAATATGTTACCGTGGGCGATTACTTACCTAATTGTCATGTTGTATTTGTGGAGTGGATTCATTTTGTATTATGTTATCTTCCGTGGTATCACTATCACAGTCTTATACATTTCTAATTTGCGAGGCCACAGTTTTGCTTTGATAGTTCTCCATAGCATCATGTATGAATACTAGTTTTGCTCTCGGGATTGTCAGAATGACTTATTGTTGACTCTTTGTTAGACCCAGGATGATATCTTATTTCTGATGTATATTAGTCAGCAGGAATGCAAACACTCATAAAAAATAAAATAAAAGTCACCATGCCAAGTCACTGGCACATATTTATGATCAGAGTTTGACCTGTGATACGCAAAACACACCACTGGATCCCATTAGAGCTGAAGGGGAGGTTACAACTCCATGTCACACCCAAAATGTCCACTGGGTTTTCACATGTGAGCTGAAATAAAGTGCCCATATGCACTTTCTCTTTTGCCATGTTTCCAGTGACCTTACCTGCATCAGGGCACCTGTTCGACCAATCCAGTCGCACCTACGCAGAACCATCACCTGATGTTTATTTAAATAAAAAATATCCTTTTCCAGGAGAGAGGTGACAAGGGCAGTCGTGCTTTCAGACCTGCAAGTCACTGCCAACAACAGATTGCCGTGCATGTAGATTGAGATTAATGTCATCCTCCAGAAATCCTCTGTGGTATTGCCTGAGCACTCAAACTGTGTGTGTGTCCCATGAGGTGTGCCTTCACTCAAAGTAGAAGTTGTGTACTCAGGAATGAAAGTCTTTCTTTAAATCATTTTATTTTCAGTTTAGACACACTTAATATTCCTAAACCTGTGGACTTCACCCTTTGGTGAAGGCTTGCGTCCCAAAAGTTGTAAAACCTTTTAATATGATTTTAGTCCTCTCCAATAAAATCTATAACAGGGCTTATCCTTGGAAAATGTCCAAACCTTTTCAACGGGTGAAGTTGCAGAAAATTAGAAAGCCAATTCGAAATTGATCGTCCAGCCAATACTGTAAGATTGATAATTGTACACAGTCGTATAGATCACAGATAATATTGATGTCATCCCCAAAATTATTACTATGTGCTGAATATTTTAAAGCGTCTATTTACACTTAATTTTCTTAATGACAACATCCTTGCTTACAACCACTGAACATGTTCATCAGTGCTTATTTATTAGCAGTACATTATGTTAATGAGATACTGTTGATGGTTACTTGAAACCTTGCTGCTGTGCCTCAGTCCACTGCGAGGTGATTATAGTAACTAAACCTAAGCTTAGAACTGAAACTAGGTATGTCGTTAGCTGAAATAAAAATAAAAGCCTGACTTCAGAAAACTATAAAAAATATACAGAAAATGTAGTTAGTTTTAGTCTTTGTCAATTTGGCTTTGATACCTACTGCGTGTTTGTTTATTGAGACTGACGTGTTGTGTTTGTATTGTAATGCCTATTGGACTTTATGTGTTTATTTGGTACAATAACTATTACCTGTCGGAAAGACTGAGCCGGTCTGACCTGTTTTTTTGTGTGTTCATTGCATGGTTGAGGTAGGATGAGGTTATGAAAGTCAGAAAAAAATAGCGCAGAAAGTCAGCAGTACATGTAAAGTGACATGTAAAGGAAGGAAGGAGAGGAGGAGCTGATAGGTGGAACGAATGGTTGAATAGGACCCTGAATGTGTGTCTGGTCTGTTCCATCAAAAACAGCACTAGACTAAGCTATTGTGGGTGTAGTTTGGTTCCTCATACTGAAGTTCCAGTACAACATTTTGCAACAGTATTTACATAGCCTACATGTATGAGCAGGATATTTACAGGTAGGCTTTATTTACATCCATTATACACTTTCTTTCAAATGCTGATAAAGCTTAAAGATATAAGGGCATATATGCAGAGAGACCATGTTGCCATTATAAACACCTTCTTGTGTGTCTTGACATGAGAAAGCTGAGTTTTTTCCACTTTCATTGTGTTTTCACCAAAAATGATCTGATCTGAAGATCTAAAGCAGGGGTGCCCAAACATTTTCCCAAAACTGAAATGGAAACTGATGGCAGCCCATTCCAAAAGGAAACACCTATTGATATTGATATACAATAACAGCTATTTATACTTTTTTTTTTTTTTATTTCTTTTTTGATCAAATTTATTTTATTCACTTTTATCTCTAGAAATATTTGGTGTGCCAAATCAACTTTGGCCCTGGGGCCCCACATTGTGCAGCCATAATCTAAAGGCTGCTGACCTTGGCTTAGCTTATCTATGAAATGCTCTGGGCTTCACCTTTCATCTTTGATTTAAGAGGACTTTGATTTCAGAGGAAGTATTTTTGTTTTATAGATATCACGTCATTATCGTTAACCTTGTGTTGACTTTAAGCTTATGGGCCTTTTCACAAATGAGGTGAGATATTTTTGTTGCTGACGTTGAAATGCCAGGTCAAATTATGTGTTGGTATCTCAGAAGTCCCTATCAGAGTCTAAATCGTGATATGATAAAAAAAAAATCTGTGACATTTTACACCCTTTGGTAGAGAACAACTTGTTGCCAAGCGGTAGTTCCCTGAAAGCTTTATTATATGACCTGGAAGCTGAAATGTGTCTAAGCCTGTTTGGTCAGTATACTGCTCAGAGTCTTTGTTAAAATCAAAACCTTACTAACCTAGTCTAGTCAGTCTTGCCTTTCAAAGGACCCCATCTGGATTCTTTTACAGCAAACAAACATAAGATTAGTTAATCAGGCTCCATTTGAAAGATATGAGGCAAAATAAAAAGCTTGGACTGACTTGTGTTTGACTTAATATCAGTTCTTGGAAGTCACATTACTCCTCTCAACAAGGTTCACTGAACTAATGAACCCCCACTGTGGAGGCAGCAAGGCTTCTCCTCCTGCTGTGCTGAATCAAGAAAATGTTCGTCTAGATTATGGTATTAGACAACGATAATTACTGTATAATTACCATCTTGTGTCACTCTTAATGGATGAAGATTCTTCCCGTGGAAGCTGTAATTGGTTTGATTTTCATTAATATACAACTGAGAACTGCAATACAAACCAATTCATTTGAAATGACAGCAGCGATATGGTCGGAGTTTATAATTATTTACATTTTGTTTGTTGAAGCCTAAGCGGTATTTAGGTACACACTTTGCAATGTGGCATTGACAAACTTAGATGCAGTTGTTGGAGCTTGAACTGTTGATATAAGGCAGGCCAGTATGGCAAAAAAATCAATATGACAAAATAAATACCACGTGATCTATATTGCCGTATGGCACATATTTACATAACCATATCAAATAATCCAAGTCAATGTAATGACTTGTGCTCCATGGTTATACGTTACATCAGAAAGAATTCTTCTTTACCACATTTTTATTTTGTTTAATTACAATTTATCTGGACATAATAATCATTTCAAGGTATGGTGTCCAAATTGAGAATTATGATCACAATCTGACTTTCTTCAAAAGAAATAATGTTTAATTATTATATCGTGTATCAGTTGATGTACATTTAAGAATTCTTCAGGATGTAGGGGAAACAATAGTGAAAACAGTGGATGCAGAATATTGGGTAAAACTTGAAAGGAGAGAAAATCTAAAAATATTTTGCAGGTGTCTTTTGCTTGTTCGCAATATTTAAGAGTTGGAGTTGGAGACTCATAGTGTTGAACATCCCTAGTGAGTAGAGGCATTTATTGTTCTTTTTACTTTAGCTTCATACCTTTGTGTCACTTGGTAATGTAGCTGTTAAACATACCCAACCACAACATATGCCTCGTAAAAAAGCTTTTCTTACAAATATAAAAAGCCATTTCAACTTTTGTGCCTTCTTTGTCAGCTCGTCATGGCGTTTCATTTAATTCTCTTAATCCAGATAATTTCCTCAGCCCTCCCTGTGAGCAGGGTAACTAGACTCCATCGTTAGTAACTTAAGTCATGACGGATCACAGTCCCCAGTAGACAGTGGCTGGTTTCTATAGTTACTGTCAACAGTCTGGACTGAGAAGTGTTTGTAATGATATCCTCCGTTCAATGCTAAACAAAATGGCGGCCACCTTGAGTCCTCTTCCCACCAGGCCCCAGCTGTTTGCGGAGAGAAACTTCATATTGTGAACAAACAGGTGGCTGATACACTATATAATCTTGTAGAGATGCTATCAGGAGATCAGCAGAAACAATATGGGCCATGCCATTCGATATACATTCAGACCCAACAATAATGACATCAGTGACGATCAAACGCGATGTGAGACTCGTCCTTTGAGGCTGACAGGAGTAAGTAATCGCTTATACTGCTCGGGGTGGCATTGGGCTGCAGCCTATCACAGAACACATTGAATGAGAGGCAGGAGAGACAGTGTCTGACACATACAGACCTAGAATCACATTCATACTCGCATCCGCACCCACGGGCAGTTTACAATTTCCTGTGTCCTTTATCTTTTGGTCTTTGGACTCTAGCAACCAAAAATCCATGCAAGCATTACAACGTCCGCAACGCTAACACATGTGTAACAGTAAAACAAGATCTGTCCTTAAAAGCCCTCACACGTCAGTTTCTTTTGGCTTCAGTCTCCAATGCTCCAAAACAAGAGCTTTGAATCGTGATGTAGGCTACACATTATGAAAATAGGTCAAGCATTTATTTATTTGCTGCCATGTTTTGTTCTGTTGTCTGAGTTAAAAATGTGCACTACTCATTTTGCTCCACAAGAACTCAAGGAAAAGCCCTTCATCTGGCTGTGGCTTACATTGCTTACTTAACTCGCGGTCCAAAGCCACAGTCACACTCATGCTTTGTCCTTTACACAGTTTCCCTTCAAGGTCAGTGCATTCTTTAACATGTAACAATCTGTGGCAGGAGTGCATGGGTTAGTCATTGTAGATTAGGCAAAACTGGATAAGTGATGGGTGTCCGTGAAGTGGTTTCCAATGTTGATGATTAATCCAAGTGAGAAGGAGAATGAGTGTAGGCATACAGGGCACAGGCTATGACATGGTGGCATTATAATGGCTCTTTGTGTTTGTGTTTGTGAATAGAGCGGCCAGAGGTTTAGAATGACGTTGGTGCTACCCACACCATGTCGGTGACGGCTGTGCACAGAGTGAGCAGGAATGAAGGGGTGGAATCCAAATACGTAGAGAAAAGGCAAAGGTTGTTGAGTAAATCACTGACGAATAAAAAAATGTAAAGACACCGGCAGAGAACAGTTTTTTCTCTCAATACTTCTTCTCAGTATGTACAATGGTGCTGAATCTGAACTGAGGACGAGGACAAGGTTGAATTTATTTCCAGGCCTTAAAGTTTATGCAAAAAATGTAAGATTTCCCTCCATGTGAAACTGTTTCCTCCTTGCATCATGGATGACTCATTAAAAGTGGCCAAAGTCAGTTTCATAGAGTAGATAAAAGCTTAGGATGACAAAATTACACACTTGATTCATCTAAATATCGTCATATCATTGGTATCGGCCGATTCAGGCTTTAAAATGAAATGTCTGTATCGGCCCAAAATGAACATTTCTGCCAATGTGTCCTGATAAGATGATGCTTTAATTATGTGTACATGACATGAGTATGTCTGTGATGTGGAGGTTGTGTGAGGAGGAGCCAAATCGCATTCCTTCAACACTACAAATTGAGCTCTTATCTGAATTGTTCCAATGGACTTGTGAAAAGCAAAGATAAACAGGCGCCAGTGAAAAAAAAAATTCAGAAGTAGTTTTCTTATTTTGCCCAGTGAATGTGTACATTTTGAAAAGTTTTTGTATTTTATATCTGCATGTGCTGGTGGGCCATAATGATAAGACTATGCATAAAAATGTGTTAATTCCACCACAGGAGAGGCTTTGTTTTCTGCCACAATGTGGATAAAAATGTGTGCATATATTGGCATTGGTATTGGCAATCGGCTAAACTGAGTTGAAAAATATCGGCATATCTGATATCAGCCAAAACGTCGTGGCTGTTCTGTTATGACATTGTCATTTGATGACTGTCCTCTGTTTTTATTTTGATGCCAGATGTTAACATTGATCATTTCTTTCTAATTTCAGCCATGCTACTACCCTCGTCACTACTACTCCTCCTTGGTCTCCTCACCTGGAGTCCCAGTGCATCATGGGCCGCTAAAGTGATTGTGGTCCCACCCATCATGTTTGAATCACACCTGTACATCTTCAAGACGCTGGCCACGGCTCTGCACCAGGAGGGCCATGAGACCCATTTTCTAATTTCAAAGGGTCGTGAGGTGCCCCCCTCCCCTCACTACCACTTACAGCACTACCCAGGGATCTTTAACAGCAGCACAGCTGACAATTTCCTCCAGTCCAAAGTCAGCAACATCTTCTCAGGCCGCCTGACATTTCTGGAACTGTTTGACATTCTTGACCACTACTCTCAGAACTGTGACGCTGTCGTCGGCAATGTAGAGGTTATGACCCGCCTCAAGGAGGCCGAGTTTGACCTGCTGCTTGTGGACCCTAATGAGATGTGTGGTTTTGTGATCGCTCATATCCTAGGTGTGCAATACGCCGTGTTCAGCACAGGCCTGTGGTACCCTGCAGAGGCGGGAGCCCCGGCTCCGCTTTCATACGTACCTGAATTCAACTCATTGCTGACAGACCACATGTCTCTGGTCCAGAGGATCACCAACACAGCGGTTTACCTGGTGCAGCGCTTTGGAGTCCATTATATTGCATTACCCAAGTATGACCGGATTATGAAGAAACACGGAGTGAAGCCTCAAGTGGCCATGGCTGACTTGGTGCAGGGCAGCCGGCTGTGGATGCTATGCACTGACATGGCTCTGGAGTTCCCCAGGCCCACCCTGCCACATGTGGTGTACATAGGAGGCATCCTGACCAAGCCCCCCAACCCACTGCCACAGGTCAGTACTGAGAAACACACAAACACAAGCACATAACGAGATTGGCAAAGACAGACAAAAAGACTTTGCATGGTAGTTGTGTGGTCTCATGAGGGTTCATGCTGTGTTTCACTTTTAAGAATCCTAGTTTCCTAGTTGAAATTCTTGGAGAGTAGGAGCGGCCTTTCACTGACATATATTGTGTTAAATTAAGTCAGAAAATCAAATGAGAAACTAATAATGATAATAATAATAATAACCACCATGTCTGTTTTTCTTCATTATGTAGTCATAAATCTGTCCTGCTCATGGATATGAAACAATGCCCACAATAGCCTAATACACACACGACAAACTCTCTGATGGTTGACAAATTTATATCCTCTTACTGTTTAGTATAATTTATATTGTCATATCACCCGGCCCTACCACTTGTGTCTGATCAGTTAATACTATTTTAAATTGAGAGATGTTTAATTTCTAGGACTCTGTGCCATTGCAGACCATGAGATGAGAATGAGTGAGCCATTGGTGAAACACTGCAGTACAATGGCTAAATCATGTTATCAGAGTTTGACTTTGACATTATGCAAACGTGTGGTTTCACGAGAGGGATGGGAAGCCATGTTGTTATGCTTCAGTCTGACCTTTTGTATTACATGTGAGTATGGGTCAAGCATTTACATTTCATTTACATATTTGTTTTTCCTACATTGTTAGATATATATCCGTCATATCCGTCATATATCTCCATCACTTGTCTCACTCATGAAACCTTGGCTGCAACATGTTTGATGAAGCTCAATGTCAGTTCACATACAGAAAATACACACTCTCTGGTTTCTCTTCTTTTCTTATAATCTTCCCTCCCCTGACTGAGTTTCACTATTTTTTTTCTATCTCCCCTTGTTTGAACCCATTGTCTCTCCTATCGCTTGGTATCTCTTATTATCACATCCCGCTACAAAGCGATCCTTTATGGACGTCGCTGGGCCGAGGACGGCTTTGGGTTGAATGGACGCGCTGGATTTTGAGCAGAGAGGGAGGGGAGTCATGGAGAGCAGAGGCGGGTGGTGACGGGGGTTAGTCCAGCGTTCGGACGCTGAGAGCGTGGGCCGCCGGCATCTACTGCGGGGGGTTTTGCAATGCCACTCCGGCCAATAGGGAGCATTGTGCCGTGTTGTGTGGAGGGAGTTATAATGGAATTGGAAGGAGAACGAAGCCATTGTTCTGGGCCGAGCTCTGGGGACACTGAGACTCTTTTATGGGGTCACTGAGGCGGCGTTGTAGGGACAGTAGAGCCCAGTGTGCCCCTAAGGTTGCTCTGTGCCAGGGCCGGTCTTAGCTGCCGCAGCTGGACCATTAGTCTCCCTCCCTCTACTTGTCCTCAACTTCTATCACTCCAACATGGCTGCTCCCTGATCGCAGTCCATACATCTTTAATTTTCATTCTCAAATATACAGTATTTTGTTATACGGCCACCCACAATGCACACACACCACACACCCAAACACAAAAAAAAAAATCCTTGCAAATTGCAGAACCTCTGTTTGTTACGATCTCTTCTTCATGTCATCTGCCAAGTGAAAAGCATTTTTGATCAGTTTATGACAGGCTGTGTTAGCACCCAACAGTCCCAATTTGCGGCCTGTTCCAAGAAGCAGGGTCACAAAGTAATGTGGGATAACTCCTTTGAGTAAAACCTAAAACAGGTCTTCTATCTCCAGGACAAAGGCCCTGGAGGAGGTAGATACCATTGTCTTTCCAAAGGAATGTCATGTCTCTGGTTTTCACTGTCAGTTTAGCTGTCAGTTGGTAGAAATCGATGAGAACTGCAGGCCTCCTTTCTTTAGATTTAACTATAGTGCTCATATTTTAAATGTTCCAACAAGTTTTATTTATCTTTTGATTGATTTTCTTAATAGAGAAAAGCTACAATATATCAATTTATATAAATGTCAGGATAGTTGGCAGAGGTAAATTCATTGTGTAAACTGTGCTTCTGAGGTTTTTGTTTTAGAATAGTTGCAGTTTTCTTCCTAAACATCTAAACTTTTAACCCTGTAACCCAAACCTATTAAGGAAATAATGTCATACAAGGAAATGAGATCATCTATCTATAATTATGACTGTGAGCTGTGTTATAACTGACTTAGATCTAAAACCAAACAAACATCAGCTCCAGTCCATCATTCAAGAAATTTTTACTTTAATATACATATGGGTTCATTCCTCAACCTCTGCTTATCGACTGTAAGATTTGGGCTATTTCTTCTGTAGAAAATGGTTGGGGAAAAAAACAGTGAGCACTGTGGTTCATCCAAAGTAGCTAGGTTTTCAACAAGCGTCAGAAGAAATTCCTTCCACCTACATTGTATTGAGTTGGCAGCAGAAACCATAGATATCTGAGAACTTGGCAGCAAAATCGAAATTTGTATATTTAAGTTTATTGTGATTTAGGTGAGGATGTAAGTGTGTTGTGTGTATGGATTAGATGAGAATGGCTTAAAGTGGACTTTCTTGTGAGCATGTTGAGTATTTGCTATGTATCTGGCCTGCTGCTGCTCTATTGACTTCTGTAGTTTTATGGTGTTTAATAGTTTATTGTTTCTCAGGGGTGCTGTAAGACAAGTTTCCTCACAGGCACAATAAAGTGTACTGTATTGCTGTCACTGTAGTAGACCAGACTTTGTTTTCCATTTTTATATTCATTGATTTATCAAGATAATGCATGCACAGTGTTGTTCACAAACAGCTCTTAGAGAGAGCAGTAGAGAGTAAAATGGTGATCTCTTGAGGAAGAGAACTACTTGCCAAACTTTTGTTTAGTTGTTTATTTTGAAGCAGATTACAACAGGCTGCAATTGAGAGGAAATAAAAATTCAAGTCACAACCTGGCTCACGGCTGGACAAAGGAGGGGAAGCAGTTGTAACTAAAAACAAGTTTATTTTATATAACTAAAGAGGAACTTAAGGTAAAGACAAACTAATTACAACAAAACCAAACAGGGCGGAAGCCACAGGAGAGAGCGATTAATTGACTGCCACCAGCTTACATATCTGGCAGCCAGACCAGGTGAGCTGCATCTCCTCAACGACCCGACTCCACCCACCAGGTACCTGGAGGGAGAGACTCACACGAAGGAAA
The DNA here is from genome assembly GCA_025331565.1 of Holacanthus passer. Lineage (NCBI taxonomy): Eukaryota > Metazoa > Chordata > Actinopteri > Pomacanthidae > Holacanthus > Holacanthus passer. The sequence continues at coordinate 1,256,453 of JAFREQ010000050.1, read as the reverse complement.
CCAGGAAATTCTTTTTCCTTGCAGATGCAGTGTGTTAAAATAAAGCCATCTAAATGTAAAATCATTAGGAAAATCTTCCTGGTACATTAAAATTAGGGACTCTGGACTATCAACATCATTCACTAAGTCATAATATGTAGTGATGATGCATAATGCAACACTGGGCACCAAACTGCCAAACTGAGTACATCCATCCCTGCACCCTGTTCTAAGACATTAACTCAAATATATTTAACAGCTTCATGCATTAGGCATTCTGTGTCATGCATAATAAACTTCGACCGTGGTTTTATGTCACAATTTTCTTGGGTATGAATTTAAGTGGTGTACAAGGAAATATTTTTTTACAACCTGCACCAGCTGCAATACGAGAACTTGGGATTCCATTTATTAAAAAGTTTATGGTCTGGGAGTCTCTCGGCTTATCAGCCTGTTGCTTTTCATATGACAACATTGTTACTAACTGTGTGCTCATACACATAGACATTTTTCTGTTCAGCAAGTTTTGACATCATCCCACATTTATCTTTAAAGGTGAACGTCATCACTTTAATCGTTTGAATGTGCAAGGTCTGTTGTTTTGATTGTAAGGCAATGTCTTTAACGCACTCAGCTGTTAAACTGCAGTTATCATACATATCTCCATTATGGGTCATTTGAATGTTTGCAATGTATATGAACCTACTGTGAAATGAGGGACTGGTGAGGTAAAAAAAGAGGAATAAAATAAGAATTTAAAAGTTGAAAATGCGGCTCCAGGACAAAACCTAGCATAACACTGTGTTATTACAAATTTTTAATTCAAGGGCAAAGAAACTCTACAAAATGTGTATATTTAGATCTCATTGTCTGTCTCTCATATTCCGACAGGATTTTGAGGCATGGGTGAATGACACAGCGGAGCATGGCTTTGTGGTGGTGTCGTTCGGAGCTGGGGTCAAGTACCTGTCCCAGGACATTGCTTACAAACTGGCAGGAGCCCTGGCCAGGCTGCCCCAGCGTGTCGTCTGGAGGTAACGTATCTGTTTCCTCACTTTCACTCATACTGCACACAGCTGTCACTGTGACAGATGTGAGCAGGATTTTCTAGTGAACTTCAAATTACTGACCTTCCTCCACTCAGAACTCGGGGAGCTGTGGATGTCAGAGGACTGACTATGTATATGTCAGAAATTTCATTCTTAGTTTTATATGGACCCCCATAATCAGCTGTACTATAATGGCAAATCATAAAATGGAGACAACACATTTTTCCTCCGTGAGTTGGTGTCTTGAGTCTAAAGTCTATTTTCCCACCTAACATTACATCAGGGTGTTACAGCATCACGACCCTTAAGAGACTTTGCTCTATTCCCAGGAAAACTTAAGACAGGAACTATTTCTAATGGCTTCATATTTTAATGGTGGAAAGACTGCATTTTATTTAATTTAACAAAGTCACATAAGAGAAGTTATTTTAATAAGGGTTAGGGCTAGTACTATCAGTACTATGTTATTGTCAGCCTCAGTCATGGGACAGGTGAAACTACAACTGCTGCTGTGCATGCAGACATTTATGTGTTCAGGTTGAAGTCCTACAGAGTTATCTTAAATGTTTGTGCTTTCCCAGTGAGACAGATAAGTGTGATTAACATCTAATCTCTTATAAACATTTGCATGGAGTCCCACAGCTATACCTCTAGTCCATTGACCATGAAGCGGGTAGGAAGTAGGGAAATAAGAGGACGGAAAGTGAGGTGACGGAGGAGGGGAAAAATGTGATGCCTAGCTTCACAGTGCTTTAAAATTCCATCCATGAACCTGTCAATCTTTAAATCTTATCTTCGAAACATATACACTCATTGTTTTTGTTTAACTTTTATCTCACGGATTATTCAAAAATAACAAATTAGACATCCAAGCTGTCTGAGCTTGAAGTTGCATAATCCTTTTCAGGCAATAAAATGTGTTTACATAGCTGAATCTATTCTGGTCTGTCAAGGTAGTGCATTACTAATATAGACAGCCTCAGCCCAAGTTCATATGTATAGTACCCGTGAAAAGTTTGGACACACCTTCTCATTCAATGGTTTTTCATTATTTTTTACTATTTTCTATATTGTAGATTAATATTAAGACATCAAAACTATGAAGACATATGGAAAAAAATGCAAAGCAAACCAGAATATGTTTCATATTTTAGATTGTTCAAATTAGCCACCTTGTGCTTGGATGACAGCTTTGCACACTCTCTCAATCAGCTACATGAGGTCGTCACCTGGAATGGTTTTCCAAAAGTGTTGAAGGAGTTTCCAGAGGTGCTGAGCACGTACTGGCTGGTCTTCCTTCACTCTGCTTTCCAACTCATCCCAAACCATCTCAGTTGGGTTTAAGTCTGGTGATCGTGGAGGCCAGGTCATCTGACACAGCACTCCATCATTCTCCTTCTTGGTCAAATAACCCTTACATAGCCTGGAGTTGTGTTTGGGGTCATTGTCCTGTTGAAAAATAAATGATGCTCCCACTAAGCGCAAACCAGATGGGATGGCATGTCACTGCAGATTGCTGTGGTAGCCATTCTGGTTCAGTGTGCCGTGAATTTTGAATGAATCAAAATGAATAATAAACATGTGCCTCGCAAAGACATGGCGGAGGGAACCAAAAATCTCAAATTTGGACTCATCAGACCAAAGTACAGATTTCCACTGGTCTAATGTCCATTTCTTGTGTTTCTCGGTCCAAGCAATTCTCTTCTTGTTGGTCTCTCTCAGTAGTGGTTTCTTTGCAGCAGTTTGACCATGAAGGCCTGATTCACACAGTCTCCCCTAAACAGTTGATGTTGAGATGTGTCTGCTACTTGACTTGAAGCATTTATGTAGGCTCTAATCTGAGGTGCTGTTAATTTGAGGTTTCTGAGGCTGGTAACTCTAATGAACTTATCCTCAGTTTTGTCATAGTGTTTGATGGTTTTCGCGACTGCACATTTAAAGTTCTTGAAATTTTCCGGATTGACTGACCTTCATGTCTCAAAGTAATGATGGACTTTACTTAGTTGAGTGGTTCTTGCCAACTTGGACTCCTTGAACAGGAGTCGAATAGGTCGCTGTATATATTATCAACCCTACCTCTGCGCAACACAACTGATGGTCTCAAACACATCAAGAACACTAGAAAGTCTGCAAATTAACTCTTGACAAGACACACCTGTTCATTAAAAACCACTCCAGGTGACACCTCATGAAGCTGATTAAGAGAAGCCAAGAGTGTGCAAAGCTGTCCTCAAAGCAAAAGGTGTCTTGTACTTGAAGAATCTAAAATATAAAACATATTCTGGTTTGTTTAACACTTTTTTGTTTACTACATAATTCCATAGGTGTTCCTTCATAGTTTTGACGTCTTCAATATTAATCTACATGTGTATGTAGAAAAAAAAAGAAAAACCATTGAATGAGATAGCGTGCCCAAACTTGACTGGTACTGTACATGCAGTCTGCAAACGTGACTTTTCTAGGTATATGGCTTAGCCGGGTTAATGTTTGAACATGTGTCTGTGTGCAGAGGTCAGTGGCTGGAGCATCAGGTCTTCACTTGTACAAACAAACACATTAACATTACTCAATTTGCACTGATGTCACTTACTCAACCAAAAGAATGGTTGAGTAACCTTTCATTAGGTGTGTCCAGGCCGGATAATTACAGTTTTAAAATGATATGTTGTTTTTATTTTGACTGCAATCATAGATGCCATTTGCAGTCATTTTCAAGCCTTTTCCTTTTTTTTTTTAGTGTTTTTTTTTCTGTCAGTTTTAGTTCCATTGTAAGTGGGTCTAAGTTCAAAATGTGTCTTTAGCCACCAAATGGAGATGGATTACTGGACTTTCAAGGTTGTATATTAATTTTTATTTTCACTTCATTTAGTACATTGTAACCATTAGCCATTATGGTTATATCACCTTGTGCCATGTCATTTCCTTCTGGAACTGTGTGGGACACACAAAGGTGACTTTTTTCCGAGTCTATTTCTAGATCCCATACACATCACAAATAAGAAGTGCAAGGAGTTCTAAGTTATTCATTATAGACAAACTACTCTTCTGACCTTTGAAAGAGACCTCAGAGTGATCATGTATGTTCAAGTTGTGCTAGGATATGGAGAGAGGTAGGAGAGAGAATTAGAGACTTTTTTGTTCATTTTTTTTCAGAAACAAATTCATACCAATTATAGCATTTTGTCTTAGATAATATTAAGTTGACATGAATCATAAAGCAATGGAGGAAATTAAGTATGTCTCAGAAGATTTACTCAATTAGGTAGTGAGTCTGTTGACTTAAAGTAACTGGAAGATGAATCTAGAAAAGTCCAGCTCAGGTGGAGTGTGACCCCTCTTACGCAACCAAAAGCAAATTGTCACACACTTGAACTGTCCCCAATTATATTTACATATATTCAGTAAAGACATTTTTACTCTCTTTTCCTTTATTAACACAGGAGTAGTTCAAGTTTGTGGTTGCTTGTCTTCCTCGGTTGTCTGTACCTCACCTTTTTGAGTAGGTGTCTGAAATATTACATCACATGGGAAGGACAACATGAAGCATTAGGTTGCATAAAGAGCTGGTGGAAAAATGCATTAGGGGGGGTAACACCCATAGTGGCATGTCAGGAGCAGGGTTCAACAACAGACACTTGCTGTATGACCGGATATTTGAGGTTGCAAAACACAATGAATTTTAGTGACTGGAGATCACACAAGAAGCTGGACGGAGATCAAAACGAGCCAATTATGGTTGCAATGTCTGATTACAAAATGGTTGTCGTCAAAAAGCTTTGCCAGGGTTGTGGGAAAAGCATACTGTGCATTGTAATGTGTTGTGCCAGGCTTGGCATGCAGCGTGTGAGTCATCATGTGGCAAAGGCAAATGAAAAACCTTCCCCTGTTCCCAAGCTCTGACCTTTTAACTGAGAGATATCAAAGTCTACAGGCGAAGTAGCTGCTGTAGACAGACCTCACGTAAGACTCTGTATGTGACATTGAATGCAATCTGGCTTTCAGTGGCCCTTCCAAACTAAGAGGATGGAAAAGGAAGAGGGCTGATGAGAGGGACAGGGACCAGGCCAAATGAATCGTGTCATTGATAATTGGCTGCATGAATGTAGGCTTTGATTGGCAGGACAGTGAATTGGTGCTTTGTTGAAGAGAGAAAGAGAGATGAAAGAGTTTGAGTTAGGGAGGGAAGGAGACAGAGATGGACGGATGGGGGTCGTAATGTAGAATGCATATGTATTGTGTGCTGCGTTTGTTGGAAAATGCTTCCATACAGACGACCACAGACACCAACAGACACGCACGCAATACTGTGTGCATTCACCACCGCCCGTCGAAGCAAAAGAGCTGAAACCTAAATTTCCATGAGTGAACGAGCCCTTCTGGTTTTTGCTTTTTGTTTAAGGAAAACAAGATCATCGTTGAACAAAACTGCATAACGTAAATGTTACATTCAACTGTTTAATTTATCCGTCTGTATATACAGTATCTCTTGCACACGCTATACATACAATACATCTTCTGTCCTCACTATACATGTACATGCCTTTTGAAGTTTTTAGTGGAAGCAATTGTGAAACTGAAAACAGTAACGGATCAAACACAACAAATTCAATGAAAGTGGCTGCAAATCAGGAAAAAAAGATGAGATAACATCAACAATAGTTCGAGCAAAGGTGATTTAAACATGGATAGGTGCAGTAACAAGGAAACTGGATTCTCAAAAGTACTGAATTGCTTACAAAACATGCCAAGAAAAACCAAGAAAATCAAGTAGCCATGAGAAGTACGACACAGTGTCTATCTAGTAAAAATACAGAGACCACAAAGACTAAAAGTAAAAAGAGTACAACAGTTACTTAAAATGTTGTATTAGCAACACATTAGCCTCAGACAGTAAATATAATGGCTACCTTGTTAGCAATAAGCTAATCGACCGAATTAAAGGAATAGCATAACATTTTGAGAAATACACTGATTCACTTTGTTAGTAGTAAGTTACTGGAGTCTTGTGGCCATGAGGTTGCCAGATAAGCAGCCGTGACTCTGGAGCCCGGGCAGGAAAACATCTGGCACATCCATGTTTGCCGACTTTGGCTTTGTCGAAATTGAAATGTTGAAATATTTGGAGATTTGTTCGTTGAACACCCGAGGACTTCTTAAAATCAGACAAAATGGCCGATAGTTACCTGTCCAGATGACATGGCCGAATTCTGTCGTCAGTGGTTGAGATCTGTGCCCACCCCCACCACACACACCAACATGGAAAAGACAACACGATAAGCATCACCCACCAATCAGAGAGTGATTTGAGAGCCTGTACTCATAAAATGTAGGTACATAAGATAAGGTGCTATTATTTCGTCCCACAGTGGGGAAAGTTAAGATAACATAACCAATGTTCTCTTCGTTTAACCATTAATATTTTAGGAAGACTTTGACCGTAATACGTTTGTTCACCTCCGTTGCTGTTGTAAGTATTTGGTATGATAATCATTTGGGCTGCGTGAGCGCGTGACACTGAAGCTGAAAGCGTGTGTCATACACTGGAAGCGAGAGATTTGACAATCCAGATATCGTCTGTATATTGAGTGCGCTGTCAGTACTGGATCAAGGTTATAAGAATTTTGATATAAGACATTTGAGTCATTTTTCAAGCAAAATTTTGCATTTGCTGGTTCTAGCTTTTTAAATGTTGACACTTTTCTTTGTCGTTTATGATAGTCATTTAAAGTCTTGGACTGTTGGTTGGACAAAAGAAGCAATTTTAAGACGTCACTTTAGAGTCTGGGAAATTGCAAATTGTGATTTTCACAATTTTTTGACACTTTATAGACTAAACAATGAATTGATTAATCATGGAACGGATTATAAAAAAATAATTGTTAGTTACAGCCCTAATATGTGCACAGTTCTCCCACAATCAGTCGTACACATTAAAATAGATATAAGTAATGTGAAATATCTCCTTTAAAAGATTTTCTTGGCATTCACACACTGTGATAACACCATAATCTGCTATGAAGGAAGATAAACTGCAGTATGTCAGTAATGTATTTCCAGTTCCTTCCTTAATCTTTTCCTTCCTTCCGTCTTTAGATTCTCTGGAGTCCCACCCAGGAACCTTGGCAACAACACCAAGCTTGTTGATTGGATGCCTCAGAATGACTTACTAGGTGAGAACACTGAGAGTATACCACATAATGTTTACTGCACCTTCTCTCTTATCAACAATTTGGCTTGCTGAATTTATTGTATAGTATCACATCAACTTTAATGTATTTTATAGCACTTGTGAAAACCAAATGATGACGCTTGAAAACCTAGCACCATTGGTCTAGTCGGTTCTAGCTGATCCCTGGCGTTTTTATATGAGATATTGTTAGCGTGAGTGTGGGGGACTGGGCTGGGTGGCTTCCTCCAACATCTACTCATTAACCACAGTGGAAGGTAGAAAGTGAATGTTTAAGCGGCTTTGTGCCTGTCAAGAAAGAGGAATGTACAACAACATTCAGATACAGACAGCTCGCATTGTACTCTGCGATGGTTAAAGAACGCCTCGGTTAGTCTATAGTGCAATTTTATAGCGACAGTTCACCACAAAACAATAAAACTTAGCTTTCCTCTCCACTACAGCGCCTTTATTGGCATTACATATGTTTAATTAATAATCTACAGAATCTGTTGGGAGGAAAGAAACGGTTTATAATTGAACTGAATTTCTTTGAGAATCTGTGTCGTTCAAAACCAAACATTCAGTAACTCGTACCGAAACTATGCAGATGGGTATATAGGACTGAAAATATTCATTTACTGTGTTTTCGGTGAACTTTTGTAAAATGATTAAAATGTGTATAGAGAAATTAAAGCTTTTAATTTATTTAAATGTCTACCCCTTATATAACACTGACCAAGTTTTTTGTTAATTATACTGGTGAAACTGTAAACCGTCCTTCTTGCTCCTTCATGAATTTGGGAGCAACAGTGAGATAGTGCTGAGTGTGCAGCAGTTTGTGGGATCCACTCTGTAAACTGCGAATAATGTAGAAAAACAAGCCCAGCAAAATAAATGCCCTGTCAAGAAAAGACTAATGAACATAACATCTAACATGCAAAATAACATCCCTCTTCCCTCTTGTTATCTAGGCCACGCCAACACGAGGGCCTTCCTGAGCCACGGTGGCCTGAACAGCATCTACGAGGCCATGTACCACGGGGTGCCGGTGGTCGGCGTGCCCCTGTTCGGAGACCACTATGACACCATGACTCGTGTGGCTGCCAAAGGGATGGGAATCATGCTTCACTGGAAGTACATGAGCGAGGAAGACCTCTACACAGCTCTGACCAGCGTCATCACAGACAACAGGTTAGATTTCTAAGTCACACTCAGATGCTTTGTAAATTAGGGTTATTGTTTATCGGTGCCATCTGGTGACCATATATGGAATGTCTACTGTGTGACCTAATGTTACACATACAAACTCTGACTCCAAAAAAGTTGATTCAAATGAAAACAGTACAAAGACAATATATTTGATGTCCTTGATGTCCCTCCTTATCCTTGTTTCCAACCTCTGTCTCTCCCCACCTAGGTACCGCCAGCAAGCGCGTCTACTCTCCAACATTCACAAAGACCAGCCGGGCCACCCTGTGACCAGGGCCGTCTACTGGATCAGCTACATCCTCCGTCACCACGGTGCCAACCACCTGCGCTCAGCCGTATACGAGGTGTCCCCCTACCAGTACTTCCTGCTGGATGTGATTTTCACTGTCGGGGCTGTCCTGGCTCTGTGTGGCTTTGCCCTGCGACAGTTAGTACGATTGCTGAGGGGGAAGGTCGAGGATCAGAGCAGAGGAGGTGGCGCCGCCAGGGATGATGGCAACATGGCCAATGGACATTGTCACAGCGAGAGCTTGGCCAACGGTAAACACAAACGCAATGGCTCCTTGAAAATCGAGAAGAAGATGAATTAATGTTTTGAATGGCCAAGAAGAACGAGGAAGAAGTTGCCCCAAGGACTCAGCTCTAGGACTGGTTTAGTGGTTTTATAAAAGCTTTGACAGAAAGCTGTTCTTAGGTCTGCGTCGAGAGGCAACTGTTACTCAGAGCGATCAAGAGGCTGCAGGGGGATATACAACGCATGGTGTGGGGGACAGAGCAAGGCGTCGGGTGCTCAAAATCTGTGTGTGTGTGTGTGTGTGTGGGGTGTATGTGTATGTGTGCACTGAGGCGAATCTAACGAAAAAAACTCTAACAACAGCAGCTACAGCGAAACAATACCAAAATTGGAAAGTCATTGAGGATGAAACACAGGAAAGACACATTGGAGGACCTTGTCTCTTCATGTGCGTCTTCTCTCCTGTGTGTTCTCTGTTGTCTTCCTGCCTTCCTTGCCCAGTGGAAGGATGATGAAGAGGGGAAATTCTGAGCGCCAACCCCTCATCCTCAGAACAAAAACAAGAAAACAAACAGATAACTCTGAAATATTTAGGATTTAATGTTTTTAACTGCAAACTCTGCTTCAACTTGTCTGGTACATTGTAAATAGAGGACAAATCTGTTTATTACTGTACAAATGCATTTTAATGATGGAGCTTTTTAACCTTAATCTTGTTTTTAATTTATTTTATGTATCAGTGGTGTGATGGCATGATGGTAAGACGTACACTCCCTCCTCTAAGCTAATATTGTATTGTTCATATTGATGAAAGCAAACAAAAACAAAACCTGACAGCAGCAGTCATCCTGCACTCGTCTGTGCTTTTTGCATTATCCATAGTGTTCACGGTGGTCTTGTCTTCAAACTAATCAGAGTGTTGAAAATATTTTCCATTTTTCCCTTTTCACATGGTAGTGCCAACCTGCGACTGCACTTAGCTGTTGCAGCTGTCTCTCGACTGACAGTTTGCTCTGAAAGGGAATGACTCATCTGAGCTCTGTTTGGCTTATCAGTGTGAAAAGGGCAATCATGTCATTATTAAAAGATGCAGTAACGGTAACTGTCGAGATCACTGTGGATATGCAGAGCCAGAACAGAAGTCTGCTCAAGCTTATCCAGTCAGGTGATCAGGGATAAGTCAAAGCATTATTGATTTATGATTACTTGCTGTCTTAATTCTGCATCCATTTTCAGTGCTACACTTGACTTTGTCCTTCATTCCTCTATGATTCATTTGTTGGATCATTTCTAACATATGTTGCAAATGCTAAAGGTTCATGTAGGAATTTCAGAATCCTTGCTTCTCTTCTATAAGTTAAAGTCAGTCTGAAGGAGATGTTAAAACTAATGTACAAATTAGGCAGACATTATGTAATTACATTAACTGTGTGAATGATTCACGTTCTGTATGTGGCCTTTTATAATCCAGATATTTGTGTATGCAGTATGTCTGAATACATGTCTAAATGTCCTTGGTGTCTCACTGTGCAACATTAGACCGGATGTGTGTATGAAACGAGGCAGATGAGGCTTTTTTTTTTTGCATTTCTGTGAAATCATGTCATCACACTGAATGAATGCCCATGCAAAGGATTCTTTATGCTTTTTTTTCAATACGACTGAATGTGTCACAACCCTTTTTTTTTTTTTTTTTTAAATCATCTTATGTGTCAATCCACCCCACATTGTTTTACTTTTGTTTCTTGGCTGCCATGTCTGTTAATTCCTAATGCAGATGGAGGAAGGGTGCAACAAGGGTGAAAGAGTGACTTGGTTCCGACAACAAAGGTGAACCCCACGACTTCTACAATGAATAATAATGTGTCAAAGTGACACTGATCCCCGCCACCAAATTGTCTTTTCTTGAACCCCCGTCCAGGAGATCAAAGTACAGGGCGAGCTGGAAGAGTATCTTTGGAGTTTGCGGGGATTCGGTATCTTGCTAATGGACATTTCAGAAAGGCAAGCACTCGTGGACATGGGACATAAAAATCTCATGAACATGAGACTTCCAGTTGGACGGTTTATCAAACCACCAGGTCACACATACTGTATTTGACTCCATTGTTCCAGCAGTACAGTCCAGACATCACAATTGGCATTCTAGCAAAGAGATTTTTTTTTTTTTTTTTACCAACTTACCAAAGCCTCACACATGGACAATATAGCATTGTAAATTTGAATGAAAGAAATACTATCACTTAACATCCAACCAACATGCATACAGTATTTTCACAAATCCTGTATGATAATTGAGCTTCATGATCTTCCTTTCTCTGTGAGCTACAAGTACACTTGCACAGCCCGACCTAGCCCTGCTGAAAATACAGACTGTTATACTTGAATCATCATCATTATCATCCTCATCTGTAACAACTTCAGCTCCTGGGTATGGTAGGTGGGCCTGCAGGTGCTACACAAGCTATGAACAGGGTCAGGAGAGAAAAAGATATTTGTGAAGATGTATCTTTTTAAATTATTATTTCAGTATTAATGTTCTCGCCCACATAGTTACATGTCCATCCTTTACTTCTCTCTCATGTTTCTGTACTTACTACACAGTCTGACATGTCCCCGTTCCCTGTGACGTTTGTATTTCATCAAGACTTTCTTTGTTCTGTCATCAATAGTGCTTGTTCCATTTGTCCACCTCTTTGTCTTCCTCTTGACTTCCTGATGTGTTCTGCTCTCTTTGTATCCTTGTCTTTTATCCTCCTCCCCCCTAAATATCAGATTGTCTCCACTTACTTCTTGCTTTTTAAAAAAAAAACAAAAAACATCTTAATTTTACTTTGATTTTAAAATGACATCAAGTCCTCAATTTCCCTGTCATGTGTGTCCGTGCTGTAAATAGAACAATGTAAACAAGATACTAATGCTGAATAAAAATGACATCTTTTGTTTGCAGAGATGATTGAAACTTTTTTCTGAAATGGGATTGTCTTTATTTTGGAACATAAATTTAAAGAAGACAGACGAAACAGTGAATGAAAAATGGAGAAAAAGTCTAATCACACAACATATTTTGCTTCTCCTTGTTGATAATTGGTTATTGTATGGTGATTGTACAACAGTATCGAACAGACTAACAGATACAGTCCATGTTTTTGAGGTCCGGCAAGGCTGATGTTGATGCTGCCAGTCTCTCTTGATAGGGGATGTATAGGCTTTCTGTCGGGAATTGTTACCAAGCAGCACGAGGTTCTGTAGGTATCAAATGATAGAATCATCTAAAGTAGCCAACTGCACACACACATGCACACAAGCTGGGTGGATGGATAGGGTTATCTAATGCTGTATGCTCATGCTGAGTGAGGCTGGGGTAACAAAACACCCAGCCTGGTACCCTGCCTCGCTCACTGGCCCTGTTAATTATTCACACCGCCTGCAGGGGCCTGCAGACCTCACACACACACAGACTCACAGTCAAAAGCTTCTGCAGGTATGTTTAATTTACGTTCTTGAAGTTGTTTTCTTTTGTTGTCGCTGGTGGCCAAATCGGGCACTGTTCTGTTAACTGAGACAGGAAGGGGGGAAGAAATGGAGGGCAGGCCTCTGCTGATTAGGAATCTGATATCACAGAAAGCACAGTGGGCATCATTCATGACATCCTCCATTCATTCTCAGCCACCCCTCCCTCCTCAGACCTTGTAAGTGCCTATTATCTACCTTTCCTCTCCACCTCAAAGGGCAATCATCAGGAGCAATTAACCACTTTGTGTTGGACTAAGTGGGCTTCCTGTATGGAGTAAGAGTCCTCCATCTTTGCACAAGATCTGAGTGATGGACTTGCCAGCAGCTTGACAACAGGGCGTGCTCGAGTCTTCTGCATGCTGACATCCACCGTCTTTATGTGAGCGCAAGACTGAAAGGATATAGCGGAGATTGCCTGTGTGCACTTTATCGAGGATGTTGGACCCTCTTGTGCATGGTTGCATATGTGATTGACATTTGGGTGCATGCCAGGTTTAAAATTGTACCACACTACAAAAAGACTACACTGTCAAAGTACTCCACTAAAGTCCTGCATTCAAAATCTGACTTAAGTAAAAGCAGTATCATGTGCAAATTTTAACTACTTTATACACTGTTTGATAGTTTGATCTACAGCGATGCATCATATCATATAAAATCATCATATGTTTGTAGCATGTATTAGCCCTGTTTCCAGTTTGTGACAATGCATTTTTTCATCTAATCCAAGAGGGTTGTTAAAATAGTTTATTCAGTTTAAGCAATAGGCAATAGGATACCTTTTCTTAATCCATAATGGAACACTTAATACTTCAGTTTATCAGAAAAAATCTCATTTCAAATCACCAAATTAAGAGATTTTGCTGGACAGGAAGGGAATGAAAAATTGTAATCTGAAAAGTAAAGCTGTCAAACAAATATATTTGCCTTAATGTTTGTATTAAGTTGCACAAAATGGAAATACTCAAGTTAAATACAAGTATCTAGTATCTTGTGCAGTACTTGAGTTAATGTACTTAGTTACATTCACCACTGCATAAATACCTATGGATCCATCAAGAATTATATTTCCCTGCAATTTCTTAGAGAGGATTGAAAGACTTTGGCAGCACTAACTTAACCCAGATTGACCTTGACCGTATATGTGATGGGAAAACAGAGAAAGATCTATCAAGATCAGTTAATTCAATGAAATGGTGAGATCATTTCACAGTGGAAAACAGTCTTATTTTCTCTCGAGTGAGACTGACCTGATGCATTATTGGATTGTCCTCACACTCTTTAACGTTTGCATTTTCACATTTGAATGTTGTTGCTGTGAAAGCATGTGAAAAACAGCCTCGTTCCCTTGAACAAAAATAGCCCAAATCCTAACATGTATTTTAGGATTTGGCTGGTCTTATTACAGCAGAGCGAGGTGCCACAGTGTTCGCAGCATGTACTTTGCTCTTAAAGCTAAAAATATTTACTTTTCTTCTTAAAGCACTTAGTTCGTAAGCTCGGGCTTGGGTTGAATTGTCACCCCCAAGATAAGAACCCCGGGAACAAGCACAGTCTTCGTGCATGTAATGAGAGGACTCATCATCATTAAAAATGCTTGTGCAAGACTGCAAAAGGCTTTTCTTTGCTCCTCTTTTACTCATTGTCTTTCATTGACTTTCTTTGCCCTTTTTTATTCTAGCGAGAGGTAGAAAGTAGGATCAGTCGTGTGTTTGATGTTCTGAAAGGTTAAGATCAATACGACCGAGGGGCAGCTTCTGCTTCATAATAATAAAAAAAAAAAACTGGTCAGTATAACTAGTACCATGAGATGGGTGTATGTGTGTGAGTGCACAGAAGACAGAAGGTGAGGCATAAATTATCCTGCAGGTCACACTGACGTCCAGTAGAGGGTAGTAGTATTCCATAATCAACAGCTCTGGTCACCTTCTCTTTTTTATTCTGCCTTTCCATCCTATTTTTGTCTCCAACCCTCTGCTTGGACCAACAGCTGATGGACCTGTTGACTAGAGTTTAAGAAACTCTGTCTTCTGATGCAGAGATCTAGCAATATCTAGTGTGTGTGTGTGTGTGTGTGTGTGTGTGTGTGGCTTCCTGTAGTTTATTGTATGGAGGTGGGCAAGTATACATCCTGCTGCAACTTCTATTAAATCTCCCTCCATCAGAATCTCTGGTTTCAAACTCTGCATGACAGATGGAAGCTTTGGTAGAATTCAATTCAAACATCAGAGGCCTTCAAGTGCCGTGTGTGTGTGTGTGTGTGTGTGTGTGTGTGTGTGCGTGTGTGGGTGTGTGTCAGATTTCGATTAAAACTTAAATGATCTGTGTGGAGAAACAGGATCCCTTCAGCAGACTCAAAGATAAGAAGAAGCCACAAAGAGATGAATTGCAAAAGGCAAATTTAACTGGCATTTGCTGCATTTGTGCATGCAGACCTTATACGTGTGCATGCGTTTCTGTGTGTGTTTGCATGCATTTGTACGTGTGTGTGTGTGTGTGTCAGGGTGTTTGGGATAGATGGAGCCCTGTCACTGTGTCACTATGGAGATAAGAGAAGCCTGACAGCAAGGGAGAGAAGGTGACAGCTTTTATATCAATCATACTGACTTATAACTGCACGCGTGTATGAGTGTGTCTGTAAGTTAAGGGGTTAGGAAAGGGCATTAAGCTGGAATCAAAAATAAATCAATGTCATGTGGTTTGTAAGTCAACAGCTGTTGTCAGTTTGGCCTCACCTCTCACGGTAATCTCTAAACTCCAGTGACCACACGTAAACACACACACACACACACACACGATGCACTGACACACAAACAGACAGATGCCAGTGTGTGTCACCCATCCCTAAGTGCCTGGACAACACCCAGATGGAGAGAGTTGGCCAAATGTTGTCCTGGCACAACAATCTACATCTTTCAGCTTCTCTCTGATCTCCTTCTTCTCTAATTCACTTTCTGCTCCTCTTTGTATTGAGAATTCCTATTCCTCCTCTCAACTTCATTCTCCCCCTACAATTTCTTCCCCCTTCCTTCCTTTCCATCCCCTCTCTCTCCAACATATTCACATCCTCCAAACATCGTCCAACCCGGAGCCTCAGTGAATCTGTAAGCTGATGCAGCGTATCTGTGAGGAATTGGGAATTCAATTGGAGAAAATCAGGCTTTTGAGTTTTCAGCCAGATATTTAATTATGGGAGTGAATTATAGCTGTGTCACTGCAGGGACACAGTGGAGAGGTAGTGTGGCTAAGTAAACAATAAATAAGCACTAAATAAACATAAAGTCAATGCCATGCTTGATTAGAAACATAACACCCACAGCTGCCCTTGCTAAACCTCCCATGCTTACTCACTTTAGCCGACAAAATCCAAATATTTTCCACTCTGTGCATGTGTGTTTTTGTGTGTTAATAACTGCAAATGTATCTCAAGATTATCTGAATCTTTTGACCTGCAGTGGATCTCAGACAGTAGCTGAGAGAGAAGCCAGTGGTGAGATGGAAAGATAGAGGAGGAGGGGACTTGGAAGATAGTAAGATACAAATCTAACCTCCACTGTGATTAGGTACTGACCTCATAGGGCTGCCGTCTGCACTGATAAAGAAACAGGAAGACACACACACACACACACACACACACACACACACACACACACACACTCTACCATATCCCTTATTTTGAACTCAGTAAATCATTTGATCTTATCAGATGTTCATTCATTTCATTTCTCTCTTGTCTCTTTCGCTCTGGGTTTTCTCGCTTTTCATATTTCTGTCTGTTCTCCCAAAAGCGAAGGGAAGAGATAATCTTGCTATGATCTGTTCTCAGGATCTATTGTTCACACAGTCTCTTTCTTTTTCTTTGCTCCACTGAAAATGTTTACTTTAAGTTAAAAAATAAGTTCAAACGAGGTCAATTCACCATATCCGGAGTTTGTCAGGCTCCACTAGTTCGATACTTTTTTGCTTGGTTTAAATAAAAATTGGTCGCTGATGTCATTTTGCTGATTCACCTCTTAAGACACATAATGAAAAAATCAATGACGGCTGGCATCCTGAGAACACGGTGCCTCTGAGAAGAGACAACAATGGACACCTATCTGTAAGTGATAACTGATAACTCAGTCAGTGATAAGCCACTGATACTGACACCAAATTTCATGAGCCATGCTCTTTGCTGCTGCCGTGTTTCTGAAGGCCTCGTCTGATGTCAAATAACTGTGTTACCAGATTTGTCAGAGATCAGATATCCCTACTGTCAAACATAACTCATTTTAAAACCTGGGTTAAAGCAGGGGATAACATGGTTATCTTCTTTTATACTGGATATCTGTTGCACCTACGTATTCAAGCATGCACGCGCATGTGCAGACGGACGCTCGCACACACACACCTCCACTGAGTCAGTCAGCGAGCTCTCCATCATTGCCAGCGGTAGCCCGGTGCTCTTTGGTTGGTTGCGGGTTGATGGATGAGTCTCCCTTGAGCAGCTCTGTTAAAGCGCCTCTCTATCAGGCTGCAGCGGCATGGGCCCTCACATTTGATGAGATCCCAATGGAAGCCAGTTGCTCCCTGTCATCACTCATACAGCATAGGCAGGAGATGCAACAGAGACAGCCATTGGAGCATAGAGCTTGACACGCTGAGGAAGCCATTTCGGTGCAAAGAGAGGATATTATGTGACTCATGTACAACTCTGTCTCACATGGGTGGCGCTGCACTTGGCTGGAGAGGAGAGATAGTGCGAGGGAGAGGGATGCTCATGAAGAGCAGAGTGTTATTTCCATTCTTCATAGGTTATATTCGGAAACCGAAAGCCTCATCCAAGATTCTATCAATCAAATTGCCCACCTATTCATTTAAATTACACCTGAATGAGAATGAGGACCATTACAGCACTTCAAAACTCAAAAGCCTTCTGTCGCTTTGACTCTGTCTCTCTCTCTGTTTTTCCCTCTCTCTAGGTCTCTCTCTCTTTCATCTCTCATCTCCCTCCGTTGGTATTTACATGTCAATGACTTCTGTGTAAGTGCCTTTCTCTTTTTTTTTGGTCTCCTATTTACATGTCAGTGGCTTTTGCTGCTTGATGGTGCTGCGTTGCAATGAAAGTAATTTGCTCCGTGACAGTCAGACCATTTTACCAGCGATTACTCTCATCCATTCTGGTCAGTGAATACTGATGACAATGAAACCAGGGAGCTGTGAAGACATTTTGCAAGCTCTCGTGTTAGTGACGCTGGTACGGCTTTCATGTGCTGGCAGTCCTGTCCCATTCACCTCTAAAAGAGTTTTTTGTAATGGTATGAGGCATCTTTGTCTTTTTTTGTTGGTCTTTGTTACGCCGTGCAGTCATTTAAAATCTTTTTGCAAGTTAATTGCTTTAGTGTAAAGTGTCTGCCAAACAATTCTTTATTCTGACTTCTCATCTTGGAAGCAGTTGGAATAGTAGTGTTGTTTATTGCTCCAAAGCTGCCTGGTCACTGCAGCCTTAAGTCAGGCCTGACGTTCTTTATGAACTACACAACAAAGCCATTACACTTCCAGTAAATTGCTTTGAAAAACTTGATAGTTGCACAAAAAAGCAATTTCAGCATGAAATCATGGTACTTCCCAGTGAGGGCCTGGAGATAAGTCTCAACTGATGATGCGGTTTAAAAATAAAGACTAATTTCCTTTTAATCAGCTGCATAGACTGCGCCGCCCAGAGTGTTAAACCACTGTTGCAGAAGTGATTTGAGGATGGGGGGGATATAGTGATGGGAGGGTGCTGACGTGCCCAGGGTCAGCAGCTCATATGTCTGGATGGACAGACACACACTCACGCCAACTCTCTGCTTTGTTGTTTTTAAGAGTTCCGTTGGCCATTAATGATTTAGTATTACAGGCAGGACAGAAATATGACTGCTTATGACTGAAATATTGATGGAGGCGTGTGAATTATTAATAAGGCTGATTTCTGGAAAAAAGATGCAGTTGACCTACTGTAGTCAGAGGTGAGGTACAGTGGTCCTGCTGTTTTGTTCGATGGCGGGTGCACGCTCACCTCCAGCGTTTCGCAGGGATGCATCTTATGAGCGTCTGACTGAAGTGTGTGTCTCTGTGGGCAGGAATGCGTCTCACCCGGTGGCTTTGTGCGCCTGCGACAAACTCTCGTCTGTTCCTCGAGATATGCATGTATGAATGAGAGATGGCTCTGCTGAGGTCATCCCGCCGGCGATGCGTTTATTCTTTAAACAACCATATTGTCCACAGACTGTTAGATAGTTAACTGACAGGAGCAGCAGCCTGGCTACTATGCACGGCGTTCCTTTTGCCAAAACAACCTGCACGCTTTTAAATCTGTTTGTGTTGCCTCCAGATGAATCTAATTTGGCACTGAAGAGCAGGAGTAGTTTGTGCAAATCTTAGCATTGCTCTTGCGTCCAGCAAACAGAGCGCTGGCGCAGAGACGCGGCGCATAAACAGTACAAGCGCTGCATGTTTTGATAAAGGTAAAGGATTGATTCATTTTGTTTACATTGGACACATTTGCCAGCTCTCTCCATATGATTTCTCTTCTAATCTCCTTGTCTCCTTCCCTTGTTCCCTTAAAGATTCATAAGCCTTCAGGTTGTCTTTCATCAGTTTGAATATTCACAGTCTCCTCTTGTCTCCTCGTCTTGTGGCAGTTAGCAAACCATCGCGCTGGGTTTCACTGGCTGAGTTCTCGGGCTCGTGATTGTCCTCTCTCAGCTCCTCATCCTTATTCCTCTCTCACAAATTAGTGGGGCATTGGATTGATTTTTCACCCCCTCGTTTTATCTTAACATGACCCTCTGCAGAGCGTTTGACGACGTCGGGGTTTTTATGGAGCCGTGATGGATAGATAGACATGGAGTTCTGGAGATGAGTTTGACTTGAAGCTTGAGGCAAAGGAGACAGTAATACATGCTAATGACTCGCAAAAATGAGGCCCTAGAGGTGCGCAAAGAGTTTGGGCGACAGGAAAAATGTCCAGCGCGTGGAAGGACGAAGAACAAAAGGGGATTATTCGTAAGCGTTTAGGCCTCAGCTAAGTTTGCCGGCTTGGGCTGCTTCGCCCTTCACGTGGGTCAAGAGGACAGGGGCGCGGGGGGGAGGGGTAAACAGATAGTATCTCTCTCCTCAAGGGATGGAGGGAGGGAGAAGGGATAGAGAGGTAAGCGCTCTGAGCAAATGGAAAGATGGAGGGATGGAGATAGGAGTGAGTGGTGAGAGGGACTATAGAGTGGGGGATGCTGGGGAGGAGATAGAAAGATTGGGAGGAGGAGAAAGTGGAGGAGAGGTGTTTATTCCTCTAATAGGTGTGGAAAAATATTTGATTGATAGGACAGTGACAACTTGTTTATGCAGCAGCTCTAATTAAAAAACGTCACCCTTATAGATATATACACGAACAAGGTGGATGAATATCTCCCTGCTTACAACAATCTTCTGCAAAGCTTAGTGTTTCAGTGAGTCAGTTGCATTGTGGGCCAGAGGGTGAATACATGGGCTTAGATGGCAGGTACAGATGAAACAGATTTAAGGCTGTAAAGCGATTAGCCGTAATCTATTGCTGAACGCAGGGAGCTTTGAGTAACATCATGCACAATGGAAGTCTGCAAAATTTGGATTGTGCAGCGTGTGGAAGGAAGGTGTATGTGTGTCTCTAAATGATGAGGTTGAGTCCCAAGCCACTAGCTAATGGTTTCCATAGATTTATCGGCAGCACCAGGGGTACTTTGTTTTAAACTCACGAGACAAGTTGCAATATGTCAGCTACCCAACCAGCCTACAGACACCAGATCTGTCTGAATGGGCTGTCATGGGAATGTGTGCAGGAGAGGAATGAAAATGAGAAAGACAGAGCGACGGGAAACCAAAAAGTGTTAGTTAATGCGAGTGACAGAGAGGCATTAAGTACTGGTTGAGTGAAACCACAACTGGTGTCTGGTGGTCTATCTCACCCGTGGATATTGGATATGTTTGCTATGACCACCTGTGAAATCACAGCACAGAGCATTTGAAGCCTTTAGGCAAAGTACTTGTCTCTTCAACAATAGTGTTTTCATAACCAGCCAACTGGGAGGAGATCTAAAGAGAGAGGCAGGAGCACTAATCAATAGGAGAGGGCGGACCGGTGTCAAACGGCAAATAAACAAACAAGCCATTATCCTGACACACACACCCACAAACACACACACACAACAGGATATGTAACAAATACAAAGCCAGAGAAGCACAAAGGCGCACTCTTGGTAAACGTGTAATAAAAACTGAGTGTTAATGTGCATGATTATATGCAAGTGGCAGAGCAGAAACCAACTCATTCCTATTCACACTGACTCTCTCCGCTGCGTCTGTGTCTGCATGTGTGTGTGTGTGTGTGTGTGTGTGAACCATTCACATGCAAACAAACAAACTTCTTGTGTGTCAACTTTGCACGATCATGATAAATGTGGGTGTATGCTTTTTTTTGTTTTTTTTTTCCAGGCCAGGCTAAAGATGGTGAAAATAAAAAAGGAAAGTGGGAGCCGAGGAGTGAGCGTGGCTGGTGTAAACACTGATATTACTGTATTGATCAAACCCTCATATCTGGTGGCAGTTAGATGGCCCACGGGCGTGACTCCGTGTGCGAGCGTGTTAAAGTGATCTGTGCATCATCTGTTGTGTATGCATGTGTGCATTTGTCTGCATGTGTGCGTCCTTTATCTCTCTCCGTCAACAATTTGTGTGTGCGTGCGCGTGCGAGCATGTGTGTGCCCAAGTTTGTTCTGGGCAGCGCTGGTGACAGAGCGAGGGAGAGGGAGAAGTGCTATCGATTTTTAGCCCAGCCATGCTAGAGAAAGATCTGTTTGGGTGGAACTGTGATTACCTCCCTTTCTCTCCCCTCTCTCTCCCCCCCCTCTCTCTATCCCCTTACCCTTTCACTTAGCATACATGCTGTATCTATCCATCCAATGTTTCACCCGTCTCAATCGTTAGGCCTAAACAAAGCGTGTGATGTGGTCTTGCCGTTGTCTATTTCTGGATGCCAGCACGTCTGGGAGAGAATATGTTTCAAAGTTTTTGCAGCTTAGAAATGGTGTGTTTATATTCTAAGTATACCACAGTTGCCTCATTGGGATTTTCTGTTTGTGTGCATCCACACGCGTACGTGTTTGTGCCAGTGTGTGTGCGTGCACTTTCTAAAAACAATGACAATAGTATCTGAGGTTTTAAAAGATTTAGGAGTGAATCAGTTGCCTGGTTACTAGAGTCTGTTTGTTGGGCTGCAGTTCGCATGCACACAATTAGAAAACACGTGTAACCCCACCCATATACTGTGTATGCCTGCACACACTTGCACATACGAACATTTTTCATTTTCAGAAAGCATGAACGTAATGTAAAACATGCCCCATTTACTTTGCCAAACTTAATCCTGACTGCTAAGTACGACTGGACTGACTGGCGCATTCTGAACCCAGATCAGTGTGCATCTGTCTGTCTGCACATCTGTCTGTCTCTCTGCTCGCCAGCTTGTCAGTCGTGCTCTCGACATGTTAGAATGGAACAGACGGCAACACAAAGGCAATCTGTGTTTCTCAGTGTGCGTAGTGAGATAAACAGATAAATGATTAGTTGCAATAGAGGAGAGGGAGTCTTAGTGTCATCATTATGAGGGAGAGAGGGATCGGGATTAAAAGAGCGGCATTGTGTCGAACAGATTATTGGGTCTGTGTGTGTGTGTGTGTGCCTGCCTGCATGTGTGCTTGGCTGGTTTTCTCATTACAGGATTAAAGAGCATCTGGTTCAATGTTCCTACTCAACCCTGCCACTCAAAGTCACAGGGGAAATAATACACTGTTGTCTCATGTAGGTGTACTGCATGTGCTTCTCCCTGTGAGTCCATCTGTGTGTGTGTGTGTGTGTGTGTGTGTGTGTGTGTGTGTGTGTGTGCGCGCACATGCCACATACATGATCGTGCATGCATGCCGACTGGGAGAAGAGATATGGATTGAACGGAGCTGGGCATGGGCAGAAATGAAATTGCTGTGTCTAGAGGCTGTGTCACAGAGTGGGGAAGCTTGTATTGTGGGCTTTCTCCCTCTCTGTGAAAAAACTCTTGACTCAAATCTATTTCTGGTTATATAATGAAAGGTGGACTGCGAAGGGCTTAGCTGGATCTGCTGGTGAGTACAAGGCCAAGAAAGTGGTAGAGTGAGTGTTGAAAGGAGAGAAGGGAAAGAGAAGGGAGTGAAGACTATCGGTGGGATAAGATAGATAGATAGATAGATAGATAGATAGATAGATAGATAGACAGATAGATAGATAGATAGACAGACTAAAGCTCAACAGTTATTTTTCATGGACACTATGGACCATGGACAATAAAGGTACTAATGTGTTATTGATTTTCTGTCTAATTGGCCCATTGTGGGATGTGGCAACACAGTGCATTACATTAACAAGTGTCCCAGCGGTTTAACAATTGACACTGTAACTCTGTAACTTGACTCTGACCCATTAAAACTATCTGTATTTTTTCCTTTTTCTGTGGCTACTGTCTGTCTGCGTCACAAACGTTTGTGTTAACCAACAGTTTTGAGGTTCATTAAAAGGCGTTTGGTTTCCAAAGCTGCGCTCCAAGTGTCCAGACTGAATATCTTAGAGGTAGTGCGACTGTATTTAAGGTGAATGCATGGATGCAAATGGACAAAGACAAGTCTGCAAAAGTTGACAAGGGGTCCCCATTTCATTTGTATCATGCACATGCACGAGGGCGCGCACACATTCTCACAAGCTGCAGGCGGGGCTATTTACATCCCGCTGTCAGTTTCATGCTATTCTGATGACTGACAGCTGGTAGCGATAATGGGGCAAGAAACACAGCAATGCGCCAACAAAGGCAGGGAAGAAGAAGGCTGCAACAAAGTAAACACAGATGCAAACAATGTGGGACTTGAAATGTTTTTTTAAAAATTTGGTTTTTAAATATTTTATGAGGCAAAAAAATGCACTCTGCATACTGAATGGTAACAGAAATTTGTTTGTTTGTGAGAAAACTCTATACGGCACCTATATTGAAAGTACAGGGGTAACAAGATAACAAGATGAGGAGACAGCTGTGGAGGAAAGAGATGTGGTGTTCCAGGTAAGTTTTGAGATCAGTTAGCGTCTGACCCGTCACACAAACACAGCACAGGCACACATACACACACAGTCAACGTATTGTTTGCTAGATGGTACATTGGCTCTTTGGGGCGAACAGCCTGCAAAAACACTGCAGGTTTGGTGCACAAGTGTTTGGGGTTAGTAACATAACATATGGAGTTCCTACTTTGATTGGTTGGCAATATTGCTGGCTCAGCATCTCTTCTGATAGCAGGCCATACCAGCATCTCCTAACCGGCTAATTTCTCAATTTGACTGTCCGAGTCTGAATTATGTGCACTATACTGCTAATACTCTCACAGTGGAAGGAAAAATGTCTGTAGGATGTACATTACATGTTGATAAAACTCTCATGGTGCAATGCTTTTAATAGATGTGTTAATTAGTGTTATGTGGCACGACACCTGGCGATGGCACACAATGGTGGTGATTTATAAGTATCTGAAATCTCAGTTTACTCACGGAGAGAGTTTGAGAGTAAAAGTAAACATACACGTGCACACATACACGCATGCATGTACACACATACAAAGGTAATAATATCAATTTGAATAAAAGACGTGAACATCTGCATTACAAACATTTATAAACTGCTTATAAAAGTTATAAGAAAAGAATGACTTCATTAAAGAAGTAAATGAATGAAAGAATGAATCCACCTCTGGGATGTCTTTTTTTTTTTTTTTTTTTTTACAATTAATTAACTTTGCTTTTCGCTCAACTGAAATATTACACAGGCAAAAAATAGAATAAGTGCATACCTTAATTGTATAAATTGTATTTTCATTTGTGACTGACACAACAATAATAAATCATTGTGATTGTGTTGCTGATGATGGCGCCGTGCTAATAAGAGTTTATGTCAGTATCTCTGTGTGTTTGTGTATGTGTGTGTTTATTGGCCGTGCCCCTATTAATCAGAACCTATCACTTGTGCTTAATGGAGATAGATTATCAAGCAGAGAGACGTGACTGTCCCTAGAAAATGCCTGGTTTCAGTGTGTGTGTGTGTGTGTGTGAGACTGTGATATAGTAAATACCCCAATAACTGTGTGATTTTCTGCTTGACTACTGGAGCCACCATCGTTTGTGTCACCTGCCCCCGATAAGGAGGTGAGGGTGTGTTTCTGGAGACACAGAGGTTAAGCACACTCATTTATTACTCTCTCTCTCTCTCTCTCTCTCTCTCTCTCTCTCTCTCTGTATACATTGTGTGAGTATAATTAGCTGTGACTATGCTCGCCGGCGTACTCCACATTTATTTCCCAAACAAACAAGACTTTAACAGCACCTGTACAGGCTTCCTCTACATGCCCGGGGGTAGAAAAGAGTTTGCCACCGGCTGCAGCAGAAGGCTTTAATCCCTCAGATATACCTATATTATCCTCTCCGCTCAGGGTATCAGCTACATACTAATATTTCTCCCCTTCTTCCTTGAATCGTGTCCTTGCACAGCTCCCCAGGATACCTCTTGGCCTTTTTGCATCTTGGAAACGTTTCAGGTGTATTCAGCCGAGCAAAATTACCACATCAAAAGGCGACAAACTGCAGATCACATTAATTCAGCAGGAACAATAAAGAGTGCGGTTTAGTGACAATAATAGACCTAAACAAACTCCAAGTGATCCTTGCCACGCATAATCCCATACTGACACGCTCTCGCAAGGAAACACACACTTGTGTAAACCCATTTTACTTTCATTAAGTATCACTCAAAATGGATGAGAGCTCTCATTTCACGGAGTGGTGCTGCAGACTTGATATGAATGTCTCTTTAACATGTAGACACACTCGCACACAGACGCGGCACAAACCCTCATATGAATACTCCTTGGCCTGACAGTGGTGTTGGTAGACAGAGAGATTCTCAGGGCTACACACTGATAATAGATTAAAACACTTCTATTACATGCTTTTCAGAAGTCAGAACAGCTCCATGAGTCGGGATAAAATCTTAGATCAGACAAAAGAAAGACAGAGATTTCAGAAGGTTCTAAAAAATATCGAGAAAAATGTAATGAAATGTTATTTGGCCTGCTGATGCCATTTGAAGGTCAACTGAAACAACAACCAAGTTTTCTCGTCTCTAAGGGAACAAAACGCTCCAAATACCCAAATAACAGCCTCCTTGCTTATTGTTCCATCTTCTTCTTTCTTCTATTGATTGTCAGCTGTCTTCTGGGTAGTCGGACTAGCTGATGACCTTTAAATTCTCTATGTGTGTGTTTGCGCGTCTGTGCCGGCGCATGTGTGTGTGTGTGTGTGCATGTCATTACCTCTGTGTCCAGTCACAGCATGTGCTCCCTTTGCGTTGTGTCATGTTATCATATTTTCTCCTGCTCGCATCGATTACCTGCCATCAGCCTGAAAAGTGGAGTTTTGTTTCACCAAGTTAGCACAGAGCTCTCTCTCTCTCTCTCTCCTCCTCTCTGTCTCCGTTTTGCTTGTCTCTCTTATTTCTAAAACACAGGTTTCTTCTGTCATGCCAATCTTGACCTGCTTATCTTTATCCGTCTGGACTTTCACACTTTTCTTTGTGAAATATTCAGTAGTCGCGTTTCCTCTTTGCCTCTCTTGAGCTGTGAAGTTGTTAGAAGAGGTTGCATAACTTATTAAATACATCCTTATATCTGTTTCTTTTTTCAGAGTTATACGTTGCCTCATGTCCCAGAAAGCAAAATCAAATCAGACCTGTCATAACACATCTGTTATGCATGGCTTCGTTTGTTTGTCTCTTTGCGTGTCGGTGTGTGTGCGTGCAGGTGTGTGTTTGTAATGTTGGTGGTACGCATGGCTGAGCGCGGGCCGCTTCTCTTGCTGGGATGCTAAACAGGAGAAGAAGAGAAGGTTAAGTAGGAAGGTCAACAGAGCAGCGAGGAGGTGGGGGGAAGATATCCATCACAGAAAGCAATACATATCCGTGGACACCATGGCTATTTATTTTTATTTCTGTGGAAAAGAAGACACTTTCTGCAGGTAAGCTGGCAGCCTGCCTGGGGCCAACTTGACACATCCTCTGCAGACATTTGGAGGAGAACATAGAGCCCCAAAGTAAACAAACTGACTGGGCAAATCAGCTTGAAAAGTTGTTTGCTTGGTTGCAGAAGCAAGTTTATAAGGGGTCATTCAGTCAAAGTTATATATAGGTAAACAAATTTGTGTCATTAAACCTAACCTTTAAGGCCATAATAGTAAGAGTGTCAGTGGATTTTGGTCTGTTTTAATTTTTCTCCCACTGAAACCAATTAGCCAATGAGAGACACAATATCTCCATTACTAGACCTGAGTTTCAGCTATTCATGACACCATTGTGGGCATTTTGTTATGGTTTGGATGTTTATTTTTGGTGCATTTTTAGTTTTATCTCCAGTGTTTTTGGTTTAAGATTGTTCCTTTGTGTTTCTGTTCAGGCTTTGCTTCAGTGGCTGGGGGCGTGGTCTCAGGTGCAGGGGCCTTCTCTCTCACACCTGCATCCTATTCCACCTCGTCACTTCTGCTTTAAAAACTCCTCTCATTCTCCTCTCAAGCTGCCAGGTCCCTGTCCTTGTCCCTGTTCACCAGTGTTTCCCTGTTCTCTCGTGCGTCACCTTTTTCTACGTTCCCAGTGTTGCTGCCTACCTGTGTCTCCAGTGTGTGTTCTGTGTTTCCTGATTCTCCAGTCTTTCCTTGGCTTCGTCTCCACTGTGTTCATCCCTACCTGCTCCACCTGCACATCACCTGCCATCCTGCCTCGGCACCTACCACCCAACGCCCTACCTCCAACCACTGAAGCTTCTCCGTCTCACTTGTGCCTCATCTTTTGTTTTTCTGTAAGTCCTGGAGTTTCGTTGATTATTAAATCCCTTTTACCCTCGTCTGTGTCTCGCTCCTGGGTCCAGTAACCTAAACCCACAACACGTTTGTCTGCATTCAAGAGAAACCTCATATATATTCCATTTTATATTAATTCTCAGATTTGTTTAATGCACTTGAGTTATCCTTGAGTTTAATGATATAATCAGATATATCTTCAGCTTTCAGAGTGTTCAAATCAGTTTCCAGCCCGGGCGTGGTGCAATCAGCAGAACTGGCGGCAGCTGAATAATCTGTCAGAAAACAGGCCAGACTCATTACAGTAGCCAACAGGTGTGGTTCACTGGTTTGGATGAAGGGTCGGTGATTGTGGGAGCGAGATGAGCTGCTGGTTTCATTACATTAAAGCAGCAGCAGTAGCATCAGAATTGATAAATACTCAACTGTAATCTACTCTTCAGCCTCACTTTGCAGACTATTTCATTGACTATTTGAAAAATCAAATCACAGTTTTTCAGAGCCCCAGGTAACGTCTTAAAATTGTGGTTTTGTCCAACCAACAGTCCAGAATCCACGATTATATATGATCATATACACGATTAATAATAGAAAAAAGAGAGCGATACAACAAATCGATTATTGTAGATTTGTTTTCTGTCTTTCTAATTAATTAATTCACTAATCGCTATTGTGATGTTTTTTTTTTTTTACAAATCAAATCACCTTTCTTCAACATGTTGCATTTTTTTCAATCAAGGTTAAATTAAACATATTTTTCTCTCCCATATGTTCTTTTCTTCTTTTAATTTTCTCTCTCCTGTAGTCAAGCAACCTGTTCTTTCCCCCATTTCTTGATTTCATCTCTCTCCACCTCCCTCCCACATGCCCTGTCACTACACTTCTGTTTTTTTCCCATATCTCTCTCTGCTTCTGTTCTCCTCTCTTCTTCACCTCCCGTCTCCTCCGCCTCTAACACCTCTTGTCATTATGGCTAACTCCTGCTATGACAAGCCATGGCTTGATCTATTTCTATCTCCTCCTAGACAAGTGTTACATATACGCCAACTGTTCATGAGTGTGTGTGTGTGTGTGTGTGGGTTCTAGGGACAAAGATTCGGGGGACATCTGTGTGCATACATATTTACTGCACGTGTGCTCAGCAGCTGTTTAGTTTAAATTTGACCATCAGCATTAAAATTCACAACGCCAGCATACGCGGTACGTTGTCAAGGGCTGTTTTTGATGTTTGATGTTGATGTTTGTGAAAATGGCGAGCTAACGGCAGAATGGTCCTTGATGGGGAATTGTGAGGTAGCTCCCAACTAACAGATGCACATTTAATTGCTATCGAGATGAATGACATCACAAGTACCAAATAAAAATAAAACTGTGCAAGCTTTTTAACTTTTATCTGATTATTAAGGTCGTGTCTACACTTCTGTATCTTCCTTCAGCCAAGTTCTGACTTGTTTCTTGAAATAAACATGATTATGCAAGACTTTAATGGTTAGAAGTGATTAACTCCAGTGTTTTCTCCAAATCACCTCGAGACATGTTTGCCCATATTTGTCTTCCAGTGTGGACCGGCGCAGGTCAGCAATGCCAGAGCTCCCCTCTGATATTAAGTGCTGTGGAAATAGTTCCTCAGGTGTTGTGGGGCCATGTTGTCAATGATTACATGAACTATATTGAGTTGGAGGAAGAATGACCTATAGCTTTTACCAGTAGCTGTCCAAGCTGCTGGAAGCGTTTTTTGCCCACATGTCCACCACAGCCATGATGATTTCGCCTTAAGCAGACTACAAGTTTCGTTTAAACAATGGAGCTGTTGTCCTTCTAGATAACAATTATATATAGTACCAGAGTATATGTTAATATATGTTATTATAGCAAAAACAACCAGAGCAATCTTGATCATAAAGTGAACTATGTCACCTCCTACATATACAACATCTACTGATTTAAAGCTGCTCTAATCAATATTTTTATGTCAACAATGTGTGAAATGACTATGCATAATATGAAGGTAAAACAGCAGCCAGACAAAGTTAAGGACTCGCAGGTTGACATAGTGGAGCATTTGGTAGCTGAAATGGAAATTTCCCGAGGAGTTGGTGGAGACTAAAACAGAGGTGAAAGGAGAGTGAATATATATTGAAACAAGTTTAATGTTAAATGAATGTTAATGTTGTTACATGTCTGCTGGTTGTGTTCATGAGCAAATGTTTGTCATAACAATTTTAGAAGGTGATAGTATATCAGTGTTGTGTTTGCAGGCCTCAGTGCTCCCAAAAGCTGGAGAATTAATTCACCCTTGTTAAATAATATGTGTGTCCTTGTCATTATCTACACATTTACATTTTGGGGCCTCTTTGTATTCGAGTGCATCATTATTACCCCACTCTGAATCTAGCTCAGTCAGTAAGAACTTGGTCACACGGTCATGAGTGCGGACTGGCAGCTGGAGAGGTGCCAGTCCACCTCCACTGTCCACTCAAGTGCCCTTGAGCAATGCACTCAACCCTTAACTGCTTGGAGCGCCTGACTATGTGGCAGCCCCATCACTCTGACATCTCTCCACGACTAATGCATGTCTGTAGGGCCTGTGTGTGCATGTGTGAGTATTTCCGATCTATGTGTGTGTAATAACGGCAGAGTGAAAAAATTGAATTTCCCCCAAGAAAGGTTAATCAAGTACTTATTCTCCTTTATGGGTTATATCTATTTTGAAAATAGTCCATCCTTCCAGCCACCTGATCTGATCTCGTCAGAAGCTAATCTGTCACAAAATTGTTCATTTCCTGTATTTTTTTTTTTCTTTTGAAAGATGTTTCACGCAGTGTTTTATACCTGCTGGTGCTGCTGTGGTTCACACCATTTTAATGCTGAACATTATTAGGAAACACTCAAAGGTGAAAAATCAGCACAGTGAAAGTGAAACTCTGGAAAGCAAAAAAACACATTACAGTGCTAATGTTAATGCTAATGCTACAACTAATGTATTACATAAAGCATATTGTGGAGCAAAGCACGTGTCCTCTCTAGTGTTCAAACACATTACACTGTTGATTGATCCTCATTAGTCCTGGATAGCTGCTGTTTTTGGCAGCTTGTTGAGGGCAACATATTGGCTGCGTGTTTGTGTCTGTGGAGGCTATCACACTGTCATGTCTTTGCTGTTCTCTCTATGGGGTCATCAAACTCTTCAGACTGTAATCTTCCCGGAGACCTTGATGCATTAAGTGTGTGTATGTGTGTGTTAGTTAATGCAGGACCCCTGTCTGTGCGAGCCAAAAGATAGCGTGGTTTTCGTTTTGACCTCCGTTGTACCCTTCCCTCAGGGGCAAACGATCCAATCAGAGGATAAGCCTATTTCCAGACCCTCCCCCTGGGAGCAAGAAAGATCCAATCGGATAAGGGTTCATCTCAGATCAGAATCAACAGGGGAGGTGGATAAGGGACCAAGCAGACACACAACCATCAAAAGACAGACAGAAAAGAAATAGACAAACACACAAAACAGCGGGAAGAATACCCTCCCCAGTTGTTACTTGTCATGTAATGAGTGAATAATCTGTGGTGCTTTTTCTAAAACACATTCAACATGAGGGGGCTTACCTTGGGTATGAGATTTCAGATAAGGAGAGAGTGGGCTCCTGTTTCTCTGCTCCGGGCTGCGGCAGAACCCCTCTGTGATAATTCTCAGCAAGTGCTTCAGCAAGTGGGATAACAAACCCACTAAAATGGCAGAAATAAGAAAAAAACGCACCCTGATTAAAACAAACAAAAAATTAAATGCAGCTGTCTTGGCTGGAGCATGCAAACAGGGACAGGGTGGTAAATATTGTGGAGCTGATGCTTTAATACACCTGGAGACTTTGTGTCTTTTCATGCTGTGTCTGCCTCGGGACACAACATTTATTAACCTTTTCTTTAGTATCCACTCTCTGATTACTTCGACTGACTCCTTGCTCGTAAACATCTCTCATTACATTGCATGCAGCAGGTTGCACATACAGTATTTGTGTGGGCTGCGGGCAAGTGTGTTTGTGCGCCTTGTGGTGCAGTTGTCACCAATGTCACTTTCATGCGGGTGTGCTACTCTTCACTCTATCTAATGCTTTGAAGATACGCAGAGAATTTAATTCCCTCTTTTGCTCTCAGTGACAGCCAAATACAGTATGTACGCAAACACACATGCACCCAAAACATTTGGTACTGACACTGAAAAGCTTCATTTGCATCCATCTTTCAGCCCTACAGGAACAATTGTGATCTACGAAGCATCTCCTTCTGTTTAATTGTTTTGTTGCCCAGAGGATGTAATGATTATGCATGCTACAACATGCCTAAGTGAATGTCTTTGTGCACGTCAATATTTGTGTGGGTGAAAATATATGTACAGAATAGGTTTGTGTGTGTGTGTGTGTGTGAGAGAGAGAGAGAGAGCTGCTGTCGTGGTCCAAAAAAGTGTAAGTCTGAGGAAACGTTGCTGTTGGGGGCTTTTACTTCGTTGTCCATACTGTAGCTGCAGCTCACTGTCAAAGAATGGCACATCCCCCAGAATTATTTTAGTAGGATGTGGGCGAAGTGGAGAATTTCTTTTGTTATGATACAGATATTTTAGAATTTATATACTCATTTTATATTAAAAAAAAAGCGAGTTACCATACATTGAGTGTTAATGTGTATTTGCATGCCTGTGTGTGTTTTTCATCATTGCTAAGGGCAACAAATGTCCTTTATCACTGTCAAAATGCCAAATAAGTTATCAACACCTCCCCGCCTGCTGCTGTGACATCTATGCCCACACAAATATAGACACACACATACACACACACACACACACACAGCAGGCATACAGCATTACTCAGACACACAAAACTGGCTGAAGTAACACCGTGTACATTTTATTAAGGTGAAAGCTAAGAATCTGGCATTTGAATGAAAAGCATCATTTGTTGTAAAATGCTTTTTTCGGTGTGTGCGATCGTGTACTTGTGCCATCTCTGTTTATGTGTGTACTGTATGCATTAATGCTTTTAGCATTTCTTCACAGTTAAAAACTGTCCTCTGGTATAAATGTAGATTTTCACCTCTGTGACACACAAACGCTCGCTCTGCTGTATTGACTGGTGTCTCACTTAGAAAGCCTGAGGCGCTTGAGTGGGTTGGAGTTCAAAAAATTCTCTCTGGCAATTTAAAATGGCTACTTTGGACAGTGATACAACGAATTAATTAGCAGGACCAAATGAAAGGGAATTATCCTGAGATTATGCTGTTTTTCTTTTTCTTTTTAAACAGACATGGAAAATCACTCACAGGCATACAAAATGATATGCATACAATATAAGGATAATGTTCTGACAACGCTTGTGTTGGCAAAACTCTTTCAATACAGTGTTGTCCATTGCAATGGGATGCACAACTTCTAATGCACATGACAATAAACTTAAAAAGTACACACTCAATTGTGTTTGTGAGAGTGACTAAACCAAGCAGAAGGCACCAGATGAATACCTGTGTTTCTGCAGTGGTAATTATTTTCACTAGTAATGATGGCCTTCAAAGGACAAGACGCGAGGATATCCAGGAAGCTAGAGGACAGGAGAGTGTTTCTGTGTGTTTGTCCTTGAGTCTTATCATCCATCAAATAACATCAGCTAAAACACCACCACTCTGTTGTTTTCATCTCATGCCCTTTCCAGGTTTTATGCTTTACTTAAAGATTTAACAGACAAATATGCACGCAGGTACATACACACACACACCCTCTCCAGCACACACACTTCAGAAATGGAGGGCCTTCACTGCAGGGGATAGTAAGAATAATTAAATATTTAACCCTTCCCATCTTGCTTTCTCTCTCACACATGCTCTCCTCTTTCCTGGCAAATTTCCATCACACACAAACAGTGTGTGCTCAGAGCCACTTTTCTGTTTTACTATTTCAAACGGTGCAGCTAGAGAGTTCATATTTGTTCATAAATTTCACCAGCCCCAGTTGTACGGTCATTAAAGTCAAGTAAATGTAATAATGTAAGTAATGTTTAATGGAATATAAATAATGTAATAAGCAAAAGTGATAATGTACTGTTATACCTTGAGGTATTCCGACAATAAATACCAGCTGAAGCAAAAGTGAAGAGGGCTGAAATGCAAAAGCAGAGAGATATCTCTTCCATGAAATTTCTCTCTCCTGCATATAGACACTGAGTGCAGGAAGAAAGTCACAGAAAGCGACACAGTGTTTTAGCTGCATGTCGTTAACCATACATTAATCTTATTTTATTTGCCTTAACAATGCTTACCTAACTTTAACCAGGCAGTAGTTAATGTGCACAAAAATTGTTTTTAATGATGATGGTGCGTAGGTTCATAAGATTCTTTACCACAAAACCACCACAGTGTAATTCATCTCTAATGAATCTGATTCCTTACGACTTTTACACAGGAAATATCTGAGTGATCCATTCAGAGTCCCTGCAAACTACATCACAGCTTATCATTGTTCACAGAGACTAAAGTCTCCAACTGCACCATCAAACTCAATGCTGCTAAACCACAGAAATACACAGAATTACTTCACACATAAAAATGATACAGTTAATTTCAGTTAATTCAGTTTAGTTTCCTTTGGTCAGCTACTTTCTCTCGCTTGCTCTCTTTATTTCGCTCTTTTATTAGACTGGCCAGAGCAGATGAAAATGTCATTTAAACACAAACAACATTAAGAAAAATAAAAATTCCCTTCCCTGATCCAAAGCCATGTTCATCAAAAGCAGAGCAACATTTGGAAGTCTGGTTGGACAACACGCGTTGACCCTCTCAGGTCAAGTGCAAATACAGCTTTAACCTCATGTCTGTCTGGAAAAGATATAAAGATCTCCTTTCTGCTTGTGGCCTTTTTTTTGCTGCACAACACAAAGAGATACTTGCAACATTTACGTCTGTCTTTACGTCTGCATTGCACGACACAGGGGATGAGGTTACATTAAAATGTCCACAGAGCAGATCTTATGTTACTTGCCTTGCACATTGTGCACAAAGGTTAAAATCCAGCAAGTTATTGCAGTTTCATGTCATTAAACCCAGCCCCATGAAGCCATCTGTGACTTTCCTCCTTCCTTCTGTGATGCTCTTTAAAAGCATTTAGGCTGAATATTCCACCACTGCTTTGACAAAAACAAGACAAATTAAATGATTTTTTAAGAGCCTGAAATGAACTTTGCATGGTTATTGATTAATAAATTAAGCACTTTTGACATTTTGTAGAAGGCCCTTCCTGCTTTGAGAATTATTGCTTCATTACACCATTGTATTATTGAAAGCTTTCCATCAAGTTTTTAATTTCTTCTTTCATCATAAATATATGTGTTTGATGTGAGTATCTTAATGAGTTGGAATGTACTTTGTTATTCCAGTGATGCAAAATCAATGTAATACTCGCCTGAATATTTAGTGGACAAGTGAGCTGTGAAGATTTGGAAACTTCATAATCAGGCGCACACATACACACGCGCACACACCTTTTTCCTTTTCTCCCGGCGCTCACACACACACACAAGAAGAGGGTCTCTGTCTTCCGTACATCTATAATCATGAAGCATGGTGGAGCCTGGTCTCTGTGATCATGGTCGTGATTAATTTATACGCCTCATCACTGTGTGTGTGTGTGTGTGTGTTTCTGCTGCCTTCATTTATCTAAATTCTTAGAATGCAAACTTGAACTATAACACGTTTTTTCACATTCACCCAAAGTTGTCTCAGTTGTTAAACAAATGGAGACAACACATTAGACCCATGTAGTGGTGTGTAAAAGCGAACAAGGCAGACTCGCGATAATGACCAGCTGATAGAAGAAGTACTCTATGATTTGAATATATAGGTCAGATCGGGGCTCATTAGCGGTTCATACCAACTGCCTCAACTCTGCCGGGAATAGTAATAACAGAGCGCATGTTTATGAATGAGACTCACTGCATGTATGTTCTGTGTAGCAGCAGCAGCAGCGTGTCACAGGCTGGTGTCCAACTGCTCACGCAAATGTGACATTGGTAAATTAATGACGAAGTGATACAGCTGGGGTGGTGGTGGTAAATAAATTAGGCCTTACGAGTGAGCTCCCTCAGAGATTTCAGACTTCAGAAGGAAGGGAAGAAGAAAGGGACAGAGGCAGGGAGGAGCGAAAGCGATTGAGGAAGAGTGGAACACACTGAGATAGATGAGCAGAAACAATTTTGAGATTTTCTCCCCTTTTCATTTCTATCTCTTCTAGTTTTTCCTCACTCTTCGTCTTCCCTCCTCCCTCCCCCTCCCTTCTTACTACATGCTTTTCTGCCTGCACTCCGAGTCTGTCACTTCTCCTTTGAGAAACCAGGAGGTGAAAAGGGGGGAAGGTGACAAAGAGGGAAAGAGCAAGCGAGAGAGTGAGATGGAAGATGATGGCTCTCAGAATGTAGATACAATTTCAATATTAAGATGGGATTCAATATCAATAATAGAGTTCGACCTCAGATCTCTTCCTCTCTGCCTCTCTCTCTGGGAGCCTCGCTGTCAGTTTGTGTTTTCACGAAGACGGGTTAAACTGGGGGCTAATCCATCTTGCTCCGCTGAAGACACACACAAACAACATAATCTGACATCATGTAGCCTCTTGAACACTTGGAAATTCAGATGAAGATGCCTACAGCTTTCAAAAGTCATGACTCTCTCCTGTGAGAGTTGGTCCTGACCGTCTGCCAAAAGAATGAAACTCACGGTTGGGTTGTGCACACAAGCCAAGGTGACTTACACCTTCTGAAAAACCTTGATGCACAGAGGCGCGCACACTCACACACACACACACACACACACACACACATACATGCACTCAGTAGTTCCAGGATGGTTAGTGTACTTGACTCGTGAGGTGAGACTGCTCTTTATTTACACTTCCTGCTCTCAATATCACTACACGACAGAATTACACTTTTCATCTGCAGGTGCAAAGAGGCACTAATGAACTGAAGACATGGGGCTAATTTAAAAGAAATTGTGTTGGAACTGTCCGGTGCCATATAAGACAAGGTTGCACTCCAGTTTCCCTGTAGGTTTATTATTTATTCCACCCTGCAAGCACAATATATGTGTAGTTGTGTAGCACATTAGTATGCTAACAAGGTAACAATTGGACATTTCAGGTAATTAACTCAAGAACCACCTATTAATTTGTCACAGTCACTTAATCTATTAATACATTTAATCCAAATTCAATTTCTACTTCAATTACAAAATGTTTATAGCATGAGCTCCAGTTTATTGATTTCAGGGGATTGCCTTTTTAAAGCAAGCTAAACACCTTAGACTGCCCACGTTTCTATGTGAGTGTAGTTAAATAATATGCAGATATTATTTATGTGGTTATGATCTAATTTTGTTTTTTCTATAGAAGGAGCTTCATGTTAAAAAGTCGGGGGTAGAAGCTCCTCAGTACAGCTGCCCAATAGCCAAAACAAAGCCAAATTTATTTATTTTTATTTTTGCATTTCCACAAGCCACTGGTTTTACCTCCATCTCTCTTCCCCTCCTCCACCACGTGGCCACTCCTTACAAGAAGCATATACTGTAAACTTCTGACTTAATGAACTCTAATTTTAGTTCAATATCATTTTGAAAAAAAAAAAGTAATTGCCTCATTTACATTAGTTTATTCCTTAAGCCTCTTATTTAACCAATTTAATTTCCTCCCACGTAAAAAATAATTAAGCATGAAATGCATTATTGATCACACTTCTGTGTTACTGTATGTAGGCGGCAGAGGAGATGTTCTATTATACAGCAGGATTGCATTGAAAATGTGACGTTGCCCACCGCTAGTAACTTGTAGCCTTACAGCTGAATTTCCATTTTCTGGATAGCATTATCCATCCGGGAGGAAATGAAGTTTTTACAAGTACACAATACACAATAGTACACGATACGATACACTTTATAGTCTGCTTGTTCTGCTTGTTTGAGAGAGACAATCATTATGCTATTGGGAAATACCATGAACAAATATAAAGAAAAATCTTTTCTGAAGCCCCCATTTCCTCACCAGGTGTTTTAAGTCCTATGTTATATTTACATAATTTTCAATAGTGTTTAGTGACTTTAAAGTGACCATAACACAACATTTTAAATTCTCTTTATTTATTATTCTTTATTAATTCTTTAATAACACTAGAATGTTTTACAATATCCTCATTGTAACTCATGATATCTCTCTCACTCTTTACTATCCAGCTTTACTGTTTTTTATCTGGTAGCAGAATTATATCAAAGGAACTGTATTATATGTATAGTAGTGTAGCTCAGGCTTTGCCATTTGGCTGGCACAGGTGGTGATGCGCTCGACTCAGAGCTGAACACTGTCAGTGCAATTTTCATAACACACCCACACCAGTAGCATAGAGCCCAATATGCCATGCTGTAGGAACAAAACACCCGGGCATCATCAGCCAATTGCACCAGCGTCCTCTCCTTTCGTCCTTTCATCCCACTTGTCCATCGACTCCCAAAGCAGGAGCCGAGAATTTCCCTCTAACTGGAGCAGAAAATTCTGACTGTCCGCCTTATAGCCCTTATCCCCCCTGCTCCGCACTCTCAAACCTGCACACACTCTTCTTTTGCCCTTGCCCTTTAAGCTGAAAATAGTGTGTGTGTGTGTGTGCCTGTGTACATCAGTGATACAGTTTGTGTGCGCATGGGTATGTATTTAAAAGTGTGTGTGTGTGTGTGTGTAAGAGAGAGGGAGGAAAATGAGGACATATGGCTGTGAATTCCCTGAGATCCCACCTAAAACACTGCAGTATTCAAGGCATAAATCACCCAGATTGCTGAAACACACAGGATAACTCTGCTTCTGTTTATGCATCCATTTGTGTGTGTGTGTATGCACATGCACAGACACACACACACACACACACACACACACACACACACACACACACACACACACATACACACACACCTGTGCACAAGCCTGTCAGTATTCCCCTGCAAGCACACTTTGGTCAGTGTGATGATCACACACATTAATTTGCATGTACACTTGTTGGGACATTATGTAGCGTATGTGTGTTTGTATGTTTGTTTATGTACGTGTGTGTGTGTGTGCATGATTTGCATACCAGTGTATCATAATGGGGCTTCTCTACAAATCCTGGCCCATAGCTCTGGTCCACCCTACCCCCTCTTCCTCCCTCTGTCTCTTTTTCAGGTTCAGCGCAGGTTCTCTAATGCTATCACTCTAACCATATGGTGGGAGCATCAGTTAAATTGCTGCTGTTTCAGCGCTGCCTGGCCTGCGTACAGATCTAACGCGCGCGCACACACACTCGCACGTGCACAAACTCTGGCTGGCCTGTGTACAGATCCAAACAAAGCCATATGGCCCTTCTCTTTCTTCATTTACCTCATTTACTGTATGTAACCCCGGTGCAGCTGAAGGACAAGAGGAACCAGCAGCACCTGCGATTGCAGGCCGCCGAACGCATGAGGAGAGGGATGAGGTAAAGTGATGCACATGGGAATTTCCATTTGGTGTGAAGTCAGCCTAGATCCCTGCCCTCCTGCCGCCCAAAGCCACTTAAGCTCAACCACCAGCTACACAGGATGAGAAAAGAATGCGTAAAATTAAATTATAAGACTGAATTGAATTCTACATCTTATCGGCAATGCAGTGTGCTGAAGATGTATATTTTTTTAAAGAATGGACCTATCCTGTTTCATCATTTTTATTCATGTAAAAAAGGTCAAGGTTTTACCCTCAGAGGCCAGAGTATATCCAAGAGAGGACACAACGGCCGCGCGTCTAACTGCCTCATCTAACGCCTGTGTACGTGTGTGCATGCCTGTATTTGTGCTTGCGCGTGTGTCTGTTTTGTGGGAACATGACTGTGGCTGTTTCCTCTTCTCCTAGCCATTAGAAGGGGCTCATATAACCAGCCTCTGGACCTCGGAGAGACACACTCTCTATAAATACACACCACTTAAGGGCCTGTGGGGGACCTGGTACACGCATACACACACTACACGAGCAGTAGTTCCACGACTCCCTATTAAGCCTTCAAATGGATGTTTATGCTTTTGCTTAATAGGAACAGGTCTCAAAACTATGTGCTTCAAAATCCAGCAAGGTCAAAAAAACCACAACTTTATGCTGAGCAGCAAATACATTCCACCTCCCTAATGCCTCTCATATTGCTTACCTTAACTATTTCATACTGTACTCATGTGTGGCTTTGATGAACTAAATGAATAAAATTTGTCATTCGTAGTGGGCTCAAGGAAGCAGAAGGTGGCATTTTTAGAGTTCAACGTTTTGTAAAATAAGGTTAGTTGTTGCTCTCTTCATACATCACCGTGTGCCTTTACAACGTTCTGCTAGAAAGGAGATAAAACTGTGGAACAGATGTCCCTGTTGTCCTTCTGCCCCGTGTGTGTGTGTGTGTGTGTGTGTACGCACATGCACGTGTATGCTGTGCATGTGGATGTGTGTGAGTGCACCAAACCTTTGCCATTAGTATTTTTAGTCTTTTAGCACCTTGTTTTGGCAGCATGTTCACTACTTTTATCTCGTACCTCGGTAATGGCCGGAGCGCAGTATTAGACACACACATGCACGCGCACACACATATAGAGCACTTCTGCACACACACACACACACACCAGTGTATGAGCAAACGCACACACACACACACACATCTGCATACACACTTTAAAGTTGAGTCCTTCTTCATGTCAGTGGTCTTCAGAGATACGCCGTCCTCTCTTCACCTGGCCCTGGGCATCACAGCCCCATTTCTACATCAGAATGTCAAGCTTGTTCATTTTTTTCTGTCTGCCCATTTAGTACATCCCAGTAGAGTTTCTGTCTGTCGGTATGTCTGTCTGCTAGTCTGCTAGTCTGTTTGTCCATCTCATCAAAGCCCGCTTCTCCCTAATAGAAGCACCATCTGTCTATCTGTCTGCCTGTTCAAACTGTCTGTCCATCTGTTTGTCTATGCATATGCATGCCAGTCTCTCTGTGCCCTCTCTTTCTGTCTATCTTTCTGTCTTTCTCTCCAGTTATCAATCTTGTGGTTAATTTAACAGATAGTCCATCCGCACGATTGTCCGTCATCAATCTGTCCATCTGTTTTTCTATCTGTGCGTGAGAGAGGTACCAAAATGCATTTTTCCATCCCCATACCACAAAACATCTTTTTTTTTTATCATTAAAGTTTTTATTTCTTTAAACATATATAAACAGACAGTATTACTTTTAATTACAAGACATCTAAAGGCCTGTGATGAATACCTACATACAAAACAACTAAAGTAGATATTCAACAATTACACTAATATCAATGCAGCCAATTAGATCATCACAGTGTCACAGCAGTGTTACAAGCAAGAAAGCCCCATGACCTCTTAAAGTTCTCAACATCATCATTGATCTTAGCCAGCATGTGTTCATATGATACGATCTCTAACATTAATTCCATTCATTTTTTGATATCCAGAGAGGATGTACTTTTCCACAGTCTGAGGATCACTCGGGCAGCCATGACTACTCCTACCTTTATCACTGCAAGGTCATATTTTGATATATTGGGCATTTCTGTTTGGTCTCCCAGTAGGCATAATCTTGGCAATACAGGTATCGTTGAACCCACCCACTTCCCTATGTATTCTAGTACCATTTCCCAGAATGGATTAACCAGCTTACATTCCCAAATTGCGTGCATAAATGTTCCTGTTTCTGCATTTCCAGCGTAGGTTATTAGCTTAAGTGCGACACACCACACATCCTGTGTCCTTCTCTCCAGGTTGCCCTAGAATGAGCCAATACTGGGTTTGCCACAAAGCATCTTAATTTATAGATGCCAATAAAAATATTTTCCTTTGTCTGTACATGCTGTGGAATCACAGGCCATTACACGCTGAATGCCTAATATGGTAATGTATTGTGTTGTAATGTATGTAATGTTGTAATGTATAGATGGTTCTTTAGAGTAAAATCCATAAAATGTTATATTAGATTCATTTGTTTGGAAATTACACAAAGCTATCAAGAGCCCCATGGGGACGCTGGATCATTGCAGCTGTGGACAAAATGATCCACAGAAAAATATAAAACACGTGCATTAATAGATTGCGTATACAACAAATGACTGAATTAACATAAATGCAACCAGAGATAGCAGACCTGCAAATGTTGGGTTTGCAGGTTAAGATGAACAGCATATGCTGAGTGTCACAAAAACATGCACCATCAAGTAGGTGCTCTGGTGTGAATCACTAGCTGTGAGCACTGTGATACAGAGAGAAGGCCAATTTGGAATGTGTAAGAATATCTAAAAATGCGCATTAAAAATAGGATGGTATTGTTCACTGTAAACTAAATAAAAGTGAAAGTGAAAAAAATATTTGCATCCTTGCATTGGTCACCCACTGATCACACACTGAGTGACCACAACAAGTAAACTATGAAGTGAAGATACTGTGTAGTCAGTTACCTGTTTGAGTCTGGCTACTGTGTGGTTGAGTGTTCATGGCTGCTCCTCTCTCCCACTCACTGAATGCAGCTGTCAAACCAGAGCCAAGCCACAGTGAGCTGTATGAGCAACTCTCCTCAAGAAAAAAAAAGTGGCCACTGGGCTTGTTTGCAAAAGCTGCAAAAGTCACCAAATCTGATACAACAAGTTGGCAACACTGGTGTGCGCCATTGGGTTGCCTTAAAACATTCATACATTTTAACAATGTGTGTCGGCGACTCTCTTTTGAGTTGCATAGTTTTATATGATGAAACACTCTAAAACCCAGAAAACACTCTGTAACTAGTAAAACTTCACAACATGCACAACAACAAAGATGCTCAGTCCCCAAACAGTCGCCTTGGCGCTTTTTCATCCTGTTCCTCACTGACAACAAAAGCCTCTGCCATCTTTTTTAATCTAGATGAGTCACAACAGCAGAAACCTTATGTATTTATACTCTGATGCTTAAAAACAGCACTGTTTGATTTAAGTTGTGTACATGAGCACGGATTCACACGGGTTTGATATTTGTACATTTGAATTTAATAGAGAGAAAGTTCAGTATTGTGCAACGTCTCATAAAGTAAAAAACTCTCAAAAGCTTTTTTCTATGCACAAACGAGTACCACACCACTTGAAAATGTCTCAAACATTTTTAGAAAATAGACTTGAGAGTAAAAACTAACATTATACTGTATTAGATTAAAGAGTGAAATTGAAAATAAAAGCTAAAACTTCAAACAACAAACAAAACAAAAAGCAAACAATTCCAATTAAACATATATATATATATATATGCAGATGAACAGGGCTGTGCAGAACAGACAAAGGAAGCAAGCTCAGACACACGGTTCCATTATTAGATATTATTATCAGATGGAAGAAGCAGAAACTTAGAGAAATGCACAAACATATATTCCCAAAAGCGTTTACCGTGTTTATAGAGTTACAATATGTTATGTATAGGCTGTGTGCATGAATGCAGGTCAGGATTATTCGAGCACGGCAGCGGTGCAGAGCGAACAGAAACAATAATAGCCCAGAGCAGTTCATTGAGACAGTGCGGTAGCAGCATTAATTCATTTTCCATACCTGCTTACTCATTTTCAGGGTCACAGGGGTGCTTGAGCCCATCCTACGGACGGCAGAAAAACACCTCAGACAGGTTGCTTGTTCACTGCAGGCTAATGTATAAACAGATAAACAAATTCAAACCGAAGGGCAATTTTAAATCCTCAGTTTACCTGAGCTGGAAGTGGTGGGAGGGAAACTAACACAGGAAGAACATGCAAACTTCACATTAAAGAAACCAAAATTAAACCTTGCTTTGAGCTGACATCATTAACCACCAGAGCCTGGTCACATTATCACCCTTTTTAAAGACAACTTAGACGAGGTCAACTGTGGCAGGAATCACTGTACACGGGAATTGAAATCTGCACTGACAGGTACACCTCGGGGTGCACCTCAGGGGTATGACACAGGTTTAAGGTGCTCTGAAGCTCAATCAGCTCAGTTTAGAGATGTTGGCAGGGTGAATTCCTCCAGGTACAGTAGATATACAGAAATCCGTACACAGCTTTAACCACGATTCGGCTTCCTGGGTGACAAAATGGAAAATGTAACAATGCTCGTGTGTGCACATGCTCGTCCGTGTAACTGCGCTCACATGTGTTAGTGTATTTAATCCTCGAGCTTATCCATCCAATTCAACAGATGTTAGAGTTTGAAATCCAGCCTGGAATCATTAGCAGTAATTTACCTCATAATTACAACCTGATTACTCACAAACACTCCTGAGCACAAAAAAACAAAGCACACAGGGTAACACTTAACAGTAAGGTACACGAAGTGAGGAACCAATCAGAAATAACTTGATAATCAATGTATCTTAAATAGTGGTTCCTGAATAACTCAGACTGGGAGATGCTATATTAATGAATCATTAGATAATGACAAGTTCATAAATATCTGTAATACACATACTGACCATTTTCCTCATGAGTCATTCCTGACTAACACTCAACTTCATTCACTGAGCAATCATACTTAATCATTGGTTACTATTTTGTGCCCCCTCAAGTACAATTATAAGTAAGTCCCTTA
Source organism: Holacanthus passer (assembly GCA_025331565.1). Lineage (NCBI taxonomy): Eukaryota > Metazoa > Chordata > Actinopteri > Pomacanthidae > Holacanthus > Holacanthus passer. Next base: position 1,212,419 of record JAFREQ010000050.1, on the reverse strand, counting down.
TAACTTGACAACACTTTACTGTCATTCAAGGCCAGAGGCAAAACAGTTTGATTCCAGTGCTGCATCACATACTGTATCTGGTCACTTTAGTTTCAGCAATGTTGACCAGATGATTATAGATGATGGACATTTAGCGTTGTGTGTGGCTAAGATAAGATATGATAAGATAAGATATACATTTATTCGTCCCACAGTGGGGAAATTTACAAAATGTAATTGTGTGCAAAAATTAATGTGCAATCGTGACAATAATCGTGAATAGATCAAAATTATTAATTAACTGTGTGTTGGAAGTACATAATTTTGAGCATTTGACGGAGACGTGTCTGGTTGGTTTGAGGCTTTGAGTATCATACTAATGGTCCAATAGCAAGCCTGAAAAGCTGCGGTAATGATCAACTTAACTGTAGCCTATCACAGGGAAATGAGTGTTTACCTGCAGTGAGCTAACACAGCGGCACTACACGCTAGTAAAACTGGCAATAGACATGTTTTTTGGTTTAACTTATCACTAAGAAGTAAATGTTTATTGCATAATGACACCACTGGCTTTTAGATTGGTTCCCTACAGGCCTCTCTTTCACTATGCTTGCACCCCCCGCACTTACTTGTTTGCACAAAACATTTCTCAAAGTATGTTATTACTCCATATAAAATTCTGGCAGTTTAACTTCACCTCTTCAGTGATGAAGCTTCTTTCTTCAGTCTTATTTCCAAAGTGGTGTTTCTTCACCAAAATATGGAAACAAATGTGGTGCATCCTGTGTCGTTGGTAGTTGCATGGCTCTGTGGGAAAACAGAAAGCATTCCAGTTGTCTCTGACAGCGGCGCCAACGACCACTTGAAAATGCCAGGGAGTGAAAAGTTAAAAAGTTTCCACTTTAACGTTGCATATTGTGCAAAGCTTCTGATCCACCACTTACAAATCTTCACTTTCACTTATTATAATAGTGAATTAGTAAATTATATATTTTAATGTTAGCCCTTTGGTAACTTTGCATAAATGTTCGTGTGGAATTTTTGCTGATGGGACTGTTGATGTTGAGAGACGCATTTCCCCTGTTGTTTTCCTTGGTCCTGCTTCAGATGCAAGTCTTTGAAAATTGACCTAATGTGTTTATTTACAATTATAAAAAAACATGCATTTTGGTTAGATTTAGCACTTCAATTAACTTGAATTCTAGTTATGATCCGCCATCATTGCTTTAGTGAAGAGCTGATGCTGCTTAAGAAATTAAGTTAGTGAAATCAAGGAGGGAGGACTGACATGGTATCACTAATGGAGAATAGGCTTTATTAAATATTCTTAAACTGATCTTAAACAAGACATATATGTATTGCAGTATACCCTTATATGGTATATTAAGCATCGGGTCTAACTGTACAGTATATGACATGTGGATGTGAACTTTACTATGTTTACTTTGGGAGCACAAACAAGGTAAATAATGGTTGGATAATCTTGAAGTAATGAGGGACTACTTAACGACTCAGTAAGATGTAACACAAGAGTAACTAAAGACATTAATGACACAATGTCACTACTAGTTTTATGATGCTCAGTGGCTGATTCAGAGTCAGCATCTACTCATGAAGAAAGTGTGTCGAATTATCATTACCTAATGTTCATTAATATAATATCTTCCAGTCTGTTTTCTAGTAACGCATCACTATCTACTACACAGTCCTTGATTTTCAGGATACTTATTAACGATTCAGCTATAAAGTCATTCCTGATTCTTTCCTCACTCATTTCTCACACACAGTCTTGTGTACCATAGAGGTGGAGCTGCTGTAAGTATAGAGCCTGTGTGACTCAATGTGTGAGTTTTTGCAATGCTGCTCTCTGCCTTTGTCTCCCGTGTGTGTGCACATGTGTGAGCGCATGTGCATTTTTTTTCTGCAAGTGGTGATCCATTACTCTGTCAGCTCTTTCCCATGATGCTTAACAGCAACAGGAACATTGTGTCTGGAGAAAATGGAGAAAATGACTTCATCCTCTGGAAGACAATACTACCTCATTCGTTTATTTCCCTCAGACTGCCTCTCTCTCTCTCCTTTGATCCCTCATTCTGCCTCTTACAGTCTACTGTATAGTCTCTATCTCTATCTCTATCAGTGTCTGCCGCTCTACCTTTCTGGATCACTTCCTATTTTCTGTCTATGACTCTTTTTTTTTTTCTCCTGCTGTTTCTCTCTTTTCCCCTCTGCCGCTCACTCTGTCTGCTTTAAGGATACTCGGTGTCTTTTTGTCTCAGATACTATGGTGGTATGACTCTTGAGTGAGGGATGATGGAGCGAGCAGCCTCCTGCTTTTACATAATTGTAATGTGACACACAGACACTGGATTCTCTGCCTTCTTCCTCTTTCTGAGTCTCATTTTTCCTTCTCTCTCTCTCTCTCTCTCACACACACACACACATGCATGCACACAGACAGAGAAAAACATTTATTTTGATATGGTGGAGTGATTAGCATCAACCCTCTCATTCTACTAGCCCCAAGCTAACTGACCTTGGTTGCCTATTTTCATGCAAAGTGAATACAGTTGTGTCGAGTTTTACAGACAGTAGTAGCAACATGGTATTTACACAGGATTAATTCTATTCTTGCGTTTACTAGTATAACAGCTATTTAGTTTTCCAATATATCTCATCAGTGCATTCTGTTTTAAGCTGGATGATTAAATTGATATATTTGTTTGCTAAATATCAGGACCAAATATTAAATACTCAGACCTCCACAGGTGCTATTTCCTCATGCAGTTGCAATGACGAGTGCAACTGGTGTAATAATGTTGTTTCAGTAGGATCATATCCAAATGCTCTCGCAATTTTCATTCATGTATATATGGATGTTATGAGAAGGGTGTGGTGATCAATGATAAACCTCTCAGCTAATCCTGTTACTTGTCTTATACCTGTTGATCAGCTGTGCAAAACACAACCACTGAAAGGCTGCACCACCAGAGATTTACTGCACAGGAGACCTTTTTCATTCTAATAACAATGAAGGAGGCAAATTTTTAAATAAGTGTTTTGGACACTAAATGCATTAATAATTTCTATGTGCAACTCTTGTGATGTCAAGCTTGTTTAAAAGAATTTTCAGTCAGTTCAACACAAAAAGTTAACCAGCAAAGATCCATTGAGAACATGCCTTTGTAGCATGTTTGTTATCAGAAAAATCTGAGCAATGGCACAAGGTTTTCAGCATAAAAAACTTTTTGCCAGCCTGCTCCCAGATGTATGGCTCTGTCAAGTTTTTCTTTGTTTCAGTAGAGTCAGTCATTGACAGAAAAAACTTTTGTTTAGAACAGTGATCTAACTTGTCCTTGGTTCTGCAATAACTCTTGAATGTTTATTTACTGATCATTAAAACTTAGATTTCATCTAATACGGGCTGTCCCTGTCAGGATGTAATGACAAAATGCTTGAAAGCTGGCGCTGTCGCATTTTAATTGGGACACCTAATCACCTGAGTGTCCCAAATCTGTAGGGGGGTCCCATGGGAGTCTGGATATCTACGTTCTTTAGTCTAGTTAAAAGTCTGGGAGCTGCCTTTAGAATGAGCTGTGTGACAGGGAGCTTTATAGCTAAGGCAGGGAAAGGAGGAATTACAGTCGTCATCATGTAAGGGAATCAAAGCATGGGTAGCTTTATCCATATCTGACAAGGATGAGAGGGGCTTTCTCTTTGATAGAGTTCTCAGCTGATAAAAACAGGGGGGAACAAGCCTTAAACTACAGTCAAAAATAGTAATGTGTTAATATGTTCAGAAGCTCACACCATTTCTTGATGTCAACCAGATCATTCTGCAGAGAGGTGACATTATTTACAGACTCAATAGGTGGCCTACAGCATGTACAATAGGATGGTCATTCAGGGTCAGTGCCATCCCACGCTACTTCCTGTCTCACTTTTTCTGTGGATGTTTTATTGCTGAAGAAATATTTTGGGCAATCATGTGTGTGAAATTAGCTTCAATAGGAATTTGATTGGTGTTTTCGCTTGCTCGTGGAAGCACCAAATTATCTGGTGGTCTATGGGGGATCTTGTTACCAGGACTTAATTCCCAAATAAATACCAACACCTTGCCTTGTGATGCCTCATTTACATGCAACTCATTGTATTTTCATTTTGCTGCCCCATTCCTCCCATCTTTGTGCCATGCCAGGTGTGCACGGCACAAAAATGCCAGTCGAATAGGAAAGTGCATATCCAGTTGATGTAAATGCCAACGTGTCACAACATATATAGAAATGACAGATTGGGGTCTGAGAGTTACCTTTTGAAGCTTTGTGATATGTGGATACTAAAATAAATGGTTTGTGACTTGTAATTACTGTGTTTACATAGAGTGAAATGAGCATGGATGACATGGATGTAATAATTGAAATCATTAATGGATTATAGCTGTCACTCAGATCATATATCATGAGAAGCTAATCTAAGTAAGTAAAGATAAGTAATTATCCATTACAGCAGTTAAATTGAACTTTAAGAGTCATTACAATCGGACTGAAGCCTCTTCTGTTTTTGGATTATTTCATTACAACAGAAGCTTTTTTTAAATCTTTTGCTACACAAAACAGAAAAAAAAATCCTGCATTGATGTACAGTGAATGAGCTGTATTAACACATGTTTATGGTTCATGTGAATCTTTTGAAATTAAACATTTTGTTCTTGTTCCAAGAACTCATGGATTTGCCAAGTTTGTGGTGGTTAGTGTGTGTGTATGCGTGCACACACATGCGCAACAGTCTCTTCTCTCTACAGTATTTTTCCACACAATGACAGCCCATTCAAATCCAATTAAAGCAACACAGAGGGCTTCACAGCATCATTCATTCATCTGTCACTCATTCTCTCCCCCCACTGTCTCCCTCGCTCTCCCTCCGCTGCCTGTGGATGGCTGGGTGGCAACTGGGTGGGTGAGCTCAATCTCTTCCTCGTTTTATCTCTGTATTTTCCTTTTATACTTCCTGTGGTGAGCTGACACCTCAGGGTAAATATGTTTTACTTGGCATGATGTCAAGATGTTTATTTGACTAGAGGAGAAGGTGTGTGCTTCTGTGTTTGGATTTGGGCTCATCCTGTAATGTCGTGCTGTAATTTGTATTTTGGGTAGTACTTCATTTTGAGCCCCGTATTTACTGTAGCATTTATATAAGCAATTAATAAACATTTGTTACACACTACAAAAGGCTGTGATGTAGCTATAAAAAAATATAAGGGGATTTTAAGTGTTTTTAATGTAATTAATGTACTTGTATAAACAATGAATAAATGTTTGACACACACAGCATAGTTATAATCATATATAATGACATGTTTTACTAGTTACAAACAATTTATCAAAACAGAAAAAATATTTAATAGTCAAGTAATAGAAGAAGTTGAAGGCAAGTATGACCGTGTGTATCATCCACGCTGCTCTGCATGTTATAGCAGAGACCCAGCTGCAAATCCAGGACCTCCTGCTCTCTAAGCAACAAAGCTAACATGGCACTGACTGCGTGGCCTTTTTGGCAGAGTGTGACGCGCTCCTTTCCAGGACTGCTAACACTATCGCCACAAAACAGGAGAGCACCCCACTGCCAAATGTCACCCCTTAGCCCACATCCTTTGGAATAACAAACCTCTTTAAGGGCCATACTCACACCATCCATTAGGGTTAGATACAGAATGGGCACTGACCATATGGGGAGATGAATTAGGCAGCAACGATAAAGTGTGTTGTTGTGTGTGTGTGTCAAAACAGGCCCCAATATGAAGCTGGTCTGATGGTTTTGCACGAGCAGCACCAAGATCTCAAAGTGACTGCAAAATATCTCAGTTGAATTTTTGGGTGAATAAGTGAGTAAATGTGTTGCAATCCTTATATGTTGTACTCATTTTGTTTCTGGGCGTGACAGCTTGCAGACAGACCCAGCAGGTGACGACGGTGACAAAGTCTGTTTCAGTGTCGTGGCAAACAAGTGCACGTAGTGGATTTTAATTTACATACTAATACATGTTTTTTTCATGCCTGCGTGTGTTATGCATGTCAGTTGATTATTTAGTTCGTGGTCTAGGGAAAATGTGATTGTTACTGCTTTTGTAAACTGGGTATTTTTAGTAAAGTGCTTGAATTTGTGTCATCAAGTCTTGGCAAGCACGGCTAAACTGGCATGTTTGGTCATGCTCTTCTTGTTACTGGATGACAAAGCATATTTGCAGAATTTTCTGTAAAATACTGCCTCATTCATGCTTCTATCTTTTCTATCTACCTTTCTACCTTTTGCTTTATTACAGCTAAGTAAATGCAGCTGAGATTACCTGGTCATTTTCCATTGTTGACATGCATTTATTTGCAATATAGAAAGGCTTTAAAAGTGATGGTTACCATTATTTGTGCTGCTTTACACAACGGCTATGGTGCTGAAATCAAACATGTTTCAAATGTGCATCAAACGTGATTTGTGCATGTTACCATCTGACTGCTTGGTAAGCATTTATTTCATGGAGTGCATTTCGACAGTTAGGTTGATATAAGTGTGTGTGTGTGTGTGTGTGTGTGTGTGTGTGTGTGTGTGTGTGCCAGGGGTGCACTGCAGGGAGCACTGTTTCCATTAATGCCTGTACTAAGATGCAACTCAGCTTTCTGAATTATGTAAATGAGGTGCTGTAAATTCATGACAGAATCAATGGCTTTCATTTTTATCAAATCAATCAGGCCTCCATCAGTCCACACTACTGCGGGAGTCTCTCTCTCTCTCACACACACACACACACACGCACAAACACACCACAAGGCCTTATATTAATCCTGCCAAGACAGGTCTTAGAATAATGAGTTTTGGAATGATGTGTATACAGTCATAAATATAATTTTTGCTTTTAACCATCAGCTGATTCATGATAATGTGTGTGTGTGTGTGTGTGTGAGAGAGAGAGAGAGAGAGAGAGAGCAGTAGTGGGGCCTTAGTGATGAGTCAACTATTGGGAAGTTACCAAATGGATCTCATCCTGATACACTATAAGTCATGGGAGATGAAGAGTCTGGGCATTTTCACTACAGTGCTGCATTTAAACTCACACTCTCACTCACACGTATATATATATATATATATATATATATATATATATATAAAGCTGCATCTGTTTCCACCATTAACATTTACAAAGCTACATCCTCATACGTGCACGCTATATTTCCTTTTCTGCAGTGCTCACAGGCACTTTGCACACTTTCAAATACACATTACTTAATTCCTGTAAACAAAGTGTGTTGGTAAAATCGTTACATACAGAAGAAACACAAAGAAGCATTGAGAAACATGAGCGTAACAAATTCTGGAGCTGTTACCGACGACTATAGAAAATGTAGTGTCAACCCAGAAGCCTTCCTTTGGGTTTACTTCTGGCTGCCAACTTGGCAAATGCTAAAACCAGGAAATTTAGTAGGAGATGTGAGTGGAGCTGACGAGGGATTAGAGAGCTGAAATACAGGTTAAGACACCTTTCAATGCCCGAACATGCTCACATAATGCTTTTTCAATGCTTTTACCTACCTTATGGATCAGGCTTGTAACTCACAATGAACGTGAACCCACTCGTTCATGTTTACACAGGCTCCAGATTCTTTAAGAACTGAAGCTGTTCAGGTATTGTTGGATAAGCCTGAGACGTGGCAACAACCCACCTGTACAAGACGAAAATGGACGTTTGGAGGTGTGGATATGTTATTGTCACCTCCTACAGGTAAAGAAAGGAGCTGCAATTAAAAGACTTGCGCCACTCGCGGGCAATGAGTGTTATCGATACCATTTATGTTTTAATACCTGCTTCTTTTCTTTATGCATGTGGTAAGTTTTTGTTTTGCGTTTAATACTCGTACCACCTGCTTTCTTAAATAGGATTGATTCAAAATGGTAAAATGTTGTGTCACACTAACCTCCGGTGGAACTTCACTCAAATGGAAATTTTCTATATATATTTTTTTTTCTTTGCCGAGTAAGCGTAATCTGGATAACTGGATATTGCTTATCCACGGAAAAATCCCCTAGATTTTTCTGTGGATAAGCAATATCCACTCCCATTGTTCAATCCCTCCATCTTCATATTGACCATATTGACTTTGTGGAAGATGTGTGAGGAAGCTTATATTACTCTTATCTTGTAAACTTTTAGTATGTGCAAACTAGGGGCATTGTTTGAGCAAAAGTCAAGATCTAACAGTGTGACATGACATCACAGCATTACTCAGGGATGAAGGAATTTGAAAAATATGGCAAAGCCTTATGTTTGCCTGTTGACTTAGAGAAAGCAGTAAAAAAAAAAAGCCCTTTATTGCATATTTTGTTAAATATTTCAGCATCATGGACGGAGAGTGGAGGTCTTTAGTCACGTGCTTCAATTGAGAAAATAAAGAAATGCATTGAATTACATGCTAAGTTAGGTAACCAATGTGGGGTGACAACAGGCAAATTTGGCACAAAATAGGCAAATGTACTACTAAATTAAGTACTAATGCCCAACCAAGCAGGCTGATTTCAGTCTTCAATAAGGTTTGGATTCATTTATTACCATAAAAAACACGATGCCGGACATTATTTGTACTGGCTGTTGGGCATTTATCTAAAGCAACTGGGCAAAACGCTTCTACTTCCACTGTCATGGAGCAACAAACTGTCATGGTTTGGATGTCTTGGTTTATCTGTGTTTATTCTCCAGTGTTTTTTGGTTTAGGGTTTTTCCTACAGTGTTAGTGTTTTGTAGTTGTTTCTGTGTGGCACTTTTTCTTCAGGCTTTGCTTCAGCGGCTGGGGCGTGGTCTCAGGTGCTGGGGCCTTCTCTAGTCACAGCTGCATCCCATCTGACCTAACGACTGCCAGCTTAAATACCCTTCTCGTTCTCCTGCAAGCTGCAGATTTTCCCTGTTTTCTAGTGCTTTGTGGTTCCTGTACTTCCAGTGTTTCCCTCTGTTTTCTAGTGCTTTGTGTTTCCAGTGTCTTTTGCCTGTCTTTTGCCTACCAGTGTTCCCATTTCTCCAGTGTCCTCATCTGTGCTCTTCCCCACCGGCTCCACCTGCCGGAAGAAACACCTGTCTTTTGTATGTTTCCTGGAGAGTTTGTTGAATAAATCCCTTTTCCCCCTCAACCCTCATCTGTGTCTCGCTCTTGGGTCCTATTGAGAAATAACGTGACACAAACAAGTTCATTCACTGACGCTCATGTTCACTGATGGGCATGTTATGGACCTATCAGGGGTCCCTTTTCTTCTCATTGACAAATAGGTCGGAATGAGTGCATATTGTGCATACAGTTGATTTTAATAATACGTGCATACAGTGAAGTCCAAGCTGCCTCTCAGGAAGGTCTCTCTTGTCAATGCACCTGCGATCGCACAGTTGACAAGAACTGTCCGACAGTACACAATGAAACTGGCAGTCAGTGCTAAACCTCAGACAATCCGACATATTTAATCATGTCTAATTGCTTGCTTCTAATGTAATGTCAATACGCTTTGACAAAGCCAACAATGGTTAACTATAGTACAATTCATCAAATAGCATTAGGCTGCTGGAGGCAATTATTTGCTCTTTGCACAGCAAAAGTCAGATTCCCATCTTCCTTCTGGTGCTGTAGGCTGCTAGGTGTTTAGTCCATAAGAGGGTTGTGTTTGGGCCTTAACTGGGCAAAGTCTGTCACCAGATCATCCTTTTATTTAACGCCTTTATCAGTGTAGATTCCACAGCTATAAGCATGAGGACACCTTTTAAAACAGGAAAGAATGTTATCGGACGCTGCAGACACAGGCAGTGTTGCAGCTTGATAAGCTCTGAGATGTACTCTGCATGAAAAAGTTATATACACACTATGGCTCAAAAGTTTGAGGTCGTTTAGAAATTTCCTTGATTTTGAAAGAAAAGCACAATTTTTAAATCAAATTAACATTAAATTGATCATAAACACACTCCAGACATTGGTAATGTGATAAATGACTATTATAACTAGAAACAGCTGATTTATAATTGAATATCTACATGCGCTGGTATACATTTTCATAACTCGTCAATCTTGTGTTCAAATGGCACCTTGCATTAGCTAATTCAAGTTTATCATGTTAAAAGGCTAATTGATCATTAGAAAAAAACCCATTACATTAGCACAGCTGAAAACTGTTTTGCTGATTAAAGAAGCAATAACTTCCTTCCTAAGGCTGGTTGAGTATCTGGAGCATCAGCATTTGTGGGTTTGATTATAGTCTCAAAATGGCCAGAAAAAAAAGACCTTTCTTCTCAACCTCGTCAGTCTATTCTTGTTTGGATAAATTAAGCCTATTCCATGTGAGAGAAACTGCCAAGAAACTGGAGATCTCATACAATGGTGTGTGTTTCTCCCTTCACAGAACAACGCAAACTGGCTCTAACCAGAATAGAAAGGGAAGTGGGAGGCCCCGGTGCACAACTGAGCAAGAGGACAAGTACATCAGACTCTCTAGTTTGAGAAACAGACGCCTCACAGGTCCTCAACTGGCAGCTTCATTACATGGTACCCGCAAAACACCGGCCTGAACGTCAACAGTGAAGAGGTGAGCCCGGGATGCTGGCCTCCTAGGCAGGAAAAAAGGCATATCAGAGAATGGCCAATAAAAGGAAAAGATTAAGATGGGCAAAAGCACACAGAGACTGGACAGAGGACGATCGAAAAAAAAAAGTGTTATGGACAGACGAGTCTAAGTTTGAGGTGTCTGGATCACCAAGGAGAACATTTGTGAGATGCAGAAAAAAAAAGAAAAGATGCTGGAGGAGTGCTTGACGCCACCTGTCAAGCATGGAGAAGGAAATGTGACTTTGGTGTTGGTAAAGATGGAGATTTGTACAGGGTGAAAGAGATCTTGAATAAGGAAGACTATCGCGCCAACACCATGATTGATTGGAGCCAATTTCCCCCGACAACAGGACAATGACCCGGCTCCAAACTATTAGAGAACTATTTGGGAAGAAGCAGTCAGCTGGTGTTCTGTCTATAATGGAGTGGCCAGCACCGTCACCAGACTTCAACCCTTTTGAGCTATTGTGGGAGCAGCTTGACTGAATGGTTCGTAAGAAGTGCCCATCAAGGCCGTCTAACTTGTTGGAGGTGCTTTAGGAAGCATGGGGAGAAATTTCTTCAGATTACCTCAACAAACTCACAGCTAGAATTATCAATTTGAGCAAAAATCATTTCTGACCTTGTCAATGTATTGATATTATACATATTATATTACATTTGTCCTCCACGCTTTGCTTCCATCAAAGAAGCCTCCATTTGTAGTTACAGCTGTGCAGACCTTTGGCGTTCTAGCTGTCAATTTCCCTACACAGATTTGTTGAGCACAAAAACAACAATCAATTTTAAGGTGAATACAAGTGAAATTAGTTTCTTATTTTCATATTATGAAAAAGAAAAACAAGTTATGGCAGCTGCCATACCTGCTATACCCCAACTGACGCCTGTGACACAGACTACAAAAATCTGCCATGTCAAATCATCCAGTTCTGCCGTTGCTGTGCTTCCTGTTTGGGCAAATAACAAGCATCTGTCTTCTTCAGTTTGTTTGCCTCTTGTGTGCCACCACGTCCCATTCTTCTCACAAGTCACATCAATATCACATTCCCACTTCCTTCCTATATCAAATAAAGTCTAGTAGGGGGTTTTCAGCACAACCTTGATCTGCCATTGAAGGCTCACCTCTCTTGTCTGCCTCATCATGTTACACAGGCATTGCATTTCACCGTACCACATATCCTTCTCAATTTAACGTCAGTCATAATATCAAACTTTATGTCAAACTTTTGAAGCTGTGTCTATTTTTAAAATTGACTTGTCAGTTGTAATGTTAAACATTTGAATTTATTTGTCACATTTCTGTTGACACAGCGTCGGTGCCAACGTCGGGTCAAAAAAGTCTAACTAGGTTTAACTTCCGCTGCAATGCAAGGATAGAAGGATCTGCAATCAAATAGATGGTAGAGCACATTCCTGGTGGATTAATTTGTAAAGAGGACCCCGTATTTCTGCTGTTTACATTGAGATCACCGTGACAAAACATGCATAAAATAGCTGACACCACAATCACTTTACAGTTTTCAACCTCTCTGTCATTATTACAAACCTCTGTGCAGTTCTCTGGCCTCTGATAAGCCTTTAAAGACAGTAATCTGTTACTCCAACTGGATTTCCTGGATTTTGTTTCATTGTCTCACTGGTACATTACACTACACTCGCCCCCCCACTAACACTGGCCTGAGTTAATGCAGGGCTATTCTGGTCTGAATCCCCGCTAAGAGTTCCAGCTAATTGGCTGAAACATTATCAGTATGGCTCATTGGTCTAAGGGTATGATTCTCATTTCAGATGCGAGAGGTACCAGGTTCAAACTTTAGGAAA